>JALIGW010000001.1:243373433-244065419 GCA_023053685.1 Diadophis punctatus similis
AGGAAAAATATCCTTTTTAAAAAACGTAGAATCAATCTACTGTGTTATCCAAAGTAGCTTTTTAGCTGGCCAAATGTCAGGTTTTGCTTAGTAGGATGAGGTATTATTTATGTTGTTCCTGATAAACTCTTATACACTATAAAACTGTAAGAAACTAGGAAGAACAATGACATATACCACAACATTCCAGCAAATCCAATAATATCTTTCTTTTGACATTAGGAATTTTGACTTGCAAAGTTCACATAGCACTGCTGTCTATCTTTCATCTTATCCTATTTCATAAGGCGGAATTAAGATCTGTTTTATATATTGAAAGCTACTGCAGAAATCTGTAGAGATCTTATATACCAGTGATGGCAAATCTATGGCATGCGTGCCACGGTGGCACCCGGAGCCATATCTGAGGGCACGCGAGGCATTGCCCTATGTCAGCTCCAGTGCTCATGCACGCACTAGCCAGCTGATTTTTGGCCTTCTGCCGTTTTTGCTCTCCCCAGGCTTCAGGAAAGCCTCCTGAAGCCTGGGGACAGCGAAAATGGCCAAAAAGGCCAACCGGAAGTTCACTTGTGTGTGCCACCCCCAGCCTCCTTTTCGCTGTCAAAGGTTTTCAGGAACTTCTTCAGCTTTGGGCAGTTGCAGCCAGGTCTCTCACATCTCGGCCCATTTCTTCTGCAGCCGGCAAGGCTTTCCTGAAGGCCTCTGCAGCCGATAACAGAGCTCCAGATTGATCCGGAGCTCTGTTATTGGCTAGAGAAGCCTTCAGGAAAGGCCTTTAGGAAAGGCCTCTGCAGCGGATAACAGAGCTCTGGATCGATCTGGAGCTCTGTTATGGGCTACAGAGGCCTTCAGGAAAGGCCTTTAGGAAAGGCCTCTGAAGCTGATAACTGAGCTCCGGATCGATCCAGAGCTCTGTTATTGGCTGCAGAGGCCTTCAGGAAAGCCTTGCCAGCTGCAGAAGAAATGGGCCAATATGTGAGAGGCTTGGCTGCAACTGTCCAAAGCCGAAGAAGTTGTGCGCATGCGTGGGGGGTAGCGGGTTGTGTGCGCACATGCACGGGGGGAGGGCATTGCATTATGGTTGTGGGCATGCACCTGCACGCTATCGCACGTGCGCGCACCCTTTTGGCACCCGAGCCAAAAAAGGTTCGCCATCACTGTTATATACTATACTCACTAATTAACACATTTCTTGTATATTTTTAAATTACCATTGTTTTCAGTTGGATATATAAATGCTGAAAGTTCTAATTCTCCCTAACTTTCCAAAATTCTATTAATTTTTATCTACTCATTTTCTCCCTATAGTTCATCCTTGTTACAGGTAGTCCTCAATTTACAACCATTTGTTTAGTTCAAAGTTACAACAGCACTGAAAAAAGTGACATGACTGTTTTTCACACTGAAGACTGTTGCAGCATCTTCATTGTCAGAAGATCAAAATCTGGACACTTGCCAACTGGCATGTATTTATAACAGTTGCAGTATCCCATGTCGTGTCATGTGATCCCGGCATGAAACACTTGCAGTATCATATATGATCACCTTTTGTGACTTTCTGGCAAGCAATGTCAATAGAGAAGCCAGATTCATATTAACGTATTAACAATCGCGTTACTAACTTAACTGCAGTGATTCAGTTAACAACTATGGCAAGAAAGGTTGTAAAATGGGACAAAACTCTTTTTAACAACTGTCTCACTTAGCCACAAAATTATAAAATATACTCTTAAATTTGGATTATTGTATTGTACTGTTCAGGGAACTCTGTTTTTAGTGGATCAAGAGTACTTAGTGCAAAATACTGCAGCTAGGTTGCTGAAGGAGGTAATTTACTGTAAACAAATTAAAGCATTCTGAATCAGTTGCACCTATAGTTTTCGGATAAATTACAAATGAACATCAAACACTGCATGACTCAGATCTTGGAAAACTGAAGGACCACTTACTAGCTCCATGGAAATTAGGACATAATTGTGCACTTTCTAAGACAATAATCATGTGTTAACCCAAATTATGGTATTCTTGACACAACTACCTGGATTATGGAATTTTCTCCCTATCCAGCTTAGTTAACCTCTGGAATCAACTAAAGGCCTATTTGCACTTTTGACTGAATGTATGCTTTTGTGTCACTACATTTATGTCATAATTATTTATTTTGCCATTTTAACTTTTGCGAAAATTAATGTATTGGTTTTATTGTATGTAATGATATATTTAATACAATATTCAAATTTTTCCATGGTGCCATTAGTGTAAAACAAGCAATAGGTCAGGCTACATTTTTCTAATTTTGGTCAGTGGAAGAACAAGCAAAATGCAATATGGAAGTGATTCAGTAGGGCACAAAATATATTCAGCAAAAATCAAGGAACCTGAAAGTTTGAAAAATTTAACTAACAATGAGGCGATTTATCCACTGTATGTTGTCCAACAGAAAAATTAGCTAGATTGCTATTCTGCTAATACATGGCTTGTCTTAAAGTTTGTTGAACAAACCATGATGTTCTTGTTCACACACATTTTACGAAATCTTAAACTGTATTAGCAATAGCAGCAATAGCAGTTAGACTTGTATACCTGCTTCACAGGTATATAAAGCACAGAGTGCTTTACAGCCCTCTCTAAGCGGTTTACAGAGTTCAGCATATTGCCCCCAACAATCTGGGTCCTCATTTTACCCACCTCAGAAGGATGGAAGGCTGAGTCAACCTTGAGCCTGGTGAGATTTGAACTGCCAAATTGCAGTCAGCCGGCAGTCAGCAGAAGTATCCTACAGTACTGAACTCTAACCACTGTGCTACCACAGCTATTAACAAATCATAATGGCTAAATTCAACTATTCATAAACTCAAAATTCATATAAATGTATATGGTTTATAGATTTACATGATGTATAAATCCAGACACCTGTGGTTTGTTGAACTAACTGCAGCCAAACAATTTGTTACTTAAATATGCAAATCCACTTTAATGTTTATACAAATTTAAGATAAAATTGAAGTGCAAATATCTTATATAAAACATACATTAAATTAGGGCTCATGAGTAAAAGTTGTTTTTTCTGATGCATAATATACCGTATTTTTCGGAGTATAAGACGCACCTTTTTACCCCCCAAAAGAGGGTAAAAATGTGGGTGTGTCTTATACACCGAATGTAGGCCACCCGCCGGCCTCCACCCATTGGAGGTTTTCAGCCTCGGCGCATCGCATTTTCGGGCGGTTCCAGGCGGCGGGGATCCTCACTTCCACTCAGAGGTTTAAAATAAACCCTATCACCCTATGGGAATTTAACTGGAATGGGTGGGTGGGGGATGAGTTTCATGGGAGCAGAAGAGGGATTTCGCACCGAAGGCTCCACCGGCACTAGCGGGCACCAGCAGGTTGAGCGGAGCCTGCGCCATGGAGGAACTCCCCACCCCATGCCTTCCCCCCCTCCCCCGCCACTGGCTGCTTTGCCTTTTCCACGCGTGGTGCGGAAGGGCTAGGAGGGGAGCCCGGGTGGGGGGGAAAGAGCGTGGAATGCGGGGATCCATCCTCCCCAATCCTGATCAAGCAGTCCTCGGAGGCCAGCTGTCAGGGGTTCTTCGGCCAGGAAACTTTGTAATGGGAAGAGTAGAGAGGGGAAACCCCTCCAGCTGCGAAGCCCGCACTGGACAACAGGAGCCGAAGCAGCCTTCCAAAAACAAGGTTTTTGGAATCAGAGAGGAAAGTTTGGACGAGGCTAGGAGCGGGTGCGTCTCTCAATTTCCAAAGCCGTTTGAGTTCCATTTCACTGATTGCTCTCATGAAAACTCCGCTGCTGCCAAGGCTGCTTGTGAGATGGAAGGTTTGTCCAGGTGCATGTGGTGCAATTCGTGGGGTAAACCAGCCAGTGATGCTTTGCCATTGTTGCAATTCCGATTTCTGTGATCGGTACGCAGGATGCATTATAGCGCTAGTACCGCGCCAGGCGAATGTCTTCTGTTTTACCCGCTTTCAGTGATTCAGTGAGAACCACAACCTCGCACCCTGCGTCCCGATAGCAGAAATCAGAATTGCAACAAATGGCTTTCCTCCCCGATTTCAAAAACCTTGCTTTTAGAAGGCTGCTTCGGCTCCTGTCTTCCAGTGCAGGCTTCGCAGCTGGAGGGGTTCCCCCCCCCTCTTCCCATTACCAAGTTTCCTGGCTGGAGAACTACACAGATCGCGCCCCTGGCAGCTAGCCCTTCCCCACCACGTGCAGAGAAAAGTGAAGCAGCCGGCGGCAGGGGAGGGGGGAAGGCACAGGGTGGGAGGTTCCTCCATGGTGCAGGCGGCTCCGCTCAACCTGCTGGTGCCCGCTGGCGCCGGCAGCTTCCCCGTCCAGGTGAAGCATGAGCTTCAACCGGGCATGTGGAAGCCAAAAAAGTGCATTGTGTTTCAGGCAGCAGGCAGTTCCAGCCAGTGCTGCCACCCGAAAATGCTTTCCTATCCCGGTTCCCCGATGCACATTGCAGAGCTGCACGCCCTCCTCCTTCTTCTCCGCAGACTCACTTTCCCTTTCCTCCTGGCCAGATCCATCTCCTGGGCCAGGAGCAGAAGCCGACTGCCCTCTGCCTGGGTTGTCTGGAGAAGAGACAGGCAAAGCCCAGCAATGTGTTTATGAGATGGCAGCATCCAGGAGGACTGAGGTTCTGCGTCTCTATCAGACCTTGCTGTGAGAAAGCCAGGCTTTCTATAGTTAGGAAGCCTTCGTGCCAAGTCTCTCTTCCTCCCCCATGAAAATCATCCCCCACCCCACCCCACCCACTCCAGTTAAATGCCCATAGGTTGATAGGGTTTGTTTTAAATGGATAAAAAGTTCTGTGCTGCTCGTTATCAAAATCCGAGTGGAAGTGAGGATGCCATTGATCCTGATGCTGGTAGGCAGAGGCAGAATTGTTTTTTTTCTTGTTTTGCTGCCCAAAAATTAAGGTGCGTCTTATAGTCCGAAAAATACGGGTATATATATTCTGTTGTATTATACGGATTCATATAAGCACTTAGTCCTAATTCTTTATTGTATAAATGTAAATAATTTTTAGAAATTGAAATATAGGATTCCTCAACAAATACATAATCCATCCTCTAAACTCTGGCACATCAACAAAAAAGTTCACTCTTAACTTTTATTTAACACTTTACAAATTGACTCAAAGTACCAATTTTCATCAACCTCTTGTTATTATGGATGACTGCACATAAATAATGGAAACAAAGTAGTGTCATTAATTCCATATTAGTGTTTAGTCTTGAAAGGGTAGAGACAAAAATTAAACTAGCAATGTCCATCACGTCAAACCATTATTTAATCTCTGTCACAATTAGGTAAAAATATCCTGTAACAGGCATATAGAGACAAAAATATCCTTTAAAGTATTTGTACATCTAAGTAACTAGAATCATAAGCTATTGCCAATACCCACAATTTACATATCTTCTCAAGTCTACGTTTTCAACAACTTCAGCCTCTTTAAATTCAGACAACCCTATCCATGCCAGATATATTTATAATTAGATATCACAATATAAAAATAACTTAAAGATTTAATAGAAATAATGTAAGTAAATGAAACCGCAAGACTATAGAACCCTAGGTCTAAATCCCTAATCAGCCATTAAACATACCGCAAATGTTAGTATTTTTTTTAATGGGACTATACTTTTTTATAATATTTGTTGTGAGACATGTGTTGTAATATTTCATGTGCATTATCCGAGGTTTTGTGGAAAAAATACAAGATGCAGATATTAGAGAAATCACTTTATCAAATCCCCACATTAAGTTTCACTTATTTTTCATGTGATTCAAATTCTATTTACAATTTCAAAACAAAACTTGCTATATCCTGTGATCAAGAATAAACAGTTCAATACTAGCTATGTAGCTTTCCTGAATATGCAATTAAACACAAAGTAGCCACAATCTTAGTAGCTTTGCATTTTTTTTCCTCCATATATTCTACAAATTGGCGTGAATGCTGAAATATAGGAAATACTTTAATATCCAGCAAAATTAATACACTTTATATTAAAAAAGTAAAGATTAATTAATTCAGAAATACTTGTAGTAGAAACTGGCTTGGTTCATTATGAAAATTTAACAAAGAAATTTTAAAAATAAATTTCAAATATTAATCAGAGGTGGGTTTTTTTTTACTAATTTTCAAAAGAATCAGATTTTTTTTAAATCCTTGAATTTAAAATTATGCTATGCAAATCTGTAAGTGACTGTGACTACAAATTTTCTTCATAGCAATCTAACTGCAGAATATAAGAGTAATGAGTGACATAAAAATAAACATCTGCTTATCTTACAGTCTTAACCATATAGATTGCAGTAACTGAGCTAAGAAGAGATTGATGTTTGGCAAGTATATTTTGAGAAAACCATGTGGTCGAAAAGCTTATCTCCATCTTGCCCTCTAGCATCTCAAATGGTATTAACAATGGAGAAGTACCATATTAAAGATGGAAAGAATAACCGTAAATACCTAGTGAATTCTACAGTAACACAATGATGAAATGGAAAAACTATATATAATCACACATACACACTGATTCTGGATAAACTGCTCTCTGGGTTAACGAATAATTTCTTTAATTTGTCTATACTTCAACATTCATATTTGTCACTAAAGTTAAAGTTTTTTAAAATCCAAAAATCAATAAAATGATAAAGACTGGTGTCACCACTAAACTATGAGGGACAACAGTAAATTAAAAACAAACAACTACTATCCTGTACATGTTTGACAAATAAATAAAATAAATAAATAAAATAAATAAATGATGGTCTGCTGAATAATGATTGAATTCACATTAAACTGAACCATATATCAGTTTATAAACCACAGGAATTGAATTTACTGCCCCAAAACAAACCTACACTGTTCAAAACAAATCCCCAAACTAAGTCACAGGTGGATTTAGCATGTTGTGTGGATCTAGGCAAGGTAAATAGCTAGGTTTCTACATAGCACCAATTTATATTACGCACAATACATAATATATAAGCATTGCAGTTTGGGCTCAGCAAATAGTGTGAATCTGGCTATAGGTAGTCAACTTATAATCATTTTAGTGACTGTTTGAAGTTATAACAGCATTGAAAAAAACGACTTATGTCCGTTTTGCACACTTATGACCGTTGGCAGCATCCCTGTGGTCAGATGATCAAAATTCAAACACATGGCAACTGGCTCATATTTATGATGGTTGCAGTATCCTGGGGTCATGAGATCATCTTTGGCGACTTTCTGACAAGCAAATCAATGGGGAAGCCAGATTCACTTAACAACCGTGTTACTAATTTAATAACTGCAATGATTCACTTAATAAGTGTGGCAAAAAAAAGGTCATAACATGGGGCAAAACTCACTTAACAACTGTCCTGCTTAGCAACTGAAATTTTGGACTCATTCTGATTGCACTGTCTATACTTAATACTATATGTTGCATGCCCAAGATTGTTCTTTCATCTATAGCAGTGATGGCGAACCTTTTTTTCCTTGGGTGCCGAAAGCGCGTGCGCGCGCGCTATCGCACATGCACGAGTGCCCACACTCATAATTCAATGCCTGGGGAAGGCAAAAACGGCCTCCCCTGCCCACCTGGAGGCCCTCTGGAGGCCAGAAACGGCCCATTTCCCAACTTCTGGTGGGCCCGGTAGGCCCGTTTTTCGCCCTCCCCAGGCTCCAGAGGTTTCCCTGGAGCCTGGGGAGGGCAAAAATGCCCTACCCGTCCCCCCGGAGACCCTCTGTCTGAAAACGCCCTCCCAGAGCCTCCATGCGAGCCGAAAATCAGCTGGCCAGCGCGCACATGCGTGCTGGAGCTGAGCTACAGCAACGCTCACGTGTCGACAGATATGGCTCCATGTGCCACCTGTGGCATGCATGCCATAGGTTCGCCATCACTGATCTATAGCATGGTATCTAAATTCAATCATTAACACTTAAGCAGACTAGCAACCAAATAATTCCACAAGATCATTCATCTCAAGCAGGAAACTAAAGTGCTGGATGGAGCTAAAGGACAGGAAGGAACAAGAGATAACAGCCTTAGTGAACTTACTAGACTGTTGTTAAAAAGTATTCTAAGCCCCCTCCCTCCTAAAATACAAAATAGCTTAGTGAGACTTAAGCCTTAAGGCATGCAATATGGAGTGTGAGATAGAAAAATAAAAAAGGAATATGGGGCTGAACATATAGAGTGGCCTAGTGAAGAGGGCTTGAGTGACTAGCTGAACTTTCTTACCAATACACTGAAACAATTTGTTGCAGATTCTATTTGTTTCTTCCAGAAATGGCCTGGGGGGGGGGGTCAACTGTCAAACTAAATGTAAACCGGATCATTAAAAAAGCAAGATATGAATTTCTACAAAACTGTGGACCTTTCTGAATCACAAAAAAAATTACTTTTTGGTTTAAGCTTTAACCAGAAAAATGGCCATATAACTAGTAAAAAGATAGGACCACAGAAGATCTAAAATAATAAAGCCATTCATCTTACTTTCTGGAAAACTGTTGCGAGGTCTATTTGTTGGTGCCCTATTACAGTTGACTAAATCACTGTCTTCTATGGGCAGCATTATTTTCAACCTAAGGGAAGAATATGTGCAAAAGAAATAAAATTGGGTAGATGGTTGCTGGTTCCACAAATTGCCTTAAGATTTTATTTTTTAATCAGCCACAATGTGGCTTGGATTTGATTTAGCACAGTGTGTAAAGCCAGATTGTGTCACAACTTGATTGTGTATATGTGCCTTAGTCATACTGGCTAAGACTGATAGGAGCTGGCAATAACGTAAGGAGAATGATATGTCATCCACTCGTGATTTAATTCTACAACAGATTGTAATTGAGATATACACATTTTTAGAATAAGCTGAAGTTGAGACATATATGGAAAACAGAAACTACAGGGAAACTAACCTAAATCTGCTAAAACATAACAACTAGAGTCTGTGATACATTATATATATTTCTCCCAAACAATCCTCTTGATAGCAACACATTGTTAATGTAAACCTACTATTTTCACCATCACAGAGTTTAGTAGGGGATAAAGCTTCTTAAAACAAAACTCTTCCACCCTCATCCCACCTTATACAAAGAAAATGCTATAATTTTGTATACAAACTGACTGGACTATTCTTCCCCATTTTTTTTCTTGTTCCTTACAATTGTAAAATGGGTTATTGGTTTGGAAGCAAAACAGGACAATCAACAAGAGAGGCTTTCTGATATATGGGAGAATATTCAAGGTATGTAGAAATACATGTCATTTAAATATTGATTTCTCAAGGGAGAGGCAATGTAGAAAAATGTTGTCATTCTGTTCATATTGGACTTAGGGGTTCAGGTGGGCCTTTTGTTAGCGTACCTGCCTCCCAGCTGCGTAACTAAGGCCCTGCCTGCGCTGCTCGAGGCGGTAGTGGGCTTGGCGGTGGAGTTCCCCAGGCTTATGGTGCTGGGGGACTTTAACCTGCCTTCAGCCAGCGAAACCTCGGATGCAGCCCAGGAGTTCATGGACACCATGACAACCATGGACCTGACCCAAGTAATCCAGGGTCTGACTCATGAGGGAGGTCACATGCTCGACCTAGTATTTATCTCGGGGCAGTGGAGAGATGTTCTGAAGTTAGGGGATATAGCCATCTCCCAGTTGTCGTGGTCAGATCATTTCCTACTGAGGTTGGATTTCAGAGCCCCACTCCTCCCCCGCAGGGAGGCGGGACCGATTAGGTGGTTCCGCCCCAGGTGCCTAATGGAGCCAGAAGGATTCCAGAGGGAACTTGGGGAGATACCTGAAACCCTTGTTCACAATTCAGCTGAGTCCCTGGTGGCTGCCTGGAATAACGTGGCATCGGGGGCTCTAGATCGGATTGCGCCTTTGCCACCTCTCCATGGATCCCGGAAAGCCCCTTGGTTTACTGAGGAGCTCCGGGAGATAAAACGTCACAAGAAACGTCTGGAGCGACGCTGGAGAGCCACTAAGGCTGAATCGCACCAAACACTACTAAGAACTTTTATTAAGGCTTATCTAGTGGCGATAAGGGCAGCAAAACATTTACATTTTCCTGCTCTTATTGCATCCCCACTCTCGCCCAGCCGCCTTGTTTAGGGTGACTCGCTGCCTCCTAGCAAAAGGGGGTGGCGAGGAACACTTGCAGGGCAGAGCTGAGGAATTTGCACAGTTTCTGACGGATAAAGTCGCTCAGATCTGGTCGAACCTGGACTCTGGCTGGACAGGGCCAGTTGAGTTGACAGGGGCGAGTCTTAGTCCGGTTTTATGGGACGAGTTTGAGCCAGTAACTCCTGATGATGTGGACAAGGCCGTGGGAGCGATGAGCTCTTCCACCTGTTTATTGGACCCATGTCCCTCCTGGCTGGTTTCAGCCAGCAAGGGGGTTTCACGTAGCTGGATCCGGGCAGTGATCAACGCTTCTCTTGGGGAGGGATCCGTACCGCAGCCCTTAAAGGTTGCGGTGGTGAGACCCCTCCTTAAGAGGCCTTCCCTGGACCCAGCGGACTTGAAGAACTTTCGTCCGGTCTCCAACTTGCCTTTTTGGGTAAAGATGTTCAGAAGGTGGTGGCTCTCCAGCTTCTTCGGCTATTGGAGGAAACTGATTATCTGGATTCCTTTCAATCAGGTTTCAGGCGCGGCTACAGCACGGAAACTGCCTTAGTTGCCCTGATAGATGATCTCTGGCGAGCCCGGGATGGGGGTTACTCTTCCATCCTGGTGCTACTTGACCTCTCAGTGGCTTTCGATACCTTCAACCATGGTATCCTTCTGCACCGACTCGGCGGGCTGGGAATGGGAGGCACCGTTTTGTGGTGGTTCTCCTCCTACCTCGCCGATAGGTCACAGTCGGTGTTGACAAGAGGGCAGAGATCCTAGACCCCTGACTTGTGGGGTCCCTCAGGGTTCGGTCCTCTCGCCCATCCTGTTTAACATTTACATGAAACCGTTGGGGGAGATCATTCATCGACATGGGGTGAGATTTCAACAGTACGCTGATGCCACCCAGCTGTACATCCACCCCGTTGCAATTCGGGGAGGCAGTGGATGTGATGTGCCATTGCCTGGATGATGTTAGGATCTGGATGGGAAGGAACAGGCTCAAGCTCAACCCTGACAAGACTGAGTGGCTATGGATGTTGCCTCCTAAGGATTATACCGATTGTCCCTCCTTGGTCTTCGGGGGAGATAAATTA
This sequence comes from Diadophis punctatus similis, assembly GCA_023053685.1. Lineage (NCBI taxonomy): Eukaryota > Metazoa > Chordata > Lepidosauria > Squamata > Dipsadidae > Diadophis > Diadophis punctatus. The sequence continues at coordinate 243,384,661 of JALIGW010000001.1, forward strand.
TCTCCCTCGGACCGGGCTCACAATTTGGGGGTGCTCCTAGATCCACAGCTAAAATTAGACCAACATCTTATGGCTGTGGCTAGGGGTGCCTTTGCACAAGTTCGCCTGGTGCACCAATTGCGACCATATTTGGAGGAAGAGGCTCTACTCATGGTCACTCATGCCCTTGTCACTTCTTGTTTGGACTACTGCAACGCGCTCTACATGGGGCTACCCCTGAAAAGTATCCGGAGACTGCAAATGGTGCAAAATGCGGCTGCGCGTGCTGTGGTGGGTGCCACCACATACACCCACGTAACACTCCGCCAGCTGCATTGGCTGCCCATTGGTCTCCAGGTGCAATTCAAGGTGTTGATTATCATCTTTAAAGCCCTACATGGCTTAGGACTAGGTTATCTCCGGGACTGCATCCTACCTCATACATCCCTACGACCAATTAGGTCCCACAGAGTCGGTCTCCTCCAGGTCCCATCAGCCAAACAATGTGGGTTGGCGGGACCAAGGGGGAGAGCCTTCTCTGTGGGGGCTCCGGCTCTCTGGAACCAACTACCCCCAGAGATCCAAACTATTCCCACTTGCTGGCCTTCCAGAAAGCCATTAAGACATGGCTCTTCCTGCAGGCAGGGTGAGAGTCCATTGAACATCTCAATCTCCGCCTTGGTATGAATGGTGTTATGTTGGAGTTTTTTTCTATTTTTAAAAATTGTTTTTTATGATTGTATTTTTAATTATATTATTGCTGTTCTTGTATATGCTGTACACCGCCCTGAGTCCCCCCTGGGAGTAGGGCGGCATAAAAGAATTGCAAAATAAATAAATATGGCATTCTGGCTACATACATGTAGTGCATAAACACAAACTATTAAACTATTAAATACGCCGCCCTGAGTCCTTCGGGAGTTGGGCGGCATATAAGAATAACAAAATAAATAAATAAATAAATAAATAAATAAATAAATAATTATTTGCTTTATTTGCTGTGACAGTCCTGCTCCCCCTCTGTTATCAGGTGGGAAACTTGAAACAAGTTATTACATGGCCTTCTCCTTGTGTGTGACTTTCTGAACTCATCAACCAGCACAGAAAAGCTATTGTATCAAATTAATGAAGGCTGCTTTAAGTTTGTGCATGATACTTCTACATATTCTTCAATTAAGAGACTTTCTGAAATCAGTATGTGCATATGGAATGAATTAGAATTAAATTATTTTGCTTTTATAGCGTTTCTGAGGTGGGCTGCAGGCAGAGCAAGGCAGATTTCAAGGCAATAATTGAGGCTTCAGTGGTCCCAAACATGGGGCAATAATCAATATCCATAAACTATTTTCTTCAGTAACCTGAATGATATATTCTGAGATACTAAAAGAGCTCACTATAGATTTTTTTACTGCAATAAAACTATACAAGGAAGTTAATAAAATCTAGAATTGAGGGAAGCTGATGAGTGAGATTTCTTCCAGATATTCTGAGTCATCTTTCCCACTAATCTTCACATTGTCTCTTTAGTCAGGAACCCTCTCATTGCTCCCCAGAAGAAATGAACATACTATATATTATGAGCCGAGGTGGCGCAGCGGTTAGAGGCAGTACTGCAGGTCACTTTAGCTGACTGTGATCCGCAGGTCAGCCGTTCAAATCTCACCGGCTCAAGGTTGACTCAGCCTTCCATCCTTCCAAGGTAGATAAAATGGGGACCCAGATTGTTGGGGGCAATATAAAAATACATTGCTTACTGGTGTAAACCGCTTAGAGAGTGCTTGCACTGTGAGGCGGTATATAAATCTCACAAAATAAAATAAATAAATATAATCAACATAAGAAATCATTCCCCCCTCAACCTTTTCAAAATGTTTTCCTCATTGTTCAGGCAGCTTTCTGCTCCACCCTCTCACCTTGCAGGTGAGCCTTTTTTGTTCTTCCTCATAATTTATATTTTTTAAATCCTGCCTTTATTACTTTTATTAAAAACTCAATGGAGAATACATACACAATGCTCCTCCTCCTCCTTTCCCCTATTTTCTCTACTACAACAAGCCTGAGGTAGGTTGGTCTGAGAGAAAGTAACTGGCCCAAAGTTAGCCAGCTGGCTTTCACGCCTAAGGTGTGACTAAAACTCAGAGTTTTGTTAGTTTCTACCCTGGTGTCTTAACTACTGGACTACTTGCACAACTGCCTACTCCTTCAGTGAAATGTGTTTTTTTGCTTTGGGCTATTAATATTTTGCTACATTTTGTTAAGTTAAACTACAAAACAAGTCTTCTCAGAAATGACATAGCTGCAGAACAGGAAGAAAGACCATACAAGCCATCAAGGAATAAGGACAATTGAAGAAACCAAAGCTAATTTAATTTTTGCTGACCTACAGGCTTAAATATTGTATTTTTGTTGTAATTTTACACTTACTGTACACATATTAGAGCCCAAATAAATGTCATGTTCCATACAAATCACTGGTAAACCATGTGCAACATCTCTTAAGAAGCAACACAGATTCTTCCTTAAACATCTTATTACATCTATATTAAAATTCATTTCATAATTATTTTTAAAATTTTTACTTCATGTCTCACAAGAAGAGAAAGCCAATTGCTATTCTATCTGATAAAATATCCTTGGAAAGTATCCCATCAAATATTCTTTGTGTTAGTGTCCTAGCCCTGGGAGCCGAATATTCTTAAGCAAGTTTCAGCATGAATCAAGTTTTAAAGAGTAAGCTTCGGAACCTCTACCTATTAAAAAAAAGAGGGAAAAGTACAAACTGGAAAAATAAGACCGAAAATGATAAAAAGGTATTGGGAATCAGTAACCGTGAGCTCAAACCACTCTGGTGGTTTCAGATGAGATTCCCCCAGAATTAGCAACCCCCAACCCTGGCTACCACTTTATAACATGGCAAAATTCTATTTTCAAAGGGGAAGGCACATTTACTCTTGGTTTGTATGCTCTAAATCTTCAGTTAATCAACGGAGCCACACCTTCCTTAAAGACTTCTTTAAGGGACTGCTCTCCATTATTAACTACACTGTGCAAATACATTGGAGGGTGGGTTAGGTTTCCCTGTTTTTCCCAGAGACCTCAAAAATGCCTTCCCTAGGCAACGCAGGAAGTAAACATGAACTCTTGAACCTGAACGGCCTGCCCCACAAGCACCTTGGAAGCAAGAGGAGGCCAAGAGCTTTTCTTCATCCCTCTGCATTTGCAGTGGCGAGGACACCCTGGAAACGGGAGGAGGGGAAAGGGGGCTTCTGTCATGCTGAACTCTTCTCCCGGGGCGGGAGCGGGGGAAACAGCGTGTGTGTTATGGTGGGGAAGAGAGGAAAGCAGGGCTCTGGGTTCCACGGCAGCCACGAATTCCCCAGCGTCCCTCCTCTATCGCACCCCGCAACGCCTCCTGCTTTCATTGTCCCTAAAACTCCCACCACGCGCAGGTCTATCTTGCTACGCCCCTCTAAAATCCCCGCTTCAGCTCCGAGAAAATGGGGATCTCGTGGGCCCTAGCGCTCCCCTACTGGCGGGCCCAAGACCGGAGACGCGCCCTCTCTCTTCTTCAGACCTCTCTTCTTCGTCCCACGCCACGCCACGCCACGCCACGGAGAAAGGAAGCCGCCCAGCCTGGGAGGAGGCGAAAGCGCCGCGAGCAGGTCCCGCGGGCGCGCGAGGGACGGCAGGCCTCGTCTCAATCCCCGGCCTTTCCTGACGCAGCCCACCCCCGGGCTGGCGATTGAGAGACCCTCCTTACCTGGGATTGAGGCTGCTGACGCCCTGTTCATAGGCCCAGACGGTGGCGGGTTGCGAAGACGCGGTAGCGACGGCCGAACCCAATGGATCAGGGTAGCTGGGGGCTGGTGGGTAGTTCCTGTCCATCATCCGAGTGGGGAAGGAGGGGACGCCGGGCTGCGCTCGGGGCCTGGCGCGTAAGGAGCGGCCAGCCGGGGCGGAGAGAGGGGGGGGGGGGTCGGCTGCAGGGACCGAATAGAGTGGGACGACTCCCCCTTCCCGCTCGCAGGAGGAGGGCAGCTGCGGCGGCGGCGGCCACCCCCCTACCCGGTCCTCCCCTCAATTTCCGCTGCGAGAGGCGGGAGAGCGGCTTGGAACCCGGAGAACTGCGGCACGCCGCGGCCAAGCTGGCAGCGAGGGCTGCGAGCCACCTCGCCGAAGACCCATGTCGGGCTCTGGCTTTCCTAGGCTGCCCCTCCCACCCTGCTGCAATTGACTGGGGCCTGATCGGCTTCAGGACACGAGAAACGACGCCCGCCGCCGCCGCCGCCGCCGCTCTTCCTGTTGCGGCCGGTATGCTGGAGTTGCAGCCGTAGCAGGAGAAAAGAAGAGGGCGCCTGCAGCGAAGAGAAGGACGCCGAGCGGGAGCGCGAAGGGATTGCTCCGACTCACTTTGTTCCCGCGGCGGCCAAATGAAGCGGCGGCGGGGTGGGGGGGAATGCCCTCTCCGTTCCCGCGGTTTCCATCTCTGCAACGCCTGCACATGAAAAGCTTCGCTGGAATTTGTAGGCTGCTGTATAGTAGCTTTACGCCTTCGCGTATTATGAAATGTTCTAACAAAAGGCTAACAAAATAACGCGTGAAATGGCTTCGTGAGCACGTAGCTTGTCACCTTAAAACGACATTTTCACTCTTCCCTATTTATGCATGCTTTAAATTTAACGCTGAATGTCTTAAATTGCTTGTATCTACACACTAGAAACGTGATTTGAATTCTTAGTGTCTCTTATTAGGTATACCTGTACATGATGGAAAATGTAGGCAAGGTAGAGGGGAAATTTGTCTGAAAATTCAAAAAGAAAGGTGTGTAGAAAATTTTCTTTACATATATATTTACTATTTCAGAATGCATGAGGTAAAATACCTGAACAATGAAACTTCATAGTGTTTTAAATGCTTCCAATGTTTAAGTTAGGAGAATCCTCTTCCTGTCTGCTGAATGAATCATTGCATGTTTCTGTGCTTGAGTGTTACACTCAACATTTTTTGTAGTAATATTTGAGAATTAATAAGATGATAATGTAAAAATTAATGCTAAAAAAATAAGATACATCTTTTTAGCACAGAAATAATACTACTACTGACTTCCAACTTTTGTGCTGGTGCCTAGAGAGCAGCTGGGGATAGTAGGAAATGCAGTTAAAAGGAGTTTGAGATTAACAGCTGAGGGAAGTTTGTAGTACTTATTCTGGCATGTAGGGACCTACTTTCAAATATGGAAGTTTGAATTAGAAGTTTTATTCATTGAAAAGGAAGACACAGACTTTGAGATACAACATTGCCATTATGAATTGTGCAGGGGAAATATATTAAACAATCCTGTGTTTTAATTATTTTGACAAAAGTGAACAACAAAGGATTCAAATTATTGTAGAATGGTCTGCAGAAATGGTTCCTACGGCAATTCTAGCAAGCTTGTATAAGTCAATATGGCAGACAAATTGGTTTAATATTTTAGTGGCTCAAAGCTTTGGCATCTAACATTTTCTTTCAGAACAAAGATTGGTAAACTGCAGTGCCAAGCATTCCTTAGAATTCCTTTATGTGGGCTGAAAATTGACACTTTTCTGTCATTAGGTGAGAAGCAAAAATGGTAGTCACATTTGGACAACTTGAAGTTAGGAACAGATTGCCATGGGGAAAAAATCTGGTTGCTGATTAGATAGCATCTAATAGTGCCTTCAAATAAGTCTATCTTTAGTTTTTTTATTAAAAAAAACCCTCTGAAAACCCAGATGCACTTTTGTTTGCTGTGACCCAACCTCACCTTGCAGACATATTGCCCTTCAAATAAGTAAAAGAATAGCAATTACATCAGTGGTTCCCAACCTGGGGGTCGGGACCCCTTTGGGGGTCGAACAACCATTTCCCAGGGGTCGCCCCGGCATCCTCAGCTCCCCCCCACCCACTGCCACAACCCTGGCCATAACGCGCCCCACAACCGCGCCCCACCGCGCTCCATCCCGCTGCCGCCATTTGGGTTATTTTACCATCTGCGCATGCGCAGCACGCTTTGCGCATGTGCAGAGGGTAAAAGAACCCAAATGGCGGCGGCGGGGTGGGGCACGGTGGGGGCACGGCGGCGGGGCGTGGGTCGCGGCATTAGGAAGGTTGGGAACCACTGAATTACATCATGTCTTCTTTGTAAACTCATGAAAGTCTGTTTAACATCTAAACTGATCTTTGGCTTCAGTTTTTCAAATATCAGACATTTTCTTTCAGATTCATTATTTAATTGGCATTAACAAAGAAAATGGAACTAGGTACAAATAGTTATTTTATTTATAAAAACTTATTGAGAACACCCACATGGATATATTCTTCCTAGTATAAGAAACATCAAATATTCAATTAGATAACTGAAATTATGTGTTAGCATTTTTATCATAGGAGAGCCAGTTTGGTGTAGTGATTAAGTCATTGAACTAGAAACCAGGATACTAAATTCTAATCCTGCCCTAGGCACAAAGGTGAAATGGGGCCAGTCACTTTGTCCTAGCCCTAGAAAGGTAGCTATGGCAAAGTACTTCTGCCAACATTATTGCCAACAAAACTGTAGGTACTAGACCAGGTAGTCACTAGGAATTAAAAACTGACACAAACACTTTTTTATCATGGGAAAACATTCAAAAGAAAAATATGCGAGAAAACTAGTGTAATTTTCAGAATTGAAAATAAAACTCTTCAGTTATAAGAAAAAGGGAAAACTGCACATCAGTTTACTCAATGGCTCAAAATGCATAGAAGCCAAGTTCACACATAAATGGAAATATCATGAGTCTCTCAGAATTACTAGAACATTGGAGAAATGGGTTCCTTGTTTACATTATCCTTTAGTCCATCATAGGCAGGCATCTTCAGACTGACTTAGAGTGCTATACTATAGCATTTCAGCTGCACATCTTTTATTAAGACTAATTCTCAACAGTTTCATAGACCATGTTTGCTCATTAAGGACCCGGAAGAGAGAGAGACTTTTTGAATACTTTGAGTTTTCCTGAATGTCCAGGATATGGTGGGGGTGGAGAATCATAATTTTCTCTTAATGCCATTGCTTGATCATAAGTTGGCAATCCTATCTGTCCTATAGTACGAGGAGGGACAGGATTTAAAGAAAACTCTTCTTGTCTTTGGAAGACGATGGAAGAATTATGCCTCCTGCAGCTTCTGCGCCTAGAATAAAAAAAAAACCACCTTTGATGAATAAGGAAAATCAAAAGTCAGGCTAATTAATCAACTGGAAGTGCTAACAATATTTTCAGCTTCCTAGTTTAGAAGTTAGTTAATACAACCTTACTAATTATTATCTTCCAGAGTGGGAATTTTGAAAACATTAATCCCAATACATCTAAAAAGTTACATTGCGAAATGCAATTGTCTGATTTTGAGAAAGGTAAAAAAAATCTAGCTTCCCAATATTTCCCTTTGTACATTCATTCTTTAGATTCTGTAATACACCATGGAATCATAATTTGAAAGTCGTAGAGATGCATAATTTTTTTTGAGAGATGGTGTCCTTCCTATGAAATCAGGGTCACATATACACTATAGTTGGAGTTGGGCGGCATACAAATCTATTTAAATAAATAAATAAATATAGTGCCGTGATGGCGAACCTATGGCATGCGTGCCACAGGTGGCACGCAGTGCCCTCTGTGGGCACACAAGCTGTCGCCCCAGTTCAGCTGTGCTGCACATGCGCACGTGCCTCCGCCAGCCAGCTGGTCGTCGGGTCTCTGCCGTGCATGCTTTCATTGCGTATTTGCGCGCGCTTTGGGCACTCCATCACTGCTATAGTGAATCAAGACTCTGAAAAAATGTCTTGAATCAGGCAACCCTCTACTTCTCTTAACGTCTGCTGATGGAGAGAACCATGAAATTAATCCGTGATTTGTTAAATTACAACAATGGTAACCTCTGAATACAAATCCGAGCACAAACCAAGGGGAAATGCTTGTGAGTTTACTTATTCCAGGAAAAGCAAGCCCAAATTCCTGATTGATGTGTAATACTAAACAAAACATGGATGATATCACCAAATGTGTTAGCCTTGCCAAATGGCAGCAGAAGCCAAATCAGAGTGACGAAATGAACCAGGAAATGGGTCATTTTCAGATAAACCACAATTATAATTCTAGTTTGGTCATAGATACTATAACCTTTAAGTGCAAAAATTTATGTTAAAACTTCACATTTCATTCTAACATGAAAATTCATGTTAGAGTTTTCTATGCACTTTTAAGAGTTATCAAGATTTCCAAGCAGCTTCTGGAACAGAAGACACAGAAACAAGTAGAAATTAATCTCCAAGTCAAGGGCATTTCTGCTGTTAAACTCTCAAGTTCCATAAATTATTTATAAACCCATCAGAGGTTTTATGGCAGTAGGATTTTAGGATAAAAATTAACTGTTCTGGGCATTTGGAGTGTAGTGTTAAGTTTCTTGAAACAATTTTATATTGAATATGGGACAATGGAATGTTTTTATTGAAATTGGTTTTTTAAAGATGCCTCTATAATTACTTTATTTAATTACCATTACCATTAAATGAAAATAAAATTTTCAAAAACAACGTGATTTTGTTTCCAGGTTCATGCAACCTAATTCTCAAAGTCTGGTTTATTTTCTGCCAGAGCTTAAGACATCCAATGAAAGGACAACATCCAGTAAGAGAACAAAGAATTCTAGAAGTGAACCACTGGCTAAACGGTTGGTGTCGCCATAAAAACTTTGGATTCCTGGACCATGGACTGTACTACCTCCAAGATGGGCTTTTGGCAAGGGACGGGTTGCACCTCACAAAGACTGGGAAGAATTTTCGGAAAACAACTAGCCCAACTTATCAGGAGGGCTTTAAACTAAAAATGAGGGGGGAGGGTGACCACTCTATAGGATTTCCAGGACCTAACCCCAAGAAAAAAACCACTAGTAAGCAAGGCAAATAACAAACTAAAGAGGGATGGGAAGGAAGACAAACCCAAACGCCAAATAGGAGACACAGGAAGCACACCCAGAGTCAGGCACAAAAATCTCAAGTGCCTATACAGAAATGCACTGGGGAATAAACAGGGCGAACTTGAAATAATACATGAAGGTAGATATGACATAGTTGGAATAACAAACTTGGTGGGACAAAACCCATGACTGGAACATACTGATACAAGGATACAAACTCTTCAAAAAAAACAGACCACAAAAAAGAGGAGGAGTTGCACTGTATGCTAAGGACCACTATATTGCTACAGAGTTACATGTAACCAAAGAAGAAAACCACCTAGAATGCATATGGGTCAGCATAAAAGAAAAAAAGAAATGGCCATAGTAGTATACTATAGGCCACCCAATCAAGCAGAAAAAATGGATATCCTTTTTGCCAACCAACTAACAAACATGTAGGAGACACACAACAGTGATAATGGGGGACTTCAACTACCCAGATATCAATTGGGAAACTAATTCTGCACCAAGTGAGAAATCAAATAGGTTCCTAACCAACCTAGCTGACAACTTTGTTGTCCAAAAGTTAGAGGAAGAAACTAGAGGGACAGCCATACTGGACTTAATACTTACAAACAGAGAAGAAATGATAGAGGGAGTTGAAACTTCAGGAACCTTGGGTGAGAGCGACCATGTCATACTAGAATTCAACATAACGCAAACACAAACAATAGAACAGGAAAAGAGAAGGAGGAGCGCCGCTGCTGCCGCCAGCACTCTTTCCTTCACTTCTATCTTCTCCTTCTCTTTTCCTAACGCCCTTGTTGCTTCGGGCTTGAGTGGCAGAGCGGGCTGCTTGCCTCCCTTCGCTTCCCTTCTCGCTCGCTCGCTCTGGAAGCGGAGCCAGACAAAGGTTCCTCCCCGCGCGAGATGCCTCTCAGCTGCGCACTCCCTCGGCCCGACCGCAGCCACCACCAGCTCCTGCCCGCATCTCCCGCCCGCCCGCCTCTTGCCTTAAGCCGCCAGCTGACGGTGGCGGCTGCAGCCTTCCCAGCAGGCGACTGAGACGCAGGGTAGCATCGGGGCTCTTTCCTTCACCTGGGAAAAAGGATCTTGCGGTGCTGAGCGCTAGGAAAGAGGGAAGAAGAGAAAAGGGAAGGAAGGAAGACCAGAGATGAAAGGAAGGAAGACCAGAGATGAATGGAAGGAAGGAAGGAAGGAAGGAAGGAAGGAAGGAGAGATGAGAGGGAGAGAGAGAGAAGATAGATAGATGATAGATAGGTAGGTAGGTAGATCGATAGATATGGATGGAGAGAGAGATAAAGAGATGGAGAGAGATGAGAGGGAGAGAGATAGATAGATAGATAGATAGATAGATGATAAATAGATAGATAGATAGACAGACAGACAGACGATATGGATGGAGAGAGAGAGATAAAGAGATGGAAAGGGAGAGATGAGAGGGAGGGAGAGAGAGAGAGAGAAAAGGGTTTTGTGGTTCCCAGTTCTCTGTCCTAATGACCGGCTGGGTGGGCGTGGCTAGGGGGGGTCATGTGACTGGGTGGGAGTGAGTGATGTCAAGTTGGCCACGCCTACCCAGGTTTTGTGGCTCTCGGTGGGTTTTTTTCTGTGGGAAATGGGTCCAAATGGCTCTTTTGAGTGTTTAAGTTTGCCGACCCCTGCCCTAGACGGATCTTGACAGACTTGAGGGCTGGGCCCTAACAAACAAAATGAAATTCAATGTAGAAAAAAGTAAAGTCCTACACATAGGTTAAAAAAAACCAAAAGTATACATATAAACTGGGTGAAACCAGGCTTAGTGGCAGTGACTGTGAGAGGGATCTTGGAGTCCTAGTGGACAACCAGCTAAACATGAGCCAGCAGTGTGCAGTAGCAGCCAAAAAAAAAGCCAATGCAATCCTAAATTGCATTAACAGAGGGATACATTCTAGATCAAGGGAGGTACTAATATCACTCTACAAAGTTAGACTACACATGGAGTATTGCTTCCAGTTTTGGTCACCACACTACAAAAAAGATATTGAGATTAGAAAAAGTGCAGAGGAGAGCAACCAGGATGATCGGGGGATTGGAGACTAAAACATATGAAGAGGGGAGAAGGTGTGGCCAAACGCCACGGTGTTCCCCTCTGCTCCGCGGGGGGAATGCCGAATCCGCGTCGTTAGGAGACCTGGTTCAATCGGAACCAGGTCAGAACCTCCCGGGAAGGGTGGGGAAAAAGAAGGCGTCAGCTGGTGGACTGGGGGGGGTGGCAAACCCCCCCCCAGGGAGCCGGCTTTGTTCCCTCTGGCCTATGGCGTACAATAGTGACAGTAATTGTCGCCCTAGCCGCGGCGGCCACATCAGAAGGATCGATAAAAGCTGATTGGAGTCATCTGGGAAGGAGAAATTTTAAGTGTTGTGCTGGTGAGTGTGGAAGTCAGAAGAGGCTGGTGAGTGATTTTGCCAGAATAAGCTGTAAATGTTACGTGGACATGCTAAAAGGGAACAAAAGGACTGGAAATGAAGAAGCGGCTGCCTGGCATATGGAGACTATAGAGTGAAAAGATTTTTCTATTTAAACAGGATTATAACTAAAGCCCAATTGATTGAAGATCTGGAGTTTTGCTTTTAAAGATTTGGAAATCTAAAGAGAAATAACTTGGTTGCTGGAATTGGTTCAAAAAACGGTAGAATTAGAATACAATAAATAAAAGGGAGAGTTGGGAGACTGAAACGGGAAGAGCCATCTGCTGGTTGGAGGACTTATTGCAAGCATGGGATATTACAAGAAATATTATCAGGATTGTTTTGACAGCTGTTGTTTTTGAACAGAGCAGCTTGTTATTGCATAAAAGGAAAACATTCGGACTAAGTTGGATAAGAACTAAATTGGATTGAAATGTTAACAAAGGAATAGCAAGAAAGATTTGGATTTGTAACAATTAAATGGAAATTAAAAGGATTTAATTGATGAGAATTTACTAGAAGACGATTAAAAAGGTTGCAAAATATATTACCATTAACAGCTGTAAGGATTATAAAAAATTGGTGATTTGTGATCTTACTGATAATAAAATAAGAGACTGCTAAAAACTCTTGGAACTTCTTGAAGAAATTTTGTTTTGTGGTCTAGGCAGATTCCAGCTAACAGTTGGAGCTCATTTGTAAGACTTTGGACTTGAGAAATATAATTCTGGAAATATGGGGGACATTGATTATGAAGAAATGGCTGAACTTTTGAAAGACTTGTTTAAAGATTTAAGAAGACGCTTTGGATTAGATGCAAAGGAGAAGGTGGAAAACATGGAAAAGAAAATGGAAAGGATAACAGATGAAGGAAAGAAGATTGATGAAAATATCATAAATAATGATGAAAAGGGAAAGAACATTGAAAATGCAATATTGATTAATGATTATATTGAGATTTATAATAATTCCACTGGGGTTAACAGTGAAAACAGAGATAAAGATAACAAATATGATGATGTTCAGATTGAGGAAGATGATTTTAAGATACATAAAATTAAAAAAGGAATGGGGAAAGCTAGATACATACAGATAGTAGATTTAAAAGGAAAAATAAGGGTGTGGGAAATGAGAACTTATTGTTATAAAGGTAAATGAAAAGAAAAAGTTAAGGAAATGGGGATGGAAGAAATACATATATAAACTGGAAGTAATTGGAAAATTAAAAGGGAATGGATGAAGATTTTGAAATATGTATGATATCCTTTTTATTATTTACTCATTATTATACTAGATTTAATTGTGATAAGTATATTAATTGATTATAATCTTGATATATATAATTAATATAACTATCTGGTTATATTAACTATCTGGTTTCTTCTTTCTTCCTTTTGTTTTTTCTTTTTTTTCTTTTTTTTTTGTTTTGTTTTTCATATAAAGGTTAATATTGATTTGGAATAATGTGGACAAAACAATGATAATATGAGAAATATGTATAATAAATATGATTAGAATCTAAAGGGAAATTTTTAAATGTTAAAACCAAAAAGGGCATATTATGAATGTTTATTACTTTAAAATCTATTAAGCTGAGATTTGAAAAATTGACAATTTAGATCTTTTCCTTTTCTTTTTATCTATTTTTTGTCTTTTCCTTTTTATTTTTTGATCTGTTTAAATACAAGAGATGGATGAATTGATAATGGTTAGATTAAATTTTTTGATTTGATTTAATTAAATACCCATATTGAGATAGGAAATAAAGAATTTGAAATAATGGAAATGAACTTAAATGTTAGGGGGGAAAAGGGGTATATTATGATTGTGTATTATTTCTATATATGAGATAATTGGACTTTTAGTTTTTTGATAGAATAAAAGATAAAAAACAGAAACGATGAATAAAGAGACTAAAGAATTAGAGGAAGCAATATGTCTTAAAATTAAAAAGCAGGAGATAGTAACTATCTTGAGAAGTTAAGCGAATAGCGGTCAATTTGGAAGAAAATTTGAAATTAACTGGTGAATATCCCAGATGACAAAATTAGAAAACTAGATTCCCCCCCCCCTTTTAAAGATGGAAATAGCAGCATGTACTAGAAGAAAGTACTATATAAAAATAATAATAATATAATGATAATGGTTAATAAGACATTGATTTTTGAATGATTGATTCTATTGAAAACTATGTATTTTTATTGTAATATCTCAAGGTATATGTGTATTAAATTGTATAAGTGATGGAGAAAATAAAAAAAAATGACAAAAAAAAAACATATGAAGAACGGTTGCAGGAACTGGGCATGGACAGTCTAGCGAAGAGAAGGACCAGGGGAGACATGATAGCAGTGTTCCAATATTTGAGGGGCTGCCACAAAGAGGAGGGAATCAAGCTATTCTCCAAAGCACCCGAAGGACAGACAAGGAATAATGGATGGAAATCGATCAAGGAGAGATTCAACCTAGAAACAAGGAGGAACTTTCTGACAGTGAAAACAACCAATGGAACGGCTTGCCCTCAGAAGTTGTGGGATCTTCATCACTTGAGACTTTCAAGAAGAGATTGGACTGTCATTTGTCAGAAATGGTGTATGGTCTCCTGCTTGAGCCGGGGGTTGGACTAGATGACCTACAAGGTCCCTTCCAAATCTGTTAATCTAATCTAATCTGACATCCAAAAATGGGGATTGCCTTCATTTTAATCCCAGAAGAATCCCTCTGAAGTAGATTAAATTGAAAATGACTGGTCCAAAGTCACTCAGTAACATTTTTGAACATGGACAACTTGAACATAGTTTGAAAACATTCACAAAGCTACTTTAAGAGCATCACCATTACTATGCAGGTCACTTCTCATAAGTACACACCTTCTTCCTAACGTATTCCCGCAAGTGCAGGGTCCGCTTTCTCATAAGTACACACTATACTTGCTCTAATGTCTAAACTCAATTTTCAGAAGCTTTAAAATATTTTTATTTCAGGCTTATTTCATATCACTTTGCTTTCTTTTGATCAACAAAAACTATCTGCTTTCACTGATTAGTTCTCCTTTCTGGTTATTATGGTATGGTTACAATGCACTGACTTATCAAGTAGCTTACATGTGGAAGATGAGAATAACAAATTTTATCATTGGTAAAATGTTATTCCAGAAACTTATTAAGAAATATAACACTAAAGGATCCAATCTGGGGCAGTCACTGGGAACAGAGGTGACTGATCCAGATTGGATCCTGCAACATTATCCTGGGACATGTATATTTGCCTTCATTCGTGACATATAACACTGCTTGCAGGTAATACTGAACAATTATACATACTCACATATTCTTGGGTTAATGGGGAAAAAGACATTGCACTTGAAAATAAAATAAGGTTAATAGGCAATTCATTGTATTTTATACATTTATACATTAGCTCAAAGAAGAGATTAAGTTGAATTAAACATTAATTTCACTAACTTCACATGACATTTTAAACTCTCATAAAGTTCTGAAGAAATGACATCTTGTTACAACAATGCAAATCATTCTAGGGGAAATAACAAAACCAGCTGGAATTTAGGACAAAACAAAACAACAATGAAATAGTTACACTCTTTCTACTAGCACGTGATGCAAATATGATTAATATAGCCTTACAAATAACTTTATTGATTAGGTACTTATTTGTTCTACGCAATAATGAACATAGGTGTAAGGACTGCCTCCCCATCCACCTACAAAGTACGAACCTCTGAGCCAGGTAGTTCAAAAGGATTCCTTTATTGGCAGCTATGGTAACAATCCATTCATTCAAAGCAAGATCGAAATGCCCCCTGGCAAAGCAAGTACCTTAGCGCCCCTCCCTATTAGGCAGAATGCAAATGTAGACCAATATACAATGTGTGAAAGTCCTCTATTCTGGGAATGTGGATGAGCGTAAGTTTCCACAGATCCCTTTCCGTTCAAACTAACTTACATTGTCCCTTATAAATCCTAAGATAAGGAGGTTCCCAGATGTCTGGCACCCGGATATATGTTGTAAACGTCTGATCAAACAAACCCAAGACTCCCCTTCTTTTGAATGGCAGAGTCGCTGGATTCTAACAATAGGATAAGCATCAAAGCAAAATAGTTACACAAAAAGATAAAAACATTTTAAAAATAGACATTTCAAAATGGCACAGGCTAATAGATATGGGCAATGAGTTATCATATTGTCATCTTTCCAGACCACAACATCTCATACTATTTGGAGACAGAAACTGCCATTTGCAGAAGCCAAATGAGAATTATAAAAGAAGTAAATTTCTGCTATCATTAGTGGCCTTTCTCAAAAGGATAAAGTGAAATGCTACTTTTATGAAAAGAGTTAAGGTCTTCTATTATCAAAGACTACTGAAGGCTGCTGAAGTTATTACTCTGAATTCACTGTTTGACACAATGGTGTGAGATTTGTACATATCTTGTACACCTTGTAACAATTTGAAAAGGTAATATTCCACAGAAGCTGAGAAGAGAGATTTATACGGCATGCCATGATTTTTAGAGCTTGCTGTGGTTGATTCAAACTATTAATTACAAACGAATAACATTCAAACATTCCTTTTTATTGAAAATATTGGTGAACAGTCATGCTATGTTGTTGCTCAATAACCACTCATCCAATTTTTAAGAAGCTGTATCATACCTTCATAGGCTATCAAGTAAAAACTATTTGCAAGAATTAAAGCTCTCTCCCACAATGTTTTTGTTAGAAGGAGAATTACTCTTATCAGAGGCGAAATGAATCTTTTCCTGGAACTCTGACATTGTCAAAATAAACCGCATTATAATTCTAATGAATAAGATATTTATTTTGATATAAAAATAATAAGTTCACATACTGGCTATATAAAAGAGATCTTGCTTCGTCATGAAGCATAGAACAAAAGGGAGGAATGGAATGTACACATGCGTACTAGGAACATTAATCACGTGCTCAGGAATAAACCATTATATTTGATAGGGATGCATCTCTCCGCATCTCCCTGCATATACATGTAACAGGCAACATAAAATCACTGCGTGACAGTTTTGTTACTGAATAACATGTTAAGGGATGACCTCAGTAACTAACCATAAATACAACTTGTTTGAAGAACAGTACATTCTAAAATCATCAATGTCCCTAGGAACAATCCTATTCTAGATATGCTTAACAAACTGATGGCACTAAGGATAAGCTTTCTCACTCCTTTGGAAGACAACTGATGTGACAAGATGTACATTGTAATGCATATGTTATTTTAAAAAATGATATACCATTTAATTTTCAGTTTTGGAACACCAGCCCCCTTACTGCCAGAAAATCTGAATTGTTAATTTTCGCTACTCATATTGCAATATCCAAGGAAACATAGGTAAAATATAGAAGTTTTAATATGTTATTTAGTCTTTATAAAAAATATCACATAATTTCAAAATTCTACGCTTTATTTAATCTGTTAGGAGATTTCTGGAAGGAATTATGACACAGAGATAGATTTTATGTAATGCAATGCATAATAAAAAGTCACAGATTCACATCAAGCTAGGGCTGAAAATAATCCAAAATGAAACCCTGGAGAATTGTAGAGATCCTACTGAATTACATAAACCAACATTTGGACTCCGCATAATGCCACTTTCTAAATTCCTCTTTATTATTATCCATATTCATCCTATCTTTCAATTCCTAATTATTAGTGGACTGCAAGTTCTCTTAAATACTTAAATCTTATTTGTGAGAGGGTACTTGAAGCTTTGTTATTTGCTTGCAGACATTTCATTATTCAAAATAAGTAACATCATCAGTGCTAGTAAGAGTGGGGTTTGCTCTCAGTTTATATTCTAATGGATCGCCCTGTCAAGTGTTGGTGCAAGTGGTCTTGAAGATTCTTTGGTTGGGCTGTTTACTGTTGACTTGTTGGCAATTTCTTGATTGGGGTATTGTTTACTTGATTGTTAGTCTGATGTTAATCTTGAGTTAATCTATGCTCAGTCTGGGTGCTGATTGCAGTTGGGGAGGTGTTTTGATCTTTTTGTTCCCTTTTTGACTTGTTGATTGTCCCTCTTGCATAGTATATAGGTATTATTTACGTCTATACACTAGCATTTTTTAACATGGTTTGGACTAGGATGGTCACAGTTTCCTAATTGAAAATATGGTTAAGCCTGTCCATGTGTTGTGAAATTAAAGAGTTTTCATCATATCTTCTGACTGCTAGTTGGTGTTCATGGATGTGTTCTGCCAGTCTTCTGCCTGTTTCTCGTATGTAGTGGCTGTTGCAGTCATTACACTGTATGTTGTAGATGACTCCTGTTTTTTTCTTCTGGAGCTGCTGGGTCTTTTGGTTTACTTAGGAGGTTTTAAAGGGCTTTTGTTGGTGTGTGCCACACTGATTCCATGTAGTTGTAGTAGTCTGTTGGTGGTTTCTGAAATTTTCTCGACGTTTGGTAGAGTTATTCTTTTAGGGCTTGTGTTAGTTGTGCTGTATTGGGTTGAGTGGTCAGGAACCTTCTGATAAAGTTGTGTGGCTATCCATTTTGCTGGAATATGTTGTATAGATGCTCTGTTTCCTTTTTCTGCTATTCAGGGTTGCTGCAGTGAGTTGTGTTAGTCTAAATAAAGTTCTCATGCAACTTCTTTTATCAGAGGTTGAGTTGTTGCTTTGGTAGTACAGCATTTGATTGGTGTGGGTGGTTTTTCTATACACACGTTTCTAGTTTGCCATTATGGTCTCTTCTGATCAGGATGTTCAGGAAGAGTAGTGAATTTTCTCTGGTAAACTGGATTCTTTTGAAGATGTTGTTGATGGTACTGAGGGTGTTCTCTAACTGGTCTTTTTTATCATGGTGAAGGTATCATCTACATATCTGATCCCTATTTGGGGTTGTATTTGTGGAAGTGCTATGACTTCTAGACGTTGCATAATGACCTCTTCTATAAGTCCTAAAGGTGGTGATCCCATAGGTCTAACTTTAATTTGTTGGTAAGTTTGTCCATCAAATTGGAAGTATGTGGTTAGGCAGATGTTTATGAGATCCATAATCCTGGGTGTTTCAATTGGTTGAAATTCAATAACACTGCTATACATTAAGAACATCTCAGAAACCACCAACAGGCTACTACAAACACATGGAATTGGTGTAGCACACAAATCAACTAAAGCCCTTCAAAACATTTTAAGTAAACCAAAAGACCCAGCAGCCCCAGAAGAAAAAAAACAGGAGTTATCTACAACATACAGTGCAATGACTGCAACAGCCACTACATAGGATAAACAGAAGAATGACAAAATGTATCCATGAACACCAACTAACAGTCAGAAGATATGATGAAAACTCTTTATTCTAGTGGCTTTAATTTCACAAGATATAAACAGATTTAACCATAGTTTCAATTGGGAAACTCTGACTATCCTAAACCAAGCCAAGTCCAAAAATGCTAGGAAATTTCTAGAAGCCTGGCAGTCTGACAAATTAGCTATCAGTAGATACATAGACATAAACAATATCTATAAATTAGATATTGCCAAAAAGATAAGCCAAAAAGGTAACAAAAAGACTAAAACACCTGCTGACGAGCCATCAGCACTCAGAGGAGCATAGATTAACTCCAAGATTACCATCAGACTAACAATCAAGTAAATATCCCAATCAAGGAACAGCCAAACAAGCCAACAGCAAACAGCCCAACCAAAGAATCTCTAAGACCATCTCCACCAACACTGACAAATCCCATTCCTTACTAGCACTGATACTGTTACCTAGTTTGAGTAATGAAATGTCTGGAAGAAAACAACAAGCTCCGAGATACCAAGGACCCCTCATTTCAACCCTGAACTACAAACATTCTCCTTTATTGGAATCGTATCTGCCAAGTCAGTCTTCCAATGCTTTTCAAGCACATGATCTTACATTTGAATATCTTCCTGTCAGATTTTCTTTGAGCCTGTGAGGTGTTTTGAATTGTGCTTTTGTCTATGGTATTAATCAATCCCCATCATCCCAGTGTCATCTACAAATATTCATACATTCCATCTCCATATATTCCAAGTCATTTATAAAGACGTGAAATAGCATTGGGCCATTCAATTCAATTCATTTAATACAGCACCAGGTTATCAATATTTCCCCTCCAGGAAGCTATAGAACAGTTTATGAGCACTCTTTGGATGTACTAATTCAGATAGTTGCAAATGTTTCAGATCCTATTACTGTCTAGTCCATATTTAACCACCCAGTATCCTAACAATATGATATACTACACCACAGAATTCCTTTCATCTGCCAAACTAGTCACTTTGTCATTAAAAAAAACTAAGACGAACCTAACTTGTTCTTGACAATTTCATGCTGACTTCAGATAATGGTAACAATTCTTGGCATCATGGCTTGTTGACAATCTGTTCTATTATAGATTGCCCATTAGAGACATTAAACTAGCTGTAATTTCCTGGGTCAATCATTTTCACTTTTTTGAATATTGGAATTATATTATTTGTTCAAACCTTTGTCATCTCACCAATTCTCCAGAAGTTATCAGGTACATACAGCATAAATCTATGCAGGATATAACTGGCAAATGTAAACATAAATACAAACTACGGTATGTCCTGATACAATAATGTGTTTAATGTTGATATCAACCTGAAAATGATATTGATAACTATAACATTTTCTTACCCTGGTAATCTTGGTTTGCATTTTCTTTGGCACAGATAATAAATAAGCAATCCAAGTATAATCAATAGTACGCCAATTGCAATCAATCCAGTCAAAAGTCCTATAACGTCAATCTTCTCTGCTGCTTTGCCGTCTGCACATAAAGGTAAGACTATTTAGTGTATTCAACCATCTCAGTGTTTCCTGATCTATCCTAAATCACACTTTAATCCAGTATTGCCAGAAAATGTGATCACAATATGCCAATAAATATAAGGAACAAATTTCTTACGTTATTCCCTAGATTTATAAAAGTAATATATCCATTATGCATCTTTTCAAGTACAATTATAGCTCTTAAATGCTAAAGAATTAGGTGAAAAGTAACAGTCAGAGGTGACTTTTGTACGAGAAACTCTCAAAACTTGCTGAAGCCCAATAACTTATTCATGGAGGTAATGTGACTAGTTTTAACAGGCTTTTACGTGTGTGTGTGTGTGTGTGTGTGTGTGTGTGTGTGTGTGTGTGTGTGTGTGTGTGTGTGTGTGTGTGAGAGAGAGAGAGAGAGAGAGAGAGAGAGAGAGAGAGAGAGAGAGAGAGAGAGAGAGAGAGAGAGAGAGAGAGAGAGAGAGAGATGGAAGAGAGAGAGATGGAAGGAAGAGAGAGAGAGAGAGAGGGAGGGAGATAGAGACAGAGACAGAGACAGAGACACAGAGAGAGATGGTTGTCTTATTTTTCTTCTATGCTTCCATTTCTAGTAAATTTTGGTGACTTTGTATGACAATTTTCTGGCCTTTAGGCAGGAAGATCCAAAGATCCTTTCTGTGGGATGTAAGTGGAACTCTCTGAGTGCCAAGCAAATCTCTTAGCTTTTCCATTGTGAACATTCTTGGGTATGAGGTTTCTCCCCACAAGCTGTAGCAATTGAAGGCAGACAGGAGAAAGGAAAGTGGAGGAGCAAACAGTGGCTTCTTACCCCTCGATTCCTGCCGCAATAGGTCGTGTCCCATAAAGTACCTTAACCTTAACTCATTCAACACAAAAAATTCCTTCTTTGCTCCAGCTGAAGGTTCTTTGAAGAATATCTAAAAACTGCCCAATTGGATAGATGTCAGGAAGTTCAACCTGACCAGTAGTAGCCTATCATAAGAATCTTCTATTAAGAAATTCTTGGAAGGGATCAACCCAAAAAGTTTTATATTGATACTCTTCAAATTTGCACCAGTAACTTAGGAAAGATCTGGGTAGGAGATTCAGATGGGGGAACACTACAAACTATTGTAGAAGCACACATTTTGCTAATATGATGTTAAAATTTCTGGAAATGCTTAACATTTCCATACATTAGTCCACAGATAATTCAGAACTTAATGTAGTATATGACTTGCATGATCACAACATACGACAGAGCAGATAATGGCAGGAAATTAAACATCTGAGTTAACAAAACCTTGACCTTCTATGCATTACTAGTTTGAGATAAAACACTTTTCCATATATAAAATACAGCATCTAAAAGAGAAAATGCCAAGTCATAATACTGTGAACACCTTTTTCTAATATAAATGTAATCATTTTTGCTGAAATAGTAGTGTCAACAATTCCTTTATTCTGCTGTGTCTATCAGAAGAACCACAAAAAAAATCTTATTGAAGATGAATACACTGATTACAGCTTGGATCTTGTCTGCTATATCCACTGGAAAAACAGCTGTAATTCATCAGAGACAGAAGAATAAACCAAGATATTATATGTCAAAATAATTTTAATACATCAGTATATTGTTTTTGTCTTACCTGTTTTTGAGCCAGGACCTCTAAGAGTATATTCAGACCAAAAAGACATCTAAAAACACGAAAACAAATGTGCTTAGATTATGTCTACATGAGCCTGACCAAGTTTGGCTAAAATATACTGTGTGTATATATATATATATATATTAAAGTAGACAGATTTTGCCAGATCAACTTTTAATGTACTTGCTTTCAAGTATTAAAACTAGACATTAAATATCGCAATACCCCAGTAATTTATTTTGAACGTATACTGCACTGATCAAATGTCAACTTATAGTGACATTTTTGAATTTGAAATTTCAATTGTCTTTGATACTGGGGAAGAGGAAGACAGGAGAGACGTGACTTTACATTTTAAATAAATTATTTTGAGTCACTTTAGAAACAAATTGAAATAGTTGGATCGTGACAATTATTGAATCTTGTTCCCAGAACGAGACACATTTGTTTTATTGAACAGTGGTGTTTGTTTCTCAAAGCTCTGTTTATTTGATTTACATTCTGTCTTTATACTTGAGTGAATATTCAAAAACTATTGCAGGCATATTACATTTTACCAGCATCCAAGATACCATAATCTGATGCTGGAAAAAGGAAACTGTTTCCACAAGAAACATATCTTTTCCTAGAAAAAGTACTGCATGGAATATGTATGAACACCGCTGGCATTAACTGAATAGCGTTTAGGATTTTTTCACATCATCCACATACGGTTTTTACAAATCACATCCTTAGTGCCTTCATACATTTGCAATATGAGTTGAGAGCCATACTTTTCTAGATAAATATAAAAATAAATAAATATCCACATACCCACTACACATTTCAAATCCTTTTCTCTGTAAGACATTGACTGGAAAATGAAATGGTGGGTATCTTGTCACTGCTAAAATGATCACACAAAGTTTGAATAGCCAGTTTTCTTAGTCCCAAGAAAAATAAAGTAGGTATTCCTATTTCACATGTGTTTGGATTTATAAAGACATTCATGTGTATATTTGATGGCCGCTTTTCTAAATGGGATGGTTTCCATCCCTGCGTGACAGAACTTAGAATAACTTTGTCACTCTGAATGTACATTAATCGGCATAAATTAAAATGAAATTTCATTGCATACAGCTCTCAAAGGATCAGTTCAAACAACTGAAGAACAAGATGACAAGGGCTAACTTAGAAGGCTTCATTATTAGGGTATATAAGAAAAGTTAACAGCTGCTCCTATGCAGAGTATGCTGTTGACTTGTTATCAATCAAAAGACATCCACATGTCAAATGTTCAATAGCATTTGTAAGTTAAATAATTACTGTCTTTTTTGAATCCCCAAAAATTTCCCTTGCTTCCTCAAAATTGCATTGCTCTTCATAGCATTCTCTTTCAATATCTCCTTGGGTTATTAGTTCGAAGTCAAATCGGTTGTATAGAAGATGTCGTCCAATGAATAAATTGGCTTTCTCTGCAAGGATGAATACTAAAATATAGTTAAAATAATGTTAATATCTTAGAATGCCAAGGATTTGTTAAAATATTTAAAACTCCTCCCCGCTTTATTTCTTCTATAATTCTTTGTATGCTCATTCTTTTATTACTGCTACATTGAGAAAGTCAAGATACCATTCAATGAATGTTTTTAATCATGCTATATATTTTTTAATCTACGATGATTCCCAAGTCACACCAGAAAACCATGTGGTCATTGTGGCTTAAATTATACATTATTTTTTCTACATTCCTGCAACCATGGCAGCATGAGAAAGATGCCAGATGCAGCCTACATGCCAGAACCCACTTTTTAGCTTGTCATTTATTATTACCGAACTCTGTGAATTAAAGTATCTTTTACTTAAATATTATAAGATACAATACCATAAAAACACTTTAAAAACACCTACAATTTAAAAAGATACAAGACATAATTTTCTGACCAAACAAAACAATAGAAACAGAAGAGCTGATAAGCACAGTATTGTTTAATAGTCTCTTTTTAAAGCTATCTCCATTTTTCTATAAAATGCAAAAGATGGGACAAGCTTTGTTTGGCAGCATTATTTTATTCATTGTTGCCTTGATTGACTTTTCTTATATTTTAACATGCATAAGTGGAATTCTCAAGGAAAAAATACACATACATTACTTGTTACTATTAAGGCAAAAAGCTAATTGTTTTGAATCCCTATTTCATAGCACTGAAGGGAAATTTTACATAGAAAAGCTTAGGGACTGCAGTGGGCTACAGATATCTTAATAAATGCACATAGAGATTTTCTGATATTTAGGAAAATGTGACTATTTCCCATAATCAAGGAATACAGTTCTGTAAGACCACTGAAATATATGGACATGGTAACCTAGATCCTAGAGATCTGCTAGTTTACAACTGCAAAAAGTCAATTTGGCCAAAAGTCAGAGAATATAAGAGTTATAAACAATGGTCCATCTAACGTTAGAAAATGGTGCACGACAATTGGAAACTGCTGCGCGCCGTTCTCTAGTCATGAGTGCAGGCGCGCAGTCTGATATTAGAAAACGGCGTGCGGCAGTTGGAAACTGCCACGCACCGTTCTCTCATTACATGCGCAGCCACGTGGCCGCGCAGCTTAGAGGGAACATTGGTTATAAGAGCCCAGGTGGTGCAGTGGTTAGACAGGATACTTCTGCCTGCGGCTGTCTTCAATTTAGCAGTTCAAATCCCATCAGGCTCAAGGTTGACTCAGCCTTCCAAGATGGGTAAAATGAGGACCCAGATTGTTGGGGGCAGTATGCTGACTCTGTAAACCGCTTAGAGAGGACTGTAAAGCGATATATACCGTATTTTTCGGAGTATAAGACGCACCGAAGTGTAAGACGCACCTTAGTTTTGGGGGAGGAAAACAAGGAAAAAAGGCCTCTGCCTCCCAGCAATTTGCCAAACAGCAAACAGCACAGATGATATACACTGTCTGCTGTGTATTTCTGTGCATGTGTGTCTGACCCATAGAAATAGCAAAGACTTGGAGAAATGTACATTATGGCAATATATTAATTCCAGAAAGTTTTCTTAAATGTAATCACACTAACTCCTCCCAATTATTTAAATAGATCTACTCCAAACATGACTAAGTCAGGGTTTAATTCAGCTGCCTTATTTTAATACTAATACTTAGTACTAAAACGATATTTCAGATTATACTTTAAAATTGATGTAGCTTTCTGGAAGTATTCTCTGCTATTTAAAAGAAGATACAATAGCACTGGGCCTCTTCAGATCAAGCATTTATTTTAAAAAGCTTCTTCATTTTGTTAAGTTGTCTAGAACAGGGATCTCCAACCTTGGCAACTTTAAGACTTGTGGACTTCAACTCCCAGAATTCCACAGCCAGCAAAGCTAACAAAGCTGGCTGTGGAATTCTGGGAGTTGAAGTCCACAAGTCTTAAAGTTGCTAAGGTTGGAGACCCCTGGTCTAGAACAATAATAAAACAATCTTTAAAAATAAGTTTAATAATTTGAACATTTTGTAGGCATTTATAGTTATTGACTTACCTTCTTGCAGCAAAAAACAGCCAGTTTCAGCACAGTCTGGTTAGCACAAGAAAATAAGATTCTATCTTTGCCTCTCCCTCCAGCAATTTGATTCCGTGCAGCTTTAGTTTCACTTTCATTTTAGCACGTGGGCTTGCCAGCAATTTCAATAAAGCAGCTAAGTGCCGGGAGGCAGATAATCAGTGGCTAATGAGGCTCTGCTGCTGTTTGCTGCAAAAAGGTAAATTGCTGGCAGGCAAAGATCAAGGAGTGGGGGTGGCTGAGTGGGGCTACTTTCGGTGTATAAGACGCACCCAAGTTTTCACCCTCTTTTGGGGAGTAAAAAGGTGCGTCTTATACTCAGAAAAATACGGTAAGTCTAAGTGCTATTGCTAAATGCTATTGCTATAATCGAAGACATACAGATACTATGGATATGATTCTTCCTTAGCATGTCTTGTAGTTTAATCTTATTGAAACCCAGTATTACTTTTACATTTCCTTTAATTTTGCAAAGTCACTTAGGAGTAAAAATTGGAAGGCAAGTGTGGAACGTGTCTCCTGTAGAGGTCTCAAAGCTGAGTTTCTATGTTTCTCACTTTTGCCTTCATACCACGAGTGGCTGGCTTGCCTGAGAGTTTAAGGGGTAAAATGATCACTTCTAGCTTGAGGAATGGAATCACCCCCTTACTGTAATGACATCACCCACTGTTCCCTCAATTCCCCAGCCAACAAAACTATTGAGGCAATTACTTTTTTTTAAGGGGAAAGAGGCAAATCTCACCTAAGTTTAATTCTACAAAATATACCCATGTTCTTCCATTATCTGTTACATTAGCATGCATCAATATAGAACTGTAAGAACTTTTAGAACCGCATCATTTTTATCTAAGTTACTTATTAGAAAAATATTGTAAGATAATGAGCAGGAATTTATTAAAAAGAACCTGAACTTGCCCAAAGAGCTATCAAATTTGGTGAGACTAGAGTGTGTCAAGGCAACTTTAAAAAAGTTTAGGGATATGGTCAGCAGACTGGCAAATTTCTATCATCTATTGGACAATTTGGCTTGATCTCAGAAAGGTAATGAGGTTACACCTGGCTAGTCCTTGGATTTGATCTGTTTGATTTGTGCTTTTGAATCAGCCTTAAATCCTGGTGACTACGGTAGCTGGACAGGACCCGGCAGTTTTGTTCACAATTTCAGAACTAGCAAGGGCTCTAGAAGCTGCAGACATACATGAAGAAATATGGTAAATGTTTGGCTATATTAAAGGAATTATTAATGATGTTGGTGAACTATACTTTCATTACAGGAAAATGATGTTCTGGGAAGGGTAGATCATATATTTATATAACTGGCTGTAACCATATTATTGTGATGTTTAACAAAATATGCTAGAGAGAAATTGTCTGGAAAAAAACTGGTTTAAATCCAGAACAATTATTTTTTTGTTTCATTCCCTTATGTTAATTACCACAAACCATTATTTCAAATGTTATATTATACACACACACACACACACACACACACACACACACACACACACACACACACACACACACACACACACACACACAGTGTGTGTGTGTATTACAATGACACTTGAACTCTGACTGAACCATTTTGAGCAACGTTTAGATTAGGCTACAGTATACAATCATAATTTTACTTCTTTGATTTTGTCCTTCATATTATGAACAATTTTAATACAAAAATACAATGATTAATATAAATAAGTTACCTTCTTCTATTGCACCCTTTGATTCCTTGATTGGTATTGAGCAGTGAGGAAATGCAGACAAATTTATAAACAGTTGAAATAGCAAAACGTAAAAAAATAACATAGCCTGGTGCCTGTCAAGAAAAGATTAATAGATTAGTCACTACAGGCTTTAGAAAGGATTAAATCTCATTCTAAGAATATAACACACAAGTTAGCACAAGTCAAGTACAATGAACACTGCATTGGAAACAGGTTACAGAACTCTCACAAACTAGCCTAACCTGTACAACCATTGTGGTTTCATAATATAAATGGGATTAGACTGCTCCCAGAAATTACACAAGAATCAGAAGGAAAGAGGAATATAACCACTGAAGACATAAGCCAAGCATTTGTACACCCATCTGCTACCACGTTTCCTTTGCATAGAATTTTGCATGGCAAAGTTGCTGGCTCACAAACTCCCATTCACAGAGCAAGACATAAGGAACTACAGGGATGAAAGGACATACATGTAAATAGTTCATCAGCATTTTACTGAATGCTGTTAACCAGAAAACATAGCCAAGAATTATGTCCTGTTTATGGATTGGCTGATTTCCCCCCTTTCAATAATATCTTGGCCTCAACCTACCCAGGTGCTGAAACACACTTTCATAAGAGACTGTGAACAGAAGAGACCACTGCTTCTCAAGGACTCTTGGACTAGCTGCAACTACAACAAGCTTTTTCCGAGGCTGGCTGGTGGGGTTCACAGAGAGTTTGACTGTATCAGAGCAACTTGGCGAGAAGGAAACTAAGACTTAGCTACGCCCACTAATAACTTCTTAGCTGTCTTTCTCAAGCGAAACTTGGTTTTCGGCCAAATAGTAATTCTTAATCGTCAGAAACCCGATTCGGACGGGCAGCATATACCTTGAACAAGCCGGATAAAGGAAAGTAAGCGAGTACCTTAGGCAAGCTAACGAAAAAATCTTTCGGCTTAAGTCCCGCTGCCCATCCGCCCTGATTTAGAAAGCAGAGCAAGTAATCCGACGGGCATAGCAAAAGTCCCAGAAAGATCTTTCGCTGGAGAGACTTTATTTCGTCACTCGAGGAAATCCCACGAGGGGGTGGGAGGCTCAGTGATTTTCTTTTTGTTCACCTTCCCTCCCCCGAGTGGCCTTTCCGAGTGGGTTCGGCCACTTTCCGCGGCCTTACCTGTTGCGTTCAATGGTCAGATGTTAGAAGTCTCGTCAGCTCCGCGAAGGCATCTTCTCTTCCCTAAACCCGCTTTCGAGAGCTGCCGAGGGCGACTGAGAGGGCCTGAGATCATATAATTTCACGGCTGCTGCCTTTGTAACCGCCCACCTCAATTCCGGGCGGGCTCCGGAGGGTTGGAAAGAGGACTCAGCTGCGGAAGGGAGCGCATATTTAAACGTTTAAATCAGCTCGTAGTCAGTATGCGGAACGAAGTTTTACCTAATGTGTTCAGAACTGTATCCTGGGAAACAAGGCATTTTGCTGTCCTCGTTCCTCTCTTTGCGCAACGCGTTCAACCCACGCTGGTCGGAAGTTGGATTCAGGTGGCGTTGTGCTGTGATTTGATAAGAGTTGTAATTTCAAATAAGTTTAAGAGTACTTATTGTACAATTGCAAAACTTTCCTAGCTACTAGCTGAAATAAATTACGATTTTATTTCTAACTCACTTTAATTTATTAATTTGACTAGTAGTGTTGCTATGGTAGTTTAACTTTTAAATTTCGGATGAATTCGAGCACGTCATGCTGTTTGAGGAACAATAAAATCTGGTCAGCATAAAATATAAACTGCTGGAATACTTCAGCCTTATTGGACTAGGTTTTGCTCCTGTGAATGTGTTTTATGAAAAATATGAAATAAGCTGTTACATTTTCTTGATGTCGCCAAATCTTCTGGAATTATTTACTAGTCCCGTTGAAGACACCACCAATAAACTTATTTCCTGTACAATTTATATTAGTCCAAAGACTGGAAATGCAGTGGTCACATACTGAATTATTTACATTAGCTCTGATAATATGAGCATGTGTGATCTGCATTTTGTCCTTCGACCCACTGAAAATTTAATCCACAATGTTGTTTTAATTTAGTTGTGATGTAAGGGTAAGTGTACACACAAAAGATAATGACATTTGCACCAATTATCTTTTCTGCAACTTCGTTGAATTACACAATGCTTGTAGACTACTGAATCAAATGTATTATGCTTGCTTTACAATACGAACCAATTCCCTCCCTCCCTCCACCCCCACATTCTGAAACATTTTTAGGGTTATGTTTTGGGTTATATGGCACTTTTTTGCACTGCCTTCCAATTTATTTATTTATTTATTTGTTTGTTTGTTTGTTTATTTATTTATTTGTCAAACATGTATAGGATAGTAGTAATTTACTACTATTTACTATTTAGATTGAACTGGGCTAGGATATTGTTACTGTGAGACGTTGTCCTTCCTAATACCTTAGGTTGTTTTTCCATGGCTTTGCTTATATAGAAGGGCCAAATTCAAGGTTGCTCTGTTTTGACCTACTCCAGATGGCTGTGTTATGAGTAAACAAAGGCATTGTGATCAATAGGCCCATCTTACCAGCCTCCTTCTCTATGTGTGTGTTTTTTTACACTTATGTTCACTGAGAAGCTGATTGGAATTGTAATGCCCTCTAGTGAAATTTTAAAGCAGTTGTGATTGTTTGAATTGGATTCAGTTTACAGCAAAGTACTGTAATTCCCTAAGTATCCATTATTGATTCACAAGATACTTTCTAATATCTTTCATTTTTAAAAATTATGCTTATAAAGCTATTTAAAATACTCTAAATACTTTTAATGAGAGCCATTTTGCTGCAATGGTCAAGGGATCAGGCTAGAAACTGGGAGACTGTGAATTCTAGTTCTGCCTTGAATACCAAGCCAGCTGGCTGACTTTGGACTAGTCACTTTCTCTTATCCCTAGGAAGGAGGCAGTGACAAACCACTTTTGAAAAACCTTGTCAAGAAAACTGCATGGACTAGTCCAGGCACCCTCAGAGAATTGGATATGATTGAATGGCAGATTTTTTTTTAAAAAAATCATAAAATAAAATATACCAACAGCAGGTGTCTCAATATAGTTCCATCTTGTTGCTATAGTTTGATGATATACAGTAGATTATAAGGGGAGTCAGTTTGGTGTAGTGGATAATGTACCAGGCTGGAAACTGGGAAACCATGAGTTCTAGTTCTGCCCGAGCCACAAGCCCAGTTATAGGTTTGGGCAAGTTACTCTCTCTCAGCCCTAGGATATAACTGCCTATCTTACAAATGTGACACTCAAAAGCATCTTTGGTGTTACACTGTAGCAAAGGTGGGTTCCTCCTGGTTTTCTACCAGTTCGCCCAAACCGGTAGCAAACCACTGGTGACATCACGATGACATCACGGAACTAGTTCGGTCGGTGCTGGTACTTGGGCGCCGCCATCTTTGTTTAAAAAAAAATTGGGGTTTTTTTGGGGATTTTTGGGGGGGATTTTTTTCTGGGTTTTTTCCTTCTGCGCATGCTCAGAAGCTGAGTTTCCAGCAATGCGCATACGTCACCATTTTGTTTTTGGCTTTTTTTTTGAATTTTTAAAAAACATTAGGCACTGCGCATGCGCATGTGCAAAGCACGCCCATGCAGCACAGGAGGAAGCAAACCAGCAGCGAGATAAGTTACAACCCACCCCTGCACTGTAGCCATCTCACCAGTTCTCCATTTTTCTGAGATCATCAAGGCTGTTTGACACAGTCATATTACCAAGGATGCAACCAATCTCACCTCTCGAGGAATTATGCTCCACAGGGAGGACTGCACAGCAGAAAAGAACTGTCTCCTGGTTCCTGCCAGATGTACAGTAACTCCTTAATAGACAGGACTCACAGCATATCCCTCCTGTCAGAACTGATGGGATGGGCAGACATGATCAGAAAGCGGTGGTCTGTCAAAACCTGATCCCATGCCACGAAGGGCTTTAAAAGTCAAAATCAGCACCTTGAATTAGATGTGTAATAAAACTGGCAACCAATGGAACACACAGAGCAGAGTCACAATATGTGCCCTTCTAGGAGCACACTTTAATTGTCCACACTGTCACATTTTGTACCAACTGAAGTTTCTAGATGCTCTTCAAGGACAGCCCAATTTTACTCTGTTGTAAAGCTACATTAACAGAATTTTGAATTTTGAAAGTCTAAAGTACAATTCTCCTGTCATCTCCTTTACAGCCTAAGAAATTAGAGTCACTGCTGAGCCTCTTGTCCTACCCATTATCCAGCTGCAAACTGTGCTGTCTCTTATCTGACCATTCCCTAGGTAGCATCTCTTCACCCTATCTCCTTATCTTTTCTGCATACTGGTACAAGAGCCTCTCAATGTAGGAAGGGGGGCAATGGCACATAGCATGAAGGTGTGCAAAGCCCCCTCCTAGGGCAGTGATGGCGAATCTTTTTTTGCTCGGGTACCAAAAGGGTGCGTGTGTGCGAGATAGCATGTGCGTGTGTGCCCACACCCATAATGCAATGCCCTCCCCCCTGTGCATGTGTGCTGCCCCCCCACATGCACACAATCCCCCCCACGCTCCCCCCTGCACATGCGCACAGGCCTCACTGAAGCCTCCGGACTTCCAGTAGGCCCATTGGGCTGTTTTTCGCTCTCCCCAGGGTTCAGGAAAGCCTCCTGAAACCTGTAGAGAGCGGAAAATGGCCAAACAGACCAACCGGAAGTTTGGAAATGAACTTCCGGTTGGGCCGTCGGGCCGTTTTTCACTGCCCCCAGGTTTCAGGAGGCTTTCCTGAACCTTGGGGATGGTGAAAAATGGCCGAAAAGAAGGCCGAAAATCAGCTGGCCAGCACGTACATGTGCGCTGGAGCTGACATAGGGCAACGATTCATGTGCCCTCAGATATGGCTCCGCATGCCACAGGTTCGCCATCACTGTCCTAGGGTATTAGAATTTTATACAAGCTGTGTCTTTGGGCCACCCATTAGTATTTCTGGAGTCTCTGTTAATCTTCAGCCCGCCTTCTCTGTGTAATGGATTCAGAGTTTTTGTATTCTATTTTATATACTATTCCTGTTTTGCTTCTTTGGGTACTGGGTTTATGTGTCACTCAGAAAACTTTGCATGGATTTGTTGGTTTATATGCTTCACTTATCCTGAGTTGTCAGAGTAGCTATTGGTGGACTCTGAAATGTCTTTGATATAAGGGAGGTAGCTCTAAAAGACATTAGAGATCATTGCAACTGTTGACTCAGTTGAGGGGAATTCCTGCTCTGGGGTTAACCTGTAATGAAGAAAAGTGCACCAGCCAAAACAGACAGGATTGGTCAAAGCAGCATAAGGAGGGCGGGGGGCAAGTACTTTAAACCTGCAGCAGGAAACCATGCCCAGACATTGCATTTGCAATAGCAGGGGGGTGAGTACAGAATGATTCCATCTGTTTCTTCCCTCTAAAAATAGTTGCTGACTTGTTTTGATAATGAGGAAATCAAGCAATGTAGATATCCTAAGAGTCAGATGGAAGAGTCAGATGGTTGGATTGTATGACACATGTACTGTTGCAGCTATATTGTTTACAGATTGCATATTTCCAAACCAAACTGAAAAAATGAGAATTGATTTGGACCTTGGTGTCTTAAATAGATGGATGTCAATGTTCTTCTGTCTAAACTGTTTAAATTTTGCAGCAGAGGGTCTTCTAATTTATTTGCCTTTGGAAAGTGTGAGAAAACCTGCATTAAAGAGAAGCCTTTTTCTACTTGAAATCTGTCAAACTACCACCCATCTAACTATAGGCCTTTAAGAAAATCCTAAAGATTTATCTGCATTCCAATGCCTTTCCTAATTAATATTTGTATAGGACTTATTCTAGATAAATATGTAGAGTCATAACCTTAAAACTGAAAATTAATTTAGAAAATTATTTTGACAAGACATTCCTATATTAATGAAGAATTATTTTCATTAATTTGAAAACCACAATAGAAAATTAGTTTCACTCCCACATTTTAATGAAGAAATAAAGCAGCCATTTTCCTTTCTTGTTCTAACATACATTCCATTTTTGATATATCTGGGAATAACTCAGAATGGTACTTTGATTTCTTATCAGATAAGAGAAGACTTGGTACTCCAAGGATCAAAGAAAGCACAGTTTCAAAGGCACCTTATGTGTTTGTGTTAAAAAGTAATTATGCATAGGATGCATGAAACTTCTTATGAAACTGAAGAATTTCACCAATAATTTATCATGATAAATAATAATCTTAATTATTCCATTTTTTGGAGTTCATAAGTGAATGTTTTATTTATGTCACCAAATGCATTCACTTAGCAGAGTGAGAATATCAGCAAGCTTTGGAAAATCTCAGCATTTGCAGCAGAGGAGGAAAAAGTTGTTTTTGTTTTTGTTTCTAAAAGTTTCTAAAATGGTGCCATATATCTGGCACCATTTATTACCCACGCATTCTGCTCCAGTTGAAGTTTCTAAGTGCTCTTCAGGGGCAGTCCCATGAAGACCGTGTTACACATTGGTGGGTTGCTCCTGGTTTGGCCCGGTTCTGCGAACCGGTAGCAGCGGTGGGAGGCTCCACCCACCCACCTGGGACACTTCTGCGCATGCGCGAACCGGTAGCAACGGATTTTAGAACCCGCTACTGGTGTTATAGTAGTCTAAACAAGAAGTTACAAGGGCATGAATTACTGTAAGGGGGGCCCTCCCAGTCCAAGAATGGATACAACTGGTGTGCCACCCAAAATGTGTGCAAAGGGTCTGCCACCTGTTCTTTGTGCAGGTGTCACAAGTCTAGGAGGACCCCAGATTGCACACCAGCTCTATGTGTGTAGTGCAACTCCATCCTAACTAAAGATGGAAAAGTCTTATCTTCGAAGGGTCCAAATACCTACAGCCACTCCATCTTGCTAGGGTTGAGTTGGATCCCCATGTGATCCCCAACAGCCTCTAGAAATTGGGATAGGACATCAATATCATCATTCAAAGGGCTCCCCCTTTCAAGGAGGAGTTAGCTACTACCTCTTGTGGCCTGCCAGAGGCCAGTGGCAGACTCGGACAGTGAGGAGGTTGAGGAGGAACATGGGCCAGTCCTGGAGTCTGGGGAAGGCTCTGATGAGTGCTCTGCGTCGGAGGCAGAGATGGGGCCAGGGCCGTCTGACAGTTATCAGCTACCTTCAGAGTTGGAGATAAGTGTGGCAGAAGAACAGCTGGAGCCTGTTCCCAATGTGTACATCTGTTAAGCCTAGGTCAGAATACTACCCAGATCCACACGTATGTCTTCTCCCACACAAACTTAATTAGCTAGCAAAGGCACAATCTAACACACAAGTGGCTGAACTAGCAGCTGAAGGGGCCTCTATCACTTCTTCAGGTTCCATGGGCTCAAACTCTTCCCAAATCACCTTGCAACCATCTTCATTGACTCTCCTATAAGGCTGAAGTCCAACACAGAGCAAATACGAGCAATTTTTGTCTGCCAAATGCACAGCATATTCCTCACAGCAATGCTTTAGGAGAACTTCCATATTAATCCCTCCCAAGGAGGGACCAAGTCATCCAAAACATGGCTGCTGGGTGACTATCGGTAGACGCAATAAGGGCGGAGAAATAGTTACATTCCACCACTTTAACCGCCACTTTTGCATTGCTTCCCAAGTCAAAAGAAACCCTTGAATGATCAATACACATTTTAAAATATCAAACACTATAAAATGCAATTGAATGGATATGTGGTCTTCTGTTTGCTAAAACTGCATGCTCTAAATAACTATATGGCAGGCAAACATGAGGCATTTGAAATATAATTTTCCATTTAAGTTCTACTTTATTGCGTCTCTGGAAGGGATGGATCTCATGGATTGAGCAGCCCCATTCCAGCTTCCAAGAGCAGCAGTTTGGGCTACCCCTCCCCCACCAGCCAAGTCCATTGCTCTCTCCTATGCTTGATATCCATTGACACACAAGGAGGAAATGCTACATTTTTACTCTATCAAAATGGAAAACCACAGAAAATATTTGCTGATTGGGCTTATTTTATAAACACTCTCTTTCTTCTCCTTTCTTATTTTCCTTTTCTTGTTTTCCCAATTTTAAGACTTTCTTTATTATTATTCTTTTTCCCGCCAAAATTCTATCCACATGTTCTTGGTCTAAATCTCTTTCCATCCCTCTCAGAAGATTCATTACCTCAGAAGAGATCACCAGGGAAACAGCATGCTGTGTAAGAAGCATCTAACTTTTCTTCATCAGCCCACTTTTCCTTTTGTATTTTGTAAAAAATAAGAATGCATAAGTTTCCATACTGTTTAAACCCGGCATGTTACCATTTGGGCTCAGCTGATAAATTAATCTTGTCCTGCTTAAATCAGTTTTGTGTGTGTTGAAAGAAATATGTTTATCTTGATTTAATTAAATTAAGTCTGAAGGGGGTTGGAAATCCTAGCTAAGTGATGGATTAAATTTGACTCACACTTTCAGGAATACACAATTCAGAGTACTGCCAGTCAGGAGGCAGCACCAGGAAATAAAAACATTAGGCCTTCAAGGTTTTGCACCAAGGGGTGTCTGTGTGTGAATGTGAA
Source organism: Diadophis punctatus similis (assembly GCA_023053685.1). Taxonomy (NCBI): domain Eukaryota; kingdom Metazoa; phylum Chordata; class Lepidosauria; order Squamata; family Dipsadidae; genus Diadophis; species Diadophis punctatus. The sequence continues at coordinate 243,420,387 of JALIGW010000001.1, forward strand.
CGAAAGAGAAATATACTATTCTAGCTAATGGGACCAGACAAGAACTTAATTTCTCACCTTGTCTCCCCGTTTTATATCAGTTCATTATAGCCTGCAGGAGGTCTGAGGCCTATCAGTCTTGCTGACCCTGGAAAACACTGGATTCACTGTTTATTTTTTTCTCTCAAGAATATAATTAACGGGTGAATGCAAGGAGCATTTTATTCTTTTGACTGATGGTATTCTTAAAGCATCCCTCCCTTCTACATCTGTGTTTTCAAATCTAGGTGTTTCTTTCAGCTCTGCCATGCAGCTCCTCCCAATGCCAAGAGAGCTTCTCCAGGCAAGAGAATGATTCAAATCCAAATGAGATATTCCTTTCTGCTCTTGTCATTCACTCACTTTCAATGACCTAATTCCTGGATAAGATAGTATCAGTTCCTGGTAGAGATGAAACAAAGGAAAAGATTCCCATCATATTTATTAGGGAAGAATGTTCTTTTTTCTTGGGCCAGCTAAGGCTCCTAAGAGCTTGGTCTGACCCATGTTGAGAAAATGGGCTTCCACTCATGAGCCCCAAAGCTGTCTTTCCTTTTTCAACTTTTACAGAAAGGTTCAATGTGGTTCCTGGTTCCTTTCTTCACTTAGTCAAGACCACAAACCCAATACTCAGCCTCCCCACTAGTTTAAGGGTCTGCAGAGTCTGGTCAGTCAGACATAAAACATGTTAGCAACACTCCCAAGGTGAAAGAACTCCCCCCTCCCAAATGCAAGGTATATCTACTTTCCAGGAATAAGAAAACTCAAATTACAAACAGATTATTGCTTACAAGATAGGTGTCAAGCCTTCTATACTCGGATACAGATGAAGTCATAATAAGATAAGCATGTGCATTAGGAAAATATGCACTAAGCAATTTCTTATTTCTACTGTTTTATGTGCTAGGCTATATTAAATGGATCAAAAAGTATAGAATTTATAACCTGGAGCATAAATCTCTATATATTTATACACACACACACACACACACACACACACACACACACACACCTCCATATAAACTTTGACTGGTGTGTGCTGCTGCGAGCAGATCTGTTTGTAGATTGTTTTATTCTTTTCTTATATAAGTTATATATAATATGACTAATCTAGCCGAGTTATACCTATGAACCTTTTGCCAAGCAGCCTATTAAGAATCTGGAGAATTTAGATTACTCCCCTATTAAGTGTGAAGTCAGATACTATTTTAGACAGTTTAGACAGGTAGCAAATACAAATAGCTATAAATAGTTGGGAACCCTCAGGGGTTCCCAACTCAGAGTGCTGTCAGCGCATTGCGTATATTGCCTAGTTGGTGGCAGGTAGGAAATGTTCTCTTGTGAGCTTAGATTAGACATCCCTACTTGCTTAGAAAAAGATGAATATTCTTGTACAAAATTGGATTTTAATTGCATACTGCAGTTCTGGAAAATATGGTATCTTCTAATTATGGATATAGCAATTGTACTTTTATGAACAATGAATTTTATGATGTTTTACAATAATATTTTGTTTCTGATTATTCTATAGTATTATGTGGTATCTTTAATAAACCAATGAAAATCTATAATATATATGATAAGAGTTTTTTGTTGTAGAATTCTTCCCTTTTTTCTACTTTCTTTTGTTTATTAATATTTTTATTTTAAGGATTGTTTACATGTTATTGTTGTAGATCTTGGTATTTTGCCTACATTTTGTACTCTTCTAAAATAAAGAGAAAAAAGGATATATATATTCTTATTTCATTGTTGTGGGATATCTAAATTAGAATAAATTCTTAGTAACATGTATTGAATTTATTATAATTTTAATCTGTGATTTTTACTGTACTGACCATGGTGCCTGATATTCACCCTTATCTTAAAGTTTAACAGCGATTCTTATTAAACTTACATAGCAGCCCATTATCTAGAAGAAACTCTGGCAGTAAACAAAATAATAATATCATCAAACGTCCATTTAAAACAATAAACAGCATTGTGGCCCCCAGTAAAACTCACATAGAATAGAATAGAATAGAATAGAATAGAATAGAATAGAATAGAATAGAATAATAGAGTTGGAAGGGACCTTGGAGGTGGTCTAGTCCAACCCCCTGCTTAGGCAGGAAACCCTACACCACTTCAGACAAATGGCTATCCAACATCTTAAAAACTTCCAGTGTTGGAGCATTCACAACTTCTGGAGGCAAGCTGTTCCACTGATTAATTGTTCTAACTGTCAGGAAATTTCTCCTTAGTTCTAAGTTGCTTCTCTCCTTGATTAGTTTCCACCCATTGCTTCTTGCTCTACCCTCAGGTGCTTTGAAGAATAGTTTGACTTCCTCTTCTTTGTGGCAACCCCTGAGATATTGGAACACTGCTATCATGTCTCCCCTAGTCCTTCTTTTCATTAAATTTGACATACCCAGTTCCTGCAACCGTTCTTCATATGTTTTAGCCTCCAGTTTCCCCTAATCATCTTTGTTGCTCTTCTCTGCACTCTTTCTAGAGTCTCAACATCCTTTTTGCATCGTGGCGACCGAAACTGAATGCAGTATTCCAAGTGTGACCTTATTTACATTGATCCACAATCACTTTGTGCTAGCTCTATCAATATTCTGGCCAGGTCTTTACCACTTTCCTAAAGGCTGATAGGTCACTGCCAACCACATTTCTGGGGGAAAGATGTTCCATAAGGCAAACACAATGACAAAAGAGAAGTTCCCTGAAGATGAACTCCAGTATGAGTCCGAAAGCTCAGAAAACAAAACTTCTGGTCCCAGTGACCGACCCTGATTGGATCCTGCAACATTATCCTGCACATGTATATTCGCCTTTATTCCTGACAGAAGGCATGCTTCCAAGGTCACACACACCAATGATACCTAGCATACCCACCATGGCAGATCTTACTTTTCTTAGTCTTCTGAAGCAATACAATATATTCAGTTATGTACAACTATGGAACATAATAATTTTAGATGTATCTCCTTCTCGTTTTTTTATTTCTTCTAGTTCTCTGGTTTTTCCATTTCTTACTCTAATTACCTCTAATTACCTCTAATTACCTTGAATAGGAATGATGAATAGGCAGATTCATACTGTATGTGTGTGTGAGTGTGAGAAAGAGAATTGTTTAAGCTAAGTGAAATCTATTCAAAAACAATGAAAATGCTAATTTATAAATTTTGAAATCCAATCCACAGTGTCTCTATCTTGTCAAGGTCAAATCTCATATTCATTCCTCTTATGTTTGTTCCCTAGCTAGTTGCTTCAATGTATATATTTGAAAACTAATATTTTAGTACAATATCTTTAATTGCTTGTATTTTAAAACGCAACACTCTTTCACTTAAACATCTTTCATTTTTTTCAGAGGAATAGTTGTTTAATCTCTGTACAGTAGTGAAAAGTCTTATGGGACTTTAAACACTAACAAATTAGACATTTTCTGTATTTATAATATATCTGTTTAACTTACATAATTGATATTCCTGAACAGTACTGTACTACTACATATAAAAACAAAGAAATTGTGTAGTTCATTATAATGACCACTGGATGACAGTATAATGTTTAATATTCTAGATAGAGAACTGCAATTTAAAGTTTTCTTCAAAAAATTATATTGTTGTAAGTAAAGAAAATAGAAAATGTGTCTCCCAAGTTGTTTGTACCTGTATGAAGCTACATTTTCAAAAAACAATTCCTGTGAAATGTCTCTCTGAATGGTATTATAATGTGGAATTTCTTTGGTTGTGTTTTACACAGTAGGCAATGAGGTTAACTAATAATGTGTAAACAGGGCCAGTGTAAAAGCAGCACCATCTCCTGCTTAAAGTAGCAATCAGGAACTTGTTAAGAGTTCCTTCTTACAGTCGCTCATGCCCTTATCACCTCACGGCTGGATTACTGCAATGCGCTCTACATGGGGCTACCCTTGAAGAGTGTCCGGCGACTGCAATTGGTGCAAAATGCAGCTGCGCGAGCTGTGGTGGGTGTACCTAGATGCACCCACGTAACACCTATCCTCCGCCAGCTGCATTGGCTGCCCATTAGTCTCCGGATCCAATTTAAGGTGTTGGTCGTTACCTTTAAAGCCCTACATGGCTCAGGGCCAGGTTATCTTCGGGACCGCATCCTGCCGCATACCTCCCTACGACCGGTTAGAGCCCACAGAGTCGGCCTCCTCCAGGTCCCGTCGACCAAACAATGTCGGCTAGCGGGACCTAGGGGGAGGGCCTTCTCTGTGGGAGCCCCCTCCCTTTGGAACCAGCTCCCTCCAGAGATCAGGACCATCCCCACCCTACTGGCCTTCCGTAAAGCAATAAAAACTTGGCTCTTCCGGCAGGCAGGGTATGAATGAAAGTTTGTTTTTTAATGGATAGTATTTTAATATGGCTCCTTTTAAAAATTGTTTTTTATGTGTTTCTATATCTGCTGTGAGCCGCCCAGAGTCCCCCGGGAGTTGGGCGGCATAGAAATTTTAATAAATAAATAAATAAATAAATAAATAAGAGACTATGTTCTTCCTACTTTACTTCTAACTTCCTAGACACTGAATTTTGCTCTTCTAAGCTAAATGTAGTACATTTATTTTACACCTGCAGTATTAACTAACATAAAGCCAAACAGAATTCTTTTATGATCTGTGATGTGAAATTATGTTTGTGTACCAAATTTGGTTAAATAGGAATTCTGATTAATCTCATCATGATTAGTAATTTACACTTGTAGAAATTTCCTGCAGTGAAATGTGACAAGAGAAGTGTCTGAGGAAATGTTGTGTAGGAAGAATGGAAAGAGTTTATTTGTTCATGCAAATTGCTGTGTGTTTGTACACTATTTGTATAACAAATGTGTTGTTCAGTTGCTAATTCGCATTTGACTCCTCATGACCCCATGGACCACAACACGCCAGACAGTAGTGGGTTCTAAAACCCTTTACTACAGCGGTTCCCAACCTGGGGGTCGGGACCCCTTTGGGGGTCAAACGACCATTTCCCAGGGGTTGCCCTAGCATCCTCAGCTCCCCCCCCCACTGCCACAAGCCTGGCCATATCGCGCCCCACAACCCGCGCCCCCACCGCGCTCCACCCTGCTGCCGCCATTTGGGTTATTTTACCGTCTGCGCATGCACAGCATGCTTTGCACATGCACAGCATGCTTTGCGCATGCACAGCATGCTTTGCGCATGCGCAGAGGGTAAAAGAATCCAAATGGCGGCGGCGGGGTGGGTCACAGTGGGGGCGCGGGGACGGGGCGTGGGTTACGGCATTAGGAAGGTTGGGAACCACTGCTTTACTACCAGTTCGCGCAGAATCGTCCCGGGCGGGTGGGCAGAGCCTCTCGCCGCCAGCGCTACCGGTTCTAAGAACCGGTCCGAACCGGGAGCAACCCACCGCTAACGCCAGGCCCTCCTCCGCCGTCCTCCACTGTCTCTCTGAGTCTGTTCAAATCCCTGCCCATTGCGTTGATAACACTTTCTAACCACCTCATCATCCCTTCTATTTTTGCCTTCAGTCTTTCCCAACACCAGGGTCTTTTCCAATGAATCCTCTTTTCTCATTTGGTGGCCAAAGTATTTGAGTTTCAGCTTCAGTATCTATCCTTCTAAAGAACAGTCAGGGTTGATTTCCTTGTATAACAAATTAAGGAATAGCAAACATTTCAGATATATTTGTGTTATATGGAATTCCATATATTATTGAATTCAGTGCATAATTACTACATAAAGAAAACTTCTCATGGCCTTAACCTGTACCTTTATTATACAGGTAGTTTCCTAATTTGATTTTCTTTTCAGTGAAGCCTATCATGGCCTTAACCTGTACCTTTATTATACAGGTAGTTTCCTAATATGATTTTCTATTCAGTGAAGCCTATACTTTGTATAGCTGAATGAGTTTCGAAAGACGCTTTATTATCTCTTAATTGAATTAATTGATTGGTATAAAGAGTAGATTTGGTTATAACATAGGAAGGAACATAGTACATTTTTCTAGCTAGATTGGAACCCTTACTATTTTTTACCTTTTTAATAATTATATGCCATTTCTTGTGAAAATGTTCTTATGAATGGTATTAACTTATTCCTAGTATTAACTTTATATGATACATTATGTACAATTGTATTTTGCTAGTCATCTCATCATTGTGAGTCATCTTTGTTCAGAGCATAAAAGTTACTCTGAAAGCAGACTGTGCTTTCCTTCTACAGGCATAGATACCTGCTGGGACTGAAGAAGCTGGAGATAAGACAGGGGGAGTTTTCAAAGAAACCATGTGAGCACTTCGAAGGGAAGCATTTTATTGCAATAACATATTTTATTTGTATTTTGATAGAGCCAAGGTGGCGCAGTGGTTAAAATGCAGCACTGCAGTTCAGCAGTTCAGCTGTTCAAATCTCACCGGCTCAAGGTTGACTCAGCCTTCCATCCTTCCGAGGTGGGTAAAATGAGGACCCAGATTGTGGGGGCAATATGCTGAATTCTGTAAACCGCTTAGAGAGGGCTGTAAAGTACTATGAAGCGGTATATAAGTCTAAGTGCTATTGCTATTGCTAAGTGCTATTGCTATATTGTATAAAGTACTTTTTTCAAACACTTTGCTCAGCTCTAGTGCCTAATTGTGGGGTCAAAGTGTAGCTAGTCGAGGAAGAGAAAAGCCAAGTAATATTGTGCAAAACTATGCCAGTGAAGCAGCAACAAGGTGAAATCCATAGTATTTTAAAGAAACATTTGCAAAATATGATGTATTTTTCAGAATAAATACTGCAATACCAAACCCACTATCTTTACCTCAAAATTAAAAGGGTTTCTACATTGGTCTGGTGGCTTTTACATATTTTCCAGAAAATATATTTTTTTACTCTAGTGATTAAAAATACTGCAGCAGTGCCTTAAAAGCCTTTTTTACATGGAATGCATAACAATGAATTACACTGGTATTTCAGAAATAGCCTGCCCATCTTGTATATAACTCTTGTCCTGTTATCTTACACCTGTCATATAATTTATTTTCCTTCTCATTTCTTTTAATGGCATTTGGCATATAATTGTAATTAACTCTTAACTAAGGCCAGAACTAAATATAATTACAGTTACCACAGGCAAAATCAGAGGAAGATAATTTTGGGGAAGTCATTAAATTATTCCTAAAATGGCAAAATAATTTTAATAATTGGCAGTTGTATAAATTTTCCTGTGTTGTTATCTTTATAACCATGATATTATTATTGTATTGTAGATCTTTTTTATTTTTTATACAGTTTTATTATCCTACAGATATACTGCATTGGGGTTTTTTTTTGTTCACACTCCAATACAGACCTATGCAAAGCCATATTTAATGATTCCCTTGATAGCTAACTTAGTCATTATATAAATAGCATCTGATATATTTTTAAAAATAGACATAGCCTTTAACATTTAAATTCATTAGAAGATAAATTAGTTCTAGTGTGAATTTCCAGTTTAAATTATTATCCTGATCCATAATTTTGATATGACTTGCTCAGTGAGCAGTATTTTAAAAAGTATTTTAAAAAGCATGAAAACTGCCAAGAAATGTGTTGGAAATTCTATTTGATATCTGCCAGCATGTGAATTTTAAACATTTAACAGCAGTGGGTAATGAGTGCTGTCCTTTATGTCTAAACACACTCTAAAATGATATTTAATTTAATGAACTGGGTATTTGAAATTTAAAAAAATATTTAAGGAGAAATTTGGATGGTTTCCCTTTGAAAATCCTAGTACCTAGAATATATTTAAAAGGTATGTAGCATATGCCTCACAAATATTCTCTGATCTTTAAATAAGGAGGAAATTAAACACAGTGCTTATTCTACATGCATGTTCTACAAATAAATAATCTTGTAATAATACTATATACTGTATGTATGGTATTTTTGTATCGAATTACTTCCAAAACAGATTGTATACTTTCCAAATAATTTTCTAGGCAACAGTAAGGTAGAAAACAAATAGGAAGGTTATAGCACTACTTATGCTACTGGACTCCAATACCTATCACTCCTGATCATGAATTATGTTGGGACTAATGACATTTAGAATTTAGCATCATCTGGAGAACCAGAGATTCTTAACCCCTGTGATAAGAGAAAGAAAAATATTTTTTAAAAGAGAAGGAATGTAATACTTCACTGATTCCATTGAAGGAAGTTTATTGAAAAATCGGTGTTTGATTCAATTGAATATTATTTTAATTCAAGCATGTAATACAGCAAAAAATGTAGAATGGCATTGTTTTGTAGAATACAATCATTGCAAGGCATTGTATGAGATTGCACAAATATTAATTATAGCGGCATTGTAAAAAAAGAAAATCTATATTTTTATTTTACTAGCATTATAGGTTTCTCCTGCCTCGTTTCAAAATGTGTGACTAAGATTAGTTTTAAGATAGGTGAAAGTGATATGTCATTGTGAGTATGTTTTCTGCACAGTTTGTTCCGCTATGATTTTGAGATAAGTGTACACACTGTTGTGGATAACCAGCTTCTTTGGGTAACCCTTATCCCTACTGTGTGGGGCTGTCCTCCTGTAAAATTTTGCAACTTTTGGTTAACTGCAACTCCGGAGAAATGCTGTGAAAATAATTTTGCAGTGTTTCTTTGGGATCATGAGACAGGCAATTTTTTATATTGTTACTATTACTATAATTTAATTCTCAAGGGTAGTCTAATTTGCCAATGATTCAAGGCAGCATAGAAGAACCATTTAAAAATGCCTTTAAAATTATATAATGTAGAGCAGGGGTTCCCAAACCTCAGGCCGCAACCCAGTACTGGGCTGCAGCCTGTTGGGAACTGGGTCACGGAAGTGGCGGGCAAACCTGCACTTGTGCAGCTCCACTTGTGCAAATGGAACTGTGCATGTTGTTGTCCACCGCTTACAGGAAACCATCCCCTACCCACCCACCCACCCGGTCCGCAAAGCCAGAAAGGTTGGGGAACTCTGATGTAGCATAACAACAATGCTTCAAGAAATACACAAAAATTAAACACAGTTATTTAAATCACCCATGCTGAATAGGCCAAATTTTCAACTTCTACTTTTAAGCAACCTTTTTGTTCCTGTTTTGTTTTTGAAGGGAAGGCACATGAGTAGCTTGGTTCCATTCTTCCATGTAGATTTGGAACTTCCTTATAGAATGTCCACTTTGGTATCTTTTTCTTGGCCACAAAAAAGCAAACATAGTGAAGGAAAAGGCGGATCATTTTATACTGAGGAAGATGGTGGGTTGTTGCCTAGAAGGAGGGAGCTTACAGCATTTCTAAAAAGTTGCAGAGGTATCCGAAGTAAAATTGGTTCTTATTTAAATTTTGCCATAGTGTAAACAATATATTTGAAAGAGAGTAAATACTGAATATTATCTTTAGTGTTATACAACAATATTACATTGTTGTACATTGTAACATAAACATTACATTGTTAAATAAACATAAACATATGAGCCGTGGTGGTGCAATGATTAGAATGCAGTATTGCAGGCTAATTCTGCTGACTGTTGACCGCCAGCAGTTCGGCAGTTCGAATCTCACCAGGTTCAAGGTTGACCTAGCCTTCCATCCTTCCAAGGTCCATAAAATGAAGACCCAGATTGTTGGGGGCAATATGCTGACTCTGTTAACTGCTTAGAGAGGGCTGTAAAGCACTGTGAAGCGGTATAGAAGTGTAAGTGCTATATGTAGTTTCTCTAGAGATTTCTCCAATCTTGATTTTAAAAAATAAGATGGCAATCCTTCCCTTAGGCTGCATCGGTGACATTGAAAATGTTAGGATTTAAAAAGTCAAAATTGTGCATAAGATTGCAATCTGCACATTTAATGAAATCGATACATGTTTTCTTTGGCAATTTAAATCTATAGACATGAGCAGTTTTCCATGAGAAGCAAATAAATATTCATTAAAAATATTAAACACGTAATATTTTATTCAAGTTGTATCAAGATGTCACAATGCTTTAGAAAATATAAGTTATTGGTGAGTGGCTTAAATGTCACAGCATGTTTTTTTAAAAATAGAAGTATATGAAAACTTGCACTTTAAACTAACTTAAAGTGCTGACACCTATTGTGTACAGTTTGGTTTTTAAAAATAATATCAAATCCTTCTAGTTGTTATAGTAGTAAAAAGGATAGTGTGAAATTGATGCTGTTATAGTATAACAATAAGGACGTGACTCATGTATTTTATGTACACATGCATTCAACTGTAGTGACAAATGGTTTCATGCTGTGTGATTAAATGCATATTAGCGTTTGCCCTAGGCATTTGATTATTACCATCTTTACTTCATTACATTTTCACACTATATGGCTATATAATTTATAAGATAATACACACATCACTTTGTTGCTGATAGGAATTATTCTGTTTTATGGATGGTGTCCTTTAATTTTGCCTTTCATGGATTATAAAATTGGTTAATATCTGCTGAAGTGAATCACTGGAGAAGCAAATAAAGATGTTGGCCTCAGGTCACCGTGTCATTTGTGATACTGGCAAAATCTTACTGGCTCATTTATCCCTGTACATGATTGATAATACCATGGGTTAAATGGAGAAAGCTTTGCTTCCATTAAAGGATCATCACGAGTGAAGACCTCCCACTTAAAAGTCAGGCATGATGAGATGACAAGAGTCTATCTACAGGTCAAATTAAATAACTTAAATAATTTAAGTGAAATGACAGTATAATTTGTCCATCCTGTGTTATTACCTTGACCCCTATCAGGCTTACTGCTTTACTTTCTAGTGCAGATTATTTAATATGTAATTTTTAATAAGTGTTGTTCAAAGATATGAAAACATTCACAGTACTTATGGGTGTGGTAAAACATATTTTTATAATGCATTTTCATTGTAAAATAAAAAAATTCTACCACAACTATTGGCTAAATTGAAAATCGGTAATAAAAGGGTATATTCAATGGATATTTTAATGCAGTGATTTTAATTTCTTTTTTCTTTTGCTATATTCATGTAAAATGGAAAATTGTAACAAGAAAATAATTGTCTAAAACAATAGGCATTTTTCTTTTAAAAATTATATATTTTACAGTTATATTAAAAAAAATTTATAACTGCCTTTTTGCTATATTTTTATACAAAATAATATGACAGTAATTCAAATACAGAAAAGCATTCTTTAGTGCAAACATAATCAAATAAATCATTTATTTAATATGATCAAAGGACATTGAATGTGGCATATTTCACATCAATCAATTTTAGCTTTTATTTATTTATTAGACTTGTTTGTCACCCATTTCGCTTCGAGGTGATTCTCTTTTAACTGTTTTGCTGTCAGAAGGAATTATTTCATTGCTTTGGAAAGTTTATAATGCATCTGACCAGTGGTATTTTTTTTCTACATAGGTACAAAGCACTTTGGTCATAACATTTCATTAAAATCAGGTAAAAATATTGTGAATTGCTGCTTTGTTTGTAAAGCTAAATATATATATATTTAACTATTACAGAATATTGAGATTACATTTTTTGAAATATCTTTATAAATCAGGTACACAACAGACTATCAGCTCAGGGAAAGGTAAATGATTGTTTGATTTTCAGAATAAATATTTGATCTCTAGATAAAGTTAGGTTATTTAATCTAAAATATAGTTACTTTTTATGTTAATTTTTGTTTCCTAAGCAATTAATTTATTTTAAAAATATTTGCCCAGTTTTCACTCAAATATCTAAGACAGCTAATAGTGGCTACATTTGCACATCACACTGAGCTATAATTTGACTTGTTTGTGTTTGGCTTAATGCATTGTGTGAATGCAGTTCCTGCAGTTAATAAAATATAGTTTAGCATATTGTGTGAACCCATCAATTGTACTTTAGTCAGTATATCATAACTAAAGAAACTATGGCTGAACATGATGTGTGAATTATTGCACTAGAATACTTGCAATAATAATATTGACTACACTGTAGGAAAAAATGCAGAGCTAAAGGAAAAACGCCGCCCTGAGTGCTTAGGGAGTAGGGCGGCATAGAAGAACCTCCAAATAAAATAAAATAAAATAAATAAATAAATAAACAAACCAGATTAATATTGATCAGCAGACACAGTATTTTTTTAAAAAATCTATTTCTATAGTACTGCTCTAGCATTCAATACCAAGATCAATCTCCCATAACGTAAAAGTCTTCTACAAACAAACCAAAAACAATTCAATGTGATAGAATGCCACCATAGACAAACAGGGTGACTTCCTTAGGGAGGAGATCAATTGATTACGCAAAACTACAGATAAGACTTCTGTTTGTATCTATTCAAGCTCTATATTCATCAAACTTCAGTAGGACACAAAATAAAAGCTTCATTCACTAGACACACAAGGAATTTGTCTTGGTGCATATGCTTTCAGTGTACACAAAAGAAAAGATATGTTCGTCAAGAATCATAAGGTACAACACTTAATGATAGTCCAGGTACAAATAAGCAATCAAATCATATTAGGAACCAGTCAATGTAAATTGTAAGAATACAAGCAACAAAGTTACAGTCATACAATCATTAGTGGAAGGAGATGGGTGATGGGAACGATGAGAAGATTAATAGTAGTGCAGACTTAGTAAATAGTTTTGACAGTGTTGAGGGAATTATTTGTTTAGCAGAGTGATGGCGTTCGGGGGAAAACTGTTCTTGTGTCTAGTTGTCCTGGTGTGCAGTGCTCTATAGTGTCGTTTGAGGGTAGGAGTTGAGGGTAGCCCCATGTAGAGGGTAGCCCCATGTAAAGCGCATTACAGTAGTCCAAATGAGAAGTGACAAGGGTATGAGTGACCGTGAGTAAAGCCTCCTTCTCCAAATATGGTTGCAATTGGTGCACCAGGTGAACCTGTGCAAAGCCGTAAGATGTTGGTCTAATTTTAGCTGTGGATCTAGGAGCACCCCGAAATTGTGAACCCGGTCTGAGGGAGATAATTTGTCTCCCCCGAAGACCAAGGAGGGACAATCGGTATAATCCTTAGGAGGCAGCATCCACAGCCACTCAGTCTTGTCAGGGTTGAGCTTGAGCCTGTTCCTTCCCATCCAGATCCTAACATCGTCCAGGCAATGGCACATCACATCTACTGCCTCCCTGAATTGCGACGGGGTGGAGATGTACAGCTGGGTGTCATCAGTGTACTGTTGAAATCTCACCCCATGTCGACGAATGATCTCCCCCAACGGTTTCATGTAAATGTTAAACAGGATGGGCGAGAGGACTGAACCCTGAGGGACCCCACAAGTCAGGGGTCTAGGAGACGACCTCTGCCCTCCTGTCAACACCGACTGCGACCTATTGGCGAGGTAGGAGGAGAACCACCGCAAAACGGTGCCTCCCACTCCCAGACTGCTGAGTCGGTGCAGAAGGATACCATGGTTGATGGTATCGAAAGCCACTGAGAGGTCAAGTAGCACCAGGATGGAAGAATAACCCCCATCCCGGCTTGCCAGAGATCATCGATCAGGGCGACCAAGGCAGTTTCTGTGCTGAAATCACGCCTGAAACCTGATTGAAAGGAATCCAGATAATCAGTTTCCTCCAATAGCCAAAGAAGCTGAAGAGCCACCACCTTCTCAACAACTTTACCCAAAAAGGCAAATTGGAGATAGGATGAAAGTTCTTCAAGTCTGCTGGGTCCAGGGAAGGCCTCTTAAGGAGGGGTCTCACCACTGCAACTTTTAAGGGCTGCGGTACGGATCCCTCCCCAAGAGAAGCGTTGATCACCACCTGGATCCAGCTATGTGAAACCTCCCTGCTGGCCAAAACAAGCCAGGAGGGACACGGGTCCAATAAACAGGTGGAAGAGGTCATTGCTCCCACGGCCTTGTCCACATCATCAGGAGTTACTGGCTCAAATTCGTCCCATAAAACTGGGCTAAGACTCGCCCCTGTCAACTCAACTGGCCCTGTCCAGCCAGAGTCCAGGTTCGACCAGATCTGAGCGACTTTATCCGTCAGAAACTGTGCAAATTCCTCAGCTCTGCCCTGCAAGTGTTCCTTGTCACCCCCTTTTGGGCTTGTGCTGGAGTCCATCCTCAGGGAACTTCTCTCTCTCCAGAATGTGCCTGGAATCTTGTGCTCAGTGTTCTGGAAAGTTCAGGGCATTGTATCACCTGCCAAACAAGAAAGAAAATCTTAATACAGTATTTAGTACTTGTTGATGGAACACTTGTCATAGTGTTGGGTTTGGAGATTGGTAAATTGGTCTTCAAATTAGAGGCACATTTGCCCCAAATTCAGTTTTTTGTGTGGGTTGATGTATATTTGTTACAATCCACATACTTCATTGTCACCCAGGATCTGTTTCTACTTTCCTTTCACATATATTTCACTCAAATATATACTTTTTTCTTTGGCTCTGGCCACTTTTATATGAGAAGCCTCAACATTCAAAGATCTGAATAACAAGCATAAACCTGGGGCACATTAGTTAATGTCATGCAAAATTTGAAATCAAGGGGACAGCAAGAGCTTCACTTCTTCTCTGCCTGTATTCTTTCTGCACCAATTAATCCAGGAGTGGGGGAGTTGGTCAAACATTGGCCCTAATAATATTAAGTATTTAGTAATTAAAAACGTCTTTTTAGATTCCATTTAGTATCCATTTAGTAATTTAAAACTTCTTTTTAGATTCCATAGGTTAAATGGATGAAGATTTAGATAAAGAAATACCAACGTATTCCTTACAAAACTCCTCAGAAGCATTGCTTTCTATTCAGTTACTAGATTTCAAAACAACATTTCTGGAGGCAGTAGAAGAGTTGCGTATGAGAAGGGTAGGTGCATTTATTATTTATGTTTAGTTTTTAAATTATTTTCAAATGTTAATACAGTAAAATCAACAAGATGAAATAGCCAATAAGATCTATTAAAAGAAGTTAAAATAACTCCATTCCTAACCATCTCAAACTATTAGAAACCCAAACCAAACAGAGTAGTCACGGGCAGAAAAGTGTTTCCAATTTTCTTCTGTTCTTCACATTCAGAGATGGTATATAGTACTACAATAGGAGTTTCGAGCTTAAGTTGTTGCAAGTGTCATATGAGAACTAGATTATCAGTCAGGAGGGTCTATGACGATTTGCCACAACCAACTTGCCATGGCCAACTCTCCATGGGTCAACTCTTCATGGCCAACTGACTGCAGGATAATTCACTGTAGGACAAGAGTTACACTAATATTAAAGAAATGGTAGAATTGGGTGGGTTCTAACTTACCTCACCGCCAGTTTGCTTCCTCCCGCACCGCATGGCCACGCTACTCGAGCACGCATGCGCAGTGTCAAAAATTCAATTTAAAAAAAAAAATTGCCAAAAGATGGCAGCGCATGCACAGTGCCAGAAACTCGGCTTCTGTGCATGTGCAGAAGAAAAAATCAGCAAAAAATTCCAAAAAAAGATGGCAGTGTCCACAGACCTGCACTGGCAGAACCGGCTCCGTGACGTCACCAGTGGTTTGCTACAGGTTCTATAGAACCGGTGCGAACCGGGAGGAACCCACCTCTGGTTAGAATAGAATCATTAAAGGAAGGGTGCAAAAGGAGGGACAGAATGAAATGTGAATGACAAAAATTAAAATATTTTTTAAAATTTATTTTAAATAATTGAATTGTTAAATTGTCCTGTGGTGAGTTGTCATGTTTATAGATGTGTTTATAGATAAGAGATGGGCTATGACAAGGAAAGAGCATTTCTTTTATTTTAGAGGTAATAAGTTACTAAAATTGTTTATACTTGTGATAAAGGGAGAAGTAGTTTCTCTTTATATGTTTCTTTTTCTTTACTGTATTCTTATTTTCTCTTTCTTTTCTCTTTTTCTTTTTGTACCTTGTATTTTCAGTTAGTTTTTATTCTTGTAAATTATAATCTTTAATAAAATTACTACATTAAAAAAGGATAACAATTTTTTTCACTATCATTCTGGCTTCTTATCTGTCAGTCTTTCATTAAACTATTATTTGTTTAATGTCTTGAGTTGAAACCAAGCTCAATTTACTTGCTATTGTTCATCAGTCAGCCTTGACCTCAACATGTTAATTTTCATAGATGAGAAAAACTGTTGACATATATGCTTGCCTTCAAAAAATGCTAATATCCTTGTGGAGCCACTGAATAACTTACAGAATCTGACTCAGGAAAGAAACTGGTAGAAATCTGGAATTACCGTATTTTTCAAACTATAAGATGCACCTGACTATAAGGCGGTTTAGAGGAGGAAAACAAGAAAAAAAATATTCTGAACCAAATGGTGTAGTAATATATTTAATAAAATATAGCAGAATAATATTTCAACTATGTAAAGTCAACAGCGGTATTAAGAACCATCATTACTGTCATTAACAAATGACTTTAAGGTTCAAGCACTCTTCTAATTTTCTGGAAACCTTAAGAACTCATCATCGCTAGTGTCAGAATTTAGGAAGCTCAGTTGCTCACCCTCACTGATATCACTTTCTTCGCTATCTTGATATATGATACTATCTTCAGTTCCATCTAATGCATTGCTAATGCCACATTTTTTGAATGACCGTGCAATGTTTTCGTCCTTCACTGAGTGCCATGATGTTTTAACCCACTCACAAACTTGAGTGATAGTGGGTCTCTTCATTATCCAGTAGGTGTCAGATCATGATTACAAGCAGCCATCCATTTGTTCCACTCTTCTCACATATAGACTTTAAATGGTTTGTTGATGGAAACATCAAGAGGTTGCAATTGGCTGGCAAGACCCCCAGAATTACAGCTAGATGAGTGTTCACTTCTTTAAATCTCTTTTTTGTGGTTTCGCTAATATGTGCTCTAAACTGGTTGAGCACTAATAAAGCAGTTTATTTCAAAAGCCCTCCAGGACGTTTGGACCACACTTTTTCAACCCATACTCTCATTCCATTTTCGTCCAGCCATCCTTTCTTATGAACAGGCACACCAACTCCTTGTGGAATCACTTCTTTTGGAAAGGTTTTTCTTTTGAAAATTAACATCGGTGGCAATTTGGTGCCGTCTGCACAGCAGGACAACACAACCATGTAATGTGTTTTCTCATGTCCTGAGGTTTTCACAGTTATGGTTTTGGCACCTTTCAGATCAACAGTCTTATTAGATGGCACATCAAAGGTTAGACGTCATCCATATTCCAAATCTGGCCAATTTCAAAATTATTTTTCTTCCAAGCATCTATTACAAATGTATGAAAAGACAGAATTTTAGATTCATATTCTTTTGGCATTTTTTTGTGCAATTCTAGTTTTGGTGCACATAGCAAGGCCATATCGCCTCATAAATCTGTAGCACCACGATGATGATCCAGTAAAATCCTGAATGCCTTTCTCTACAGCAATGCATTTGGCTATATTACCATTTTTGTAGAAACTGCAAAGCCATTATTCTGGTGATGTGTGATCCATTCTTTCATGTCCACCTCTAACTGTGGCCACTTTGCAGCAAGCCCACAAAAATTGTGCTTACTTTTATCTTTTACTTTTTGCAGCTGATCCACCTGTTTCCTCCACTCTCTTATCATTTTTTCAGTTGGAGGTAGCCCAAAATGTCTCTCTGCTGCTCTGTTTCCATGTTCCTCAGCATATTTTACTACTTCCAGTTTAAAAGAAATTTTATATGCTTGCCTTTTCTGCTTTGACATCCTTGTACTGATATGTAGCATCAGGAGGTATCGTAGTATTTTTCTGCAAGAAAGAACTGTCAGCAATGTGTCCTTTATTGTTATGAGAGCACTGTAGCTGAGAACATCAAGGAATGACACACTATTATAGGGAATCTGCTGCAGACATACTGTTATGGAGGAAATGTTTAAGCTTTTACCTTTATAGGCGACAGTTTATAAAGAGGAAACTTTATTAGAGGACACTTTATTAGGCACTATTCGTAGGACCGTATTTTGTTTCCGCAGTGCCCCCTTACATCCCCAGGTACTGGTATGTGTGTGTCTGTGAAAGTAAAAACAAAGGAATGGCTGATTGGAATGGTAGTCAGATTTCAGATTTTAATTGTGCCAGGTGAGCAGATGAGACCTTCTCCGATGGATCACTTGCTGGATGCTTGCTTAAATGGGTGCTTGCTCTGATGATCCAAGCAGCTGGGACTGCCTCTCTCCCCCAGTGTCTCTGCCTTCCCTTGCTGCCGGAGGTACCACAAAAGCATCCAGCAAGGCTCCCGCAAGGCTCCCATGAGCCAGGCAGCTGGGATCACCAACTCGTTTCCCCGACCCGTGCGTTTTTGCACAAGGCTTCCCCACCGGGCCCTGCTTTGAATGCTTGCCCTTGGCTAATGGATCGTGGGCGCTGTGCTGCAATGGAGAGGCCGGCACAAGGGAAAGACAAGGAGCAGGGAAAGAGGAGAAAGCGGCCTCCTTCCCTCAATCTGGCCATTCCGTTGCCCATTTCTCCATTGCAGCGCAGCTCTTCTGCCCACAAAAGCCTCATCTTTGATGGCCGACACCAAAAGGCAGAGAAAGAGCTGCCGGGAAGAAGCCAGTCAGGCCGGGAGTTGGGTAACCTTCCTCCCCCTCCCCTCCCCACCTGCCACCCCCAAATTGCATTGATGGCTAAGTGAGGGACAGGAAGCCATGCCATGCCCAGCGATGGGGGCAAAAGGGACGGCAAGAGGAGCCCCATCTCGCTACGTGCGCCCCAATGAAAGGCGCCGGCAACCCAGCAACCTGGCTGCTTCCCTTGCCCATCCTCTCTGATGCTGGAAGCCAAGTGTCATCCATTCATACCTCTCTCTCTCTCTCTCTCTCTGGGCTCACCCGGTGCCACAGTCCACACACAGGCCGGGAAGGGCGCACTTGAGGCGGGGCAGCAGGTGGCGGCAGGACATCCTTGGTGAACTGCTCAATAAACTTGTGCAGGGCAGGCAGATGTAGAGCGCGCCAAGGCCAGTCAGTGGTGGGATCAGCCAGTTCTCCGAACTGCACACAATGTTAACAACTGGTTCGGCCGAACTGGCTGAATCCCACGTCTGCGTTGCTGCCTCAGCCGGGGAATGCTGGAGACTTCGCAGCTGATTGGCAATTGGATCGGCCTCCCAGAATACCGCCAATCAGCTGTTCCAGGCAGCGGGGATCGCTGCTGCTTGTTGCCGTCGCCGCACCAAGTCCCTCCCCCCAGGTATGGCAAACCCCAGTTGATGCAATATTTGCTGTATAAGACGCACAGACATTTTCACCCACTTTTTTTGGGGGGGGGGGGAAGTGCGTCTTATATTTAGAAAAATACGGTATGTCATTTATGCACTTTTGCTTCAAAATGATATAACAGTAAAGCTTCACTAAATCAGTCTGCATTTCCTCTACCATATTGCTGATTTTCCATTGTTTCTACATAAAAAAATAGAAATGAACTGCATATGATTCATTTCCTGCACACATATGTAAATGTTACCATTTTAATATGCAAAACATTCTGTATTTGTAGGCTAATATTACTCATGGCTTTTTAGTGAAAATGTACTATATGCTTCTAATGATGAAACCCTTTTAAGAAAAATTTGAATATCATCTAATATTGTTTGAACGATAGGTAGTCATCATTTAACAAGTGTCTCATTTAATAATTATTCCCAGTTACAAATTGATATCCAAAATCCAATCCAGCTCCTAGGCCCTAAAAAGAGGGCAGAATATATGTTTCCTACATAGAAAGATTGTGGTGGTAATTTTTTGAACTTGTTGAAAATTTGTCCTTTTTTCCTTTTTAATTGAAGTCCATTTACATTCCAACTGATTATTTTAATTATCAGGCCTCCATGTACACAAAATATTTCTGAAGATCAGTTTCCCAATTATAGAATCATTGTGTACTGTAATAATCTTGTGGAAAATAAAATCCATAAAAAGACAATATTTAAATGGTGAATATGAATCTAATCACCAAACTGCAAATTCAAATTAGCATTTCTCAGAGCAAAAACACATTAAATTATTTGCTACAATGATGCCAATAAAACATCAAAAATAAGTAACATGCGTAGAAAATCAAATTCACTAACTGTGTTAGTCACTGACCACATCAGTTGTTTAATATTTTGCTTCTTTTTTTTATCCTGTTGGTATACATGGACCCAAGAAGGAACCTATTTTTCTTCTTTTAAGACATACCATAGTGGATGTTAAACTTTGAAATTTTCACTAAATTTGGACAAGTGTTACTTGAGGAACTACTTTATGTAGGGCACCCTAAATAGACTATGAATCTATAAGTCTGGAAACTGTTTGGTTGGGTAACAAAAAAGAAATAGATGTGGCAATTTTGTAGGAGGTGGATTATGATTTTGAAAAAGATAGTAAAAGTACCTAGTTTGGGCTGCTTGGATATGAGCCAGCTGTACGGTATTCCTAAATCTGTTCAGGGTCAAACAATTAGGGGGGTTTGGACAATACACTGCCTTTCTTGTAAAACTACAGCCTGAAGCAAGCATTTTACAAAAGGCTTGACACTTTTTAAAGGTTATAGAGAGTAAATAAACCATCAAATGACTCCTCTTTTATTGTTATGGTGGTGTTTTTTGTAAAAAACACTTAAATCCTTGTAGTCCTAAGGCAGCTAATAAAACAGCAACACTTGTAAAGGTTTTATATTGCTTGTTATCTTCTTAAAATGATATACATTTTTCTCCTAAACAGAAGAAAGTTTTCTTGTTAAAGAGCAACAGAACTGTTTGTTTCAAGGCAAAAGAAATTCAAAGTGTTGTATTTATAATAACAAGCAAGCAAGCAAGCAAGCAGGCAAACAAATAATACTGGTGATTTTAAAGAAGCCTTTCACTTTTACTTCAAGATTAGTTTTTTTTAAAGTAACTTTTTGAGATATCTTTTATGTAATTACTGAATTTTCCCCCTCAAATAAGACAATATTTACTTCCCTTTCATTCGCTATTTTAAATCTCCAAGTTTTCAATTTTTTTTACTGAAACAAGTTTAATCCAAATATATACATAATTGTAAAAAAATTAATGCTTGTCAATTTCTATTCAAATATCTGATTATTAACAGTTTAATGATATACATTAAACTTTACTGTACTGATTTATGGTGCCGTGGAAAAGATCAACTTGAAATAATGTATAGCTTCTAATGCCTCATCCATATTTAAATTCCAGAAAAAATCTTTAGTTTAAGCTATAGACAAAGGTTTAAACACCTGCAGATAAGGACACCCCCATGCAAGAAATGTTGTGGAATTTCTGGAATCTGTAGGCCAGTTTGGAAGGAGCTTTGGACATTTTGTATTTTTGTGAATTAACAGTGTTGGAGTTCTGGCTGAGATTAAACGGTGTTTATTACTGGCTGAGATGCAATGTAATTGAAACTACTGCACCACTTTTTTGTTTTGCTTTATTTGCTTTCTCTATAGCTTAAACTAAAGATTTTTTTCCTGGAATTTAAAGAATTACATTGCAGCACTGGTCAAAAGGATCCAGCAGAGATTACCGTATTTTTCGGAGTATAAGACGCACCGGAGTATAAGACGCACCTTAGTTTTTGGGGAGGAAAATAGGGGAAAACAATCTGCCTACCAGGTATTCATCTGGCTAGCATCCTTAGTCTGGTCAGCTTCAGCACATTATTTTATCTCCTGGTTAGGACTTAAAAAAAGCCTTCTTCTGAGAGTAACAATGAAAGAGCCTGCAAGCCAGTAAGACCTGGGAAGATCGTTAGCACCTGGTTAGGGCTAAAAAAAAAAACTTATTCGGAGCAGCTGCAGCACATTATTTTATCTCCTGGTTAGGACTTAAAAAAACCTTCTGAGAGAATAACAATGAAAGAGCCTGCAAGCGGGTAAGAGCTGGGAAGATCGTTAGCACCTGGTTAGGGCTAGAAAACAACTTCTTTGGAGCAAGTAGAGCAATGAAAAAAAAACCTGCAAAAACTTAGGGCTGGAAAACATTCTTTGGAGAGAGTAACAATGAAAAAGCCTGCAAGGTAAGAGCTGGGAAGATCTGTTAGCACCTAGTTAGGGCTGGAAAAAAAAAAGCTACATTCGAAGTATAAGACGCACCTGAATTTTCAGCCACTTTTAGGGAGGAAAAAGGTGCGTCTTATACTCCAAAAATATGGTATACTACCTGAGACTTCTCAGGAAACAACAACTGAATGAAAAATTGCTGGTGACTTCCTACCGCTGCACTAGAGAGAGTATTTTAACTGAATGCACCTGTGTATAGTTTGCTAATTGCACAGTGGCAGATAGGACAGTGCTCCAGAGGGTTAACATCATTGCCCAGAGGATCGTTGGTTGCCCTCTCCCCTCTTTGGAAGAGCTTTATAGCTCCCTCTGCCTTAAGAAAGTTCAAAACATTCTTAAAGATCCTTCTCATCCTGGGCACCTTTTTTTGAACTATTGCCATCTGGCAGACGGTACAGGACAATAAAAACAAGGACAAATAGGCTGAAAAACAGCTTCTATCCCAGAGCAGTAACTATATTGAATTCTACTGGATAGTGTAATACTAATGCCGTATCAGGGGTTTTCAATTCAATTGTATAGAATGTGAAGGATGTGTGTTTTTGTTTTATTTTTATAGTTTTCTTATGTATGATGTACACTGAAGATGGCATTTAATTTTGTTGTACGAGGTGCAATGATAATAAAGTAAACTAATTCGAAGCTGTAAATTATTTGAAGTTGAACTTTGGCTACATTCAACCACTCTTCCAAGCTTGTGTTTCAAGTCCTTTAAGTGAAATGTTGATTTGATGGTTCATCAGTTCTTCCAAAGGGATTGTGGGAGGAATTGACAAAGTTTTTCTACCTTGCATCTTCTGTTCATCAGGAGACTGACATACATGCAAAGTATCAAACTATTCCTGCAGTTCCCAAATACCGTATTTTTCGGTGTATAAGACACACTCCCCCCCCCCAAAGTGGATGGAAATGTCTGTGCGTCTTATAGAGCGAATGTTGCCGAAGCCCCGCGCACCCGCTGGCCTCCACCCTTCAGCCTCTGCCTCCCAGCAATTTGCCTCCTTGCAGCAAACAGCAAACAGCCTGGTCAGCTGCATCACAGCCTGATTTAGTACGAACAGCAGATTGGCAGTTGGATCTGCCCCCTGGAATACTGCCTATCAGCTGTTCCAGGCTGCGGGGATCACCACCACCCATCGCCGCCATCGCTGCCCATCACCGCTGCCACCTATCGCCACCTCCGCACGCCCCATTTTCAGCCTCCGCGTGCCCCATTTTCGGCCCATTCCAGGCGGCGGGGATAGACGGTGGCAGCGGCGATCTCCGCCGCCTGGAATGGGCCAAAATGGGACGCGAGGAGGCTGAAAATGGGGCACGCAGAGGCAGCGATAGGTGGTGGCAGCAATGGGCAGCGACGGCAGTGATGGGCGGTGATGATCCCCGCAGGCTGGAACAGCTGATAGGTGGTATTCCGGGAGGCAGATCCAACCACCAATCAGCTGCTCGTGCTAAATCAGGCTGTGCTGAAGCTGACCAGGCTGTTTGCTGTTTGCTGCAAGGAGGCAAATTGCTGGGAGGCAGAGGCAGATTTTTTTCTTGTTTTCCTCCCCAAAAACTAGGTGCGTCTTATAGTCCACAGCATCTTATAGTCTGAAAAATACAGTATTTTAAATGTCCCAAAGCACCTCTGTGACTTTCAAGTGTGTATCTAACACACAAAACTCACAGAGGTACTTTGGGTCATTTAAAATATTTGAGTGAAACACAGCAGGACTTGTCACCTGTCAGACAATACATGCATTACTAGATTAGTAGTCACAGATTCCTTCATTTTTGTTATAGCACAAAAACCTAGATTTGGGAAAGACACTTATATTAGTTTCTGTTTGTTTTTAATCTTTCTTTAAACATTTTAAATGAAATATTAAAAAAGAAATACTTTTTAAAAGAGACAATGCCACGCCAGCTTCCTGTGTTCTTCCTGAAGCATTGGTGGGAATACTTGGCAGCTGATAAAAAATGTGACCATTTCAGGATTCGTGAGTAGATTTATCAGATCCATGAGAAGCAGCCTTGTTTAGGAGTTCATCTGTGGGCATAGCAAATAGGCAGCCTGAAGATGAATAGATACTGAAAACCCACAGACTTTTCTTTAAAAAGATCACTTATTTGTAACATTGAGGGTTAATTTTTACAAGGATGTTAATTCAAATGAGCTTTAAAAAGTTTGCAATCTACAGTGAATTAAAAATAAAGCTGTCCTTCTGCCACTGAAGACAGCAGCATAACAAAATTTTGCTTTGAGACTAAGAGGCTGAATATATAAATCTCATATGAATTATATATTTTGTCTTGCTGTGGAAAGGGGTTGAAGTATACATTTCATATGTATTATCCCTTTTGTCCTTCCAAGATTGTCCTGAATAAAGAAATACTGTGAAAATACATGCAGGTTGAAAAAAGAACTTCATGGACTAGTAATCTCCCTCCATTCCATTTCCTAGAAAGATTAGGTGAACAGGTTTCCATAAATTCATTTGCAGATGTTATGTTGGGGGGAAGATGTCAAACCCAGCCATGGACTGTTTTAATCAAAAAAATTCACCATGGTCTTAAATATATTCTCATTTGCATAAATACAACTTTTAAGATTTTTAGGATGATAGAGTAAGAAAATGCATTGACATAAAGAAATAATTTTCAGTGCTAAATCAATTTCAGTCAGGTTATTAATCCTTTGAAAATATTTTAATAATAATGCTTATCATATAATATATTACACAATGATTTTGTTTTAATTTTGAAATTAGGATTCAGAAAATATTTATGAGAAACAAATTAGCAGACATGTTGCTGAAAAACAGGACCTTGTATGGCAGAAGGTTGGTGACTTCGTCATGATTTTTGATCTTATCATTGAAGTTTAAGAATAAGGAAAAGCTGATATCTGAACTTTTTAATATACTTCCACTAAATACTTAGTGTTAAATTTAGTGGATATAATAATCAACTGAATCCTAAAACTGTTACATGTGTTTAAAACTTTACTTTTAAAATCTGGCAAAATTAAATCTGAAGAAGCTCTATTCCCATGCCTTTTTTTAACTTTCATCTAATCCAGTGGTTCTCAACCTTCCTAATGCCACGCCCCGCACCCTGCACACCCACCACAACCTGCCCCGCCTCCGTTCCCGCCGCTGCGACCCCCGCCCTGCCATATAAATTCTCTAAATAAATAAATATCGTAATTGATGAGACTTTTAAAAAATGTGCTTAAAGGTCATGTACTTATGTGCTTAAAGGTCAGCTTCATATATTAGATTTTAAATTATTGTCAACAAATAGGAAGCTGTTCAGCATGAGAAAGAAGCATTAAAGAAGCAGCATGCAGAAGCCATTACAGCTTTAAAAAAACAAGTAAGATACTTTTTTCCTCAGCAATAATTATTATATTTGTGAACAGATTAATTTACAAAGTAATATTGCCATATGAATTCACAAGATTTTGGCTACAATTGACACTTTCCTGGGAATGAGTTATATTGAACTCAGTTGGAAGGAGAGCAAAAACTTAGTATTTGCAAGATCAAATGTCAGCTTCTGTCTGGAGTAGCTTGTTTTATATAAATTAAGTGTCAGCTTGTATACTCTCATCTATAGCAAAGAAACCCTTTAGTACCTAATCAAGAGTTATACTTTATACTAATAATATTTCAGCCCAAGTCAACTTTATATATATAAGGTAATATGTGCAGCCAATAAATTTTACAAATAAATAAATTGAAAAGAGTAGGGAATGGAATTTCATAGGTTAATGGCGATGTGGTACAATAGATGCTCATAGTATCAATACTTAAAACCATTCCATTTGGGAAGGATATATGTGCTCGCCTCAGATTAGAAGGTTGAAGAATCTTGTAGTTGATTTCATGTTCAATAGTATCAAAAGTTATTAAGAGAATTTTTAGGGAAATTGCTTTCTTTTTTTCTTCCTGTAGGAAGCCCAAAGAAAATGAAGTTGTTAATTTCTAGTTAATAAAAAGCAGATTTTTCAGTTTTATAATCAAACGGCACCAGTGTCACAGAAAATACAACTGGAGAAATGTGTAGATATGGTAGCAAAGGCAGAACCACTTAAAAACTACAATTTTCTAAATAAGATCTTACAGATCCATAAAACATTGTTTTAACATTCCTACTAAAGTGGATTAAACAGAAAGAACTGATATTGGAACAGTCCTATAATATATTGCTTTAACATCTGTTGTTCCAAATACATCTGATAATAATCTGATAAAATCATTAATTGTAGTTGGAAATTTGTTTTATTACTTAGCAATTATTTCCTGTCACTCTTTCTATTCCATTTCCTTGAAAACCGGTTGGAGTAGTGGTTAAACTGTTGGACTTGTGGGGAGACCAAGGTCCTAATTTACCCTCAGCCATAGAAGCCCACACAGGAGGAATATTAAGTATACTCCTATTGTAAAAAGTAGGATATAAATGTAATTAATAAACATACACTGTATATAATTTTGCACAAGTAGAAAAGTTTTGCATTCTTCCATAGATAACCAATTTTGGAATAATAAAATGTTGAGGTTTATTCATATCTGATATAGTTATTGAGGTTTTTGTTCCTGTAGAATTTTCAATGCGGACTCTGCTCTCATTTGGGAAAGCAGATTCCTTTGCAGTGCAAATTAATACATTTTTCTGGAAGCTTACAATGTAATTATATTTTATATTGATTAAATAAAAATGACCTGGTTTGGCTAAAATGTTGAATATTGTTTGAACATACTGTTTATTTATTTATCTTCTTGACACAAGTTTCAAGCAAAAATGATTGCTATGGAAGAAGAAAAGGTAATATGAACACTTGTATAATTTACTTGTTCAATTAATGAATGTTCAGTTAGCGGTTGAGTATTTAAGTGCTTTGTATGGAAGGTACTGGCAGGGGCGCATTTCTTACTTTCCAATAGCAAAGTATACAATAACTGATAAGTCCCACTAAGAATATTGATGGCCTTTCAACATAGCTTCCCAAATGTCCATGGGTATGCTTTCAGAAGGAAACATCAGCTATATTCCTAAGAGTACATGAAATGCTTCAATGAATCTGGGGTATTATACCATTATAATCTTTTTAAAATGATTTTGTGTTATTTATAGCTTAGGGTCTATTTTTTTAAAAAAAATTCTACATTGTAAACTGCAATGGATTCTTTAACCTGACTGCATATTGTGATATTTAAAGTGCCATATATAAAAAGTAAAAATATCAGATTTTGCAAAACAAAACAATACAAAAAATAAAATTGGATTAATAATTTCCTTGCATATTAAGACAGAATCTGTGGATCATTTTATAACAATTTCAAACAGAGACAATAAATTACTGTAGATTAGAAGAATATAAAGCGAGATATATTCTTCAGTATCATTCTCAATGTCCTTGGAATAAGTATATTTCCATCCCTTAAATCAGTACAACAGAAAATCCCATTCAGTAACTGTATTCAATAGAGAAACATAAGCATTTGTAACTGGCTACAATGATGGAAAAGTGACATGTGTGACATCACAATACAAATTCTGTCTTTACATATTTGTATAGTAAATTACAGAGTTTGCATCATGACGTCCTTATACACGTTTTATTAGTTATTCTCCATTGGATCCCTTGGGAGGAGTTAGCCTTTCTCAAGTATGTGTGCTTACAAAATAAATGTACACATCTATATTCAGTCTATTATTATTTATACATAATAATAAATAAATTTTAGAAGACTTATTCAAGAAGTGCATTATGTAAGAAATATTTCTTTGAAGGGAAAACACCTGCTTGCTGTGGAATCAAAAGAAAGAGAAGTGGAAGGACTGAAAGAAACATTTAAAAACTTACAGGTATATTAACATTGAATTCAAGATGTATTTATTTAGGTCCTGTCTCTATAGAGTACAACAGTGAAGACTATGGGTGTAGTGAATACCGTATTTTTCGGAATATAAGATGCACCTTTTTACCCCCCAAAAGAGGGTGAAAACTTGGGTGCGTCTTATACACTGAATGTAGCCCCACCCACCCCCACCCTTTGGCCTCTGTCTTCCAGCAATTTACCTGCTTGCAGCAAAGAGGGAAGAGCCTGTAAAGCCAAGTTATTAGCAGCTTCCCGACCTACAGCTGATTTGCCACGTGCTAAAATGAAAGTGAAACTAGCTTGCAAAGAGGCAAGAGGGCTGGGAGAGACACGCAGATTTTTATTTTCTGCTGAATTGGATGCAAGGGGTAAGTGAATAACTATAAATGTCTGTAGAATGTTCAAATTATTAGACTTATTTTTAAAGACTGCTTTATTCTTGTTCGAGAGCCAGGGGTCTCCAACCTTGGCAATTTTAAGACTTGTGGACTTCAACTCCCAGAATTCCACAGCCAGCTTTGTTAGCTTTGCTGGCTGTGGAATTCTGGCAGTTGAAGTCCACAAGTCTTAAAGTTGCCAAGGTTGGAGACCCCTGTAAATCTAGACAACTTAACAAAATAAAGAAGCTTTTTAAAATAAATGCTTGCTCTGAAGAGGCCCAGTGCTATTGTATCTTCTTTTAAATAATAGAGAATAATGTATAGTTCCAGAAATTTTAATTAATTTTAACAGTTCTGTACAAGTATAGTCTGAAATGTAACAGTGTCCTGTTTAGTATTAGAGTTAAATCCTGACTTACCTTGGAGTAGATCTATTTAAATAATTGGGAGGAGTTAGTGTGACTACATTTAAGAAAACTTTCTGGCATAATGTACATTTCTTCAATTCTTTGCTATTTCTATGGGTCAGGCACACATGCACAGAAATACACAGCAAACTGTATATCATCTGTGCTATTTGCTGTTTGCTGTTTGGCAAATTGCTTGGAGGCAGAGGCCTTTTTCCCTTGTTTTCCTCCCCCAAAACTAAGGTGCGTTTTATACTATGGTGCGTCTTATACTCCGAAAAATACGGTAATCTGATTTTGCCGGTTAAATGAAAAATAATATAACATGAATCCCTACTCTTTTCCCAGTCATCTGAGTAGTAGATTTAGTTTTTATTTATGTGTTTCCTGTGTTAGATTGAAAAGTTTTGTTCTGCAAAGGGCTAAGGAAAACAAAGTACCTACTCAAAAAGAAAATAAGAAACCCTACCCTTATTCCAGTGAATTCATGTGTTTTATTCATGAGATGGAGGTCACAAATCCATGTAATATTTAAAGAGACTGCAGTCTTCAAATTTTGAGAACTCCTAGTTTAGAGATAGCTTTACAAAAATGAAAAGCTGTTTCTCAACAAGGCAGTGAGGTAGAACAGACATAATTTTAGCAACCTTTAAGAAACAATAGTAGGGTGGACAAGATCTGCAACATTTCCATTTTAAGTACTAGTTCCCCATTCATTCAAATAATATTCGGGACCAATAAGAAATGATGCTGAGAACATAAAGGAAATTGCTGATTCACAACCACCACCACCAAAGAAAGACTTACTTTTTTGTGACGTTTCAATCTTCTTGGTGAAATGAGAACTGTTCCGCTGCAGCTCTGTATACAGAATTTTAGAAGTCATCTCTTATGGACTTATATGAATATCTTATCTTGCTCTTTTTATTTTTGAAGTTGACGTAAAATGATTATTACAATTTGTGAATTGCAGTATAAATCCAGTTGTATCTGGAACTTAATCCTGAAGTAAATAATTTTTTTCTTGCCAACAAGAATAAAACTTCACAGACAGACTTTTTTTAAACTCCCAAAACGTTCATGCTAGAATAATTAAATTTAGATTAAAGTTCCTACTTTATAGAAATTATTACCTAGATGTGCTTCTTCTGTTTTAAGTTTAAGAAAAACAAAATCTGTCAAGCAAAAAAGTAAAAAGGAATTCTGAACATGTTTTGGAACTATATTACAGCAGAGTAACTTCTCACTATTAAATATTTATACCCAAATTTTAAGCCACATCTTGAATATAGGACATTCTACTACAAATTTATCCTTTAAGCATTATTTATTTATGCTCTTTCTTTTTACTCTGCCACAATGGGAAAAATGTTATCTGCCATTAATTCTGTACTGATTACTCTTTTCCCATTAACTTTATAAATAGCTTGGTTATTTTGATGTCATTCTTTGTTTATTTAATAATCCAGTTAATGCTGAGATTATTGTAAAAGCAAATTCCTTCACATTGTTGACCTTCTGTGCGAAAGGCTGAAAGGATTTGTTATGCCCTGCTCAATTCATGACACAGCAGAAGTGATATATAGTGTACTTCATGGTTGGGTGAGCATGTTACATAGTTTTAAAGTAATAAATGCTCCCTTGCTTTTCTTAACTAAGATAAACTTGGGAAAAAAATCATCAGGTGGTGGAATTTTATTTAAACTGATTATAACAAAGGCTTTGGAGTGAAATACTTCTAATTTTATTTCAGCCAGCTCAGTTGCACTAAAGTAGTTCACATATTCAATTATATAGAACATATTTGGATATCAGAAAACATACAGAATCACTACTTTTCTTAGCTGATCAGGAAAGTTATCAGGCTTCTTTTATTCAGAATAGAAACATACTCTTATGCAATTCTGATAGCAGCAACTATAAGCAGATGGTTTTACCAAAGCTATTGAGAACCTGGACCTTATCTTCCCTGTTACAACATACGTAGATATTAACTAAATCCCACTTACTAGCAAGTGAAGGAGCTGCTGCTCCAGTGCATGTTGTTTCCCTCTTGCCCTATTTGTTCTTCGTTTCTAAGCACATGGACTAGAGAAATCTTATTTTTCAATTTAAGAATAAAAATATTCTAAGAAATATTCTAAGAAATCTAAGAAATATAGATAATTATTATTTTATTGACACAGCTGACATTTATTCGGGTGAATGGGTTTAGCTTCAGCTTTCTTTGACCATATTGTTTGTGGAGATATTGGCTTGTAAAATTTCTGCTTGTATAGCAGCTGCTGATCACAATATAGGATTGATAGCACTAATGGTCTGCCATTTTTTAATGCAAAAATGTGAAAAGTTGGTCATCCATATGTCCATCTTGTATCCTACCCTACCCTGTCCTGTCCTGAGCTGTCCTGTCCTGTCCTGTCATTTATTTTTCTATGATTCCAAGTTTGTAATTGCTTTTTCCTTGTTTCAGATTGTTTATAGATACTTTAAGTTAACAAAACTAGTTGTAATTCTGGTCCTGGAGAGACTTGTTTTGAAAATTCTGCAAGTCAAAAATTATCTACCCATTCTTAATCATTATTCATCGTTGTTTAGCCAGTGTTATTTAGATATTGTTCTCTTACCTTATGGCTGCTGTATTTGCTCAGAAGACTTGGCAAGAGATTAGTTAAAAACTTTTCTGAATACCCAGATGTAGTTAGAGTACAAATATTATAATCTGTGTTGTTGCTATGCTGCCTGGGACTGACAGAAATTTGAGTGCAACAGTATTTGCAGTGCCACAAATTAATCTAGCATTTCAGTGTTATACAACTGAAAATATCCAAGCAGATCTTTTTTCCAATCAAGAAAGTTAATGCATGGAAAATCATAAGATTCTTGAATGAAATTTTCATGACTGATTTAAAAAAAACATAAATTATTATTTTTATTTCATCAATATGCATAAAGTATGAAAGGTGAGAAAAATTATTTAGTCATTAAATTTGTTTGCTACCCATCTCGCTATGGTTTGACTTTTTAAACTTCTGAAATTTCTTTGTCATGAGTTCTGCATTTATGATGGACTTGTTTTGTCACTGATTATTTATTTTTTTAATCACAAAAGAGAAGACTTGGTTGTGCATAATAGCTTGCAAGCTGATCGACCTTGGTATTAAAAACCTCCTCAAAATATTAAATTTGTAGTCATTTCCTTAAAATAGTATAATGACAAATACTTTTTAACTGATATTAAATGCATTAACATAATTAATTATGCTGATTAAATATTGATAAAACTATTTGTTTTTATTATAACAGATTTCAAAATACACGTTGCAAAAGAAGCTTAATGAAATGGTAAGTGCTATAAGGAAAAAATAGAATATTAATCTCTTGTTCAATGAATGAAAATTCTATTCATATGAGATCATTATGCTCATGGATAGGTGTTATTTTGGAAGCGAAACTCTTCCTCTAGTCATGAAAGAAAAAGCTGAACTGTATGCCAAACATTTTGCATTTTATGTGACATAATTCTAATTAAGAACTCTTGCAACATTTAAATCAGGGGTGGCCAAACCGTGGCGCATGCGCCAAACGTGGCGCATTGGATGATTGCAAGTGGCGCATTGCAATCATCCAACAGACAGAAAAGGCTGACGCTTATTATGCAGGAAGAAGGGGATCGGACAATAAGAAGGTCGGAATCACTTTCGCTCGCTAAAATTTAGTGAGCGAAACTGATTCTAACCTTATTGTCCGATCCCCTTCCTGCTTAATTCTGGAGAGAGCGCGCAGTTCAAACTCCGGCAGTGACGAAACGAAGCGACAAAGTTGGCTCTTCTATGACTTGTGGACTTCAACTCCCAGAATTCCTGAGCCAATCATGCTAGCTCAGGAAGTCTGGGAGTTGAAGTCCACGAGTCATAGAAGCGAATAGCAGAGGAGGAAGTAGTCAGTCACAAGCGCCGGCCCCCTGTGGAGCGTCTGGAGTGGGATCAATTTACACCAGCCACCCGTTTCTGAGGAGCAAGCTTCAGAGAAGGGACTTCTTGGGAAAACTGCCGTTGCTGCAGAGCAAGCTTCAGAGAAGGGACGTCTTTGGAAACCTGCGCTTGGTGAGTTTCTTTTAATTCGTTGTTGTTCTTGTGAAAGTATGGGGTTTTGAGTGCAGTATGGGGTTTGAAATTACCCAATACCTTTGCACACTGAGGCATGGCATAAAAAGAATGGAGCAGTACATGTTTCCATAAAAGAATCCAACAAGTATTTTGCACAGGACTTCCCCATAATTACATTCTCTTCTAAAACATCCAAAATATATTGCCAATTTCTTGTTCCAGCAATTTTTTAGTATCACTAAAAAAACTCACTGGAAATTAGAGGGAAGATTTTAAAATCTCAATACATATACAAACTTTTAAATATAAACCAATGACTTGATAGAACATTATTATTATTGATATACATTTTATATTGCTATATTATTTTCATAATGTAAATTACTGAAAGAGGTGCATAAGCATATTGCACATGCTCCATTTGTAGTAATTTTACTTCCAAAGAAAACATAAGAGGTAGCCCTATGAATATAAATAGAGCTAATATTAAAAACAATATTCTAGAAATATAAGCAATCTCATACTATTCTTTTTTAAATTAATCATTTCTGATATATAATAGTTAAATGGACATTTGTAATATTTTATTTCTTCCCAGCTGGCCTTAAAACTGGCTTTGCACCATTACTAAGCACTGAGCTAAAAGTCTGCCCTATTTAACTAAACAATTTTCATTGAAGAAACAAAAAAGGAAAGATCTGTAAAGTAATGAATGATCCTATTAGTTCCACCAGACTAAAATCATATATTCTATGTATGACTCAGGGGTGGCCAAACTATGGTTCTTTGAGGACCTGTGGACTTCAACTCCCATAATTCCTGGTTATGGGAGTTGAAGTCCACAGATCCTCAAAGAACCATAGTTTGGCCACCCCTGCGATAGATCCAGTTGTTGCCATTAATATGGTAAGCAATTTTCAGAGGGAACCAGATTACGAAAAGGAGATCTGCCAGAGCCAAATTAGCCATATAGTGATGGATTCCTTGCGCCTACTTATTTTTTTTAAATAGGTGTCATAACTGAACCCATCTTAATATTTTCAACACAAAACTGATCTCAGTTCAGTTCGTACAGCCTATGCTTAATTTCCTGTTATCCATTACAGTGCAAAAGAAAATGACCAAAAGAAGCCACGAAAGTGATTGTAAGCGTGAATTCAATGAACAGTGGGAAAATGAGTTGCTATTTATATCAAGTTCATCAGGAAAACCGTTTTGTATTGTTTGTGACTCTCGTCCAAGAGATTATTTCTAACTATTGTAGATTGGTGCTCCAATAAACGTGTCTTTGGAAATGGCGTAAATTAATTAATTGAATTGCGTGATTGAGTTATTCCTTTTCTTCCCTTAAGCAAAGCAGATCCTACCCCTATCCCTATTTTACAACCCCAAACGCAAAAGTAAGAAGGTAAAAAACGTGCTTGAGTTGTATGGCCGCCCTGAGTCCTACGGGAGTGGGGCGGCATACAAAAATGACCAAATAAATAAATAAATAAATAATGGCGGATCTGACCTCATCTGCGAAAAAATTTGGCGGATGGTATGCTTAAGGTTGGCCACCACTGATTTAGATTATACATATATCACTGACATTGGTTGGTAGGCAACTCAAGTTGCTTTATATTGAATGCTATGGTAATATTTCTAAAATTATTTATCAAAGCAGTATTTGATTTTTTTTTGTTCTTGTGAAATTCTCATTTGTGCATTCTCATTTGCCACCTTTAAAATAATCTATTTTTATTAGCAAGAGCTACATGAATTAAAGTGACATGTGTCTTGATGAATCTTATTTTCTATTTGGAAGGCAGTATTTATAATTAAAATATGCATATGAGACCTGCATTTTATTTGAATTTTGATTTTTAAAAAGGGAATATAAAATACTGTAGTGTTCCTCTTCTTCCACTATTATGCAGAAAAATACGAGTCCTGAACAGTCCTCTCTGAATCATGTTTGAATTTAAACACTGCTAAGCTTGATTGACTAAAAGCTGTGAAAATTCTGCTGCTGCTCAACTGGAAAGAACAAAGATAATATTGTCAAACCATTATAAACTGTTATTTTAATTAAGAAGCTCAAAACTAGAGTCCAGTTTAGCCTTAAGTACCATGACATTTGTACAGAAAGTCATCTTCAACGCTACAGTGGTTTTACACAAAATATGGTGAAATTGAATAATATGTCCTTTGACCTGAGAGATAAGGCTACAAGTTAAAGATCAAAGGCAATGTAAAATGTGTTTATCCTATTTCACTTTTAAGTTAGATTCTTTATTTAAGTTGTGTTCTACTACCCACACTCATACACACAAAGATATGGCTGTTATACATTTTAATTCTTAATTTTACAAATCACACTTTATTTCACTTTTACTTTTAATATATCAGATATAAAGTAGATTTGGAACTTATTTGATAATTTCTTAATATGTCAGAGTAAAGATGATAAAATCTGATATTTACAAAATGCATTCAGAATCATACAAGTGCTTTGGCTAGTTTGAAATCATACTTTAATGATGAAGAGAATTTTCCCCATGCTATTTGAATACCTATGGAAAGCAAACCTGTTGGCAGGACACCATTCTGATACAACCAGATGTTCAATAAAGCATAAAGCTGGCCTTTGAAGTATGGTAACAACTCCCTTACTGATCAAGTCTGGTTTTTGCTTTTCTGATAAGAATAAAACTGTATCAAGAGATAACAAAAGAAAAAGACCATAGACTGAGATCCATTTCTGACCCTGTATCTTTCATTTTTCCAGTGAGCCTGTCCCTATTTTTGTCTAGATCCTATTTATTACTACTGCTGCACGTAAAAGAAAGGACCCCTTAATCTATTTCAATGGCCAAGTGTGAATGTTTGTACTCAGTTATAATAAACAACAGAGCTTTACATGAAGGATGTTACATTAATATATCACAGAATTTTCCTAGAGTTCAATTTTTTTGCTAATTTTCTTTCCTATTAGGAGTGATAAATGTGTTCTTAGCATTTGTGTGACTTGAGAATGTATAGCATAAGATATTTTTTTTAAAAAAAATAATGGCTGCCCACTCTTTACACCATATTAATAAACTAGCTGATTTTGGTGCAATTGAGTCAAAAACTACAGCCTTAAATGTTTTCATGTATCATGCTTAGGCCCTGAAATATTTTTCCAGGTTGTTTTGTTTGCTTGTTTTTCCCTGGGGGTATATGTATTATGTGTATTTAAAAAGAAAAAAGAAAGAAAAGGAAAAGAAAAGAAAGAAAAAATAACAACAAAAAAGAAATGCTAAAACTGATATAGAGAGCAAAATAAGTCATTTCATCTGTGAAGATTCTCTGTAAACATGAGAAATTTTATATTAAATGTTATATTTCTGGATTTTTCTCCCAGTTAGAAAAAAATATATATATATATACACACACACATATATACTATATCTATCTATCTATCTATCTATCTATCTATCTATCTATCTATCTATCTATCTATCTATCTATCTATCTATCTATCTATCTATCTATCTATCTATCTACACACATATACTATATCTATATCTATATCTATATCTATATCTATCTATCTATCTATCTATCTATCTATCTATCTCTATCTATCTATCTATCTATCTATCTATCTATCTATCTATCTATCTATCTATCTATCTATCTATCTATCTATATCTATATCTATCTATCTATCTATCTATCTATCTATCTATCTATCTATCTATCTATCTATCTATCTATCTATCTATCTATCTATCTATATCTATCTATCTATCTATCTATCTATCTATCTATCTATCTATCTATCTATCTATCTATCTATCTATCTATCTATCTATAAAATTGCAAATGCCTATTAAAGTATGGAGAGATTAATCCACTTTTGTTGAAATTTCAAAAAAATATTAACATCCATGAAAAAAATCTGAATTTATTTTTCTCAACTATGGCAGGAAAAAATCTCATAAATGACTACCATGAACATGTCATCCACTTTCAATCAGAAGTAAAAACAAGCAGAGAACTTCTTAGTTGTAAAACAGATTGCAATTGATCTTGCTACAGAAGTGTAAATTAATAATTACATGTAAAATTAATTGTGTAATTTTAAATGTAAAGAGAAAAAATATAAATTTAGTTCTACAGCTTTCATATTTAAAAAGAATCAAGTGTGTTTCACAGGGTAATGCATTTAAAAATCCAAAGTGAACTAAATACAACTACCGGTAATAAATACAATTATACAAACTTAGGTGGTATTATTTTTCACTTGCAGAGAATATTCTAGAGCACATGCAAGAGGATGCAACATTCCAGCCATGCTTAATCCTCATTTTGTTGCGCCTAGGGCAGGAACTGCTATTTTAAGCACAAGAATAAAAGATAAGCATGAGTAGCTGACAACCAGGGAAATAATAGAACAATATTTGCAAGGAAATATTTTGGAGGTTGTTTTGATCATATCTTTATTGAATAATTAACCCCAGTGTACTAATACAACCTAACTCCAGAAATAACATGTGACCTGTGAAGTATTCTTAGGAAGCAGAATGTATAATCTACTCTAATCTACTCTGTGTATTCAGCAACTCTTTTTATGATGATAAATCAAGAATGTAGGATTCTAATATCATACAATGAGGAATTTCATGGCAAATGACATAATATACCAAATGTACATTTAGAAGGGACACAGTACAGGGGTGGGTTCCAACTTACCTCACTGCCGGTTTGCTTCCTCCCGCGCGTCGTGGCCGCACGAGCGCAAAGCATGCGCAAACGCATGTGCAGTACAACCCCCCCAAAAACACAGAAAACAAGATGGCGACCACATGCACAGTGCCGGGAACTCAGCTTCTGTGCATGCACAGAAGAAAAAATAAATAAATAAAAAATTTGGGGGGAAAAATTCAAAAACGTTTTAGAAAAAAGATGGCGGCGCCCACACACCGGCACGACTGATCTGGTTTAGTGATGTCATCATGACATCACCAGCAGGTCGCTACTAATTCAGGTGAACCAGTCCAAACTGGGAGGAACCCACCTCTGACACTACTACTAGCCAGTGATTGAAATATAGAGTGTTGGAAAGTGGTTGGCTTTGTATAATTTAAAATAATGTATTTTTTAAATGATATTGTCGTGCCAATATCGCCTTAATAATCGTTCAGCTTGTATGTCATGCGCAGCCACCCAGGTAGCCTCCGTAATTGGATATCCTTTTCAAAGCAAGCACATTTCATCCCATGTATTGGTATACCATCGGCCAAACGGTTGGCAAAAATGTTTTTACAACATATCTACCGGTTACATGGGGTACCACGATGAATAATCTCAGATAGAGGAGTACAATTCACTGCCAAGTTTTGGCGAGAATTTGTACAACTAATAGGCTCCTCGCAGGGATTGAGCTCGGCATTCCATCCTAGCACTAATGGAGCTGCAGAGAGAGCTAATGCTATGATAGAACGCTACTTAAGATGTTATGTGTCGTACCAGCAAACAGACTGGTCTAGCTTGATACCTTTTGTTGAAGTAGCATATAATAATGCTGTACACCGTAGTACTGGTCTCACGCCTTTCCAGGTAGTATATGGAATGGAATTCCCCGCAATTCCAGAATTAGCTATGAACCCCCAATGCTCCAAAACCCCAAAGGAATGGGCTGATAAGATTCGAGAAGGGTGGGCACCAGTGAAATATCCACACAAACCAGGTCCCAATCAGGATTCTTCGAATGTGGCTAACCCTTTTGCTTTATCCCCTTAAGGTGGACTCCTGGTAGAGGGGAGCCGCCTGTCGTGCCAAGGCCGACATATGCATCTTGGTGGGAGGGAGAGACACTGGAGGGGGGATGGATGGTTGCCAACACAACAAACTCTTATCAGCAGCTCAATGCCTGACGCTGGTGATTAACGTCCTGTTACATGAGACGCTGAGAAAGCCAAGCACAGAGAAACGCTGCCACCGGAAGAGACAATCTAAGCCATGTCCAGCTGAGAGAGGAGGGCTTCACAGCACCAGATGGTGGTTTGGGGGGAAGGAATGTTGAGGATTTGCATAAATAGCATTGAGAGGAGGATGATCTCAGAGCTGACTTTGACCTGAATGGGTTCGGCACGGTCTGAGTTCTTATCTGTAGCGTGATTAAAACTGAAGTCCTTACTTTGAAAGTGTCTTGAAGTCTTTAACGCACGGGTCTGACTTAGCCAGTCTGACAGATATAGTGAGAGGAAGGCCTAAGTTACCTAAGGCTATCTACAACTAAGAGCCTGTATAGCATATATTTCCTCCATTCTAGAAAGAGAAAGGAAGTCAGACCTGGAATGCTCAGGTTGGAATCAGAAGAGAACGAGAACTGAATTGAGAAAAGAAGGAAGTGATGATTTTGTCAGTGCCGATCGTATTCAAGTGGTGCTCCATATATATATTTATTATTATTAATTTATATACAGCCTGACTCCCAACGACTTTGCTTTATTGCAGATAAAAGCTTGAAAGCTTTTATCTGTAATAAACCTTGAAAAGCTTGAAAGAATTGAAAGCCTGAAAGAAAACCTATTTTTAAATGAGGCTAACATTAGAATAGCTGGATTTAGAATTATTGTTTTATGGATATTGCATCATACAATATTTCAAATAATTTTTCTTTTTTTGCAGGAGCACAAGATGCAATTGTACAATTCATCAAAGGAAGATTATCAGAAAAGACTGAATGAATTTGAAAAATGCCATGCAGTTATAATGAATCAATTTGAATTAATAAAAGGTGCTCATGGGAAATTAGAGAAAAATGGTAAATATGTAATACATTCTAGACACAATTTAATAAAACACAACTTAGTAATGATAATAAAGGAGACAGCTTCTAACTTTTCAAAAGAGATTTTAACTTTCTTGTTAGAAAAAAAGTTCACAAACACATTTTCTAAAATGAGCTCAC
The DNA here is from genome assembly GCA_023053685.1 of Diadophis punctatus similis. Lineage (NCBI taxonomy): Eukaryota > Metazoa > Chordata > Lepidosauria > Squamata > Dipsadidae > Diadophis > Diadophis punctatus. The sequence goes on from JALIGW010000001.1 coordinate 243,460,119, forward strand.
TTTGTAGAATATGTGAAGTAACACAATGAAGAATATATTTTAATCTTATTTTTTTATTTCCTACCCCACCCCTTATGTAAGTTGTGGAAGCAATTCAGTTCAATAAGAACTTGTCAGCAATTAATACAACACAAGAGTCTGAGATAAATAACCTAAAAAAGGTAGGTATGAAATGCATTTTGTTTTATCCCAGGTGAGTTTAAGGCATCCAAACACAGGTTGACATATAATCCGAACAATTGGGAACGCTGTTAAAGTAATCAGCTCCAATAATTTATTGCAGGTTATCAAGATTTGTCTGCCAACTCATTTGTTATAAACAGTAATCCCTAAGAAGACAGTTCCTACTGTTTTTCTGTATCTGATGCTATAAATAATCTTCTTTTGTTTTGTGCCTAGGATGAAATAGCTACCCTCACCTTTTTTTTTTGTCTTAAGGCTTAGAGTAGACTATACTATCATGTGAATGTTCTTACTGGAGTATAGGATTTGATGAGACATTGTATTTTTATAATTATTGTTATTGCTGATTATTGTACTTTCAACGTTTTCCTATATAATAGAATATATTTTATTATGTTGTATGCCATGGTGAGTCTTGAAAATATGGTAACATTTAATTTTATAAAACATAGGTTTGTTATTTTATAACAGTAGTATATATAATTTATGGCCTCAGAACTTCATGTAGCTCCAGAAATCCTTGGATGAAACATTTAAAAGTTAACAATTAAAAACTTTAAATTTTTAAAAGAGGGGAATGGTGAAATATGTGTGTAGGGAACGTATTAATTCTACTTAATTTTCATTACAATCAAATGCAACCTAGATGTAGTCAGATTTATTTTTTCTCTTGCTATTGCTTTTTGTAGTGCAGTCAGTGCAACCTCAATGGAAAGGTCAAAAGATGGTGGATATGGCTCCCACCACCAATGCTGCTGCACATGGCCTGTGTTACAGAAAAACATAGAACAAGTTATAGCACTAGCACTAGCACTAGCACTTAGACTTATATACCACTTCACAGTGCTTTACAGCCCTCTCTAAGTGGTTTACAGAATCAGCATATTGCCCCCAACAATCTGGGTCCTCATTTTACCAACCTTGGAAGGATGGAAAGCTGAGTCAACCTTGAACCTGTGAGACGCGAACTGCTGAACTGCTGGCAGTCAGCAGAATTGGCCTCCACTACTGCCACTATATCTAAGCTGTATATAAATAAGATATTCAAGACCTTTTTGTACAGTGCTATACATATACACATATACATACACACTTACACATACACCTTTCTGTTCAATTTTTGGAGACTGCCTTTTTCTTGGCAAATAATTTATTTTCCAAAGATATTTGATTAAGCATTTATCTCTCTCTTTCTGCTTGTTAGTTAATGGGGAGAAGCCTATCACCTTCTAGGAGTAGAAGATGCCATGTAAAGCACTATCCCGTTAGAGCAAAGGATGTTAAGCCACCACAAAACCTTATACGTGTCTTCTAAGCAGAAAAAGGAAATGTCATGTCAACAAGTCCAGCATTTTGGCAATGCTTGTTAGGCAAGAGCAAACAGAAGGAATATCATGCTTGCTGTTTTGATTCTACTGTCCAGTAGCTTTTTTAAAAAATCTGGCTTCATTGCATGCACTTCAGCATCAGCATTTGAAGAGAACTATAGGTTAGAAATAGTTTCTCTTTGTAGCATCACCTTCTGTCGGACTATGACTGAAATAAATTTTCCTTTAAAAGTAGCTGTATTTATATAACCTGATATTCATAAAGTTCAGCAACTGGAATATTTATTTCTATTTTTCCACTGTTTTATGATTTTGTCCAGAACAGTTAAACTGTTGGACTGTGATAAGGGGAATTCCATTTTTATGAAGAAAAGTTAAACAGACCAAACTTAGTTCCTCCTAGATAAAGCTACCACCATTTGAATACTTGGTTCAATGCTATGCCATTATGAAGAATTCCTGATATTATCTACAAATAGCATTCATAACCTTTGCTATTTGTCTAAGTAAACGTCAGAACACTCAAGGAGAGAGAGATATTAAACAGGCTACCCTATATAAAAAAAGGAAGAGGTATGGAAAGATGGAATATTTATGACTCTGAGATCTATGCTTTGTAATTTAATAAGCTCAAAGCATGTACTGCTTATTTGCTGCATTAGCTGCTGTGAATAACCTAGGTAGAAAATGGAAGGAATAAGGTAAAAGGAACTGCAAACAATACCATATTTTAATGCATTTTTATATTTTAAATCTTTAGACGTAATTCAGGTAAATTGGACCAAGCATCTTTAATCCTTATATCAATAATTAATTATATTAATAATATAAATTATATCCGATTTTTCATTGTTAAAAATATTAAAGAGAGCTAAATCATTAGATAGTTGATGATTTTTCTTCTTTGATTGATTTGCTCCATTTAGATCAGGAAGACCTGGCAGATCTTTTAGTAATATGGCAATACTGTACAGTATTGAGGAAACTGTTTTGCATTCTCCAGTCCAGTAGTATTTCTAGTAGTGTTCAAACAGAAAAAGAACAATGCAGATAGCATATGGGTGAATGTAGAAAGCATATATTTAATCATAAATATCAGTCCTGAAATGATGTCATTGTTTCTATGATGATGATGTTGATAGTTTATTGCACAATTGCCAGATGTTTAGACTGGATTTGGCATTTTTATCCACCTATCAAGTCCTTCCCAATTTATTATTATTATTATTATTATTATTATTATTATTATTATTATTATTATTATTATTATTATTATTATTATTATTATTATTATTATTATTATTATTATTATTATACAATTGTATCACAGCGGCCAGTTGTTTCGCCGGATTTGGCATTGATTACTAGTCGAGCCCCACCCAGGGGCCTAGGAAGTCGTAATGTATTTTCGAAGTATATGTGCAGAACCGAGCAGTGCGGCTTTCTGCATTTGACTGATGGTGATTTTGTCAATTTTGAGCTGTTTTAAATGTAATTCCAGTGCTTTTGGGATAGCACCCAGTGTTCCAATCACCACTGGAATTACCACTGCTGGTTTGTGCCATAATAGTTGGATTTCGATTTTTAAATCCTGGTATTTTGCGATTTTTTCGTGTTCCTTTTCATCGACCTTGCTATCTCCTGGTATTGCAATGTCAATTATAGTCACCTTGTTGTTCTCGACCAGCGTGATGTCTGGTGTATTATGCGCCAGTACCTTGTCTGTTTGTATACGAAAATCTCACAAGATCTTGACCATCTGATTTTCAGTGACTTTTTCAGGCTTGTGTTCCCACCAGTTTGTAGCAGTATGGATGTTATAATTTTTGCATAAATTCCAGTGGATCATTTGTGCAACAGAGTTGTGTCGTAATTTGTAATCAGTCTGCGCGATTTTCTTGCAGCAGCTGAGCACATGGGCTACAGTTTCATCAGCTTCCTTGCATAATCTGCATTTAGCATCATTTGAAGATTTATCAATTTTGGCCTTTATGGCATTTGTACGAATTGCCTGTTCTTGTGCGGCCAGGATCAATGATTCTGTTTCTTTCTTTAAAGTACCAGATGTTAACCATAACCAAGTTTTTTCACTGTCCACTTTGTCTTTTATTTTTTCCAGAAATTGGCCATGTAATGCTTTATTTTGCCAACTCTCCATTCTTGATTTTATCACATTTTTTCTGTATTCTTGTTTCGTCTGTTGGACCTTCAGTAGATTTTTGTTCTTTACTTCAATTAATAGATGTTCTTGACTTTCTTTTAAATAATCCGCCAATGCATGCTTTTCTTCTTCAACTGTTTGCTTTACTTGTAGTAGTCCTCTGCCACCTGATTTTCTGGGCAGGTAAAGTCTATCAGTGTCACTACGTGGATGTAAACTGTAGTGCATTGTCATTAGTTTTCTGGTGTTTCGGTCCAAAATGTCCAAATCAGCTTGTGTCCAGTTAATTATACCAGCCGTGTATCTTATGACTGGTATTGCCCAGGTATTCATGGCCTTGATGGTGTTTCCACCATTTAATTTAGATTTCAAAATTTTCCTAACTCTGTTGGTGTACTCTCTTCTAATGATAGTTTTCACTTCTCCATGTCTGATGTTATCCAACTGCAGAATGCCCAGATATTTATAGGCTTCATTTTGATTGCATTTAATTAATTGGCCATTGGGCATTTCAATTCCGTCACATGTAGTGATTTTGCCCCTTTTCATAGATACAGTGGCACATTTTTCCATGCCAAACTGCATTGAGATATCTGTGCTGAATATTAGGACTGTGTTGGTCAGTGATTGGATTTCTATTTCTGACTTTCCATACAGTTTCAAATCATCCATATACAATAAATGTGAAATTTTTTCAGCGTCTTTGGCTATTTGGTATCCAAGTTTCATTTTTTTTAAGATTACTGATAGTGGGATCATTGCGATGATGAAGAGGAGGGGTGAAAGTGAATCTCCCTGAAAAATTCCTCTCTTGATATTAACCATTCCATAGTTCTCATTCCCTACTGCCAACACAGTTCTCCATTGTTTCATCGCTTTTTCAGTGAATGATGTAATATTTTTGCTGATGCCAATAGTTTCTAAGCATTTGATGATCCAGCTGTGTGGCAGTGAGTCGTACGCCTTTTTGTAATCAATCCAGACCATATTCAAGTTCGTTTTTCTGTTCTTACAGTTTTCTAGTATCATTTTGTCAATTAGGAGCTGATCTTTTGTGCCCCTGCTCCTTCTTTTGTTGCCTTTTTGCTCTACTGGCAAGATGTTATTTGTTTCCAAATAATCCATTATGTTATCTGCAATTATCCCGGTGAGTAATTTGAAGGTTGTTGGCAAGCATGTTATTGGTCTGTAGTTTCCAGGTGTTGTTCCTTTAGTTGCATCTTTCTGAATCAAGTATGTTTTTCCAGTTGTCAACCATTCATCAATTTGACCATTTTGTAGCATTTCGTTCAGTTGCTTGGCCAATATTGCATGCAAACTGGTCAGATATTTGAGCCAGAAACCATGTAATTGGTCATTTCCAGGTGATGTCCAGTTCTTTACTTTTTTTACTCGATTTTTGACCATCTCAGTTGTTATTTCTAATACTTGCATTTGCTTCTTGCCAACACTTTTCTCAAAGTCTTGTATCCACTTTGCTTCCTTATTGTAATCCTTTGCATTTTCCCACAGTTCTTTCCAGAATTCAACTGTGGCTTGCTTTTCTGGTTTTTCACTTTTGAAATTGTCATTTGCATTGAGGCTTTGGTAGAAACGTCTTTGATCTGATCGAAATTGCTGATTTTGCTTGTACTGAATGATTCTTGCATCATATCTTTCAATTTTTCTGGCTATTGCTGTTATTTGCTGTTTTACAATTTCAAGTGCTTCTTCAATTTTCCTTGTATCAAGCCTGTATCTTCTGGCTAATTGATCCATGATCTTGCTATTTTTTAGCCGTTGTTCATTCATATTTTTTAAATTGCTAGCATCTGTTCTGAGTTTTTTTATTTTTTGTTCCAGTCGAATTTTCCACTTTGGTTTTGATGCTTTTTCTGCCTTGCGACTAGGTGCTTTGTTTTTAAAACCTAGTTCATTAGTGACTATTGCAGCTGCACTGTACATTAACTGATTTGTTTCTAAGATGGATGCCGATTCAATTGTTGAAAGTACTGCATTAACCATTCTCATTATAGGTTCCAAGTTTTTCTTAGGCACAGTTTTTAATGATGGTAAACGTTGCCTTTCCTCATTAGACAGTATATGCTCCATGATTTTGTCCTTCAATTCCTTTTGTTTTTCAGTTAGTTCATCAATTGGTTCAATCATGACTGGTTCTGGTAGTGGTGCTATTACTTCTCCACTAACAGTTTCTTCTGTTGGAAGCTCCAGTGTGATGTCTTCAGTTGTTTTGTGAATTTCTGTTGTTTCCACTGGTGGTGTTATTTTTTTAATTTGGCAATTTGTCTGAATTTTCTCAAGTTCAATTTCACTGAACACATTATTTCGTATAATAAATCGCCTTTGATCTGCTAGTCGTTGTTCGCTAACATTTGAATCTGGATATTGTTGTTTCCAAAGTTCATGCATTCGCTTCAAATAACCTCTTCTTTCTGGCTCTGAGTTGTAATAACAGGCCATTATGGCACGATTTTCATCTGCACTATATTTTTGTCGTTTTGTTGGCTGGTCCACTTGTAGCCCACTTGTCGACGGATGTCCAGGGACCTCAACATCCGCCGCAGCCCTTGTTAACACGCATGACGACCGATGCGGTATAGAATTTTTCTTCATTTCTTTCACCATGTTATATGGGTTGGCGAGTTTTTTTTTATGAGGCCAGGTTGCCAACCTGACCCCAACCCTCCTACTTTCTCATCCGGGCTTGGGACCGGCAACAGCGGAAATGGGGGGGGGAAGCAATCTAACTGCCTGTTGATGGCAAAAGGCAGGATCAGGGATGGGGGGAAGCAATCTAACTGCCTGTTGATGGCAAAAGACAGGATCAGGGATCTTATTATTATTATTATTATTATTATTATTATTATTATTATTATTATTATTATTATTATTATTATTATTATTATTATTATTATTATTATTATTATTATTATTATTGGCTTTGAGTTAGTCTTGACTCCTGGCAACTGCCTGGACAAGTCCTTTCAGTTTTCTTCACAAGGTTTTTCAAAAATAGTGGGCCACTGTTGAGAGAGAATGACTGAATGTCATTCAAAGTCACCTAGCTGCTTCTGCCAAAAGAGGTTTTCCAGCTTCTGGTTTCATTTCTTTAACCACTGTATCAAAACTCACTGTATAAAAATTGGCTCTCAGTTACAAGTCTATTCTGTTTTCTTGGCAACATTTTTGAAAGTGGTTTGCCCTTGCCTTCTTCTTAGGACTGAGAGAGAGAGAGAGAGAGTGACTGGCCAAAAGTTGGCTAGCTGGCTTCTGTGCCTAAAGCTGGATCATTCCCAGTTCAGTTAATCTGTAGATCAAACTCGTTCTCCAAACTTCTATTAATGCCAATAATGTGCTTGGTCTTTCTGTTTGACTGATCAAGTAGGTATCAAATTTTCATGATCCTATGCAGTAGATCATTTCAATAGATTTTCTCCATGATGATCTGTTTCTAACCTGGTCTTTCACGTTTTCCAATGATGCATCCATCACAGCTGTAACTGAGTTGATCTAACTTGCTGCTGGTCATTTTAGAAAAGCATTAATTTAAGTATAACTTTTCATCCAGGTTGCATACATGAATTTTTAATTAATATTTATTTATTAAGGAACTAAGGAAAGTTACATCAGATGTGATAAAATCCAAGGTTATCTGTCAATATAAAGTGGAAGAAGATCTCAGTGTAAAAGCAAAGGAACTGGAGCTACAAATACTACAGCAAAAAAATTCAGTGGTATTTTCTAATATTTCTTATTAATTTAGAAAAAGAGGTTGTGCTTATTTTTAAAAGGTGACTTTAAATTTAGGCAGCTGTAATTAAAGTTATGACTTGAATGTTAAATAACTCCTACACAGTTTAAGATTTTAAGTTCATGTTACATTTCTTGTATATTAAAGTAAGCATACTATTGAGTACAGTAGTAAACATTAATCAACTAAAGGGATCAGTGGAATTGATATCAATGTGCTTATTTTATTTATAGGAAGTAGATTTAAATGGAAAAATCATGGAGGAAATTGCAAGACTTAAAGAAGAGAAACAGGTTATGTTTCACATCAGTGATCAATTCTGCTTTCTCAATAGCGGGGCCATATTGTGGAATTAATTGTCACAGGAGTTAAATTATTTCCTCTCTTTACAGCAGAACAGGAAGGGTCTAAAGACAAATGTGCATGTGTGTTTGTATATAGATATGTTTGTATGTCTACCTACCGCATACCTCCCTACCACATACCTCCCTACGACCGGTTAGTTCCCACAAAGTTGGTCTCCTCCAGGTCCCATCAACCAAGCAGTGCCGGCTGGTGGGACCGCGGGGGAGGTCCTTCTCTGTGGGAGCTCCGTCTCTATGGAACCAGCTCCCTCCAGAGATACAGATTATTCCCACCCTACTGGCCTTCCGTAAAGCTGTGAAAACATGGCTCTTCCTGCAGGCGAGGGAAAATTAAGATCAACCCCTATATTTGAATGATAGCTTGTTTTTAAATTTTAAATTTTTGTATTTTTAATTATTGGTATCGTTTTTATAAATTGTTGTTGTATTATGTTGTACGCCGCCCTGAGTCCTAGGGGAGTTGGGCGGCATATAAAAATGACCAAATAAATAAATAATAAATAAATGTGTGACATTTTTGTGTACACATGAATTAATCACTGCTGTATGCTATTCCCTTGACTGTTTTTCTGCATCCACACAGTTTGGTCACACAAATTGTGTGGATGTTTTCTCAGGTATTATATCAGAAGTATTCAAGCCCAGACAGTGCGACTTTTGAATGAATTTTTCTCTGTGTTGACTTAATAAAAACAATTCCTTAATCTTTTAAATACATTTCCTAATTATCTATATGTGTGATGTACAGAGACTATGATGAAGAAGAATGCCTACCTATAATTGTGGGTCATTAGTATATAACCATATAGTCTACTCTTTCTGTATTAATTGCACATTAATTTTTGAATTTTAGAAAATTGAGGATAGTGGAAACTAGGCAAGGCTCCAGGCAATAGCTTTATGCAGGCACAATATCAACACAGGTGAATGTACAGTTAGCCATTTGAAGAACCAGTTACTGATAAGCAACTTTTTCTTATGAAAGACTAGATTATAAACTCCTACTTAACAATTGACATAAATAAAATGCATGCATGCTTAAAAATATATACTAAAATTTAAGATGTCAAATATATATATATATAACTTCAGGTTATAGGATTACGGTACTCTGTAAAGTTCCCTATGATGGAATCATTAAATGCATGTGTGAGGATATGTGTGTACACACACATACACACATATCCTCACACATGCATTTAATGATTCCATCATAGGGAACTTTACAGAGTACCATAATCCTATAACCTGAAGTATTGCATTTTTTTCTTTTTTTTAATTAAACAAGGAAATTATGGCTTCTCTACAACATACGCAGCAACTGCTCTGCAGACAGACCGAAAGAAATAACAGAATTGAGGTAGAGTTGAATAAACTAAAAGAAGAGCATCAGGTAAAATGTTGACTCTATATGAATGTATATCAATGACCCCCAATTCCTTCTAAATAATTAAAATGAAATATTCTAAAATGAGAATTATAGGATGCTTTGCAAAAGTTACATTAGATAGTATACAATGAGTTCCTTCTGCCTTGATGGAATGGCTTCTGTCAACAGAAAGAGGAGGTAGCCAATTTTCTTTCCCTCTGAAGCCTACCATGTATCCTCCAAAACTGTTTGAAGATTTCCCCTATTACAGGTAGTCCTCAATTTACAAGTGACCATTCCTAGTTACAACACCACTGGAAAAAAAATAACTTATGACCATTTTTCACACTTATGACGGTTGCAGCATCCCCCTGGACGTGACATCAAAATTCAGAAACTTGGCAACTGACTCATTTATGAGGATTGCAGTATCCTGGGGTCATGTGATCACTTTTTTCAACCTTCTGACAAACAAAGTCAATGGGGAAGCCACATTCACTTAACAACTGTGTTGCTAACTTAACAACTACAGTGAGTCACTTAACAACTGTGGCAAGGAAGGTCGTAAAATGGGGCAAATTTAACAAATGAAATGTTCATTTAACAAATGAAATGTTTCACTTAGCAACATACATTTGGGACTCAATTGTGGTCGTAAGTTGAGGACTACCTGTAATGTAGATTATATTTTGACTTTATGCCACAATCTGGAAGCATTCATTGAAATAACCCTTCCTGAAATTCAAGCTTAAAAATATGTTTTACGTGGAACATTTACTTAGTTCATGTCAATGCTTATGTAGTTTATGTGATATTATGTCATTCCCCCAATAAAACTCTCATTATGTATAGTAGACATTTATAGTTCACATTTATAAATATTCTGATATGTTTCTGCAATAGACAAAATTATTAATATTATATATTTCTAATGGGATAGAAGCAGAAGTGGGTTCCTCCCAATTCGGACTGGTTTGCCCAAACCGGTAGCAACCCACTGGTGATGTCACAATGATGTCACAGAACCAGTTTGGTCGGTGTCAGTCTGTGGGCGCCGCCATCTTTTTTTGAATTATTTATTTATTTATTTAGAATTTTTTCCCGGTTTTTTTTTTCTGCACATGCGTGGAAGCTGAGTTTCCAACACTGCGCATACGTCACCATCTTGTTTTCGAGGGGGGTTTTTTGGATTTTTTTTCCGGCACTGCGCATGAGGCGGGGCCACGTGGCACGGGAGGAAGCCAACCAGCAGCGAGGTAAGTTAGAACCCACCCCTGGATAGAAGTAGTGAATTGCAAAAAAACCAACAACCGCTATTCAGGCAGTCCTTCCTTACTGACCCCTTGTTCAATGACCATTCAAAGTTACAATGAGTTTAAAAGAACACCAATTTAAAATTCTAGTTCTGAATACATTTTTGTTGCTATATTATGTTAAGTAATTGAACAAATTACTTAAATAATAAATATTATTACTTTTAGGTATTTTTCCTACTTGTAGACAAAACAAAAATAACTCAGTGAAATAGCAGTTGTGTTGTGTTTCACAATCCTTAAAATAATTAGATTTTAAATCTAAGTAATATACAACATTAATAAATCAAATTCAGATTTGTTTTGTTTAATAAAATAATATTAATAAAAGTATATTCTGCTTTTATTGTGGTGTTTATGTTCATAAACAAAGGTTGGGAATGTGCTACATTTCATACATCTTAGGTCTGTATTTTATATTTTTCAGTGCATTAAAACTTATGCAGTGAAACTGAATAATGATAAGTATTCTTATACCCCTTTATGGCTATTTTTATAAACTATTTTGGGTTAGCTAAACTGTATGCCCTTTCCTGTTAATTTATGAAAATTATTGTTGTGATAGCACATTATCACTGATCTGTATGGCACTTTCTGCATGTTATAAGAAAAGGTCTAAGCAACATAAAACACATCAAAATTCATTAAAGTGGTATTGATTACTTTTTGGATAATTAATTTTATTGCAGACCCTTGGAAGAGATAATGAGATGCAAAGGGAGAATGCAAAAGAAAATGAACAAAAGTTAGCTAATCTTCTGAATGAATATAAGAATGTACAAGCAACTTGGAAAAATGAGGTTGGTTTATTAATCAAATACTGCTGTATTAACAGAGTTACCAAGTACTAAGCAAAACGTTCCAAATAAACTCAGGAGAAGATGACAAAAATAAGAATAGGACAAAAAAGTATTTTTTTTTGTATTTGTATTTGTTTATTTGTCAAGCATATATGATTATAAACAAAGTATAAACAGTAAACATGATTGAATATATATGTAATAGTACAAGCATGAATAAGAGTAAAAGAGGTAAGAATATATGTGAACATTAGGACAGGAACGGTAGGCACGATTGTGCGCTTATGCACGCCCCTTAACGACCTCTTAGGAATGGGGTGAGGTCGATGGTAGATAATCTGAGGTTGAAGTTTTGGGGGTTTGGGGAAGAAACTACTGAGTCAGGTAAAGTGTTCCAGGCGTTAACAACTCTGTTGTTGAAGTCAAATTTTTTGCAATCAAGTCTGGAGCGATTTACATTAAGTTTGTATCTATTGTGAGCTCTTGTATTATTGTGGTTGAAGCTGAAGTAGTCATTAACATTTGCCTTTAAAAGCTTCGTTAGTTGCTATACTAAAGACTTCTGAATAACACTGAGAATTTTTCTTATTTATTTATTCGGTCAATGACCAAGCAACATAAAAAGAGAAATAAAAGACAACAATTGTTACAATTGTTGTAGGATTGACAGAGAGTAATGAGTGCAACTATACAATAAAATAAATCTGGTTTCTCTTCAGATCATGTAAATCTTTCGTCTTTTACTTTGAGAGTGAATTTTTAAATATCTCATTATTGGGTGTTTCCCCCCCCCCAAAGTTATATTTAAATGAAACTTTATTTTATTGGAGGAGAAGAATATCATGAGTGATGTTCTAAAATCTAGATAATATCATAATTTTGCATACTCTTAACAGAGCAAATATTTCTAACTATCGCTAAATTTGAGAGAGTAAGTTTTTAATATGCCAGACATAAGGATAAATAACTGCCAATAAAATTTAGACTATTTCTTGTACAAAAGAAGGCATATCAACAAGAGTAGCAGAGTACAGTAAACAATAGTATATTCTACAACACTACTTAATCTATTCCCCACATTTATTAAATACATTTTATCTATAGTAACCATCCAGTAACATTTCCTGTGTGATTAGTTGGGTTGTGCAAGCAGGGGTGGGTTCGGACTGGTTCGGACTGGTTCGCCCGAACTGGTAGCGACCCGCTGGTGATGTCACGATGATGTCACCGAACCGGATCGGCCGGTGCCGGTCCATGGGCGCCGCCATCTTTTTTTTGAATTTTTTTTCTTCTTCTGCGCATGCGCAGAAGCCGAGTTTCTGGCACTGCGCATGCGTCGCCATGTTGTTTTTGCCGGTTTGGGGGGGTTTTTTGTACTGCACGTGCGTGCCCACGATTCGCAGGCACGCAGCGTGGGAGGAAGCGAACCGGCAGTGAGGTAAGTTGGAACCCACCCCTGTGTGCAAGGTTTACAAATTGTTTGGAAGAAGTGCTTTGGTCTTGTTCCTTAAGCAGATGGTGTTTTTCCAGATTTTTGTAGAAGGCTGGAAAAGGTTTAGCAGCTTTAAGGAGTCAACTCATTAAAGATAATACAAATGTTAAAGCAGAAACATTTTTTCCAGGCTGGTGAAGAGGGGTTGCTTTAATTAATAGCAGAGAGGTGCAATGCTTGTGCTGAATTATTTTTTTTAGCATGCACAATCCTAATGATAATTTCACAATTACTGTATTTTCTGAAAAATTTTCCTCAGATACAAAAATATTAAAAATATTGTGCAGATTGCTATCAAATCCTATAACATTAATGTTTTAAAAACAAAAAATGGTTAGTAGTACTATATGTGCCATGAATTTAGAATGCTCTTGGCTTAAATATAATGGATATTTGATTTTATTTGAAAACAATAAAAATCTACAAATTATATTATAATTCATTTATATCTTCCCTTAAAGCTTTCCAAAGTGCAAGAAAATATTATTTTTTCTACAGTAGGACACTATATGGGGTGGGCCGGGCATGGTGGCTCAGTGGTTAAAGATGCTGAGCTCCCATTACTTGCCCCAGCTCCTGTCCACCTAGCAGTTCGAAAGCATGCAAATGCAAGTACATAAATAGGTACCACTTTGTGGGAAGGTAACAGTGTTCCGTGTGCTTCAGTGTATAGTCATACTGGCCACATGGCCACAGAAATGTTTTTGGACAACTCTGGCTCCCTCAGCTAAGAAATGAAGTTGAGCACCGCTTCCTAGAGACGGAAATGACTAGACAGGGGAAATCTTTTCTTTACATTTAGGATATTATACAGGTAGTCCTCAACTTACAACCACAATTGAACTCAAAATGTATGTTGTTAAGTGAGAAATTTGCTAAGTGAGTTTTGCCCCATTTTACAACTCTTTTGCCACATTTGTCAAGTGAATCACTGCAGTTAACTTAGTAACACGGTTGTTAACTGAATCTGGTTTCGCCATTGGCTTTGCTTATCAGAAGGTTGCAAAAGGGGATCATATGACTCCAGGACACTGCAACAGTCATAACTGTGAGTCAGTTGTCAAGCAACCAAATGTAAATCATGTGACCAAGGGGATGCTACAGCAGTTGTAAGTGTGAAAAATGGTCATAAGTCACTTTTTTCAGTAACTTTGAATGGTTTTCTTGTAACTTTGAACGGTCACTAAATGAACTGTTGTAAGTCAAGGACTACCTGCATTTTTTCTGTATTTCTGTAAGATCCAAAAATTTCCATCACTGACATCTATATATTTTATGATTTCCAACTGTATTTTATTTATTTATTTATTTAAAAGTTCTTATATGACGCCCAATCCCGTAGGACTCAGGGCAGCGTACAACAGAGATAAGAACAAGTCATATAAAAACAATTTTAAAAATTTCAAAATTTAAAAAACCAATCGTCCATGGGGGAATAAGATCTCATTTCACCCCAACCGTAGGAAGAGAAAAGTCTTTACGGCTTTGCAGAAGGCCAGTAGGGTGGGGATAATCTGGATCTCTGGTGGGAGTTGGTTCCAGAGAGATGGAGCTCCCACAGAGAAGGCTCTTCCCTGTGGTCCCACCAACCGACATTGTTTGGTTGAAGGGACCTGGAGGAGACCGACTCTGTGGGACTTAACTAATCGTAGGGATGTATGAGGTAGGATGCGGTCCCGAAGATAACCTGGTCCTAAGCCATGTAGAGCTTTAAAGATGATAATCAACACCTTGAATTACACCCGGAGACCAATGGGCAGTCAATGCAGCTGGCGGAGAATGGGTGTTACGTGGGTGTATCTAGGAACACCCACCACGGCTTGCGCAGCTGCACTTTGCACCAATTGCAGTCTCCGGATACTCTTTGAAGGTAGCCCCATGTAGACTGCATTACAGTAGTCCAGCCGTGAGGTGATAAGGGCATGAGTGACTGTGAATAAAGTATTTTAACTCTTATTAGTAAATTCATAACCACTCATGTCTTTCATAATATTTTTTTTGTTATGAAATCAATAAACATTAACAGTGTAAAACTTAACACTTAAAATCTTACAGAATTATAAAGATTTTTCAATGATGTTTACATTGTTTAGGAAGAAAAAGTGCACATTTTATTTGGTTTCTTCTCTTAAAGTGACCAAAAATATATCTTGTTCCCACAGTTATTATTATTAAACTATCACTTTCCATGTCAAATTAAGGGAATTAGAATTTTCAGCCAACTATCTTCCATGTAATAAAAATCCGTAACATACCTAATTTAATTTTTAACTGAACATGAAATAACTTATAAGATTTCAAATAAATTGAGGGAAAAGCATCTTAGTGGGCTTTCTGCTATTTATTCAGGATCAGGTAATGTATATCTAAATGCATACTTGAATGCTTGCTATTTGTTTTCCTTGCATTCTTTTCATTAGTATATACAATATGTTGGAATGTATGCCTGGTGTAAAGAAGTAATATCATTCCTATTTGGAATAGAATGACAACGGAGATTCTCAATTATCCATGTCATGTTGTCCATCTGCATCTGCAAGAAAAGGGCTGCTCTTTTGAAGATAGCAAAGTTCACATTCTGGACAGAGAGGACCAGTGGTAGGTTCCTGCCGGAGCTGTCCACTGCGTAGCTCCAGTAGGGAGCGGCCGATTGCGCAATTTGCACATGACCGCTCCGGAGCCGTCTTCGCCGGTCTATCGCACGCATTGCCATCTTTTTGTGAGAATTTTTGGGCGATTTTGCTTCTGCGCATGCACAAAAGCAAAATCTCGCCAAAATCCCACACGCGCGCGCATCCCCTTACAAGATTTTGGTGAGATTTTGCTTCTGCGCATGTGGAGAAGCAAAACCGCGTGAGGGGGTGCATGCACATAGCGAGCGCACACCCAAAATGTGGAGATGCACGCGCAGCGCACCTGCATCGGTAAGTGAGCAACCCGACCCTGGAGAGGACCACTGGTTTGAAAGAGGCGTCAAAGTTGCCATTTATGTTAAAATTGAAGAGCCCAACAGAGGGGAAGGGATATGACATCACCTATCTCCTGTTTACAGTGCAGTCAGTTCAGCAGCCACAAGAAGGTTCCATACCCTTTTACACTCTGATTCAGGTGACTCTGAGGATAAAGATAACAATAACCTCAATGACTCTTAGAGAGCTAACAACGGACTCTTAGAATGCTAGCAACCAGATGACTGCAAAGAACATAAATCCTTCCATTCCCCTCCAGTCAGTTAGAACTGAACTGGAGGAGAAGTGAAATGTTTTCAAACAAAAAACAAGAAAGACCAGTTGCCTTTCGGAAAAAGCATCTTTGGGACATTTGGAATAGAAATATTTTTCTTGAACTCTAGAACGATTTTGTTCCATTTGTAAATTCAATGCTAAAAATTATTACAAAGGAAATCATACGTCTCTCAATTTTGTATCTTCAAAAATAAAACTACTTTTTTTTTGCTCCAGGTAGAAAACATGTCTAATGAAAATAAAGAACAAAAAGATAATAAGTGTACACAAACTACAATGGAATTTTTTAAGGAACATGCACAAAAAGAAAATGGAAGGAACAATAATCTGGAGATAGACAGTGGTATAAACATAGGGGAAAAGCATTCAGAATATTTTGAAGGTATAATTATTCATAATTAAAACATAAAATGTTGATAATCAGTCAATATGGTAAAAAGTTGTAAAGTAAGTTATTCCTCCTCGTTTCTACAATGCCAACAGAAACACCAACACTGAGTACCCTAACTCATCTGAACAATGTCACTTGTTCTCATAAGTTTATGTGTTTCTGCATCTGATTAACTTCCAGCTCAGTTGGCATAGAGGTAGAAAAGCTGTGAGTAATGTACTGAAGCTAGGTATAAAACAGGCATATTTTTGATGATAAGAATTTTTGCCTTGTCTTGGCTCACAGTGTTTGGTCTCTGCCTTCCACTTATCTGAGTCTCTGAGACTCTGAAGTCAAGGTAGCAGAATACTTTCCCATCTTCTCATGTGTTGTTTTTAACTGATTAAAAAAATCAATAATGAGGTAGAATGATGGCTGAAAGGTAATTTTTAACTATTTAGTTGGTAATATGGAGAAAGCATTGGTCAGCTTATGGGACAGCTATCTTTTGCAAGGATGGCCATCTTTGGAGTAATAATGGCCAAACCTTATAGGGCTTTATAGCAGTTGTGAAATCTAAAAATTTTCCATACCGGTTCTGTGGGCGTGGCTTGGAGGTCATGGCTTGTTGGCCATGTGATCGGGTGGGCATGGCTTGTTGACCATGTGATTTGGTGGGCATGGCTTGGTGATCATGTGACCGGGTGGGTGTGGCGTCAAAAACCAACTATCGCACTTTACACAAAAATAGCAGAAAAGCTACACTACTGACTCCTACACAACTGACTCACACACAATGCAGAAGCAGCTGGACTTCACACAAAATGGCCCCTGCAACAAGCAGGAACCTCACAGAGTCACAGAGAGCTCAAAAAGCAACTATCACTTTACACAAAAATAACACAAAAGCTACACAACTGACTCCTACACAACTGACTCACACACAATGCAGAAGCAGCTGGACTTCACACAAAATGGCCCCTGCAACAAGCTGGAACCTCATAGAGTCACCGTTCTGGTCAAATAAGTAGTAAAAAATGCTTTAAAAAAGTTTTTTAAAAAAGGTTCCCCCGCTCTTGGAAGCTTTTTAAAAAACTTTTTAAAGCATTTTTTACTACCAGTTCTGGTGAATAGGTAGTAAAAATGCTTTAAAAAGTTAAAAAAAAAAAGGTTCATTAGCTGTGACAATCAGCTGTGCCGATCGTTGGAAACTTTTTTTTACTTTTTAAAAGCATTTTTTACTACCGGTTCTGCAAACCAGAAGCATTTACTACCGGTTCGGGCGAACCGGCCCGAACCGGTAGCATTTCACACCTGCTTTATAGGTGGTCAACATCTTGAACATCTCCTTGGTCCTGCAAAATGACAACTTAAGGAGAGGGGGAGTTTCTCTAGGGGAAATAAAGAGGCATTCCACCTTGAAGTCATTTTGGGGGAGAAGACATCTGAGGTCAAACCCTTAGGTTTACATTTGCTGTTTCCCAAGGGAACACAAATAGTCTGGCGAGATTCTTTTAATATAGGTGGTCAGCAATAAAGTATCTATTTGAGTCTATTCAGAGTGGTTCCGGCTGCATACATTTGACAGACACTTTTTTAAATAGATAGGATCTGGAGCATGCTTACTCTATTCTTTCCGACAGAATGGGCAGACCCATTTTACAATGGAAAGACAGTACCAGACTGTCTCAGATTTATAGTCTTGGATTGAGGATAGGTGCTTATTCTCTGTAAGCATCTACCTTGATAAGTTTAATATCATACCATATGTTAACATTCATTTATCTGCACTAGCACAGTGATGGTGAACCTTTTTTGGAGTGCGAAAAACAGCACAATGGGCAAACCGGAAGGCCGTTTTTCTGAACTTCCGGTTTGCCCATTGGGCCGTTTTTTGCACTCCTGGGCTTCAGGAAGCTTCCCTGAAGCCTCCGGAGTGCAAAAAACAGCACAACTGGCAAACTGGAAGTCCGTTTTTCCGAACTTCCAGTTTGCCCGTTGGGCCGTTTTTCGCACTTCGGGGCTTCAGGAAACTTCCCTGAAGCCTCTGGTGGGCAAAACAGCCTTCCCCAAGGCTGAAAATCAGCTGATATGGGGCAACACCTCGCGTACCCTCTGATATGTCTCCGTGTGCCACCTGTGGCACGCGTGCCATAGGTTCACCATCACTGCACTAGGACTAGAGACACCCATGGGAGGAGTACAAGGGGATGCAAAATGATGAAAGCAGTGTTGCAGCATTCTGAAGCAAGCCTTGTCCCTTTTGTTAGAGGGTTGTATCACATGCACATAAAATACGGGTGAAGCTTGCAGTACAGTGCTGCTTTTGTCATTCTGATTGGGGGGGGGGAAGCTCCTGAGAATATCCATGCTTCCAACTGCTTGCCTCTGGAAAAATAGCAAAGATTACAGAGATAGAGTAACATTATTCCTGCTTTTATATTCTATTTTCTAAACATTATGGGTTTCCAGTGTGAGTTTCCCTCTGGATGATAGAAAACCTTAGCAGATTGAAAGCCAAGCATGACCAAAATATATAGAAGTAGAAATACGTTAATGAATTGCAAATGAATTGCTATTATTCATTTACTATTAATTGCTACTATTTTTAGAAAAGCATTTAGCATGTGTCCATATTACAGGAAACATATTTAAAAGGAGTTTATTTTTTGAGTAATTTACTGTTAATAATATATTTTAGATTTTAACAGATTTAAAATGACTTGCTAATTGTATGAATGAGGGTGATCGTTTAAAAGAAAAGCCAAAGGGAAATCATTATAAGCAAAGCCCTTTATATGTTAAATTTAATTACACCAGAACTGACCTATAATCATGGATTGCTAATTGCGAAGAAAGGGCAGTTCTAGAAAGAAATGAAACCTTACTTGATAAAAGGCAGGCAAAGGTAAAAGTAATTCTTTTGGACAATTTTTATTCTATGATGTTGTTACCAGTTGAAGAACCTAAGACTTTCTTAAAGTGTTGAAATTAGATTGTTTTAATCCCACTATAGAATTGGAGCATTCTATTGATTATCTGGATGCTGGTGTTGCAAATGACTGCATTTCTGAGAGTACTGAAAATATTAACAATGCAATCCATGAGGAACATTACTTGACAAATAAAGGAATCCGTGAGAAGCCTAAAGAACAAATTAAAATTACTTGTGAGAAAACTGCAAATAACCATATGAAATCTGAAATAGATTCTGTATTGTTACCAGCGATCAACACAGGTGACTTGGAGAAGTACAATGATAGTAGTAATGCAGAAAAAACATCACCAAAACGTCATATGTCTTCCAGTCAGAATATAGGTATAAATATTCATATTGATGAAAACATTAATAATCTACTTCTGAGAAGAGCTTTAAGTATTGAAAATTCAGCTAGAGGTGTATATGAAATGCCTAGCAACCACTTTGATAAATACAGTTCCGAATTGAAAGAAGTGAATACAAAGGTTTTGCTCTTGCGCTCTCAAGATCTACATGAATCTGAAATTGGAGACATGAAAATTAATGAAGTTGCCAAAGATAAACAGATAAACTTCCATACTTGCAAAGACAACAGTGAGAAATTTGCTGAATTTTTTAATGAAGAAAAAGAAAGAGAAAAATCATTGAATACAATAATTAGGAAAATAACTGTGGAAGAAAGCACCAAAAAATCCTGTTCTTTGCTCATGAAGACAACAGAAAATTTAATAAACAGAAATGGAAGGCTATCCTTCGACCTTCCAGTTATGGATGAAAAAACAGAACACTTAGATTTATCAAGAAAATGTCAAGATGAAGTTCAAATAATGCCTCTCTCTTTGAAGGAAAGGCCTCTCTCCCAAGAAAGAAAAAATGCTCAGATCTCAAGAAGAATTGATAAGATTACAAACATGCATAGTGATGTAAGACAAGAAACACCAGGTAAGAAAATATTTCGATGCCAATAGTTCTTTAAAATTATATAGCCACAACATCTGTCATAAATTGACATCCATTCATAACCAGTGTGTGCTGGAATTTGGGAAGAAGGGATTGTGGCAAAACAAGGAAGCAGGTTGAACAAAGAAAGTGCGTAGAAGTTGAACACACTGCCCATTTGACCAATGGGGAAGGGATTGTATAATGAACTTTTGTCAATAGTCTAAGGCTTTTGTGATGTGAAGGATTTCCTGGAAAAATTGGATAAGGTATTGGTAGTCCCAAAGTGATGTTTTTTTTTTAGTCAGTGAAGGTGACTGTATGCTAGCAAAACCACTATGAAGGACATTAGATGGATTAACTTGACTATGTTGTAGAATTAGGAAGAGAGTATTGTTCTAGCTTCAGAGAAGACAATGAGCTCTGATGATCTTGTAAGGTACAATTATTTTCATGACATCCAGCAGACCTTTGCTGGAGCATTTCTTTGCCTCGTTCAGGGATCCCCAACTCCGGGTCCATGGACCGGCACTGGTCCACGGCATGCCAGAAACCGGGCCGCATAAACAAGCAAAGCCCCATCCACGGGGTGCAGGCAGCATACGAAACCACACCCTCTCCCATCCGCAGAAAAAGCTCTCCAAGAAACCGGTCCCTGCTACCCAAAAGGCTGGGGGCCACTGGCCTAGTTTGTTTCTTCACTTTGTGAATTATCCTATTCTTTCTAGTCGTTTCTGTGGCTTCTACTACTTGGGTTTATTCACCTCTTTTGCTGTCACCTTCTTTCTACGTCTTACTTTATTAACTCTAAATTATACTTGGTTAAGTAGACAGAACTGGAGAAATGGATGGAAGTTCTCTGGAGAAAATTATAAGGTAATAGATGTATAGTGCAATGATGTCTGAATGTGGTTATCTACCTGCCTGTTAATGTCTGAACTCTGTTTTTAAAGCTACTATTTACTGATAAAGTCTTGGTATAATAGCCAATGGGGTTTTTCTTTGGATAATTATTAAATGGATTTCCCCCTACCTTATCCAGAAACATTTGGAATGTGGGAGGAACAGAACAAACATGGATGGTATCGCTTGACAAATTATTATTTTGCTATATATAATCAAGTAACACGTATATACGGTAGTTTGTATTAAGTTCTTTAAGCAGAGAACAAAATATTATACAGCTAGGTTTTGATACTAGATTTATTTATTTATTTTATAGTATAATGCCAAGAGGTATTTTTCTTGGTTTAATAAAAAGATACAAGTAAATTTAAAGTTTTGGCACTGTAAAATTATATGGAAATAACACAATTGTTATCATTTCCTCTTTGTTGATCAGTTTCCGCTTGCAGAAGTAGAAATGCTGATTCTTTGAATACCGGAACTATTAATCCAATTCCCAAGAGAAATCCCAGTTCAGAATGGAATGCAACAGCAAACAATTTTTGTGATCCTTCTTTTCCCACAGAACACGTAAGTCAATTCAAAATATTGCAGAGCAGACCTTGGTGAGCTAACTCCGGAGCTATGTATAGAATTGTATGCATCTTGATGCTTTAAGACTGACTTGATATCCACAATAATATCAAGAGGGCAAATGTGGCAACATTTTTCACAATTAAAGTTGATAGAAAACAGCAGGAAAAAGTCACAGCATATAAATCAAACCGATCACAGCTTATTTGAAGACAAGGTCTACATAAAAGCTTTTCAACTAAAAAAAATGAATACAGTATTTCTGTTTACTTTCTAATTATTATTACAGATATAAGCAATTTGTAAGGCTGAATGAAATATAATACAATTTATAACACTTTGATTTTATTTCCTTTTTCTTCTACTTTCATTATCTGATTGCTAAATCTAAAAGTAATGTTGAGTATGTTATGCAGGCTTCTGTTTAAGCAACAGCATTCTTCAAGTTGGAACAGAATGGGGAAAATTGTACTCATCTACAAGAAAGGGGCATAGATCAATATAGTGTCAAGATCATAGTCCAAATATGACATTCTTGTGTAAAATAATATAATAAAAAGTATGGCCACATAATAACCTTGTTTGCCAAAAATGTGTAATATATTTCCTGGTAACAATATTAAGTTCAAACGTCTAACACCATGATGGCGAACCTATGGCACGCATGCCAGAGGTGGCACACAGAGCCCTCTCTGCTGGCATGCACACCATCGCCTCAGATCTCCGGGGCGTTTCTTTCGTGAGCTTCTTTCCCTGCAAATGACGAAACAGAGGCTCACGAAAGAAAAATATCTTACCTTTTGCCGTGCTGCCGGAGTTGGGATGCCTGCCTCCCGCCGGCCAGCTGGTCTTCGGATCTCTGCTGCGCATGTGCACATTTGTGCATGTCCGTGCATGTGCACGTGCGTGCATCTTTCAGTTTGGGCCCTCGGTGCCTAAAAGGTTCACAATCACTGGTCTAACAGAACCTGCTTCAACTTCTAGATAACCAGGACTAGAACAAGAAACTAAACTCGTATTTAATGAATAGGTCTAAATTCTTTTCAGAAAATGAAGCTCGAGATTATGAAGAATCAATGCTTAAGACCCAAGAAGCACTGTGGAAAGCAAAGCTCAGGCATTGTATGGGCATATACTTTTCCGCAGAATTTATATTCTCTGCAGCCCAATCCAGAATGACCAAGAAAATATTCAAATTTCAAAATATTTTAAATTAAAATCAGATTATTCTACCCTCTCAGAGGCATGTTATTCTCTTGTCAAGTTGGCCCTGGTTCAAATTTCAGAATACATGAAACAGCATCAGAAAACTTTTGATAAAGTTTGAACTTGTTTGAACTCAAAGCAATGTTTTGAGCATTTGAGAGTTTGAATTCAAAACATTTTGCATACTATTTATATTAATCATCTCCTTGAAATAAATCAAAAACAGGAATTGAAAAGATATAAAATTGTATATCTGCAGTTAACCAAAACTACATTTTGAATACTGTATATCAGAACTCCAAAGAAAATCACAGCAAGAAAACTGTACCATGCAAATGAATATAATTTGTATTCAAAGGAGAATACTATATATGTAAAACATAATGCACTTATATAACTGCACTTTTTATGCAGCCCTCCTCCCATTTTCGAATAGCCTGTCTCTCTCTCAATTGCTATTACATTACTGTAGGATGCAAAGGCGCTCCCATCTCCCCCATTATAGTAGCAGAAAGTCACAAAACTCTAACCAACCCTTTAGGGGCACGTTAAAGGAGCAAAAACATTATTACAAAATCACAATTCTAAATGGATTCAACAGGCTGTTGTATTGCAGTCACACCCAGCAATATTGGGTTCCTGAATTCCTTAGAACAGTGATGGTGAACCTTTTTTGGTTCGCGTGCCAAAAGGGATGCACGCGTGCTACAGCGCGTGTGCATGCCCACCCCCATGCCCTCTCATGCATGTGCACAACACCCACCCACGCATGCGCACTCCCCCCGCTGCCTCCCGTGCATGCGCACAGGCCTCACAATGGACTCCTGAAGCCTGGGGACGGCAAAAAACGGCCCATCAGGCCAACCAGAAATTTGTTTCCAAACTTCCGGTTGGCCCGTTGTTTGCCATCCTCAGGCTTCAGGCTTCCCTGAAGCCTGGGGAGCGAAAACGGCCGAAAATCAGCTGGCACGCTGGAGCTGACATAGGGCAATGCCTCGCATGCACTCCGATATGGCTCTGCATTCCACCTGTGGTACGTGTGCCATAGGTTCGCCATCACGGCCCTAGAATATTCAATTTTGTATGTTTCTGCTTCTGTTGCTTCTCCCATAATTGATGATTGAGAAGACCTAGCATGGTGGTATAATGTATGAGAAGAATCAAGGACTACTAGTGGATCATCAGCTGAACAGGAACAAGCAATGAAGATCTATACAAAACTTGTATCATCTGGGCCTACATTAGAAAAAATACTGCATAAAGATCATAAAAGCAATAGCACCATCATGGCCAGCACAGTGTACTGTACTTTAAAAGGGACATGAAGAAGCTGAAGGGGGTTCTGAGGAAAGCTACCAGGATGATATAGCGTCTGGAAACCAAGTCCTGTGCATTAAAAGAGCTGGGCATGTTTATCTTTCCAAAGAAAAGACTGCAGGGAGACATGATCATGGTCTATAGATACTTGAAAGGGTTTCCTTTGCAGATGGCAGATGACTTTTTCTGTGGGAAACAAGAAAATGTTCATTCTGAAGTTACAAGAAGAGATTTGGTAGGAGGACTTTCTTAATGGCAAGAGCTGTTAAGCAGTAAAACGATCTGGCAGGAACATTGGGGATTTCTCCATGCTTTAAACAAATTTTGGGCAGCTGTCTACTGGAGATGATTCAGTGGTTCCCAGTATTAAGCAGGAGGATTGCACTAGATGACCTATACAATCTCTTTCAGCTTATTCATGTTATATTCTATACCCCAAAGAAAAGTTGCATAAGAATGTTCAATGTCAGACACAATGTTGACACATGTCAACTTTCAACATGTAGAGGAAGACCTTATGCTGGTGAGAGAAAATGCTGACTATGTGGCTGATACTGGGCAAATATCATTTAGTTTTAATCCTACATATTTTACATATTTTTTACATGTGCTATTTTATACCTATCTTATTTTGTCAGTGTTGAAAGTTATACGTTTATAATTTGAAGGTGCTTCTGACATGAACAAAGAAAGACACAATAATCTTAAACTACTATAAATAGGGTTGTGTTTGAAACTCTGGTCCAACAATAATTCAGTTGTGTCAGTTTAATTATCTTTTATAAACTGTATCAGAGACATGCCTGAGGTATAATTATATTACAGAACAATAAACACAAATAAGTATCAGAGAGTCCAGTTTATTCTTTTCTAGTATCTAAAAATACTTATAGAAAAATGTATGACTGTCCTTTAGATATACTGTTTAGCAATCAGGCATAGAAAATGATTTATAATATTGTATACTTACATTTTAGGCCACAACAGAGATTGTATCACAGCCACAAATGAAGTCAATACAGCTTCTGCTCAGTACAGCTACTTTAAAAGGGAGCTTAGACAGCACTGAAGATGGGAATTCACAAAATGTCTTCATGAACACCCAAATCAGTAAAATTGAAAAGTTACTGTATTTAGAAAAGCTCGGCCAGTCCAGAAAGAGAAAGTATGAATATTTGGAAAAAGCAGTGATATCAGGAAAAATGGAAATGTAATTGTTCCTAAATGCATGTCCTTGACTTTCCCATGCTTGTTACATTCAGTGCTTAAAATAACATCTTGTGAAGTGAGAAAAATTGAACTGCTCTGATAATCTCAAAAATCTTTGTTTTCTCTCCATTCCCCAAGTGGCAATTGACTGGGGGGGGGGCATATGTATACATTTTTTCTTTTAAAACTTTTCTTTCTCACTGCTAATCATTAGAGTGAAATGAGTGTAATCAATATGAGGGTACTAAATGTAAATCAGTTTTCATGCTAATCTGTATTTTCATAGTCCAGAATCCTAATGCAGTATCTTTGGAGTTTTCCAAACTTAGAAATAACCAATATAATTAGATACTACAGAACATTATTATTTTAGAAAAAATTAGTTATTGAAATAACAGAAAATACTTGTAGCTCGGGTTTTAAATTTTGGCAGTGGTTTGTTCTCCGAGATTGTTTCCATTCAATTCTCAAATGTTTTGTTATCAGACTAGGTAACATCGTCAGCGGATTTATTTATTTATTAAGTCAACCTGTTACTTTTTTGTTTCACATTTTACATCACAGAAAGTATTATTAAGATTATAAAAATGGAATTTATTACTTCTGCTGCTACATTTAGACAAGCTTGTAAGGCAATTTAATGAATGCCTTAAAATCCAATTGTTGTTTAGTATATCAATAAAGAAATTCACAGAATTAAGCTGAATGGTTTATTGTCATCCATTTTCAATGAGATAAGCTTATCAATGAAGAATCAAGTATCTGACAAACTGAGAAGACTGTTTTTCACTTGATTCAAATTTTGTTTCCAGAAGTTCAGGGTGTCGTATAACTGCTGCCACTGCTGTTTTCCAAAGGTCCGATGTGTGCTGTGACTAAAGAAATGTAAAAAATAATAAATTAACAAAAATGTTACACTTTTCTACTTAGAAAATACAAGATAGAATCTAGATTTAAAAAAAAACCTTTTCAAATTGTTTATAGCAAGCCTCAGCTACTCCAGGATTCTGCAGCCTTTAGTTAAAAACCATCATACAGGACTCATTAGTATTCTTGCCACTGTTTGGCCATTAAATGAAATGTGCTGGAAAATAGGACTCTTTCATTAAATAAGCTAATCACATTCAGTCTGAACTTTAATAAAATTATGATAAATAGCAACTATTTAACTACAGGAAACTGATAAGAATTATCTTACTTCTAGTTAAAATATTAAACAGATGTATAAGTACTATAATCAGGACCACATAATTTGGTGCAGAAAAAGACTGAGGACTCACCTGGCCACTACTTTTCTCTGGGTTTGATCAATTTTGCAATGCACCATCTTTGTTTTCACAGCTATAAAACAAAACAGAATGAGACATAATGAATTCGTTTTAAAATTCTACAAAATATCCTTGTAGTACTCTGTATTGTTTCAATGTAGGTTTATTTCAACCCAGGAAGCAAGGATTATTACCAGGAAGTATTTTATATATTAATTTATTTTTTTAAAAGTACAATCTGCATTTTTAAAATTTCTATACATTCTGCTATAAAACACATAATTTAATAAAAATTATATTCAACATTGTAGAAACACTGCATGGCTATTAAAGCAATTGTGTATTTTACTTAAAATCCAGCTTTAAAAACTCATACAACTGAAAAATATATAAAACTCATACAACTGAAAAATATATATTCAACAGAAGTGAATTATACTACAAATTGTGTTTAACAAATTACCTTACCATCAATAACAAATGCTTCCACATCATCAGCTCCTATCTGAAGTTCCTGCTGCATGGTATCAAATGAAACGTCCTTATTTTCTACTGCCATTCCCATGAAGGTAAGCAATCTCATTTTTGCCATGTTCTGTTCATGCAACAGACCTATGTTAGAGAATACTGAGATGTCATTACTTGTGTGCAGACTCTGACAAATAATTTTCTTATAACATGATTTAGGGGGAAAAATCATTTTAAATAACTCAGATTCTTTTCATAAATCGCAGAGATTCATGAAACGCCACAGTACCAACACACCAGTACATACAAAATGTGAGCACTATTTTAACACTGTTATAATATTCTCAGAATTCTAATTCAGTGAGCACCTCTGCCAATTTGAGTGCCAATTTAATGCTTATACAACCCAGCCAAAACACTGGTAGACCCAAGTAAAGTTCCTCAAAATATAGGGCAGACAAAGAAAAATCTCAAGGAAAATTAGGAAAAACAGGATCGCCTATTATTTTTTTCTTGGCCAATGTAGCCTTGAGAGCTGCTGCATAAATATCACTTATCAGGGTTATTTCTATGCCATGAAAATATTATTCATTGATTAGATCCAATCAAATTACTGAAAGATCGCAATCTTACAGAAAAAGAAATGAGAAAAGATTTGAATAGGGAAAATAAGGAAAAAAGCAAAACAAAAACGGGAGTGCAGATATTTTTGATTTGAGGAGATGAAAAACTAGTAATTACAAAGTTTGGCAAAGAGATTACATTAGGGTAGAAAATGAAAATCAGATCAGAGTTGGATATATTTTAAAAAACAGTGGTAATGTGTTAGTGCAATACATAAGATAAAGAAGTAAGAAAATTGCTTGACAATTGGTATGCCGAAGAAAGAAAAGAAACCTACACAATTAAAATGTGGTATGAGCTATAAAAAGAAGAGTTGATTTCAGTGTTTTCTTATGCTAGTCTAGTGTTACATGAGAGAGGAAAGGATCTTGCTGAATCATATATGTTATTGAACATTGAAAGCTAGATAAATATCTGATTTACATACATTTCTATGGCCTCATCCAACTATATAAAACTATTAATTATATTTTAGAAATTGCCAAAGCAAATCCAAATACACAACAAATAGTTATATTTGAATTAATAACATTGTTATATTAATATAAGAGCAAGAAGCAGATTACTACCAGACATAATGCTGCATTAATTAGCAATAATTATGATGCATACTATTTATCTGGCACAGATTCAACAAAAATGTGATCATCATAACTCAACCAAACAGGGTGCTCCAGAAACTACTGCTAACTGGGCTTAATAGAAATCTACAAGCACCAAAAATCAATTAGTTGTGCATTAACTCTAATTAACAAATGCAAATGAAGCATTAATTACCCCTTTAAAAGTAAAAAGGTTGCCTCTTGTCTGTATGATGAGATTCAAATGTGAACATGTTAGGGTGATTCACAGTTGACACAAGATAATACAACTGTTGGCCTAACCTGTCAACGTTAATAAGGCAATGCATTGTAACAAACAGATGCCACCTGTGGGAGCCTTTCCTGAACAGATTTTATAGCTTCATGTGGCTTGTTAATAATTTTGAAACAAGGGGAGATGAGCAAGTAAAAGAGGAGGAAAAATAATATTTAAGAATAGAAATATTAAAAGTATTGTAATCCTTTATGGAATTTTTCACATACCAGATGAATTAATAACCGTTGGGTTAAATGGATTGACAAGAGGTATCAAATGCATTCTGTGCAATTCCCTGTATCTTAATATTTCAAAAGAGCACATGCAGCCTACTTATTACTTATGTATAAAGGCAACTGGTTCAGTTTCATGTATAAATAAGCTAAACTTGCTTGGGAAAAATGAGTATAATTATCTGAGCCTACTGAGTCTACTATATAGTTATGGATCTAGCAGAGGCTTCTTTTAATACAGGAAGAAAATGAAATTACATTGGGCCATTTCTTTTCTACCTGAGCCCTCATTGCCATCTTTAATGCTTCTGGAGAGAGATCAAACTTTTGGAGAAAAATGGATCATAGCCAGAAGGACAGATCTGCAAAAGTCACTATTTTACTTTGTCTCCTCAAAGGCAACAACACTGTGTTAAGGGCAAATGTGTGGATCTAACCCAATGTCTTCAATGTGGTACAAAATTGTTTTAAAAATTCTACTGTATTCATTCACTGATACAAGAGCAGCGGCATTCTATTTTGTGTTTGCTTTAGAATTACATTTTTTCCATACAATGGAAACAAATTGTATTTATTTTAGAAACCAAAACCCACAAAAATATTAAACCCTGATTTTATGAAAATATTTATTCAGTACTACTATCCCTAAATCGTAATGTAGTAATATGAAAGCCTGCATCACTGAACAATTTTTGCTTTGTCGCTGACCCTTGTCCTAAAATGCTGCAATACAGAAAAAGTAATTTTCATGCATGCAATTACTTATGAACCAGTGCTCCTTTGAAACAGTCAATTACACACCAATGGGGGAGTGTCAAAGTGTTAATTACTACTCCTTTTCTTTCCATGGTGTATAAATAAAGAGGGTGCTGACATTAACATTCCATCACAAAGCTTCATCCTATGAAACATATTAACTGTGATAGAATGTGGTTTGATAGGTTTTAATACATTTGAAAAAGCTTAAGCTTGCATAAGAACACTTAGAAGTATTTAATTTTACTGTACTTTAGTACCTTAATGGTTTCTTAAACAACGTTTGCACACAAAAGACAGGGCACAAGCCTGTAACCAGCACTAAGCTCCAAGACTGTGGTTTAAAAAAAAATATCTTAATAATTCAAACAATGAACATTTGGGAAGGGGGGGACCAATTCCACTCCCTCTGAATAGTAACGTGTAACTGTTCTAAACCTTATCTCTTCAGAAGAACAATACCAGGATTTTTAGGTGCTGTAGCAGTACACTAAATATACAGTATCTGAATTTGGGAACCTTTGATCTAGGACAGCGATGGCTAATCTTTTCCGGACCGAGTGCCCAAAGCGTGTGTAAGAGAGTGTGTGCGAATGCGTGTGAACCTCCAAAATGCAATGCGCACATGGGCCCCGCACATGCACTTCCCACACATTCATGTGCGCTCCCCGAACGACCCCTGCGCATGCACCAGCTGGCCGGCGCATGTGCGGCGGAGCTGAACTGGGGCAACAGCTTGTGTGCCCACAGAGAGGACGCTTCGTGCCACCTGGTTCGCCATCACGGATCTAGGACATGTAATTTGAGTTCCTTTACAAAGTTTTCAAATTATCTATAGCAGTGATGGCGAACCTTTTTTTCCTCGGGTGCCGAAATAGTGCATGCATGTGCTATCGCACGCGCGTGCGTGCCCACACCCATAATTCAAAGCCCCCCACTTGCCCCACCCCCTGCACATGCGTGCGTGACCCCCCCACACCCCCATTTCCCGACTTCCAGTGGGCCCAGTAAGCCCGTTTTTTGCGCTCCCCAGGCTCCAGAGGCTTTCTTGGAGCTTGGGGAGTATGAAAATGCTCCCCCCTGCCACCTCGGAGACTCTCCGGAGGCCGAAATTGCCCTCTCAGAGCCTCCACGCGAGCCAAAAATCAGCTGGCGGGCACACACATGTGCACTGGAGTTGAGCTAGGGCAACGGCTCGCGTGCCAGCAGATATGGCTCCGCGTGCCACCTATGGCACCCGTGCCATAGGTTCGCCATCACTGATCTATAGACTACTCTATAGAAAGGCAGATTCATTTCTTTATATGCCTGTTTACTTTGAATGTTCCCAACTAATATTTTAGGAGGTTTTAGTATAGTTTATTACTATAATATGTGGCACAGAACTGACATTCCAATTCTAACATTTGATACACCAGGAGAATCTCAAGTAAGCAATTGTCAAACCAGATTTTCATTTTGCTACACTTTTGGACATTCTGCAATTGAAAAGTAAGAAACAAAGGTAAATCACACCTATGAGGAAAGGTGAGCTGTAGTATGCATATATGATTACAGGAAGATAGCTGGGTTATAGGTCTTACTGATGAAAACAGAGGTGAAACAATTCCTCTGCAAACAACAGTTATTACAGCCTACTACAGAATAAAGAGAAGTATCCCATTCTTATCACTCTTTCCTGAACAGGCTGGGATAGGTTAAACTTCATAATAATAACACAGATTTAAGAAACAAATAAAAGGAGGATAATAACAAAATTCTTACCAAGAGAGTCAATGAAGTCCTTGTTGTTTTGATAAAAACGGACATAGGATGCTAATTTGGCACTTACAAAAATGGTCAAAAGCTACAAAAAAAGAGAAATTCTCAATAAATCTAATAAGTTTGAAAATAAAACTAAATTTAATTCAATAGGCATTTCACAAACATTTCATTCAGAAGTGTGGATAATGTGCAACTCCCTAGATATTTTTGAGGTGCAGAAAGGACACAAAAATTACCTTAATAAGCACAATTGAAGTTTATTGAATGAAATAGTTCCAAATAATATTCTTTGGACACAAACATCGCCACATTTTGATTTTCTCAATACATAATTCAGGAATTTTACATGGCCACTATAACTAAAGGACATTTCTAAATCAGGGGTCAATGCAATAATTTAGTGCATTGTAAAGCAATTCTGTGCTTTACAATGCACTCAATTCCAACTTAATTCCAACAGAAAATGCCCACTTATGTGTTCAATGTTGTCGTGTCCATCTCTTACCGTTTGGCATTAATGATACCAGGCAAAATGGCCAACTCTCTCACCTCACCCTCCCTATCACCTCTTGCCACACCCAGCCTTGGGTGTGTTCTTCACTTTTTTCTCTCTGTCTGTCTCTCTTCTCTCTCCCCTCTCTCCCTTCCTCTCTCTCTCCCACTCCCTCTTTCTCTCTGTCTCTCCTCTCTCCCTTTCTCCCCCTCCCCCCTCTCTCCCCTTTCTTTGTCCCTACCTCCCTCTCTCTCTCTGTAACTCTGTATCTCTCTCTCTCTGTGTGTGTCTCTTCTCACTCTCTTGGAAAGCCGAGGCTTGGCCGACCCGGCGAGCTCTCCTTGGGGCTCTTTGCTACTCCTTTTCTTTCTTCTTGGCAACTTTTTGGAAATCCGGACTGACTTGAGTGAGCGCGAGCCGCGGCGGAGACTTCCCCGAAGACAACCCTCCTCTTCCTTCTCCTCATGCGACCCCCTGGCTGGCTGTGGCCGGGCCAGGAGGGCGTCAACGAGCGGGGAGGCCCTCCGCAAGCGAGCGGCCGGGTTCGGCCAAAGCGCAGCAAACACGTGCCAGGCAGGCTGGTTGACCAGCTGACGGGCAAGTGTCTTTGGTGAGGGCACTCCGGCTTTCTCTGAGCCTGACCTCCGGGGTGGGCGTGCGAGCTTTGGCAGGGCCAGCCCCTTTTCCCGCTGCCCTGAGCTTCTTTACTCAAGTGACTGAGGCACGCCCAGCACCAACAAGGGCCGGAAGAAGCGCCCGCGAGACCCAGAGAGAGATGAGACCCAGCCGCTTCTCCATCCCCAGCCGTAACCATTATATTCTCAGGCCAGGTGAAGAGTGACTGTGAGGGGAGAGGGGCGGGGCCAGCCAGTGGTGGGAACAGCTGGTTTGCCGAACTGCAAAGTTTACCGTTTCGGTAGGGAGTCGCAGCACGGGGTCAAAGAGCCACATGTGGCTCCAGAGCCGTGGGTTGCTGACCCCCGGGCTAGGATAAGGGATTGAGCTGTGAGAATGGGAAGGGTATCTTCATTTTTAACTATGTTTTCTAGATTGTTTTGAGTTGCAAGAGTTATTGTGTAAGATAGGTAGCCATATAAGTCCCGTACATAAAATAAAAAATAAATAAAATAAAATAAAACAAAAGTCCCTCATACAGTATATAAGGGACATATATAGGGCACAGATTTTCAAGCTGAGATTTAGCATGACATGCATGAGCAGAAATAAACCATGGATGGATTATTACATCCCTCTTTCTTCCTGGGTCCAGAAAAAAGTTCAGTTTTCTCTTTCATTAAGTGGAGTTTCCCTTATTCAGACAATGTTGGTTATACTTATCCACAATCAATTTAAGCAAGTTACTTTCGTCAGTAACTTAAAGTTGGACTATTTGAAGCTACCGTGTTTCCCCCAAAATTAGACAGGGTCTTATATTCTTTTGACCCCCGAAATAAGCGCTTGGCCTTATTTTCGGGGAGCTCTTACTTCCCCCATGTATCAGTAGGAGGCGGAGGGGGCGCGACTGGTCCCTCGCACCTCCTTGCCTAACAGTGTTACCAGCAGCTTGGTCCGTGAAACAACTGATCTGCGGGTACATTCCTGCTGCCGTCTCCAAGAAGTGTGGCGATTGTGGCTGCAAAAGCAGCAGGAGCCCCTACGTGCCACCGCAAAACAGCTGATCTGCTGTGCACTCCTGCAGCCGGCTCCAAGAAGCGTGGCCCTTTTGCAGCTTCAATCTGCAGGTGCCCTCCTTCCCTTGGATCCTGCCCTTCATCTATTGTAACCCAAGACAGCTATGGGTGGGGGAGGATGGGCGGTGTGAGGTTGGGAGCCGGTCGTCGCTCCTCTCTTGCTCTTTGCCAAACCTTGCCCGACCCCAAACACCTTGCGTTGTGGATGCCTTGGGAGAGGGGGGAACCTGTGTGTGTGTTTGTGTGTGTGTGAGTGAGAGAGATATGATCCAACCTCGGAGAGTTATCTATGGCTGGCGGCGCTCTCTCTCTCTCTCTCTCTCTCTCTCTCTCTCTCTCTCTCACACACACACACACACACACACACACACACACACACACACACACACACACACACACACACACAGAGGTCGCTAACCCCCCCCACCTCTCCCAAGGCAGCCACATCCCTCCACTAACCTGCTTTCCAGCTCCGTTCTCCGCTACACTTGCAGGACAAGAAAAGTAGTCTGTGCGACTATGGTAAAAAAACAACAACCAGAAAGTCAGACCTTCCAACTTCTCGCCAAAAAAAAAAAAAAAAAAAAAAAAAAAAAAAAAAAAAAAAAAAAAAAAAACCCTCGCGAAGTTGGAAGGTTTTTTTTACTGTAGTCCCAGACTACTTTTCTTCCCCTGCATGTGGCAGTGGAGAATGGAGCTGGAAAGCAGGTTAATAGAAGGATGTGGCTGCCTTGGGAGGGGTGGGGTGGGGTTAGGGATCTCTCTCTCTCTCTCTCACACACACACACACCGTCCTTTCCTTGGGAGCTCTGCACAGACGCATATCCCAGAGTTGCAAAGCTGAAGGCTTCGGATAGAGCATTTTGAGGATGTGCGTCTGCGCTGCGATCCCAAGTACAGAATGATCACCAGGAAAAGAGAGGGGGGGGGATTTTGCCTCTTATCCTTTTCTCAGTCTGTGCTGAGCTTCAGAACAGGGTGAGAGGCAGGAAAATCCCCCCTCCCCATTTTCAAGCCATTCACAAAAACGCCCCATTCTGAGCCTTCAATGTTGCAATCCTGGAATATGCTGAAGGCTCGGAATGGGGCATTATAAATCCCCCCTCCCCATTTTCCTGCCGGTCCTCCTTTCCTTGGGGATGATTTATGCTGAAACCATGGATGTGCGTGTGTTCAGGGCTGGCGGGGCTGATGAGCACGGGGGCGGGGGGAGAAAGGGGATCTGGTTTAGATGAGTAGGGTGGGGCAGGGAGGCAGAATTAGGTTGGGTGAGCTACTGTTTCAGCAGACAGCAGCTCCGTGGCAGTCCTGCAGCGGGACAGATGGAGGAGGGAGGGGAGATCGCCCTTCCTGTTTTGCGCTCCAAAAATTGCCTCGGACCAGGCAGGAGCAGACGGATGGAGGAAGGGGCGATCTCCTCCTCCCTCCTTCATCCCGCTGCAGGGCTACCATGGAGCTCCTGCCCGCCGAAGCTGCCAGCACAGCCAGGAGGACAAAGAGCCCTTGCAAGACCAACAGCAGCAGGTGCAGCCGGGCAGAAGCGGGGGAGGGAGCAGGCAATCCCAACGTGCCACATGGCTTTCAGCCTTGTAGCAGCAGCCTGCACAAGCGCATAGCCAGCACGAGAGCTAGTGCCCACCAGGGCAAAGGCCCGAAGAGCAACGTTCCAGCATGTTTTGGAAGGGAGATTAAAAAAAAAAACCCGCAGTCTCTCGCTGCCACCGTGCAAACCCCAGCATGGACAACAGCAGCTGCGCCTTCTCCCTTCCAAAACATGCTGAGATGGCACCAGCAGCAGGCAGAGGCAGCGATCCGATCAAAACTCTAGGTGTGTGTGTGTGTGTGTGTGTGTGTGTGTGTGTGTGTGTGTGTGTGTGTGTGAGAGAGAGAGAGAGAGAGAGAGAGAGAGAGAGAGAGAGAGAGAGAGAGAGAGAGAGAGAGAGAGAGAGAGAGAGAGAGAGAGAGAGAGAGAGAGAGAGAGAGAGAGAGAGAGAGAGAGAGAGAGAGAGAGAGCACTGCCACCAGCAGGTAACTCTCTGAGATTGGATCGGATCTCTCTCTCTCGCACGCACGCACACACACAAAGAAAGCATGAGCAACAGCGTGTTGTGGTCCGCCAGCGGCCTGCGGAGCTGGCGGCAGAGGCTGATATGGGCGAGACAAAGGAAGAGGGGAGCCTGTTCTCAATGCGCGCATGGCAGAGCTGCCGGAAGGCAAGAACAGTTGCAGAGGAGAAGGACTACTCAGGAGTAAGGCTTGGAGATAATTGGCTCCTTCCATAGGCTATATAAGTGGAGCAAAAGGGAGGGCTCGTTGCAGGAAGCAACTTCGTTCAACTCGTGTCATTCTTGCTCGGACTGTGTTTTCTGTTTGGCCGTGCCAAGTTTCTTGCTAATTGGTCTTTAGCAGCTTGTCAAGGAAGATCAAGGTTCGTGTGCTTATCTGCCTTTCCCCGAAAGACTGTTGTTGGACTTGTTATCATTGTTTGGGACTTATTACGGCTGGGAATGAAAATAATTACCAGCCATTAAAATAAAAAAGGTTTTTGGGATGCCGTTTGTGCTGTATTACTGATCAGGAAGCCTAGGTCAGAACACAGCAGCTGCGCCGTCTGCCTTCCAAAACATGCTGGGACAGCACCAGCAGCAGGCAAAGGCAACGATCTGATCAAGAGCCCTCGCAAGGCCAGCAGCAGTAGGTGTAGCCGGGCAGAAGTGGGGGGAGGAGCAGGCAATCCCAACACACTGCGGGCAGGGCTGGGGCTGGCAACACCTCCAGGCGCCCAGAGGGACAGAACAAGAGGCAGTTCCCTGCCCCTGATGGCTCAGCTGATCCGCGGGCTGCGATCAAGGGGCCAAGCGGCCATGAGGTGACCAGGGAAGGAAAGGGCTGCCTCCTGTGCTGGCCACGCCCACCTCTTCACTAGGTCTTATTTTTGCGCATGCGCTCAAAAGCCGGATTGGGCTTATTATCTGGAGGTCTTATTTTCGGGGAAACACACTAAGTATTATTCACATTAACCATGATTTGTGAAACATGGAGAAGTTGAAAACAGGAAGGGAGGAGCATGCATGCCCAATGATAATTATAACATTCTTGCTTGTTTACAGCACATTGGGATGTAATTTACTGCAACTATTAAAATTGACAGAATTCATAAGAAAGTGGACATAAATCACTCAAATACCTTAGCTATAATATCTCATGTTGTATTATACCAGTTTTATATTTTTTAATAATACTTACATCATGGATAAGTTCTCCTTCCAAAAATTTGACTGGTTTTAAAGCAAGAAGATGATCAAAAAGAAAGGTATTTGGATCCTTTAGTGCACGGACAATACACCTAAACAGAAAGCAAAATGGACATACACAATTTTATGCTATTATTGAATTACTTTATTTTACTATTTAGCAGAACATATTTCTGTAGTAATTTAAAGATTACAATCTGTGCTCTTAGATCTAAACTTTCTAAAACTATAACTTAACAGAAAAAAGAAATAAGGAACAATGAAGAAAAACAATGCTTTCTCTGAAGAAATATTAGTTTTCTCTGAAGAAAATGATACTTTCTCTGTACAAAGTATCTGAAGTAGACAGATCTTGAGTTTTATTTTAGCTTTTTCTTTTGCAAGAAACTCAACAGCATTAATCAAGAAATGAATTGTACTTAAACTGAAATACTCTTCCATTTTTGGAAGATTATATAACATACCCTTGTAAAAAAATTATTTCCTATTGCCAACATTCTAAATGCATGAAATCTGCATTATTAAAATAGTAGTAGTAATAAGACCCCTGCCTTTTCTACACATGTGCATCTATGTCCTTTTCCCATTCATAGACTGTTTTAGCTGCATCTCTTTTTGCCATATGTTTAATACAGCTTTACAAAGACACAGAGGAAGTACCATATTTTTCAGAGTATAAGACGCACCTTAGTTTTGGGGGAGGAAAATGGGGGGGGGGGAATCTACCTACCAGGTATTCATCTGGCTAGCATCCTTAGTCTGTTCAGCTTCAGCACATTATTTTATCCCCTGGTTAGGGCTGAAAAAATATTTTTTGAAGGGAGGAGGAATGAAAACAAGCCTGCAAAGACTTAGGGCTGGTAAAAACTACTTCAAGGGAGTAGGAATAAAAAAAATGCTGCAAGCTGGTAAGATTGTTAGCACCTTGTTAGGGCTGAAAAAACCTTTTTCAGAGGGAGTAGGAATGAAAACAAGCCTGCAAACACTTAGGGCTGGAAAAAAACTTCTTCGGACAGAGTAGGAAGTCGGGAAGCTCGTTAGCACCTCTTTAGGGCTGGAAAAAAAAGCTTCGAAAAAAGCTACCGTATATACTCGAGTATAGGTCAACCCGAATATAAGCTGAGGCACCTAATTTTACCACAAAAAACTGGAAAAGTTATTGACTCGAGTATAAGCCTAGGGTGGGAAATGCAGCAGCTACCGGTAAATTTCAAAAATAAAAATAGATACCAATAATGTTTTTGAATATTTATTTCAAAGAAAAACAGTAAACTAGCTCTGTAAGTGGAAAAGAGGGTCAATAAAAACAATATGGTATCAACAATAACTAAGGAGGAGGTGGGACATCGTTGCAGAGCGGCAGGAGGGGGAGGAAGGGGAATCGTAAGACAGCCCTGCATTACATTAGAACGTGAGGAGGGATGATGGTGCGGTGCGCGCTGCGCGGCAAACTGACACAGAGGGAGGGGAAACTCACAGGGGCGCCGGGCCATTCACGAGCGTCACCCACGGCATGGCCCCGCCCCTTTTTCTCCTCCATTTCGGGCAAATTTTTCACTGACTCAAGTATAAGCCGAGGCGGCTTTTTTCAGCCCAAAAAGTGGGCTGAAAAACTCGGCTTATACTCAAGTATATACGGTACATTCGGAGTATAAGATGCACCCAAATTTTCAGCTTCTTTTAGGGAGGAAAAAGGTGCGTCTTATACTCTGAAAAATACGGTAAACAGTTACTCCTGAACAAAATCCTCCATGAAAAATTCATGATTTTACATTACATTACCTGTGAGCATCAACTCTAGCCTGAGATGCATTATCTTCTGTGTAACTTCCCAGCAATTCTACCATGACTTTTGCTGCACTGTCACTGCTGGAAAAATAATAACACTTCTTTTGAAAATCATTTCATAAAGGCATTATAAAATTATTATTCTAATGCAAAACGCATGGAAAGTTACAATTTTGATGTAGAAGTATAAGGATAAAGAAGCACCGTGAAGTTATTCAGTCTCAATTTTCCTCTTAAAATGCAGTTTCGGAGCTAACTTTATACAGTAATTAATAAAGTAATTTTATATAGTAATCTTAAGCTGGTTGTAGGAAAATTGGCTGGTTGTAGGAAGCCCTTTTAGATAGAAAATACTAAAACACATCTGTATATAATTTTTAAGAAGCAAAGTAAATGCTAATGTTGCTTACATCTTTTCAATTCCTTTTTGGAGGGGCAGAAAAGATAAGAAAATCATACAAGAGCCACAAAAACAGTACAGAATATTTATAGAGTATTATAAAAAAACCACCCCTCATGGTCTGCTGAAAAGTCTAGGCCTTTAAGCCTTTATAATAACACAATATTATCAGGGCCATATGGACTTCAGGGGCAATGCTGTGCCAGGTGTCATTCCTCAAAATGTCAGAGAAGTTGTTCATAAGACCGGCAGTGCTGGGTGATATCTTTGGAAGATTTCTAAACTTCTCATACCTTAAAATATAAGTACTTTGAATGATCTCTTGAGCCTAAAGTTTTAATGATAAACCTTCACAAATTTTTCAAATATAATTTGATCTAACTTCAATTTGATTGGCTGAGAATGCAAGGCCAACAGCCATGTTCCTGCATTAACTTGTTCTTTTTTGGGGGAGTCCAAGATAGAATAAACATTCAAGGTCAAAATTTATTATTTATCCATCCATCCATTCCTCTAAATTCGACAAGGGGAAACATCCAAAAATCCAGCAAATGAATTTCCAATGTGCCCCTAGAATGTGTTATAGAGGGGAAGTCTGCTTCCACCATGTTGAATTGCTCTTCAATATTTTAATATCCCTAGAGACTCTCACTCAAGAATCTATTTTCATATCTTTTAACAATCAATCACTATTATCATCAAATTTGCTTTGAAGAAAAGGCTCATTAAATAGTTTTCTGCAAAAGAACCTGAATGGATCTTATGTTGTATAAATTTATTGGAAATTCACTTTCATAGTGAGAAAAGAAAAACCATTAGCTATCATGTAAATAGAAAAAAAACATCAACAGAAAAGTATGATCACTCAGTACAACACGATGACTATTAATTCATATTCCCATTAATTCAGTATAAATAACTCCAGTATCACTTTAGGAATGGGGAAGCAAATAATATTTAATCTGAGCCGAGGTGGCGCAGTGGTTAAAAGCAGCATTGCAAGCTACTTCAGCTGACTGCTAGTTCAGCAGTTCAGCTGTTCAAATCTCACCGGCTCAAGGTTGACTCAGCCTTCCATCCTTCTGAGGTCGGTAAAATGAGGACCCAGATTGTTGGGGGCAATATGCTGACTCTGTAAACCGCTTAGAGAGGGCTGTAAAGCACTATGAAGCGGTATATAAGTCTAAGTGCTATTGCTATTAATCTATCAATTATCTAAGAAATCCAAAATCAAATCCAGATTTTTTTCCTCTTTGACTTTTTCCTTAGGAAAATAAAGGTTAGAAGGTGCCAAAACGAGGAAATTTTCCTGTTGCTTAACCAATAGATGGTATGTGGAAATTAACATTTATTCTAATCCTGAAAGTCTAATATCTTGCAATCTAACATTTGAATTCATCATTAGTAATAAAATTACTTTCAACTATTCTGTTATCTACCCCTCAATCCTACCCATCTGTTTTCTGAATATTCAAATTGACTCAATCAATCTCTTTAAATGAAGAAGTTAAAGCAGTCTGGAATCAATCCTATGACTAGGCCAAAAAACCCTTTACCAGAACAATGATCCAGAGCATTCCTCTCTGATCCCTCTCTGTGTCCTGCTGAATATTTTCCTATACTATGCTATTCTGGGATGGATTTAGCACTTCCCGGAAGACTTTTTGTCCAAAATGGAAGAAGTCCAAGATGTCCCAAATATAATAAAATATATGTATTATAGAATCAATGAATTCAACAGGAACCAAATTAGTCATGACAAAGGTACATTTTCAGTACCAAAGTTTAAAACACCTTGTTTAACTGTGGATTCAACACATACACACACATATATATATAAGAGCCGAGGTGGCGCAGTGGTTAGAGTGCAGCACTGCAGGCTACTTCAGCTGATTGCTAGCTGCAGTTCAGCTGTTCAAATCTCACAGGCTCAAGGTTGACTCAGCCTTCCATCCTTCTGAGATCGGTAAAATGAGGACCCAGATTGTTGGGAGCAATATGTTGACTCTGTAAACCGCTTAGAGAGGGCTGTAAAGTACTATGAAGCGGTATAGAAGTCTAAGTGCTATTGCTATATTTTAAAAATTGATATACATGCAGTTTTTCTTACCTCTTCTTGCAGTCCACTAATACATCATATAGCAGTCGAAGAACAGTGTGCTTTTTCTCCGTGTTAAGATTCCAATCTGAAATCCATTTTCGAACCTATATAAAATATTTAAGATAAAAAGTTTTTTTTATTGTTGAGCAATATCATTCAATAGTTTGGCTTTTGAAATGAAAACATTTCTAAAATAAGGTATAAGAATGTCAGATATTATCTAGTTTCAGATATCAGATATTAGCTAGTTTCTATGTCTTCAGGTAGTCCTTGTTTACCAATGATAATTGGGACTGGGAGTTCCATCATTAAGTAATAGTAATAACGTGATGTCATATGACTTATGATAGCGGTTCAAGCAGGCCCAGTTGTCATTGTTAGGGGAATCCTGCATGGTCGCAGCATCCCAAGGTCATGTGATTGGCATTTGCAACCTCTGGCCAGCTTTCCCATTCATTTTGTTTGGCAGTGAAAGTCACAAATTACAATCAGGTGACCATAGCATGCGGCAATGCCATACACTACAAGCCAGTTGCCCAGTGATCACATGATCATGAGGATGCTATGATAGTCACAACTAAGAGGACCTGTTGTAAGTACCCTTTGTTCAGTGCAGTCATAATTTCGAACAGTTGCTGAACACATGATCATTAAGAGAGATCAGTACAATTTTATACTTACTCTTCCAGAAATAGTAATATTACCACACATAATTTATTTGAAAGCAGGAAACCAAACTCCAATTGAAAAATATCTGCATCCAACATAGTACCAAAGAAGTGGATTGGATTTATTTCTACCTATGTAAGGCATCTGACCCAATGGCAAAAAATATAGCAACCCTAATTTTAATCCCCCAACTGCCAGTGTTCCAGAGTCCATTAATCCTCTCGAATGTTTTAAAAGAATCAGTGGGACACTGGAAGATGGTGAAGTTAATAAAAATCTTATTTACTCCTCATCTTCAGGAAGATGGACTGCCTGAACAGTTTTCTCAGCATATGATCCTGCTACTGAGAACTATCTCTAGATACAAATTAAGGCCTTTTCAATGAATAATTTTAGGAACTCTATTTTAATTGGTAATTTTGTATTAGTTAAGCTGCCCTCACCTCTTAGGTCTAATTGCTTACCTGTTCCAGTTCAGTTGGAATGTACTGTACAGCACCACAGGAGGAAGCTACTTTAAGAAGGCTGCAGTACACTGTGTACCTTGCAGGGGTATTTTTATCCATCCCATGGAAGAGGTTACTCAACCTAAACAATAATGGACAATTCATTTTCACCAAAATTTTAAGTGTACTAAAAGCAAGCATTTTTACCATTACACTGAATTCTGTAATATTCAAGATTTTTTTGACCCTTATAGAATATTCTTCTTTTTGCTACTCATATGCAGAAATGTGAAAAAGATTTGTAGTAAGATTTGTATCTTACAAGACATCCAGATATCTTTTACCAGAGATAATTGTTCTTTATGTAATGAAAACATACTATTTTCTCCCAAACAAGACACTTACAGCTGAAGCCTGAGTGAAGGCCGTTCACCTTCCCGAAATTTGACTAGTTTCTCACACAAACTTTCAATCAAAGCCTCTTGTTTGTCAGGTTCCAGAATAAGAAGCAAAGATACTACACTGTTCATCACACTTTCAACATCTATATGGAAAACAAAAATTTACATTAATTAGAAAAAAGTTATTGTCTTGCAGATATGTAATCTCCAACACTAGAATGGGCAAATAAATTTAATAGCCTCACATAAATCTGACAGCCTCATATATAATTTAGATGGCTTGGCCAGAATAGGCTAGGTTATGAACTGATACTTTCTGATCTTGATTAGAGAAAAGAATAAAAGTTTGTCAGCACCATTGTTCAAGAAGTGCTCTTCCAGAAAGAGTCAGAACTATAACAACACTCACTAATACTAAACTTCTAGATAGTCCAGAAAGTCTCTCCCAAACCTAATCCTGCCTCTAAATGTAATGCAGCTCTCAATCTCCATGCACCTCTCCCCCCCCACCCCCCGTGTAAAGGGTAACCCTTAGATACTCATGATACAGGAAAACACATTGATGTGGTTCAGCTTCTATTCAATTCCCACTGTAAATTATCCACCAGTCAGTTAAGCTCATTTATATGTCCAAGCTAGGCTAAAACTGTATGGAAAATACAATTAATTTGTAATGTTCCTGGTCTTTACATCATTTCTATTTCTTTCATTTTTGAAATTTACCAAAGCATCTGTATTGTACAAACCTTTGTCGTCATCTTTTAGGCACACATCACATGCTTCAATAATCTGAGCTAAATCAATATGAAGTCCAGCTTCTGAATTCTCTTCAGAGATCTCTGCTCCCTTGGATTTTAGATAGGCTCTAAGTTCTGCAGCCTTTTAAAGAAGAACATTGCCTGTGAAAACTGCACATGCTCAGCAGCTCTAGAAAACTTAACAATTATAATCATTACTTGGCTTAATATAAAATATAATTTGTTACAGTACATAGAGTAGTGTAACTGGAACTTAAATTTTACCATAAAGAATTGAAATAGTCAAAATTATCAATTAAAGTCAGCAGGGCTGGAGAACAAACTGATCAGCTGATCAAAGTTTAACATATAAGAATAGTGATGCTGTTGGTACTATGTACAACCTATATATGAATAAACACACGACTGTTTCATGAAAATTTTCCACTCAAGTCTATTTTAAGCTACACATGATATTTGACATTTAGCTTTTTTTAAACATGTATCTTATTATCTCAGGCATACGAAATAGTATATAACTATTATTTCAGGATACAATAGCCACAATCATAATTGATTCCATTTTATGATCCTCAGTGTCAAAAAGAAAATCATAAGGGCTCAAATGCCTAACCAGGAATACCAGAAGGTAGGAATGATGCAAACCAGGATCTAGTTACTGACAACTGGGAAGAACTCCTCAAGGCCTTTTGAATTTTCAGTTGTTTTAACAGCACCAACTTTACTTATCTTTCCCTATGAACATGAAAGGATAGCAAATGGTTAAGCAGAAGTGAATTTTGCATTCACTTCTAGGTTTAGGACTTTCTTCTTTGCCTTAGTGTTAAATCTTAGGGGTGAAACGCTAATAGGGGTAAATAGACGCTGGTCTGCAAGTGAACCCATATTCACATAATTCCAGTTCAATGAAGCATCGGCAGAGCAGGCAGACTGACTTTGTCAAACTGGTAGCGCATCTCGGGGGGGGGGGGTGAACTAGGGAAAAAAAGGCAGCTGGATGCCAAGCAAGAAGGGGAGGGACGAGCAGATCCAGGAGAAAAGGCAATTTAAACGGTTATTCTCCAGCGGGATAGGTAGGCAGACAGGTCCTGCTGCCAGCTATCAGCAAAATATCTCTGCCTGCCTGCCTGCCACGAGCCAGCCGGAGCTGCAGTCCTGTCTTACATTCATTCCTAAGTCCCAAAGGTGCTTCCCCCCCACCACCACCAACTGGATTTGCTTTGTTTA
Organism: Diadophis punctatus similis; assembly: GCA_023053685.1. Taxonomy (NCBI): domain Eukaryota; kingdom Metazoa; phylum Chordata; class Lepidosauria; order Squamata; family Dipsadidae; genus Diadophis; species Diadophis punctatus. Next base: position 243,504,825 of record JALIGW010000001.1, read on the forward strand.
TCCTTGAAGACGTTTCGCTTCTCATCCAAGAAGAACTGAAGAAGCTCCTTGGAAGTCCAGTTGCCTCTTGTGGGCGGGGGGGTGGAGAAGCACCTTTTGGGACAAACCATGACTGGATGACTGAGAATCTCCATAGACAATCATTCCTAAGGACTGGGGGAATAAGGAGGGGGGGAGGGGAGAGGTGATATGAAAAATGGAAGGCACCAACAGCCTCAGGAGAGAAAGCAACCGCCTGGTATCCCGACCTGATCTTCCTCCGTGATATCGATGAAAGCCGGCACGCTCATGGCCACGACAGTCCCCACACCTCGCCTCTCCCACACTCTCCGGGCGGAAAAGGGCGCACCATTCTAGGGACGTCATTTCCGTTTCCGGGGCATAGATGCCCTCTTCCAATCGGCGTTTCTCAGCGCGTTTCGGCAGGCCCTCCTGGTGCTTTCAGTCTCTTGGGTAGTTGCGCTCGCGGTGCCGTTCAGCCGGTTTTTCCGGCACTTCGGTAAAGGGGCAGGGACTGAACGATGATGACGATGATTATTATTATTATTAGTGTTAGTATTAGTAGTATTAGTATTTTATTATTTTATTAATATTATTTTGCCTCTAATAAACAAGTTTTTGAACATTGTTTTAATGGTGAAATGGGGAAACAAGCCTCGTTTTAAAACTTTCAAAGCATTGCGGCTCGGAGAATTGCGGCCGCCCGATTTTCCCCCCTCTGCGGTTAGGAGATGTTAACACAGGTTCAAAAACAACGAGCCCTGCTCTCAAGTTCGTGAATTAATAAGCAATAGTTTTCCATCAAAGTAAGCAAGCCTTACTCTCCCAATACCGAAAGCCATTTTTGTGCTTTTTGCTTAAGCTTGGGCAGGGGTCTGCAACCTCAGCCATTTGGACCCATTTCCCACAGAAAACAAAACACCGGACGCCACAAAACCTGGCTGGGAGTGGCCAACTTGATGTCACTAACTCCCACCCAGTCACATGACCCCCCCCAGCCACTCCTATCCAGGTTTTGTGGCTCTCCGTGTTTTCTGTGTGTGTGTGTGTGTGTGTGTGTGTGTGTGTACACATATATACACATACATCAGAGGTGGGTTCCTTCCGGAACTGCCCAGTGCGCAGCTCCGGTAGGGAGCGGCGGATTGCGCAACCGCTCTGGAGCCCTCTGCTGATCCACCTGGTGTGTCGCCATTTTTTCTGGTGATTTTGGGTCGATTTTGCTTCTGCGCATGCGCGGAAGCAAAATCGCGCAGAAATCTTGCGAGGGGACATGCATGTGAGATTTTCGTGAGATTTTGCCTCCGCGCATGTGCGGGAGCAAATTCCCGCTGAAATCTTGTGCGCGTCCCCTAGTGAGATTTCAGCGCGATTTTGCTTCCGCGCGTAGAAGCAAAATCGCACGAGGGGGCGTGCGCGCGTAGTGAGCGCGCATGCCCCCGAAGCGTGGAGATGCGCGCGCATGGCTCCGGCAGAGAGGTAAGTGAGCAACCCGCCCCTGACACACACACACACACACACACACACACACACACACACACACACACACACACACATGGTGTGTGTGTGTGTCCCTCTTTCTCCCTCCTCCTCCCCCTCCCTCTCTCCCTTTCCCTCCCTCCCCCCCTCTCTCATCTCTTTCCCTCATCTCTTTCGCTCTCCCTCTCATCTCTTTCACTCTTTCTTTCTCTCCCTCCCTCTCTCTCCCTCTCCCATCTCTCTCTCCCTCTCTCTCATCTCTTTTTCTCATCTTCCTCTCATCTCTTTCTCTCATCGCTATCTCCCTCCCTCTCTTCCCCTCTCTCATCTTTCTCTCATCTTTCTCATCTCTTTCTCTCTGTGTCTCTCCCTCCACCCCCACTTCCCAGCCCACATACCCAGGGAATAACTGTAAGGAAATTTGGCCACGTTCTCTCTGTCTCTGGAAAGATACAAAAGTAAACCTTGCATTGCAATAGGAGTGACTGTCAGGCTGTTACATCACAGCGCCACGATGTTGATCGCTGCACGCACTTCAGAGAAGCATCATCCCAAGCAGCTGCACACTCACACAGGCACGCATCTGCATCCTGCAACTCTGTCCAAAGTGGCCGGAAAATATAATCCCTGGGCACCCCTGAAGAACTTGGCAGGCAAAGTACGGGACGACACACACCCCCATCATCAAGGCAGTGTCCGCTGAATCTTTGCAACACTGGGCAAAGGTGGAGAGGGGGAAGCAGACAGAGCCGAATCAAGCCAAATCTGTCTCTCTCTCTCTCGCTCGCTCGCTGCCCGACTGCAGCAGGAAATGGCGGGTGGCTACTTCCAGCTTTGTTGGACGCGCAACCTGCTCTCCGCCCCCAAGAGAGAGTTGCCAGGGGCGAGTGGGGCAAGGAATGGGCTCCAGGAGGAGGAGGGGACCCAGTCTCCCCCATTTATTAGTTGCATTTGTATGCCGCCCACTCCACAAAGACTCTGGGCAGCTAATTGTGAAGTGCGCCATTGTGAAGTGCGCTTTCACTGTGCTGCTGTGAGAGCAGCGGGCAGGCCATGGAGGGGGTATTGGGTCTTCCCACCCCAGGCCAAAAGGAAATCCAGCCGGGCTTCTCCTAGAGTCCCCCCTACTCTTCCCCCTGCTCCCTTCCCCCTACCCCCCACTCAAATTCAATTCGGGAGCAGCACACGCTGGAAATGCGTGTTGGAGCGTGCCTTCTGACCCTCTGGCGCTCGGCCCACAACACTCTGCGCTCCTCCAGGCCCGGCTTGCTGAGGGGGAGGCAGCAGCCCTGATGCTTCTGCTGCTCCCCCATGGCCCCAGCCATCGCTGCCCGGCTTCCTCAAAGGCACGGCGCATTTCAAAGGCAGCAGCTTGCGTTGGAAGTGCTGAACAGCGGGACAGCTGCGAGAGCCGGGCCAGGCCTCTCCATTGCCCGGCTCGCCAATGGGGGCACTTCTGCCAGGCCAGCCACACCCCCCCGCTGGGCTTTTGTGCTAGGTGCTTGGCCGGGGGAGGGGAGTGGTTCCCCACGGTGCCCCCTTCTTTCTCTTAGCCTTGCTGGCTAGGGAGGAGGAAGGTGAGGCTTGGGGGATGGACCTCACCCCGCAAGATCTGCCCCCGATGTTCTCTCCCAGCCCTCTTTGCTGGCGGCAACAGCAAATTTACGATGAAAGCGGAATGCTGTTTCCGCGCAAAGGCAAATACAGGGGTGTTTTGGTCCCGCACTAAGGCTCTGCCCATTGCCACCGCCGTGACAGGATGACAGCTCTTTTATCCCTCTGCCACAACAGAGCCACAGGGAGCCGCAGCAGAGGGGTGAAAGAGCCACATGCAGCTCTGGAGTTGCAGGTTGCTGACACCCGAGCTTGGGGATCGGACACGTTGATTGAAAAAAACGCCCCTTCCCCATTTTTCATCTAGTCAATTCCGGCTTTATTGTAATACAGGTATTTTTTGCCTTCATTTAAAAATCAATTTGAAAAGTCATTGCTGAAACAAAAAGTCAAAATTTGGGTGGCGGATATATAGGGTGTTACTGTTTTAAAAGATGGAAGGTTGTCACACTGAAGTCTTGAGGTGTATTCATTTGCTTTGACATAAAATAAGGTCCTTTGTTTTGTGCCTCCAGTACTATTTTAGAATAAGTTTCACTAACTTACTAATGCTTCCTCTGCCTTCTTGCAGGTGCTTATTTGGAAGCAAGATCCATTTAAGTACAATAAAGATAGAAAAAGAAGGGCTTGTTCTTTACAAATGTGGGGTGTAAATCTGGGCCTTGTTTTGAAGTGTGAGCTCCAGCCCTGAAACTTTTCCCAGGGATCTGCTAAATCATTCTTTTTCATGTAACATAGAAGAATGAAGGTAAGGGAAGAAAAAAAGAAAAGAAATTTTCCTGCTTCTTCCTTCCAGTGCTGGGGCCAATGAAACTAAAGATGTGAAAGAAGCCCCCATACCAGGGAAGGTTTTGATATTTAACTCTCTTGACAAATTAAAGCATAAAGTGATAACTCTGGGTTTTCCCTCGTGGTCGTTTACAGCAGTCATTATCACTACAACATATTTACCAATGTTTAAATAATAATAGTATTGACTGCTATTACAGAAAATTAAATATCAATTAAAATATAGCTATTTCATTGTCTTAAAAAAGAACATTTCTTATATATGTAAACTACACAACACCTTTTCTGTTTAAGGTCTGATGCTAGATCCAATATTTGAATTGTTTAAAACAGCAGTCACCGACTGGTGGTCCGTGGACCACTGGTGGTCCGCGAGAAAATTTTGGTGGTCCGCATTTTTTGCATTTTTTATATTGCACTAAATTAAGGGTCCTCAAAGTATGGCCCCTGGGCCGGATACGTGCAATGAACACGTGTTGCTGCAGAGAGTCTCCTCCTTCGGGGTCTTTTTGTGCGGGGCAGAGAGGGGAAGACATTCCGACTTGGGGTCTGCTTCAGCCTCCTGGTGCAGGGCTTTAGACGAAGGCTGGAGGGAAGTGCCGCTGGTGGCAAAGAGCCAGAGGGCCTTGTTCCAGTGGGACCGCATCATGGCCTGGAACTGGCTGACCATCTTAGCCAGCTGAGCCTCCAGGTGCCAGTACCTGGCCTTGCACTCCCACAGGTCTTTCCTCTGCTTGGAAAGCCTATGCTGGTAGTCCTCAGTGAGGTGCTTCTGCTGAGCCTCCTTGATCAGATCCAATTTGAACTGAGCCAGCTGTTTTGCCATCTTTTTCTCGTGGTGGCTGCTTAGCTCCAACAACTGCTTCCTGTTGGGGCACTAAGGAGCCGGGGCGGGCAGGAGGGGAATTGGTGGGAGGGGAGGGGCAACTGGAGACTGGCGAGACAACCCCTTGATGTGAGTGACATTGAGTTGGCCATGCCCACCCAGTCACATGACCACCTACCCACGCCCACCCAGCCGGTCATTAGGCAGATCATATTAGTGGTCCGTGGGATTTAAAATTATGAATTTAGTGGTCCCTGAGGTCTGAAAGGTTGGTGACCCCTGGTTTAAAAAAGTTTCTCCCTGCCTTTGTACTTAGGATTTTTTTTAAAAAAGCACTGTGACACAATTTGAGTAAATAGGGGAAGTTTTGTCTCTTTTTAAAGCATGGAACTATAGAACATAAAAAGGAATAGCAGTTGAGATAAATGATTCTGGGGGACAAGGTTATGTGGAGGATGGACATTTCATGTAAGTAGCAGGCTGAGAAAGGGTAAAAGGGTAAAACGTTTGCTTAGTGGATATGAAGGAATCTAGTGCAAAAACCCAGTCCGCTGTTTTCCCTTAATAGCCCCATATTCCGTTACAATTTCCATTCTGTTTAATGTGTTTTGGGAGAAAATGGAGACAATACTGCATATGCATTGAAGTATCCATATTTTAAAATTTGGAGCAGCCTTATATAATGTCAATTATTATCCAATAGCTGTAGTACAATAACTGTAATTATAAAATATGGATTTACCATCAGTTTTTTGTATTTATTTTTATGCTTTTATTGTTGTTTGTGAGTCACCAAGGATTAGGCCACATAAGAAGGGTGGCTGTAAAAAAAGCTTTTAAATGAATAAGTGGGAAACATTCATGCTGTAGTAACAGCAAAGATGAAGACAAAGAGATGTGGAAATTACCCTCTCATATTTCATCTTTCTTTTATGACTTTAAAGAAGCAAAAAAAAAAAAAAACCCACCTCAGGATGATTTGTCACACCTGAGAATAATGTTGAGAAGCAGCCACATATTTATGCTTCTGGAAAAGCAGTTTCTTAGGGTAATGATGAGGGAATTCAAAAGAAATGTAGAAATTATTAGAGAGGGCAATACTGTCAAAACATAGTAGTAAATCTACAAAATGGCTAAATAGTTATATCTGACTATATATTTGGCTATAGCTTCTTAGAATATTCCCTCCCTGATCTATAAAATCATTGGCTTGCAAAGTGATAGCCTACCGTACTTAAAAAGCAAAGTGTATACATAAAGCTTCCTACAGGGCATTAAAATGGAACTCGGAAACATAAAGGCACTGGTCAACCAACACTGATTCATGTCATAATCATTTATTTCAGTCATGCTCCTTGAACTATAGTGGAAAAGAGATGTATAAGCGTATTACATTACAATAACATAAATCACTGTACCTGAATTTGGATTTTAGAGCCTGTGCTATGAGACAAATAAATTGTTTTCACAGAGTTGCATCACTACAAAACTCCACTTCAATGACTTTTGTTTGGTTCTCATTCTTGTTACAAAATAGCAATTTCTATGGATTAATCTGTCACCATGAATTCATAATTTATATTTAAGTTACTACAGACCAGTGATTTCTAACATCAAGACCTAAAAATAAAAAAGCACACAAATCACTTGATATTCTTGCCACCTAATTCTTACATATTTGCAGCTGGCAACACTCTCAGAACATAATTACTATTATCAAGCAAGTGCAATATATGCTCTAGTTAATTTCCTTCAGTTCCTCGCTTTATTTATAGTATGTTTGTATCTTGCACTGATTTCAGTGGGGCCCAGTCATGTCTGTGATTCTAGTTTTTATTATTTTTATGAACATGACATTCCTTCTTGCCCTTCATTGTGCTGTATGCTTTGCTTATTTTGATCTTAGGTAGAGAAAACAAATACCATACCTGGGGTTCAAAGAAATGGTCCTTAGTAGTCATCCCTTTTATTACCTTTCATTTAAACTGAAGACTACACAATGACAGTAGTAAATCCTGAAGGTGTGTAAACATTGTATACATAGTGATAATGACCAGCTTTTACTATAAATGAAATGTATATCAGAGAAAGACAAATAAAAAAATAAGATCATTGTTCTTCCAGAACTGTGAAAAAATTGAGATGTTAAGAGGATAAACATCCCAAATATGCTTTTCTCAAAACTTTGGTTTTTTTCCTTGAAAAAACAGTCCAATTGCCTTTTTAAAAAAAGCACCTTTGGACAACCATGACCTGGATGACTGAGAATCTCCACATACAAGGATAAGCAGCAGGTCAAAAATGCTTCCATTATTTCTTCCTCGATGGAAGCCAATCACCTGTTATTTACATGTCAAGCTATGTATTATTATTATTATTTTACTTAACCTGAATAACCAGCAGAATTTTTTGGAGTCTTTCATAGATTTAGTAAAAGTGAGACATATTGTTCTTGACCACCAAGATGGATTAAGAAGAAAATAGACTCATACTTTGGAAACAGGTATCACCAATGTGCAAAGCACACATAAGAAAACATTATGGTGGGAACTCAAGTAGTAATAAAAGAAATCTGGTGCTAGGGTTTATAGATCACTGCAAGATTTACAATGCACAGTAGGTTCAGTTGCTTTGAGATTCTGCTCATGACGGGACAGGCTAAGGAGATCAATTCTACAAGCAGGATAAAAATGAAACTTTAATGAAGTTTTTCAAATCATAAGAAAATTTCCTTCAATGGTTTAGAATGTAACCAAAAACATATGAAGAACAAATGGGTTTGTTTAAGTGTTGTATAGCAGTGCAATGAGGACATTGTGGAGAAAAGTATGTGCACACTGAAGAGTGCAAATTCCTGCAGTTACTTAGTTTAAGTAGCTGTTTTGTTAGCAAGGTAATACTAAAAATAAATTTACCTAGCTTCTCAAAACCCCCAGGAAGAAATCATATTCTTTCAAAGAAGATCAACAAAACCCTTTTCTGTAGGCCCTGCATGCCTAAAATTTAATGCACTTAATGCACCTCGGGCGTTGGGCGGCTTATAAGAAGGAATAAATAAATAAATAAATAAATAAATAAATAAATAAATAAATAAACAAACAAACAAACAAACAAACAAACAAACAAACAAATTTTATCCCTATATAATTTGCTTGGTTTTAGAGACATTTTCATCAGGAGAAGCACATTCTTACCCTGAACAGCTCTTTTCCTCAATCCTGCTGCATTAACTCTGTTGGCCTTATCGTACACCATTCTAAAAACACCTTTAACCCTTAAGACACATATTTGGGAAATGAGTAGAACCATGGTAAGGAGAGAGGAGAGCCATCATAAAAGCTTTGTTGTGTGAACAGACTTCTGTTTGTTCAGGGCTTCTATTGGCTGTGTTCTTTGCCTATTGCCTATTGCCTATTGCCTATTGCCTATTGCCCTTGCCTATTTTATTCAAATAGTGTCATTTATATTTGTTTAGCATCAATAGGGTGAATGGGCATTAAGTTTCAGAATGGAGAAAATGCTTATGTAAAAGAGCAATATGTGGAGTTCATGACCTTACAATAACTTTTCCCAAGCAGCCAAGCAGACCTACAGTGGAATGCAATAACTTGATAAGTTGTCAGACTGTACTGATGCTAACAAGGTTGAATGGATCAGGAAGACTTTTATGATGGAATGCGGCTGCTGAAAACAGCCCTCCCCCGAAAATTGGGGAATATAAACTGGAGAAGAAATAGTGCACCTAAAGAGCTCTGTCCAACTTCTGCCCAGTCAGATTTCTTTCATTCTTTTGGTTACGTTTAAAGACAGAATGCTGGCATTGAATGAATATGTAAGAGCTGCACAGTAGATAAACATGTTTTTTAAACAAGAAAATGGATAATAGCCATATTCACTGAGCCTGGTCTCCTATATTATTTATTTTATTATGTATTTAATATATTTGTATGTCTCATTATCCAGAATCATTAATAAGGTGTGTTTTACTAAAATTTAAAACAATAACTAAAGATGTAATGAAAATCAATACAATTATAATACACTAAAATAACATAAAAGATCACAGTGAAAATTCTTGCTCTTTATGTCATTCGGCCAGAAGATTTTATTTTAATTTTGTGAACATTCAAAATAGTCTTCATTTATGACTTAAAATAAAATGCTTTTTTTTACTAAGCTCCCATTTTACTCCTTTAAAATTATTCAATCTTTTTTCATTGTGAGGAATGTTCTTGCAAAAACATTGAGTCATTCGGGTACAACTGAATTTTAAAATTTAAAAACTTGTGGTGGGTAAAATAAAAATTAAAAAAAGCCATCTGTTTTTCCCTCCTAGAAACATTTCTACAACAATCAAACATATTAAAAATGAATTGTCTTGGTCATTGTGCAAGGCACCCATTCAGATATAATGTGTTTGTCTGGGTAGCAACGTCTGGAGTCCACATTCATCCCGAAAGAAACATTTATTTATTTATTTTGTCTTTTTCTTTGGAATTCCCTCCTCTGCAGTCTCTGAAGCTTAACAATGTCCAGGTTAGATGTCGTCTTCTAAACTAAACTAGATTCTTCATCTAGGCTTCAGTCTGGAATTGAATTCTAGTCTCTTTGATGATGGTGGCAGGGAGGAGGGGCAGATGAGATTGATACAGAAGGGGTAAAGACCGTCTTTTTTCTTCAAGGCCTTCAAGCTCCAAAATGAAGCATTTTATAGTAATTATACAAGCTCTAGATTGCAGGGGAGGATGATTTTTAAGCACTCAGCACACATTTCTCCCCCGCCCATGTTATCCGTCTCCTCCACATTTTAAGCAGACCAAAGCTGTCTGTCCCTTTTCCCCTCCCCTTCTCTTTCAGGGGGAGGGCTGCATGTGCTGTTTTCATTCTAGGGGAAATCAAGCCTGAATGCACACTGGAAACAAGCATCAGGAAACAAAACAAAACAAAAATCCCACCAAGAACACATCATACAGGCTGGAAAAGATTATAATGCTGGGCTAGGTAGACAACAAATAGAAGAAAAGGTCAACAGGACATGAAGTGGATAGCCAGAGCATTTATTAGAAGCCACAGGAATGCACCTGCAAGATTTGGGTGTTGCAGAGATTTTGTCCACAGAGACACAAGGAGCTGATTACAATTTGAGGGATTGTAACAACATACCTGCATGCTTTTAGCTGGATCCTAAAGTTCCATGCTGTCACCATCAGCTAAATGAACAATGGAGGCAAGGAAAGCAAACCAGTATTTTAAGAGTTCCTTTCCAAACTGAATATAGACCATGTACCCTTTGGAGTGATTTCATAAGCAAAGCACTTACTGAGACAACAAAATCAGCAATGAAACCACTTTGACTGTAGACTGATTTAACATGGCCTGATGGTGCGTCGAGCCTTGATTCAGCCGAGTTTGGACAGAAGGTTTTTTTTTTCTTTTACAAAATTGGTACCTATTGTATGATGCATGAGAGAGCTCCTATCCATTGAGACCCTGAAAATTCCTGCAAACTTCAACAATTCAGATTCAGGTTCAGAGTGATCTGAGTGAGAGGAACCAATGGGAAGCACGTATTTCGAAGATGTGGCTGTTCTTAATCATAGCACCTTCTCTGGGAAACTCAGTTGGCATTACAAACTGCCATTTTATTTATTTATTTATTTTACTAAAAGTCAAGTTGTCTTCAAATTAAGCTCTACTTATGCTGATTTCTTGGGCAGTCCATTTATTTTTCTAAACAATATGGGAAATGCTTTTTTACTATTGCCTCTGAGACTTTTCCATTTGAACCTATAACCATGCTACCAATAAAGGAGAATATTTATAACTCAGGGATGAAATGAGGGGTCCTTGGTGCTCTCTTCGCTTTCTTGTTTTCTTGCAGACGATTCATACCCAAACTAAGTAACATCAGTGCTAGTAAGGAGTGAGGTTTGCTTTCAGTTCTACTTCTCAGTTATGTTCTAATGCAGGGGTCGGCAACCTGTGGCTCCGGAGCCACATGTGGCTCTTTGGGCCCCCTGCTGTGGCTCCCTGTCCCATCACTGGCTGGCCTCACACTCCCCTCCCTCATCTGGCCTGAGACGGTAAGGGTGATGGCGTGAATGGAGAAGCAACTGTGGCTGATTCTCTGGCACTGGTTGAGGAACATAGCCACCCCCGGCCGAGGCTTCCCTTCGGGTGACCCTCCTCCCCCTCTGGCAACTCCCTGGCTGACTGTGGGGGGGCCAGGAGTGTGCGCATGCGTGGGGAGACCCTCAAGCGAGCGCCAAGTGCAGCAAAGGTATACTTGGAGGGCGGGCAGTGGGCGGCTGCTCGCTTAAGGAGGGTCATTGGATGTGGCTTCTCTCCTGCCCTAAGGATCTGGCTGGCCATTGCCTTGCCGTGTCCCATCCAATCCCCCCCGCAGCTCTTCGGCCAAGCGGGGTGGGAGTAAGCTTCAGCCTGAAGCAGCAGGAAGCGAAGGCTGCCTTCCCTCCAGCGACCCTCCTCCCTCTTCTTCTCCTCTCATGTGGGGTGGGGGGTGGCACGGCAAGGCAATGGCCAGATCCTTAGTGCAGGAGAGAAGCGGTCTTCATGCCACATTTGCACGTAAGACAGCCTTCGCTTCCTACCGCTTTGGGCTGGAGGTCACGCCCTCCCCGCTCAGTGGGGGGGGGGGAGAACGGAACATGGCAAAGCAATGGCCGGATCCTTAGGGCAGGAGAGAAGCCGCATCCAAAGACCCTCCTTAAGCGAGCAGCCGCCCGCCACTCGCCCTCCATGCGTGCCTTTGCGCCTTGAGGAAGGTCTCCCTATGTGCGCCACAGCCAGCCAGGGAGTTGCGAGAAGAGGAGGAGGGTCGCCCAAAGAAAAGCCGGGGGTGGCAATCGTTCCTCAGCACACAGAGAGAGAAAGGGAGAGAGAGGGAGAAAGAAAGAGAGAGATGAGGGAGGGAGAGGGAGAGAGAGATGGGTGGGGAGGAAGGGAAAGAGATAGATAGATAGAGATGGGGAGAGGGAAAGAGAAAGAGAAAGAGAAAGAAAGATGAGAGGGAGAAAAAGAGATGGCGAGAGAGAAAGAGAGGGAAAAGAGAGAGACAGATACCTTTTGCTCATAGAAAACAGACCCACAAAACATGGGTAGGCGTAGCTGGGGGGTCATGTGACTCGGCGGGAGTGACGTTGAGTTGGCCACGCCCACCCAGATTTTGTGGCTATGGGAGTTTTGTTTTCTCTGGGAAATGGGTTCAAATGGCTCTTTGACTTTTTAAGGTTGCGGATCCCTGTTCTAATGGTTTGCCCTGTCAGTGTTAGGGAAAGTGGTCTTGGAGGTTCTTTGGTTGGACTGCTTACTGTTAGTTTGTTTGACAATTCCTTGATTGGGGTATTGTTTACTTCTTGATTGTTGATTAATGTTAATCTTGGAGTTAATCAGCAATGAATGCCCAGATAAGCATAGATTCAAGAAGTAAATACCCCAATCAAGGAACTGCCAAATAAACCTATATTAAACAGCCCAAACAAAGAACCTCCAGGACCACTCCCACCAATACTGACAGGGCAATCCACTAGAATATAAACTGAGAGCAACACCCCCTCCTTACTAGCACTGATGTTGTTACCTAGTTTGGGTAATGAAACATCTGCAGGAAAACAACCAAGCTTGGAGAGCACCAAGGACTCCTATAGCCATGATATTTCTTCTTATCCAGTTGCTATCCAGATCAGCCCTGCTTCAGTCAAAGTCAACTAGGTGGGCAGATTGCTTCTTATGAACTGTTAGAAGCAGTGGTGAAATCCAATTTTTTTTACTACCGCTTCTGTGGGCGTGGCTTGGTGTGGCTTGGTGGGCGTGGCTTGGTGGGTGTGGCAGGGGAAGGATACTGCAAAATCTCCATTCCCACCCCACTCCTGGGGGAAGGATATTGCCAGTCAGAGGTGGTATTTTCTGGTTCTCCGAACTACTCAAAATTTCCGCTACCGATTCTCCAGAACCTGTCAGAACCTGCTGGATTTCACACCTGACATACATATGTAGCTTATTTACATCCTATAGTTATCAATATGAGAGATGGATATCCCTTAACATGGTCTCAACAATTTAAGTAGGGTCTCCTGCTTGGGTGGGGGGTTGGACTAGATGACCTACAAGGTCCCTTCCAACTCTGTTAATCTGTTAATAATAGCAAGTAAAATAGTTGGGTCATTCTTAGGTATCTCTTTTGTTTTAAATATCTCATGAAGTTAAGAATGAAAATATATTTCATGAAAATATAAGCAAACTGGCACACCAGCCCATAATCTTCTTGCTGCATAAAATTAGTGATCGCAACTGGGACTGGCAACTCCGTCATTAAAAAAAGTGGTGTCTAAGTGAAACTGGGACTGTGTCTTCAGTCTTACTTCAGCTTTCCTCTGCTTTACAGACCTGTAGTCATAAATGTGAGGACTGCAAGCAGTTGTTGAATAAAGCTGACTCTAATTGAGGACTACTTGTATAGGTAAATGTCTACTGTTAAATATTAGTAATAATAATATTAACATAATTAGTTGTCCCAGGAGCTTTGTGTCTTCTAGATTTTCCCCCCTCAAATATATTTTGCTGAGACTATGAATATATTGTTTTGTAGTTTTATATAGCAGGTGTTTTTCTTAACTTTTTTTTCTTGTGTGGCAGAAATCTCAAATTGGAGGAAATGAGCCCTCTTTTATTTAAATTTCCTGAGATTAGAGGAAGGACACTTGCCAAGCAATGCCTCTTCACTTGAAAACCTCTCCTCATAAATTATGTCAGGCGAACTTATTAAAAGTCTGTAAAAATTTCCTATTAAAAATAGTTGATTGCAGCCCAGATCATGGCAGTTTTTCTGCTTGCTCTGAAATTCCACGGCTGTCCTAAAGAAATATATTCTGAGACAAAAGGTTTTGTTTCCTTAGTAATAAATTATTTTTGCGATATACAAAGGAAGATAAAACTTTCACTTATGTTTGAGTGAAGGAAGATTTTAGCGATAACTTCAAATAATCTATAAAAAGAATATGAGAATGTAGATGTAGACAGCAAATTAAAATCAGAGTTCCTGTGTGTTTTTGCAAAGCAATTGCTTTTCAAACCATTGAAGATTATGACCAAGGATAATGGAATGGCTTACAAAAAACATACAACTGTAGGCAGCTTAATATTTTCAACTATGATCTCATGACAGTATATGAAAAAAAGATATTGCTATTTTTTTCTCATCAGCCATGTATTCTCTCTCTGAGTCAGGGGTGGGTTCTTGTTTTCTTCACTTCCAGTTCGCTCCTTTACACGCCGCGTGGGAGCAGGCGTGCACGCATGTGCAGTGCTTTAAAAAACCAGCTTCTGTGCATGCGCAGAAGCAAAAACAAGATGGTGCCACCTATGGCGCTGCCAAGAAAACCGGTTTGGGGGAGTGGCAGGCCTGGGTCACTGCTGGTTCTGGCAACCCAGGCCGCCAAGTTACTACTGGTTCCATAGAACCCACCTCTGCTCTGCGTATGTATATTATGGAGGCCAACCCAAATCAATCCACTGCAGGATGAAGGTTTCTACACTGAAGGTCATGGACTATAATCTACCATGCTGGTCAAGTGTGGGTTGGTAGATAGATGCTTCTTGACTTCCCAGTCTGTGAGTGAGAGAGCGAGCAATTGGCCTAAAATCACCCAGTTGACTCCTATGCCTCAAGGAGAAATAGAACCTGCATATCTTTGCCCCTAGTCAAGCAGTATGACCACTACCCGTCACTGGCTCTTGTTATGTATGGGCAGTGAGTGGGTATATGTATTACATAAATACACACATATGTATACGATGTGATATCTACATATGATCAAAACTTCAACATAGGAAATAGCATACCTCTTTGATATATACTAACATGAGTAATGATTATACTACATCACATTGGGAACAATTTTTTATTAAATAAATAATTGAATAAAAGAATAAATAAATATTTATTGTGAAGATGAACAATAGAAAATTTTCATAACTTGCACTCCCAGTAAAATAGGCACACTGTATCTGTGCATGCAGTAGTTAATGCAGAATATGTAGAATTTTCTATAAATATGTAATAATGAAATAATAAAATCTGTCTTTTATGAAACAATTGACTTTGAAATTCATGATTATTGGAACAAAAAGTATAAAGAACTGCTTTCTAGAGATACGTGATTAAATCAATTTGTTTCTAAAAAATGCAGATAGATAATAATGGAAAAGTTCAAAAAATCCCTAAAAGTATGCTTTATAACACTGAAAATATCATTTATGAAAATTATTATTCATTACTAATTAGCTCACAGAGATTTCAATGTATATAATAAAACATTTATTCTTGTTAATTTTATAGGGACTAACACTGCAATTTTATTTTTAATTTGGGAGTAATTTAGATTGAACTCAGTGGAACTTTTATCATGCTTTGTAAAAACATGATCTGTCAATCAAATGAACCTCAACTCATATTTTTATTTAATTGAGAAATATTTACTCAGCTTTAGGGAAGTTAATGAGATCCAGTTTGATATAGTGATTAAGGTACCAGGCTAGAAACCAGAGGACTGTGAGCTCTAGTCCTGCCTTAGGCACAAAGGCAGATTAAATGATCTTTGGCCAGTCACTTTCTGTCAGCTCTAGGAAGAAGGCAATGGCAAACCACTTCTGAAAAACCAATTTACAGCCCAAAAATCTCTTCCTTGATATGGGTAGCTATAGAAATTAACTGATTAAAAACCTTGCCAAGAAAACTGCAGGGATTTGCCTAGGCAGTCTCTGAGAATCAGACATAATTGAACAGAGGGGCGGAAAAGGAAGACGGTGTTATTAGGACCAGACCTAGATAACTAATTAGATGAGATGAACAGTATTTTACCCATGTTCCTGTATGTAGAAGTAAAAGGAAGCTATTTATTGTTTTCTTTCCTCCCTAACATCTTCTGGAGGTATGGAAGATCTCAAGAAAAGCTTTTCATTCTGTATGTAATCCAGTGTATGTGAAACTTATTAAAACGTGTTATGTGAATGTTGATGATTATCAGGCCATTTTAGTTTAGTGACAAATGTGTGTTAAGTCCAATGATGGTGAATTCAACTCTTTACAAATTTTTTCATGTGGAGTTTTGCAAGCAAGAATGGTGATTATATTGTTTATCGATCGGAATTTATTTATTTATGTGCCTTCGAGTCAGTTTTTGACACGTGCCGACTGCCTGGGCTAGTCCCTGCTGAGTTTTCTTGGCAAGATTTTTTGGAAGTGGTTTAACATTGCCTCCTTCTCCCTAGAGCTGAGAGAGAGTGGCTGACCCAAGACCCCATGATCACACTAAAACAGAACAGTAATAAAGCAAATAAAATTTGTACCATCTTTAAAATTCAAATATTCAGGAAAAATATATTGTGGCTAAATGCACCAAATTATATTGGTGTATTGTTTTAATTTTGGGCATGATATATTTAATATTCTTTAATCGTTCTAGAAAAAAAGTAAAGGATATTAAATGGTATATACATTTTTAATAATAGAAACTGCTGAGCCTGCATACCAGAAAACTAGATTTCCCAAAGGTCCTTTTCTAGAAGTCCCTCAGTCTTCATGCTTTTCTCCTGTCTTCTAGTTCGAGAGAGCAGCCTAGTATTTGCTGCTGCCACTTTCTGTCTTCTGGAGGGCACATCTTTTCATCTAACCTCTAACACTGTTTCATGAGAGAAACATGTCTCATATACTGGGCTACCTTTCTGGAAATTAAATCTCACTGAAAGGCAGAAGTTGGAATAATTTCTATAATGCCATCTCTTTGTCATATAGCATAAAGGTGCATTGACTCAGGGGTGGGTTTTAACTTACCTCGCCACTGGTTCGCTTCCTCCCACGCCACGTGGCCGGGAGGAAGCGAACAGTGCCAAAAATCCCCCCCCAAAAAGCCAAAAACAAGATGGTGGCGCATATGCAGTGCCGGAAACTTGGCTTCTGCACATGCGCAGAAGAAAAAAAATCAGCATAAAAATTTAAAAAATAAAAGATGGTGGCGTCCACGGACCGGCACTGACACAACCGGCTCCATGATGTCACCATGACGTCACCAGCGGTTTGCTACCGGTTCTATAGAACCGGTGCGAACCGGGAGGAACCCACCTCTTCGTTGACTAGAGAATTTAGACATTCCTTTTTCATCTCCCCAGGGAGAAATGTAAGTCACACAGGATGAACAAAACCAAATTTATTATTGAATAAAAATAAAAAATGTAAAACTGTTTTTAAATTCCATTGATTTAAATAATAGACATTCAACATGAAAGGAAATCATTACGATACAAAGTTGCACAAAAATGAATACAGGAATTTGCAAATTAGCTTTCAAAAATAAAAAAGAAAGCAAATGTTCTAGACAGACCACAAGATGGTGCTAGTCTGCTACAAATGTAGAGTTCTCTACCCAAAGTCTCTATAAATAAAATAGAGAGTTTTCAAAATATTTTTACAGATCACAATTGATTGTAGAAGAAAAATATTGTTGTCATGAACACAAAGTGAAGTAGGAAGATTGAGATTAAACATCCAATTCTATAATTTTTTTTACAGAAATCAAAGATTTGAAACTTAGACCAATAGAGCACAGAAAAATTTAAAAATAAAATAGGCACATTTATTCCTAGTTCTACAGAACTAGTTCTAACACTGTTGGCTCTGCACTCGGTATTTAATTTATTATTGATTCAGGCCATTTTGTAGGCCAGAAAATGTAAGTAAACAACATCTCTTTGCAGACATCATAGTGAATAATGAGGGTTGGTCCATGGACATGATTTCAGATCAGAAGTGCAATAAAAACTTATTTTATGCATAAAAATGTAGATGTTTATAATGTGTAAACATGCATGGTAATTTGTCTGTATTCCACTGACATTTTAAATACTTGAGACTTGGATGCTACAAATATCCTAATATCAATATCACTTAGACTTATATACCGCTTTCCAGTGCTTTCCAGCCCTCTCTAAGTGGTTTACAGAATTAGCTTATTGCCCTCAATAATTTGGGTCCTCATTTTACCCACCTCAGAAGGATGGAAGGCTGAGTCAATCCTGAGGCAGTGAGATTTGAATTGTTAAATTGCAGGCAGCCGGCAGGCAGCAGAAATAGCCTGCAGTACTGCACTCTAACCACTGCACCACCGTGGCTCATTCAATGTTAAGTGAATTGATTCTTCTGAATATTTTAAAATCTCTTTGTGGTTCTTCACATCATGAACTGTGATATCCCATTGAGCTGATCATGACCAGACTGTGAGGCACTGTCCTTGTGGATCCACTTTTAACTGCAGGGTTACATCCAGGTAATAGCACTAGGGAATTCTGTTCCCATTGCTGATAGGATTGAGGAATCCACAAAGGTTTATTCCATAATTTTTGTTTGTTTATTAATACTGTATGAAGCCTTGAAGAAAAAAAAACATCAAGGATTTGGGATTGGGTGTCCTGATCCTCAGTTCTATATCTTCCTGTCATCAAAGTCAGGTGAGATGGTGCAAATATTGTTGAAGTGGTGTTTGGATTCTCTCATGAACTGAACACTAAGAAGATGGAGTTGTGGATTGGTGACTCATGAATCAAGGAATTGAATAAGACTTTGAATCGGGATGGGTTCAAGTCCCCTAAGGCAGGGGTCCCCAAACCCCGGGCCATAGCCCACTACCGGACCATGCCCTGTTTGGAACTGGGCCATGTGAGCAGCGGGCCAGTGCACATGCACATGTGTGCACATGTGCAAATCGAGCTGTGCACATATACATGTGTGTGCTGGTCCACTGCTCACACAGCCTGGTTTCCCTGTCCTCACAGCTGGGCCACCAAGCCACAAAGGTTGGGGATTGCTGCCGGAAGAGATAGATATATAGTCTTGTTGTTGGCCTCAATAGTCCCTCCCTTGGTGACCTCTTGAGAAGATTCTTGCAGATGCTTTAGATGGATATATCATGATTCAGAAGCTGGGGCCTGTGGTATGAAGTTTGCTGTCTGCCATGTTTTTAGATAGCATATAACAAAATTCATAAGAAATTGCACCGTCTGCTATTGTTACTGAATAAGTTTCAATGTTTGATCATGCCTGTTTAAGTACTGTTTAGTACTTAATAAGTATAATAAGTACTGTTAGGTCATATTTTATTATTTTACTCAATATATTTTTGGATTGTCATCCATCCTAAAGTTGAATTAAATTAAATTATTTTATTAATTGCATTTAATAAGTTAATATATTAATGTACCATATTTTTCGGTGTATAAGACGCACTGAAGTATAAGACGCACCTTAGTTTTGGGAGAGGAAAACAAGGAAAAAAGGCCTCTGCCTCCAAGCAATTTGCCAAACAGCAATCAGCAAACAGCACAGATGATATACACTGTTTGCTGTGTATTTCTGTGCATGTGTGCTTGACCCATAGAAATAGCAAAGAATTGGAGAAATGTACATTATGCCAGAAAGTTTTCTTAAATGTAGTCACACTAACTCCTCCCAATTATTTAAATAGATCTACTCCAAGGTAACTAAACTCTAATACTAAACAAGACACTATTACATTTCAGACTATACTTGTACAGAGCTGTTAAAATTAATTAAAATTTCTGGAAGTATACATTAATCTCTATTATTTAAAAGAAAATACAATAGCACTGGGCCTCTTCAGAGCAAGCATTTATTTTAAAAAGCTTCTTTATTTTGTTAAGTTGTCTAGATTTACAGGGATCTCCAACCTTGGCAACTTTAAGACTTGTGGACTTCAACTCCCAGAATTCCACAGCCAGCAAAGCTAACAAAGCTGGCTGTGGAATTCTGGGAGTTGAAGTCCACAAGTCTTAAAATTGCCAAGGTTGGAGACCCCTGGCTCTAGAACAATAATAAAGCAGTCTTTAAAAAATAAGTCTAATAATTTGAACATTCTACAGACATTTATAGTTATTCACTTACCCCCTTCCATCCAGTTCAGCAAAAAATAAAAATCTGTCTGTCTCTCCCAGCTATTTGCCTCTACAGCTAGTTTCAGTTTCATTTTAGCACGTGGCAAATCAGCTGTACGTCGGGAAGCTGCTAGTGACTTGCTTTGCTTTACAGGCTCTTCCCTCTTTGCTGCAAACAGGTAAATTGCTGGAAGACAGAGGCCAAAGGGTGGGGGTGGCTGGGTGGCTGGGGCTACATTCGGTGTATAAGATGGCACCCAAGTTTTCACCCTCTTTTTGGGGGTAAAAAGATGCGTCTTATACTCCAAAAAATACGGTAATATGTTATAACTAAGAGTAACATAATACATTAATACATTTTATTTTCTGAATTTTATTAGAGTTAGGATTAGGATTTTTAGATAATAATTGGAAAAAAATCTAATGATTAAGAATACATAATGTAAAAAGTAGACCATATAAAGTTAATATTTCCAAATATTTTGCTAATCATAGCAAAAAAGAAATAGTATGGATTCTAAGAGAAACACCTATGAACTGGGAGATAAGATGTTATAACAACAAATGCCTTGCATTATAAACAGTTTTTTATATAAGAACGTTAATTCTTATATTTTGGTATGCCAGAACCGAAGCTGTTGGTTTCTGCCAAGAAGAGAAAGAAAAAAATAGAATGGAGAAGAGATTTACACAGCTTTATTTAACTAACTTCTATTGGGAAGAAATTTCTATTTGTGCAGTGCAGCACTTGGATTTCGTTCAAGCTGTCTGCATAAACTAGTCTTATTTATTAGCAATAAAGTGCCAGAAATGTGCCTGGCCACTACACAACAAATAAAGAAGACAAGAACTCTCTAAACTCTTTTTAAACAAAGAACGATATGCCAAACAAGAGACAGGGCTAAGTGCATATCCACATAGTTGTAGGTGCTTTCACTAAAGTTACAATACAGGTGGGGATTGTTTTTTTAACAATTTTGAAAAAGTACTAAATTAAACATCAAGGGAAAGTTAGATGAGAAAGAGATAGTAAGGCTGTAAGGACAAAAGGTTGTTATGAGAAGGAGAAAGGAAATTGATTATTAGATGGGGTATTACAGGAAAAAAGTGGGAGGGAAGTGGGATGAAGGCCAGTTAGGAAATGGGAAGGGCTGAGCCAAATCAGCATGGTAGAAGACGACACATGAAGATTGCAGCCAAGAACAGAGGGAGTGAAAGAGGAAAAGAGAAGTAAATGTGGTTGAGCCATGAGCAACTTGAAAGCTGTGCAGCCCTCAGTACTTAAAAGTTAGCTGTTGGATGCAATCAGAAGTTGCTATTTATTTCAGGAAAGTGTGGCAGACACCCAGAGACTATTTCAAATATATTTTTTGGGGGCTGCAAATTTTTGAACAGAAATGACAGATCAAAATATTCAAAAGAAGAAATGAATCTGAAATTTAGAATGGGAGGGGAGGGGAGGGGAGGGGAGAGAAGAGGAGGAGAGAAGATAATTCTTTATTGGCCAAGTGTGATTGGACACACAAGGAATTTGTCTCCAGTGCAGAAGCTCTCAGTGTACATACAGGCACAAGTGATAAATCATGATCATAATGATAATGCAATCATCACGAACCATAAGACACAACAATGTGTATGTAAAAACAATGTGTAACAATGTAAAAATGGTATAACTAGTTAGGGTACTCAGTAGTTTTGTGAAGGCAAATTTCAGTGCATTGGAATGTCCTAATAGCATTGAATGCTCAACACAATTCACTCAGAACAGTCTTGTAAAGTGGGCAGCATACTAGGACCAACACTCTTTATACTTTATATAAATGACCTTTGCGATCACATCATAAGCAACTGCGTTCTCTTCGCCGATGATGTAACACCACTGACAACACTGCTACCCTTCAAAAAGACCTCAACTTTGTGTCAGAATGGTCGAACAACTGGCAACTCCAAATCTCAACCAACAAATGCTCTGTCCTACACATTGGCAAAAAGAATCAGAACACCAAATACAAGCTGAATGGACACGACCTTGCAGACTACCCTCACTCTGTCAAAGACCTAGGAGTACTCATATCTAATGATCTAAGTGCCAAAGCCCACTGCAACAATATCGCCAAAAAGGCATTAAGAGTTGTAAACCTAATCTTACGTAGCTTCTTCTCCGGTAACATTACACTACTAACCAGAGCATACAAAACATTCGCCAGACCAATCCTTGAATACAGCTCATCTGTCTGGAACCCACACTGCATATTGGACATTAATACAATAGAGCATGTCCAGAGATACTTTATGAGAAGAGTCCTCCACTCCTCTACTCGCAACAGAATACCTTACGCAACCAGACTTGAAATCCTGGGTTTAGAAAGCTTAGAACTATGTCGCCTTCGGCATGACCTAAGCGTAGCCCATAAAATTATCTGCTACAACGTTCTTCCTGTCAACGACTACTTCAGCTTCAACCACAACAATACACAAGCACACAACAGATACAAACTCAAAGTGAACTGCTCCAAACTCAATCACAGAAAATACGACTTCAGCAACAGAGTGGTTAATGCCTGTAACTCACTACCTGACTCTGTGGTTTCCTCCCCAAATCCCCAAAACTTTACCCTTAGACTGTCTACTGTTGACCTCACCCCATTTCTAAGAGGTCAGTAAGGGGTGTGCATAAGTATACCAGCATGCCTACCGTCCCTGTCCAAATGTTCCCTTATTTTTGTACCCATTTTATGTATCCAAATAATGTTATACTTATGTATATTATCAAATATGTACTTGCCAAATAAAAATAAAATAAATAAATAAAATAAACCAGTTTTCAGATCTGACTCTGTAATGATTGGACCTGGTATACTAGCCTTGATTGTATGAAAACATTTTCTGCCACCACCTTTGAATTGAATGGTACATGAGAATCTGCAGGCCTGCTCTTTAAGGGAAAGTGTGCCCTTGCTCAAACAGCAGAACCTCAGTCCTTGAGCTGTTTCCTATTTACCATTAGCAACTCTGCTTGATCTAGCTTTAAATTCAGCTAGTTTTTTCTTATTCCCGCCTAAGAAATTATTATATTGACATGGTGGGTGGGCTGGAACATCAGCTGTGAGAAGCATGGAACAAGGACAAACTGATAAAAATTTTAACCACAATTACCCAAAACAATTAATGAATGCATACTGCCCTATCATTACAAGTGAGATAATTAGAACAGGGTGTTGGCACCTTAGACTGCCTATACATAATTTTCTCACTTAAAATAATAGTCATTGGAAGCCCTGCATTGTAACATTATCTTCTGCTTAAAAGGTATTAATTAAAATTCCAAGATACTTATTCTTTGGATTAACTGTTTCTTGTCTAGACTGATTGGTGTATAAAAAAAACTTGACACTTACCAGAGAAAATGAAATGCTTTAAGAAGAGAAACTGGGTGCATTAGAAAGAGCAATTTTAACTCAAATGATTACATGACACTATATAAAGAAATGGAATGGTAGTGATACTCTAAAACATCGCAATGGCTGGGAAATTCTGAGAGTTGAAGTCTATAAATCTTAAAGCTACTGAGATTTTAAAACACTGCTTTAAAGCAGGGGTCCCCAATCCCCGGTCTGCGAACCAGCATCAGTGTGCGGCATGCCAGACACCGGGCCATGCAAACAAGCAAAGGCCCATCCGTGGGATGCAGGCAGCATGTAAAACCACACCCCTTCCGGTCTGCGGAAAAATCGCTCTCCACAGAAGTGGTCCTTGGTGCCCAAAAGATTGGAGGCCATTGCTTTAAAGGACATATCTAAGTGTATGCTTAAAGGTAAAGGTAAAGGTTCCCCCGCACATGTGTGCTAGTCATTTCCAGCTCTAGGGGTGGTGCTCATCTCCATTTCTAAGCCAAAGAGACAGCGCTGTCTGAAGACGTCTCCATGGTCATGTGGCCAAAATGACTAAACACCGAAGGTGCATGGAGCACTGTTACCTTCCCACCAAAGTGGTCCCTATTTTTCTACTTGCATTTTTTATATGCTTTCGAACTGCTAGGTTGTGTTGTGGCCCGCCAGCGGCCTCTGCAGCTGGTAGCTGATTCAGGAGGCTGGTGTGGTGATTCGCCAGGGGCCTGTGCAGCTGGCACCAGAGTCGGACAGTGAGGAGGTTGGAGAAGACTTGGGCCAGAGGCAGGGATTCAGCCAGGGCCTTCAGAACCTCCAGAGGCTGCAATGAGTGCAGAAGAAGAAGAGGAGGAGCCTGTCCTCAATGAGCATGTGCGCAGAGCTGCCAAAAGGCAGGAATGGCTCCTGAGGAGAAGGACTACTCAGGAGTAAGGCTTGGGGTTAATTGGCCAGTCCCATAGCCTATTTAAGTGAGGAAAACGACTAACCAATTTGCAGGAAACAACTTCGTTCATTCCACGTCTTGTCTCTGACTGCAAAACTCTTGTTCAGCTTGTGTTTGAAAGACGTCAACTTTCCTGCAAATTGCTCCTGGGCATTCTGCCAACAATAGTAAGATTGTGTGCTGTTATCAGACAGACTCTTCGTTGGACTTTTAGTTCTTTTTGCTTGGACTATTGCTGGCTATTAAGAAGGTTAATTAACAGCTGTTGCTCCAAAAATACTGATGTATTATTTCATTGAACGACTGCTAAGACAGATAATTAGTAGTTTGTTAATATTAAAACAAGGTTTGTTCGGACACTGTTTGTGCTGTGTTCCTTGGTCCGGTAGCTGGGTCAGAACAGGTTGGCAGAAGCTGGGACAAGTAACGGGAGCTCACTCCGTTACGTGGCACTAGGCAGAGGTGGGATTCAGCAGGTTCTGACCAGTTCTGAAGAACTGGTAGTGGAAATTTTGAGTATTCGGAGAACCGGTAAATACCACCTCTGACTGGCCCCGCCCCCATCTATTCTCTGCCTCCCGAGTCCCAGCTGATTGGGAGGAAATGGGGATTTTGCAGTAACCTTCCCCTGGAGTGGAGAGGGAATGGAGATTTTACAGTATCCTTCCCCTACCACGTCCCCCAAGCCACCCCCCCCAAGCCACACCATGCCCACCAAGCCACGGCCACAGAACCAGTAGTAAAAAAATTTGAATCCCACCACTGGCACTAGGGATTCAAACTGCTGAACTGCTGACCTTCTGATTGAGAAGCTCAGCATCTTAGCCACTGAACCACCGTGTCCCTAAGTGTATGCTTAGCTATAACCTAATACACAATAGGATTATAGCAAAGAATTAGAAAGTATTATCAGTGTAATATAAGTGTATACATATACTAGAGATGCACTGGTGAAAAACATCAAGTAATTCAATGATAAATTGTAAGAGGTTATACATGCAACAGCTAGAAAGGATTTGTTGCTACTGCTAGTGACTAAAATAAAAAACTTGGAAAAAAAATGGAGGAACCTGGAACTGAAGAAAGATTTGAATTAAGTAAATTCACTAAGGCAAGAGTTAATAAATACATAAAAATATAAATAAATAATTAAAATGGAATTTTGTGAAGAAGCAAATTGTTCATTCCCAACACTTGCTTCAAGCAATATGTTCTGTCCCAGCCTTTGCAAGAAACAGACTCCTCGCAAAGAAAAACCCCTATTTATTTTACACCTTGTGAATTAACTGCATTTACCCACAAAGTCCAGGCAAGAGTCCTGCAAGGAGTTAACTGAAACAATAGCTTGTTATCAGCTTGTTATGATAATTGTAAGGCCCTGAGCTCCCAGTCAAAAGGCTGCAAGTTAAGTCAGTTCAAATAAACAAACCTCAGTTCTGGCAAGGTAGTCTTTCTTGCAGGAAATACAATGAGCAAAATCTCCAGAAATGCGAATGGTTGTCTGCTACGACCACCCTTTCCTCCTATTTATTCCCCAGGCAGGGAGGGGCCATTCAGCGTCTACGTTTGTATTACTTCCTGAGTTGACTCCTTATCCTCCGTTGTTCACCTCTCCTATCTGTTCTGCGCATATGCACATCTGGAACAGGCCCCAGCTGTTCCTCCTCCTCACTCATCTCTGACTCCAAAGGCAGCTGCCTCTCTGGTGGCTGGGAAATGCAGGATGGCCCTGGCTCTATCTCTGAGTCTGATGCTGAACATCCATCAGAGCCTTCCCCAGGCTCCAGAACTGGCCCAAGTTCTTCCCCAATCTCCTCATCATCCGAGTCTGCCGCCAGCTACGCTGTCGGCTAGTGGGTCACAACACAACATAAATGCAAACTCTATACCTGAACAACATTAGAATCAAATTGGCTGCATAATAAGAGTAGAAAAGTGCAATCCAGATAGTGAAAACACTTCCAGATGCACATTATAGAACAGTAAGTGAATTATTACTATCAAATATAGGGTTAGATTTAAGAAATTCAAGAGAATAAGTGTGCCAGGAAAACTTATCAGAATAATAGGAACAATATCAAAAACAGATATGACATGCTTAACTTACACACACACACACAAAAGGATCTGAAGAGCAATGGGAAGAGATAAGAGACACAGCACTAGATATTGCAAAAACAACCAGTCAGATCCATGGGTGGTATGAAAACTGACTGCTTTCTTGAAGCAATTTCCAAGATTCAGAAATTTACATGGATATGACTGGATGATGATAAAAAAAATCCTACTGTGCTTGATAATATTGAGAAAAATATAAGTGAAACTATATTGAAGTATAGTGGCTAAAGTAAATAATTAGAATTGAGGACTTCACTGGAATGTTGTTTTAAGACCTATGGATTATCATAAGGCACATTCACAATTGTGAGCATTTGCCCGTATACTGTACTTACCAAGGGTCAAATGCAACTCATCCTGTCTATTTCTGAATCAAGTTTATTGATTGCTTCCCTGGAATGATATTTTACTCTAAAACCCACCAAGAGTTTCACCTAGAGCAAAATAGGTCAATGGCCAAGTGTTGAGCAATAATAATGTTGTACCATCTTTCACTTACAGAAAGGACTACAAACCAGTGCCTTTACCAATGTATCCCAGTGTCTATAAAAATTCCATATTTGATAGTGTTGAAAGCTGCTGAGAGTTTAAAGGGAACTATCAAAGCTGAACACAGATATCCTTGCCCACTTTATTGTGACTTACTAAACAGAATTTAAGTTGATGGTGTTGATTTAAAAAACGTTGTAAAGCTTACAGCTGGTGATCAAAGCAGTTTCAGTTTCATATCTCAGCCAAAGGGCCTATTAAAAAGGATCTCTATAATTAGTATTATCCAGATGCATCTCAAGTTGCAAACCTTTTTCAGTTACTTTTTCCAACTATGGAAAGTTTGAGGGGAAGGTGCTCTTCAACAGAGATTGTATAACTTTTTTTTCATAATGGGGTACATTTCACCAATGGTGGGATTCAAATAATTTAACAACCTGTTCTCTGCCCTAATGACTGGCTGGGTAGGCGTGGTTGGGTAGTCATGTGACTGGGTGGGCATGGCCAACTCAACATCAGTCACGTCGAGGAGCATACCGCCCGCCCCCACTCCTCACAGCCACTCCTCACCTGGCCTGAGAAGATAAGACCAAATGCAATTCCAATTTGTTTCTTTTTTTGAGAAGTTACAATTGATTAATTGAAGGTTTTCTTTTTTAGTCCCACAAACTTTTGTTTCCCTGCACACAACGCACACGAGGGAGAAATGCGATGGAGCTAGAAATCAGGTAGGCAAAGAAATGCTTGGGGAAAACAAGAGCATCTGGGAGGTGGTGGTTGGGGCAAACTCTTCTGCCCACAAAAACCTCGTATTTGACACTGAAAGGAAGAGCAAGAACTGCCTGGAAGAAGCTAGTCTTCCAGGGAGTAAGGAATACCCGGGCTGACTAGCGTGGCGGGGTGAGCAAGTGGTGTGATCAGCCGATTCTCCAAACTGCGTAAAATCTTAACAAGCGGTTTGCCCGAACCGGTCCAAACCGGCTGAATCCCACCTCTGCATTTCACCCACAAGAAGACATTTATCAATTCCTTAATAAGCCAAGAGGATCAAGTAAACAGGTGCTAATTTTCATCTCTCCGCACATCTTGTCCATGTCCTTGATATCTACAAGTTGAGAATAATCCAAAATAGCAGGACAAGCATTTGTTAAGATTACATCCTTATGAAATATTCTATCTTCCCTCTAATATCTTGGTAAAGGGATACAAAAAAGCTCTCCACACCAGTGTCAGCCTCTTCTATATGGATACAATGCAGAGGTGGGTTCCTGCTGGAGCTGCCCAGTGCACAGTGCACTGGAGTAGAAAGCTGCCGATTGCGCAATTTGCGCGCGACCACTCCAAAGCCCTCTCTGCCGGTCCACTGCGCGCGTCGCCATTTTTTCCGTTAATTTTGGGGTGATTTTGCTTCTGCACATGCGCAGAAGCAAAATTGTGCCGAAATCTTGCGAGGGGATGTGCGCGCACGTGAGATTTCAGCACGATTTTGCTTCCGCGCATGTGCAGAAGCAAAATCGCGCGAGGGGGCGCACGCGCGTAGCAAGCTGCACCCCCCGAAACTTGGAGATGCGCGTGCAACACACTAGCACCAGTAAGACAGCAACCCGCCACTGATACAATGGAAGTGGAGGAAACAGTTGTGAGATGGGTCTCACTGCATGCTCAGATGCACTCCTTTTGCTCTCCAGGTGGCAATTATTCTGCATCAACCTTCTGAACTCCATAGTGGCCAGGAGTTTATTTAATTCTGAACGAAGGCTTAGAAATATTGGTGTCAACTACCTGGGCTGTTTCTGTGTTCCACAGAAAGTTTCAAAAATACTGTCATCAGACAAAATTGAAAATTCTCAAAATACATTGGATTCTTGAGGCATCTGGCTTGAACCATTTTAATTAGAGATTTTTTACACTCCAATGTAAACCTGAAAGTTTCTCCTTCGGATTATTGACACTAGGTGATCAGAATACGAAATTTCTGGCTGAGATTGTATAATAATTGCAGTTATTCCTGTATCATTGTACATAGTCATTCATGTCCTTGTCTTTTTGCAGATGGACTATGGCAACTTACAATATTACTACAGTGTCCCAACCAACCAAATGTGACTGGGATGGAATATCTGGTTAGTGTGATGGAACACCTATGGCCATAGCTATGGTTTTCCTATCCTTAACTCCTACTTTATGGTATCACGGAGAAGTGTGGTAGGTGGAGCTAAAAGAGATGAATTCCCCTCTTCTCTCATCCAACAATTATCCAAGTATTGAAATCAGGATTTTCAGCTTGCAGGGATTATACTAAAAAAATCAATAGTTTTATACTATTTGCAAGTTGATTGGTATAATATTATGGAATACTTATCTCTTGGAGTGTTTTGCTCTGTCTTTTTCCAAAAAGGAGTATCCAGGCATTTGTAGGATAACTACTATTTAGATCACCTACTATTTGTTCTTTAAAAAAAACTTCATTTCAATTTTTATATTTAATATTTTAGGCATTGATGGTTTTATTATGATAGCTTTATTTAAGATTATGTTTTATTGCTCTTTTGTAAACTGGGCAACTCTGGGAGGAACAGTGGTATAGAAATTAAACAAATCAGTAATCATAATCACTTATGACCATGTAGTCATTCTTAATGCATCATGTAAATCAAAATATAGCATCTGAATTATTATTATTATTATTAGTTTTGCACTAATCTGTGCATCATTATTGGCCATTAATCTTATGCAGAAGGTGCTATCACTTTTAACACATGGGCTTCCACAGGGGGAAAGATATTATTTATTTCAGCAATTCATGTATAAAACAGTTATATATTGCCTTTCAGCAAAACTTTCAGTTAAAATGCATAAAACTTTGGATGTTATCTAATAGCACCTTCTGCAATAGAATGCATCGCCAGGGAATATGGTTTTTCCTTTCTCTCCCCCTCTTTGCAGTGACCCTCCCTCACTCCCAAAAATGTTTAGGAAAATGTTCTGGAGTGAAATTGGGTGGAGAAAAAAGTACTGCTAAAATAAATGCATTGTAGAAGGAAATTTTTTTTTCACTTACCATTGAAAAATCTGTGGCACAAGCAATATTCTTATCTACAGAGAAGGTAAAAAATTAAATTACACTTTAAAGTGAATTTCACTGATTCCTACTTCCTGAATCTTCCCTTCCCCACTGGTTCAGAAGCATGCGTCATTGTTGCGCACAGTTTTTCACCCTCTGCGCATGCAGAGGGTGAAAATGGCAACATCAGGGTGGGTGGGCAGAGCCTTGCATTGCTGCCGCTACTGGTTTTCCAAACCACTGGCGGCCGCCACTACCGGTACACCAGAACTGGGCCCTGCCTGTTGTGGCTTTCCCGCGTCCCGCACAGCTGGTCATGGATCCGGAGGACCAAGAGCCGACTGTGGTGCAGCACTATCATCCTGTGCACCTGGCACCTGAGTCCGATAGCGAGGAGGACTTGATGCCAGAGGATGAAAGCCAGCCAGGGCCTTCTGCACCTCCTCAGTTGGAGCTGAGTGATTCAGGAGAAGAGGAGGAGCCTTGGCTTGATGCTAGGGCACGCAGGGTAGCTAGCAGGCAAGAATGGCTCTGCAGGAGGAGGTCTCCTTGCATGTAGAGCTGTGGGCTAATTGGTCATGCATTAAGGCTATTTAAGGCTTCAGCACGCTGAAGTTGACGCTGGAAGCAACTCGTTGCAATTGTCTTACCACGTTTGCTGCTCTGAATTTCTATGGCTTGGATTTCTGAATTTTCAGTTCATGAAATAATTTATTCTGGGCTTTCTGCCAACTTCTGCGAGTTACTGATAACTGAGGACTAATTGCCTGTTTTCTTTGGGGGTTTGAATTCTGGCCAAATCTTAAGACTGGAACAGTATCGGACTTTTTGCACAAAGAACCTTTTCTGTTCTTCATGGACTTTAAAACCTAGCTACTAAGAACATTATTATTAGTAAAACTTAGCATTATTGCAAACAGTTGTGTGTGCGTCATTTCTGAGGGGTCTCCATGCTGGGACACAACACTGCCTGAACCATTACGTAATTTGAAATGGAACTTGCTAATGATTTTGATATTTCGTTGAACCTTGCAATAAAATGTGTTGAACACAAAAATGTGTTCACACATAACAGGGTGTATTTATATTTGTACAAAAATGTATTACATTATTTTAAAAGTGTTACCCACCATTACTATTTAGAGAAATGTACATGAATGGTAATACAAAGTTTTGAATTGTTCAAAAAAGGTCCCCTTACAATCAATACCAATTGGATGTACTGTAGCAGAGTTTTTCTTTTTCTGAGAAACTGAAGCTATTTTTTAAACCTGTTTTTACAAAAATAAATCAGTACAGTAAAAATATCAATGTCCAATAGCATGGCAAAGTGCTAACTATGATTTGATCTTCCTGTTATAAAAATATTTTGGGCACAATGCTGCCTAAAATATTATAAGCCTTAAATATTTCCAACTAAAGTCATTTAGCATAAGAATGTATTTCTTACAAATTTTGAAAGTGGATTCTAATATGCTGCATTTATTATTTTTTTAAAAATTACAAATCAAATATTGTCTTTAAAATGACCACAAAAAACCAATAAACTTTTCTTAACATTTATAATATCAGCTACTCTGATTTAGTATTATTTATTAGAATTTTAAAAAAAATCGCTACATTTTTTACATCTTGCAAACTCCAGGCTTTCACCAAAAATAAATCACTGTTTAACAAGGTCAAGAGAAATAAGGACCAAGTTAGGTTCAAAGTTTGCAGGTCTTTGCATTTATCAGGTAGAAATATGCTGCATTTCACTATTTCATAAAATGGCCCTTTATAAAAAAAACATTAATCTTTGTTCTTCTAAATCTTGATTTCTCAAATGAAAGAAATGAATGATGGCACTGAATCAAGAAATTATTTGAAAGTATTTTTTGCTTTGTCTTTTCAGGACCACCAGGACTTTCACATACGTTTTCAATTTCTATAA
This sequence comes from Diadophis punctatus similis, assembly GCA_023053685.1. Classification (NCBI taxonomy): domain Eukaryota; kingdom Metazoa; phylum Chordata; class Lepidosauria; order Squamata; family Dipsadidae; genus Diadophis; species Diadophis punctatus. The sequence goes on from JALIGW010000001.1 coordinate 243,536,430, forward strand.
GGATGTGATTATCTTGTGGGCATGTTTCACTCCTACAGCCTGTACTGAAGATCAGTCAGCATAGGGTACCTTTTTCATGGAGGGATCAAGATAAGTTCAGCATTTCACTATATCTGCTGTGTTAACTACCGCTGTTTTGTTCTATGATTGTCCACTTAGCTTTAAATTCCAATTTTGCAGATCTTCCCTTTTTACAAAGTAACTCCCAGTTATACTAAACTTAGCTTTTCCCCCTGCTCTAACAGACTAATACTGTACAGAATCAAAAAATAACCCTTTTAAATCTTATCTAGTATTTTATTTTTCCCTCATTGATTCTACATATATACTATATGGTCTACTTATCAAAACAAATTTCACTCCTAGAATCCATTATAAGAAAGAAAATTACATGGGTAAATACCCTGTTTTCCCCAAAGTAAGACATCCCCTGATAATAAGCCCAATTGGGCTTTTGAGTGCATGGCAATAAGGCCAAGTGCTTATTTCAGGGTTCAAAAAAATATAAGACAGGGTCTTATTTTCGGGGAAACACGGTAGCATATGACTTTTCTTTGATTCTGAGGAATTCTTATGGAGTTTAATATAGTCCAGTCTCTTTGGGCTGAAGATGGATAATAGAAGCTCCGCTATCGTTTTCTTTCCTTGTAGGTAAGGTAGGAAATCATATCTATACAGAATGCAGAATTTTGCACCTTCATCTGTGGAAATACTGGTATATATGTGTGTGTAAGAGAGTGTATGAGTGTGTATATATAAAAACCGTATAAATGTTTGCTATTAAAACTTAAATGATTTTCTTATGTTTATACATGCAGTTTTAAATGTTGCCATTCATTATTCATAGAATATTCACATTTGCTTTGTGTAAATAAAATAAAATCCAACTACATGGATTATTCCAACATTTCCTCTCCCAGAAAAGCACATCTAGGCAGCTAGCAAGATACATAGCCAACTCTTTTAAAAAGAATGTCAGCAACACTTTTATGTTGAGTCCAGAGGCAATGATACTCATTTATACTCTGTGTAATCCACCCACCATATTTTCTTAGCCTCTGGATGCCATACTCCTGATATAAATTTGGTTTCTAACTGGAGATATACTATGGGAGCTCTGGATGCAACTTTCTTCAACATATATCAAACACAAAACTGTTCCAGATCCTCTTAACAAGACAGCATGAGAAAAAAAAACCCTTTCTTGCAGCTATTTTATTCTCCTTTCTCTTAAATTAAAAAGTGTTGTGTTCTTGGCTATGCATCATCATAGAAAACCTCTGGGGCAAAATCCAATATTGGATTTGGGATTGGATGTATGTTCAAGCAATGAATTTGCCTCTCTCCCTCCTGCTCCTTTCCATTCCGAAGTGCACTGGAAGTTCCCCATCCCTCTGGAACAGATTTGGGGGGGTCTGGAGATGGTAGAAGGATGTACCTTTTTCCCGGTTTTAAAAAAAATCTTATTAGTAGAAGCGCTTCTTTTAGATGCCACCTGTCGTTGTATTATAATGGTCTTTCCTGGAAATGATAATACATTCTATTAAAATGATGAATAAAGGTACAAACTATGAGAGGCACAAAGAATGTTTGGCTATAGATGAGATTAAGAAAATCACTAATATTTCTGCAACTATTACTTTATTAAACATGAATCCAATTAGGCAATATGTACCAGAAAAGCATAGTTATATTTTTCTTCCAACGATAACAATATATATTTTACTACATACCTACCAATGACCAGTTAGGGCCCACAGAGTGGGTCTCCTCCAGGTCCCATCAGCTAAACAATGTTGGCTGGCGGGCCTTCGGGGGAGGGCCTTCTCTGTGGCGGCCCCCACTCTCTGGAACCAGCTACCTCCCGAGATTCGTACTACCCTTACCCTACTGGCCTTTCGTAAAGCCGTTAAGACCTGGCTTTTCTGACAGGCCTGGGACCATTGACCTCCGGTAAATGTAGATGAGGTCGGCCCATGAATGACGGATGATTGTGATTTTAATTGTATTTTTAATTCTGTCTTTTTAACTTTTTAAACTTTCTATTTATATTTCTTGCTGATGTGAGCCGCCCAGAGTCCTTCGGGAGTTGGGCGGCATAGAAATGTAATAAATAAATAAATAAATAAATAAATAAATAAATAAATAAATAAATAAATAAATAAATAAATAAATAAATAAATAAATAAATAAATAAATAAATAAATAAATGAATAAATATTACCCAATGTAATTATTGAGAACTACTATTTCAATATTGATTAGAACAAAAATAGTAGTGATATACTCACCCCTCAGAATCAGTAGCATAAAAATGTATGTCTCAAGATCTATAGAAATAATGCAGTTAGGAAGGAGATTAGGTTTTGAGTCAGAAGAGTTTAGGATTGTGATGCCGAACCTATAGCACTCATGCTACAGGTGGCATGCAGAGCACTCTCTGCAAGCATGCGAGCCATCGCCCCAGCTCAGCTCCACCATGCATGCGTGCGTGCCTCCCACCGGCCAGATGGTTTTCAGGTCTCTGCTGCGTATGCGTGGGGAGTGGGGTGCGCACGAGGGGTTGCGTGCACATGTGTGGGGGTGGGTGGGGGGAATGTTGGGGGCACGTGTGCATGCGCAGGAGGGGCGGGGCACATGCACTGGTATCGCGAGCACATGCACGGGCCCCAGGATACATGTGGGGGGGTTGCACGTGGATGTGTGGGGAGCAGGGGGAGCACAGGGGGGGTCGCACACACATGCATGGGGTGGGCACATGTGGGGAGAGTTGCACATGCATGCACCAGGGCAGGCCGCATGGGGGTCATGTGCGCATGCTTGGGGGGTGGGTCATGCATGGGGGTCACACGTGCATTGAATTATGGGCACGCATGCGCAGTGACAAAAAGGTTAGCCATCATTGGTTTAGGACAGTGATGGCTAACCTTTTTTTCCTCGGGTGCCGAAATAGTGTGTGTGCGCGCTATCGCATGCACGTGGGTGCCCACACCCATAATTCAAAGCCCCCCACTTGCCCCACCCTCCTGCGCATGCTTGCACGACCCCCCCACTCCTCCGTTTCCCGACTTCCAGTGGACCCAGTAGGTCCATTTTTCACCCTCCCCAGGCTCCAGAGGCTTTCTTGGGAGCTTGGGGAGTGCAAAAATGCTCCCCCCGCCACCCCAGAAGCCCTCCGGAGGCTGAAATCGCCCTCCCAGAGCCTCTGCGCAAGCTAAAAATTAGCTGGCGGGCACGTACATGCGCGCTGTTGCTGAGCTAGGGCAACGGCTCGCGTGCCAGCAGATATGGCTCCGCATGCCACCTGTGGCACCTGTGCCATAGGTTCGCCACCACTGGTTTAGGATCAATGGATTAAAAGATTGCTTGCTTGGAATTACATTTTTAAAAATAATTCTAAAAAAGTTCTTAGTTATCTTTTGCAAAACACTAGTTTAAAGAGAATTTCTATGATCTTCTGTGAAGCAGTATATGGTATGAAAAACCTGTGAGCAAAAGGGCATTTTCCTTTAAATGTAATGTACCAGTAAACATTCCTAATGGTTCTGTTGCAAATAATGACAAATGTTGATAGGCTTCTTCAAATTGCAGCAACCAATGTCAGCCAATTATTTTTATTATAACATTTGTCCAAAAAGACATCTCTCTAAATATTTATTTGGTGTTCTGTATTTACTCATTATCCATATTGTTTCAGTCAACCACTGTTTATCAAAACAGGATGCAAATAAACATTTATAACAATTATTTAAAGTTATCTCTTGAATTGTTATAGTTTTTTTTAGAATTTGTGTTCTTGAGTGAATTCTTTAATTTCTGAAACTTTAATGCATGTTTTCATACATTCATGACTCACAAATTAAAGAACTGATGATGTTTTTATATTTCCTTGTCAATTTGAAATTTAGAATATAATTCCTTATAAAATTCTGCAGATTCTTCTTATTTCCAATCTTGTAGGACAATTTCTCTGTTATCATCCTTCTTTGTTCTCTTTGTTCTGATTTGCTATGCAAATAAACCAGGAAAATAAAAATAATCCTGGTTTATTTGCATACTTAAAATGATGTTATAACATTTTATCTTCTTTTTGAGTTCTGCTATTTCTAGTAAATCTAATAATTATTTGAGTTTATTTAGCTCGTTCAGTACTTACTGGCTTGAGTTGGTTTTGTGAATCTGTTCTGGTTCATCAATTTTTTTTTACAATTGTGATTTCTATCTATTATATAGAATACAGAAAGAAACCCTTTCTTTTGGTTTGATGCAAGTTTTATGTGCATTCCTTAAATGAGAAGAACAATTATTTGAAAACTGACAAATATATATTAGTATGGTTTTCTGAAGAACTGGAGAATCTGTATTTACTTTGAACTGTGAATAAAACTGTACCTTCTTTAGCTCATCCTATGATCCTCCACATGTTCAAGAAAATGCACTCAACTTCCTTGAAATTGTTGATTATACATTTCTATTTTTTTACTTATATTATCTTAAAAAAAAAGATTTTTGAAGCAGCCAAAGATCAACAGTGATACTCATTGAGAACCAAGTAAATCCAATATATTAGAATTCAGTATATAGGCTTAGCATTAGATAAGTCCTGTACTAGTTCCAGCTTTAAACCGGTAATAATTCCTTGGGCTTTTATGTAGCTACAAAGATTAGGATAGTAATTTAAGCAGCTTGCTGTCCATGAGCATGCTATGAAATATATTCAGTGACACCAGCAAAGCCTCTGGGAAGCTTTACATCCAGGAAAGAGACATAAACAATTTTCAAATGGGCACTATGGATTTACAAACTGAATGTCTTACCAAACATAAAGATTTGCTTGGCAGTATGGACAAAAGGGTAAATAAAAGTTACAGTTTTATTGCAATGCCTTGAATTAAATATTGCTAGTATTATATATTTGAGAAGTTTAGCATTTTAATTTGAATCTGGTCTGCCAACTTTAGAATCTTTGTAAAATGTGCTATTCCCATGTTTTGATTATTCCACGCAGAGTTAAGCCTCTCTAATGGTCTGGTCTATGCCTGTGAATTACAAGAATTTAGCAACAAAATCAAACTCTTAGTATATCACAATCACACTTACTTAGATTGGTAGATGATAGGCAATCAAAGAAGCACAATAAACATTTTTAAAACCTGAAAACTTATTCATACTACCAGTAGAAGACTAGTTACATCACTAGTAACATTAAAATATATCTAAGAAAACTCAGTATCAGAGATGTTTGTGTACACATAATCCTTAATCTGATAGTTAAAAGCACTTGTCAAACCAAATCTAACTACTTTCAGTCTCATATCTGCTGTCTCTAGTGGCTAATACCATCCGAGTCAGAGACAGATCTAAATGTGATTACTCTTAGAATACTTTGCCTATCCCAATCTTGCTGTTTTATGATCGGTTTACTAGACCATGTCATCTGGGGATTTATGTTCCTTCTAAATAATGTACCTTTTGGAATAAAGACATAAGTGTTCTTAATGTTCACGTAGCAGTTCTAATCCATCCTGCATTCTGCTAAAGTTATAGGTTCACAGATTAATTATGTGTTATGCAAAGCTGGTGTTATTTTATATTATTTTAAGGCCATTAGGTAGTTTTAAGGCAGGGTGGTATTATAATACAGTATTTGTGTTTCCATGTGCAATTTGCTTTTATTGGATATAGTTCTGTCAATCCCCACCCCCAAACTCTAATTTTTTCATTCTGGTACATATCATAGGCAAACTGTGATTTAGTGTTCATGTAGTAATTAACATATTCCATTGCCATTGCTTGGAGAGGAACTGCATTTAACACTTTTTAAAATAGTTTTTTAAAAATAGCAATAGCACTTAGATTTATACACCGCTTCACAGTGCTTTGCAGCCCTCTCTAAGCGGTTTACAAGAGTCAGCATATTGCCCCCAACAATCTGGGTCCTCATTTTACCAATCTTGGAAGGATGGAAGGCTGAGTCAGCTTCGAGCCAGTGAGAAGTGAACTGCTGGCAGTCGGCAGAAATAGCCTGCAATACTGCATTCTAACCACTGCGCCACCACGGCTCATACCTTTGTAAATACCTTACAAAATATGTATTTATTTACTGTATTTAAAAGAGTTCTATGGCCACCTATCTTAGAGTACAAGTCTGGTTGGCTCATATCAACGATAAATCAGTAAAACTGTAAAGTCATAAAACTCTACATACTGCAAATAAAAAATAAAAAATCTGACACCTCAGTCATCTGCTTAGAATGCCTCAACAACCATGCCCAGGCTCGTGGCACACCACCCCATTATAGGCAGTCCTTGACTTACAACAGTTCATTTAGTGACTGTTTGAAACTACAACGGCACTGAAAAAAGTGACTTATGACCATTTTTCATACTTACGACTATTGCAGCATCTCCATGGCCATGTGATCAAAATTTGGACGCTTGGCAACTAGTTCATATTTATTACAGTTGCTGTGTCCCAAAATCATATGAGAACCTTTTGTGACCTTCTGGTAAACAAAGTCAATGGGGAAGCCGGATTCACTTAACAACCATGTTACTAACTTAACAACTGCAGTGATTCATTTAACAACTGTGGCAAGAAAGATTGTAAAATGGGGCAAAATTCACTTAACAAATGTTTCATTTAGCAACATAAATTTTGGGCTCAGTTGTAGTTGTAAGTCAAAGACTACCTGTACCTGATTAAAGAATGAGGTCTCCAGGGACCTACTTCCCAGACCCTGCTAGGTGGCAATATTTCAAGAAAGGAATCTGGACTGTGCCTATCCTATCTTGCGTTTGTATTGGAAGCTTCTAGGTTGAAAGGATTAGCTGGTGATATCACTGTTGCCTAGGGGGATACACGGTTGGGGGTTCCTTTCATGCCCCCGTTAATATGCTCACCAAAGTGGTATCTATAGTATCTATGTACTTGCGATTACATGCTTTTGAACAGGTAGCGGTGGCGGCGGGAGGCTCCGCCCACCCACCGGGGAAGCTTCTGCGCATGTGCAGAAGTGTTGCGCGTGCATGCAAGTGCACATGCAAACCAGTAGCAACGGGTTTTAGAACCTACTACTGCTTTATATGTCATTTAGGTGACATGTTCAAGAAATGTTTTCTTAAACTTCAATATGGGTTAGAAGAAAAAATGGTTTGGTTTATAGCATTAATCAGGAAACCCCCCCTAAATAAATTAAATTAAATTAAATTAAAAGGGTTTAAAAAGAGCTTTAATGGAAGTAGCGATTTTTATTGTTTTTGGTCTACTGAACTTCTAGTTGGAATTTTGTTGTAGAATTCCAAGTGATATGGCTGAAGTTTTATGTCTACTGCTCCCACCTTCCATATTATAAGAAAAGGTCTCTGATTAAAAAGTAATTAAATTGCTATGCATATTCAGTGAACTGATAATTCTTGAGGCAATTCTTACCCAGAATTAAGGGGCGTGCATAAGCGCACAATCGTACCTACCGTTCCTGTCCTAATGTACCCATATATTCATACCTCTTATTCTCTTATTCATGCTTCTACTAATATATATATATATATATATATATATATATATATATATATATATATATATATATATATATATATATATATATATATATATATATATATATATTCATATTTTTACTGTTTATACTTTGCTTTAATCATATATGCTTAACAAATAAAACAAACAAACAAACAAACAAACAAACAAATAAACAAAGAATTGGCTTTAGTTTGGGGATTGTCAACTTTTCTGACAATTTATGCATCTGGCTTTTGCTGAAGTAAGGTGGTGACCACTGAGCATTTGAGAACACCTATTATTAAACAAAGTTGCAAGAGCTATTTTAATAACCATTAAGTTAGGTTAGGTCTTTATAATACTTTATAAAGTAATATAAAACATTATTTGTGTGATAATTGATCAGATACTAATACAGTTATTAAAATGACTGTTCCCAATTGGTTTTCAACAAGACAAAATAGTTGAAGACCTCTTCACACACTGATTCCCTGATTTCCAGCTCTGTTTTTCTAAGCAGTTTGACCAAACCAGAGTCAGTGTTGGCATGGTTGGGTGTTTGTCAGTGATCTTAGGTTGACAACCTTATTCTGGGCAACACTTTGCCCTGAGAAGGCATCATGCTACAACTCTGACTCGTTTCTGCTCTTTAGTTTCAGCTGCCACATAGTTTCAAGCTGCATTGGTATGAAATTTATGAAGTACTCCTCAGCCTGAACTAAGATAAAATTGTGACATCAGAGCCACTTTGGTCTAGTGATTAACGTACCAGGCTGGAAAGCAGGAGACCATGAGTTCAAGTCCCACCTTAGACATGAAAGCCAGCTGGCTGACTTTGAGCTAGTCTCACAGCCCAACTCACCTCACAGGATTGTTGTTGTGGGGAAAATAGGAGGAGGAAAATGTGCTGGCTATGTTTGCCTTGGGTTATTTGTAAAGATAATAAAAGTAGGATACAAACAATCAAACAAAAAACCTCCAAAATTGCAAAGCAGGAAGTGTGTTAGTTGCATACCAAGCCTTACAACTGGCCAAATAAAATAGAGATCAGTAGAAGGCTCAATTCCAGCTGCCCATTTATCTGTAACTTTGTCCAAGCGAGGTCACAAGGCATGGTGTCTGCACCCAGGAGATCAAGAGCATTGGAAGCTGCTCTATTAGATATGGCAACAAGTTGATGGCACAGAAAGCTGCATGCCAAATTGCCCACCTGCTGACTTTTAGGTCTGCTTAAGGAACCAAGGAGCAAGTCCCTGCAGGAGGAAGAGCAAGCATTCAAACCAGGTAATCCATAAGTAATGAAAATGATGAATTTAAAACATACATTTTGTCAAGTTTTCAATTCCTGGTGCTAGCTACTATGTATATTTAGCAATAGCACTTAGACTTATGTACAACTTCACAGTGCTTTATAACCCTCTCTAAGTGGTTTACAGAGTCAGCATTTTGCCCCCAACAATCTGGGTCCCCAATTTAGGATTGTAACAGTAGCTTTTTTTAGCAGAGAGGAAGAGTAGATACTGAGACCAAGGTGATATTTACCAGCGGTTGAACCTACCCATGTTATTGAAGGTGATGTATATTTCCCGCAATAGATTTTCTTTTTATTCTAGGTTAGACTAGAGTCCAAGCTAATTGTAGTGAATTCTCTTGTGTCATTACCTCCTGATAAGGAAAAACAACAAGGAAACCAAAGATAGAGAGGAAGCTTTTATTTGAGAGTGTGGGACCATTGCAAATGCAGTGTAGAATTTTCAGGCATAATTCGCCCCCATAAACAGGCAGCATTACAGCATTTGTGAGCAATTGAGCATGCTCTGTGATTGAGTCATCTGTCAGCTTGCCCCGCTCCCATGAATGTGATTGTTGAAAACTGTCCCATTAGGGTTTTCTCCTTGATTTTTCATTCTGTTCTGCAAATTTTGGCTCTGCCATACCAGATGAGAAAGCTTCAAAGAAAGCCTATATAATTTGCAGTTCACTAACACTCTTTGTTGTGGGCATCTCTAGTTCGGTTGTCTACTGCTGTTCTTCCTTACAGCAGAAGTATAATTAGCTGTGGCAAAAAGCGGAGAGAAGTGCAAATTAAATAGGTTTTATTTATATGCTTATGTTCTATCTTAACAATCCATATAGCATTTGTTATCTTTAAAAAAACTATTGTTAACATGCTACTTAATAAAGGTTCCTTTTGAATTACTCACCCTGAAAGGATATTTTTAAAACAATGTGTATCCCACTTTTATTAGTTTTACAAATAACTCAAATTGGTGAACATATCCAACACAAAATTCTCCTATTTTTCCCATAATAACAATCCTGGGAGGTAAGTTGGATTGACAGACAGTGACTGGCCCAAGATCACCCAGCTGGCTTTCATGGCTAAGGTAGGACTAAAACATATGAGGAGTTTACAGATCATGCCAACCCACCTCTAATATATCAAGCAATCATGATGATGGGCATTTAAATAAAAAAAAAACATTTCTCTGGGAAATTCTGGGCAAATGAAAACTCCCCTTGTGGAAAGACATCAATGGGTGTCCATTTTACATGTGTAGGATCATGTACTGTAACAACGTGATTACCAAATATATATTGTTCTTATTGTTCTTATTGTTCTTATAAGCCGCCCAATCCCATAGGACTCAGGGCGGCGTACAACAGAAAAAAAGAACAATCAGAATACAATAAAACAGTTTTAAAAAGTACAAAAGTTAAAAAACCAATCATCCATGTGGGAATTAAGATCTATTTTTCACCCTGCTTGCAGGAAGAGCCATGTCTTAATGGCTTTCCAGAAGGCCAGCAAGGTGGGAATAGTTCGGATCTCTGGGGGTAGTTGGTTCCAGAGAGCAAGAGCCCCCACAGAGAAGGCTCTCCCCTTAGGTCCCGCCAACCGACATTGTTTGGTTGAAGGGACCCGGAGGGGACCGACTCTGTGGGACCTAACTGGTCGTAGGGATGTATGAGGTAGGATGCGGTCCTGGAGATAACCTGGTCCTAAGCCATGCAGGGCTTTAAAGATGATAATCAACACCTTGAATTGCACCCGAAGACCAATGGGCAACCAATGCAGCTGGTGGAGAATGGGTGTTACGTGGGTGTATCTGGAGGCACCCACCACAGCTCGCGCAGCCGCATTTTGCACCAGTTGCAGTCTCCGGATACTTTTCAAGGGTAGCCTCATGTAGAGCCCCATGTAGAGCGTAAAGATATTAAATCTTTAACAACATCTTAATTCCTAGTTGTCACAAAGAGTTATTAACTGATATCTGGATTGTATAACTTCAGAAGGCAGGAAGAATCCTGCAATTGAATGCTCCTCTAGGAAAAAAAAATACTTTGCACAGCAAACTTAATGTGAAGGAGAAAAGTTATAGCCTATCCTTCCATATGTAGAAATCTTTATGCAGAAACATTATTGCATTCCCATCACAGTATAAACTGTGAATTTTAGTATCTTATTAAAGGAGCTTTCAGTATCCTAGTCTTTGTCGATACATAGCAGATACAATTAACATTGTCCATGGTTTCTTGCTGACATATTATTATACAGAGTTTGGACTGTATCCCAGATCACAGGGTTTGCCAATATGCACACATCAAATATTTCAGGGATGGAATGACATCATATGACAGGAGAAGGCATCCCAGCTCTAAGAGCTTTTTTGGATTCACAGCTAAAGAAGATTCACAGGCACTTTTTGTTTTAATGAGTGACATGCTCTTTGGGGATTTTTGTTGAAGTCTGAAAGTGAGCATCATCTGTATTTATAAATGTTGTTTGACAAAACTTTGGTTTGATGGTCTCTAACCTAAAGTTCTTATAGCCTAAATTAGATATGGGGAAAATGACACAAAAAAGGAGGTGAAATAGAGGCATCATTGCTGCTTGATATTTCAAACATTTAAAAATTATTTTTCAAATTATTTTATTTATTTATTTATTTATTTATTTATTTATTTATTTATTTGTGAGATTTATATACCGCCTCACAGTGCAAGCACTTTCCAAGAGGTTTACACCAGTAAGCAATGTATATTTATATTGCCCCCAACAATCTGGGTCCTTATATTATTATATTATATTATATTATATTATATTATATTATATTGTATTGTATTGTATTGTATTGTATTGTATTGTATTGTATTGTATTGTATTGTATTGTATTGTATTGTATTGTATTGTATATTGTATATTGTATATTGTATATTATATATTATATATTATATATTATATTATATTATATTATATTATATTATATTATGTTGGAATATTCATGACTGGGAGAGCCATGTGATTGAGTCAGCCAATCAGGCTGAAGTGTTAATTGAGCATGTCCAGAAACTTAGCAAGAAGAAGGGTGTGGTTTAGTCTGTCCACCATTAAAGCTTGCTATGAAAACATCTCAACATGTGGTGAAACAAAGTGTGGTATTGTAAATGTTTTATTCTACTTATAAAGAAGTTATTTGAATCAGCAAAATGCAGTTATCTTCTGAAGCTTCTGATTTATTGCGTAACTCTGACAGGTTATGGGCCCAGGAATCGCTCAAGAAGTAAAGTTAAAAACTGCATTGTAATTTAAAGCTGATAAGAAGCTGTCTGTGTTGTTAAAGGAACAGGCAGAGAAGAAAAATAAAGCAGGATGGCTGCTGCTATGGAATTTAAAGACAGTCCAATACCCAAATTGGGGAAGAAAAATTATTTAATTTGGGCTGCAAAAATGGAATGTTTTTTGAAAGCAAAAGAATTATGGGACATTGTAGCAGACCCCCCACAAGTGCTTGGAGCAGCAGATCAAAAGGCTCATGACAAAGCTATGGCTTATCTTCTTTTAAGTCTGGGGGATGATCAATTCTTAAATGTAGCTGAATTAAAGTCTGCAAAAGAAATATGGCAGAAATTGAAAGCAGTACATGTCAATGTTTCTGCGTGTAATGTGGTCCAACTTTCAAGAAAGCTTTTCAGAATGAGTTTGCAGACAGGAGATTCTATGGAAGATCATTTAATGAAAATGCAGTCTAATTTTCTAGAATTGGAGCAACGTGGAGTAAAGTTTCCAGAGTCCCAGAAAGTTTTATTAGTGTTAAATAGTTTGGATCAGAGCTGGGAGACTGTGTCAGCTATTTTTGAAAGTAAGCCAGTAGCAGATTTGAATTTGGAGGCTTTGAAATCGTGTTTATTGAATGAATATGAGAAAAGGCTTTTCAGCCATGCTGATGGAAAATTCCACAGGCGGGGGCTCAACAAGGAGTACAGTGGAAACTTACAGCAAGTCTCCAGCAAAATTTTCCACAGGCTGCCTATCTCTAGCAACAGCCGAGGTGTCTGCAGACAAGAGGAGAGCAGAGGCAGGAGAGATCAAGTTACACAGCAACAATTCTTCAAGCAAGTTAAGAAAGCGTGTTTCATTTGTGGAGAAACCAATCATCTGCAGAAAAGCTGTGCACAGAGAAGAAATATGCAAGACAAGAGACATTATTTGCAAGGACAGATTGCAGTTGCAAAAGTTTGTTATAATAACAATAGAGACAAATGGTTGATTGACAGTGGGGCTAGTCAAACAATTGTTAATAATTCTGACTTATTTTCCAGATTTTTCCCAGGAAACCATGAAGAAGTGGCCTTAGCCAATGGTCAAAAGGCTAAAATCATTGGAAGAGGCGATGTGCAAATTCCATATTTGGAATCCAGGTTTACTGATGTGTTATGTGTACCTGAAATGGAGCATAATTTGTTAAGTGTGTCTAGTTTAGACAAGCAAGGTTATGAAACCACATTTGTTAATGGGAAGTGTATCATCCAAAGAAATGGGAATGTTTGTGCACAGGGCATAAAAGAGGATAATCTTTATGTATTGCAGGGACAAAAGGTGCCACATTGTTCCCAGATATTTAAAAATGTAGCAGAACATAATTCGTGTGTTCATCTTCTGCACAGACGACTTGGTCATGCTAATTTTAAGGTTGTTCAACAAATGAAAGAATTTGCAGAAGGATTAGATTTGAAGGGATGTAAGGCATATTTGGATTGTGCAGTATGCAAAGCATCGAAATCCAAAGCATTCCCAATTAGCAAGTTTAGCACAAGACAAACCACAAGAGCTCTAGAACTGGTACATGCTGATTTAATTGGGTCTATGCAAGCCAGTTTGGGAGGAGCAAAGTATGCGCTGGTCATTGTGGATGACTACAGCAGGTTTGGGTTTTGCTACTTACTTAAGAGTAAAACAGAGGTGCTACAGCAATTTAAGCAATGGTTAAGCTTTGTAGAGAGAAGGTACAAACAACAGGTATGTCAGTTGCAAACTGACAGAGGTTCTGAATTTATGTCAACAAATTTTCAACAATGGTTGAGACAATTGGGAATAAGACACAGGCGCACAAATCCTTACACACCGGGGGAGAACGGAGTGGCTGAAAGGAGGAATGGTGTTTTGCAAACAATGAAAGACTCCTTACTGGAGGATTCTGGTATGAGCAGGTCATATTGGGGTGAAGCCATACTGACTGCCAATTATTTAGTAAATAGGTTGTGGAGTTCATCCATCAATAATACTCCATATGCAATGCTATATGGGAGAAAGCCTTCTCTAGCATATTTAAAAATATTTGGAAGTACTGCTTGGGTACATATTCCAAAGGCAATCAGAAGAAAGGGACAACAAAAGGCTAGAAAGCTCAGATTTGTGGGCTATGAGCCAGGCTCAAAAGGGTATCGCTTTAGCGATGGAAGTAAAAGGATAGTGATTTCAAGGTCTGCTAGTTTTGCAGAACAAAATTGGAACAGAATTGATGCAAATTCTGAAAATGTCTCACTTAGTGACGGTGATCCACTTAGCGACGGTGATCCACTTAGTGACAATAACTCATGTAATGATGGTGAATCATTTACTGAAGGTGTCTATGTTCAGGGAGGAGAGTCTGAACAAGATATGAAGACAGAAAAGCTTGAAACACAAGTACAGGCAATGCCACGTAGGTCAGAGCGTAGGAACAGAGGGGTTCCGCCAGACAGGTATTCTGCCAGTAAAGTTAAAGTGTGTAATGTGTGGTATGAGCCAAGAAACTATAAGGAAGTATTGGCATTACCAAAAGTTGAACAAGAAAAGTGGAAGGAAGCCATGGATAAAGAGATGAAATCCATGGGAGATCATGAAGTGTTCACATCTGTGACTTTGCCACAGGGTACGAAAGCTGTAGGATGTAAGTGGGTATATAAGAAAAAGGTATTACCCAATAATGAAGTACAGTATAAGGCAAGGTTGGTGGCACAAGGTTTTTCTCAATTAAAGAATGTGCACTATGATGAGGTGTTCGCACCAACTGTAAAAGCTGAGAGCATAAGACTAGCACTGGCATTAGCATCAGCATACAGGCATAGAATTTGGCATTTTGATATAACCACTGCATTTCTCAATGCTGAATTAGAGGAAGAAATTTATATGGTTCAAGCGCCAGGGTATGAAAATAAAAAGCCTAACATGGTGTATAAATTGAACAAGGCTATTTATGGGCTGAAGCAGTCAGCCAGAAATTGGAATATCTGTTTAGATACTGCATTGAAAGGTCTTGGGTTCAAGAGTTGCAAAGCTGATGGTTGCATATACACTGGAAAGTTACAAGGTGGGAATTGTCTACTATTAGCATTTGTGGATGATCTTTGTTTCATTGCAAAGGATGCATCACAAGTTAAAGAATTTGCTAATAAGTTAGAAAATAAATTTGTATTAAAGAATTTGGGAGAAATAAAGAATTATCTCGGTGTAGAGATACAAAAAACTGAAAAAGGTGGTTATATTCTCAGTCAAAGGAGAAAAATTGAACAATTATTAGAGAAGTATAACATGAAAGATTGTAATATTGCTCCTACACCTATGAGCACAGATTTTTACAATAGTTTGGGTGAGGACAAAAGTGAAGCCTGTGATCAGGAGATATATCACTCTGCAATAGGGAGTCTGTTATATCTGTCACAGTGGTCCAGACCAGACATAGCTTGTGCAGTGAGCATCTTAAGTCGCTTTACTGCTACACCTACAAAGTTGCATTGGATGGGTGTGAAAAGAATTCTCAGGTATTTGAAGGGAACTGTGAATTTGGGTCTTCAAATAAAGGTCACTGAAGAATTAAAATTGAAATGTTATGTTGATAGTGATTATGCAAATGATGTAAAAACCAGAAAGTCTAATTCTGGAATTGTAATAATGTTTGGAGGGGCTTTAATTGGTTGGAAGTCCAGAAAACAAACAACGGTTGCTATTTCAACTGCAGAAGCAGAGTTTATTGCATTGTCTGAGTTATGTTCTGAAGTAGTTTGGTATGTACAGTTGTTACAAGATTTAAATGTAAATGTAAATGAAGCTGTAACTGTTTATGAAGATAATGCTGCCTGTATAAAAATGGCAACAGGTGACAGAGTGAAGAACAGAAGTAAACATGTGGACATTAAGTATTGTAATGTCAGGGAAGCTGTAAAAGAAAAATTGATACGTTTACATCATTGTTCTTCAGAGGATAATTTAGCAGACATGATGACCAAACCATTGGGTGGCGTCCATTATAGGAAATGTTTAAATCCAATAGGTTTGATGTCTCTCCCAGTAATGAAGGGAGGAGTGTTGGAATATTCATGACTGGGAGAGCCATGTGATTGAGTCAGCCAATCAGGCTGAAGTGTTAATTGAGCATGTCCAGAAACTTAGCAAGAAGAAGGGTGTGGTTTAGTCTGTCCACCATTAAAGCTTGCTATGAAAACATCTCAACATGTGGTGAAACAAAGTGTGGTATTGTAAATGTTTTATTCTACTTATAAAGAAGTTATTTGAATCAGCAAAATGCAGTTATCTTCTGAAGCTTCTGATTTATTGCGTAACTCTGACATATTATATTATATTATATTATATTATATTATATTATATTATATTATATTATATTATATTATATTATATTATATTATATTATATTATATTATATTATATTATATTATATTATATTATATTATATTATATTATATTATATTATATTATATTATATTATATTATATTATATTATATTATATTATATTATATTATATTATATTGGATGGCTCTCTTACATCATGCTCTCTCTTTTTCTTGTCAGCTAATTTGTTTATTATTCTAATAATATATTTGTTACAAATGCAAAATAAAATCTAAGATTCATTATGGATTTATTAATGGTAGAAAATCCATAGACTACATCAGCGGTGGGTTGCTCCCGGTAGCGACGGCTCCACCCACCCGCCCGGGATGCTTCTGTGCACGCACGTGCAAACCGATAGCAAACCAATTCAGAACCCACTACTGGACTACATCCAATATGAGTTTATGCAGTAGTGATCTCCTTGCTTTCTTATCCTTTGCATTCTCCTGTGGGATTCCCAGATTTGCTTTGGATGTTGTCTGAACCATCCATATGAGTAGAGATTGCAAGAGAGAGACAAAAAGAGATTCCATCATGTTAGTATTTATATTGTATTGGTGGACAATCATAATGGGATATAATCCATATCTTACAGTCCTACGTATTATTAATTCTGATGAAAACAGCTAACTAAATGTAATTTTATATTTCACATGCAGAAACAATTTAGGAATATCTATATTCTTCATTAAGAATTCTTAATTGATTAAGCTATATCTGATTAGTGTTGTCCAAGGATTTATAATCTGGATGTGTTTTCCTTTTCTTTGGGTAATTCACATATAGACTTGTTTTCCTTGGCTGTCAGAGAATGCTTTTCAGAGGAGGGGAGTTATAAATAAATGCCTAGTGATTCTTTCACTGCTTTTCTTCCAGATGTGAATATTCTTGTTGGCCTTGTGGGTGCTAGGCAGGATCCAAAGGTTTATAGTCACTGTCAGAGCCATTCAGTAATGATACATTGCTTCCCTGAGCCATTATTCTGTCCTGTTTATCTGATTTCCTTTATTGATGTCTTTGTGCTGGGGCTGATTACACATTGATAGCAAGTAGTTAATGTAGGGAATCAATAAGTCTTTACAGTATACTCATTTTGCATCCAACATATGAACAGGTTGCTCCTAACTGTAGGTCTTCATGTCTGCCAATACAATTATGCATCCTTCTGAAGAGAAAGAAAAGGAGTTGATGAAACGAATGCTTGAGAAGTATTGGAGAAATATTTGAAGCACTACAGATTTTGACTTGCAAATGTTTGCTACTCTTATCTGAATAGCTGAATTTTATCCTTCCTCATTGCTAATAGAAGGGCAATTTCCAGGCCACCAAGATAGAGAATTTTGCCTATAATTCCAATACATAGTGTTAAAGATCAATATTGTTGAATCACACCTTTTGGTATCTTAAAATTTAATTTCCAAAGATCAGCAGTTTGATATCCCAGGTTTAACAATCCCACAGGAAGATAAGGGCACTGTGAGTGTTTGAAGTAATTATTTCCCCCAATGTGTACCCTTAGATATGCTTAAATTACACCTTTATATTGAATATGTTCTCTGCTTCATCCTCCTTGCAACAGTTAAAGTCAAATCATCTTTACAGAATACGTGCAGTGATACAATTCTGTAAGAAAATGTAGGGTGCATACTAAGCTTCTCTGACAAGAATGTACAGGTGGTCTTTGACTTATGACCACAATTGAGCCCTAAATTTATGTTGTTAAGTGAGACAGTTAAGTGAAGTTTGCCCCATTTTATGACTTTTCTTGCCACAGTTGTTAAGTGAATCATTACAATTGTTAAGTTAGTAACACAGTTGTTAAATGAATCCCCATTGACTTTGCTTGTCAGAATGTCGCAAAAGGGGATCACATGACCCTGGGACACTGCAGCCATCATAAATATGAAACAGTTGCCAAGCATCTGAATTTTGATCATGTGACCATGGGAATGCTGCAATGGTCATAAGTGTGAAAAACAGTCATAAGTCACTTTTCTCAGTGCCATTGTAACTTTGAATGATCACTAAATGAACTGTTGTAAGTCGAGAATGATCTGTATAAGGAAATCTCGTCAGGATCTATAGCAGTGATGGCAAACCTTTTTTTCCTCGGGTGCCAAAAGCATGTGTGCGCGTGCTAGTGAGCGCGTGTGAGTGCCCACACCCATAATTCAATGCCCCCCGCCCCCCTGCACATGTGTGCATGACCCCTCCCATTGTCCCGCCCCCCTGCGCATGCGTGGACAACCCCACTGCTCCCATTTCCCGACTTCCGGTGGGCCTGGTAGAGCCATTCTTTGCCCTCCCCAGGCTCCAGAGGTTTTCTTAAAGCCTGGGGAGGGCGAAAACTGCCTCCCCGCCCCCCGGAGGCACTCCGGACGCCGAAAATGGCCTGTTTCCTGACTTCCGGTGGGCCCGGTAGGCCCATTTTTCACCCTCCCCAGGCTCCAGAGCCTGGAGCCTGGGGAGGGTGAAAATGGCCTCCCTCGCTCCCCCGGAGGCCCTTCGGAGGCCAAAAATGCTCTCCCAGAGCCTCCGCATGAGCCGAAAATCAGCTGGCCAGCACGCACATGCGCGCTGGAGCTGAGCTAGGGCAACGGCTTGCGTGCCAGCAGATATGGCTCTGCGTGCCACCTGTGGCATGCATGCCATAGGTTCGCCATCACTGATCTATAATGTTGGAAAACTCTAGTGCAGTCATTCCTGAGGCCTTATTATATAAAGAGGCGAAAAAAATGATTAAAATGCATTAGTGCTTGATCTATCCTGGGCTCAGCTTTCAACAATCCTCAACTCTTGGTCTCAGTTGCTTGTGAAATGAAATTCATTTATGAGTTTGCCCTTTTCTGATTATTTGGAATGGGTCAATTACTATAAAATAGTCTGTCAAGATCCAGGGAATTTGATGCAGTCCTATCTATATCTTATCCTTGAGTTTAGTGGGTTTATTTTAAAGTAAGTGGGTGTAGGTCATCTTAATGTTCTTTAAACCGCTATAGATGTTCCCTGTTCATTTGGAACAATTAAACACCCTGTAGATTTATATGCGATTGGCAAATCATCTTACATTAGTGATATTAATTGTAAAGTTATCTGTGTCTCTTTTAAAAAAAACCCCAGATGCTGGCCCTTTCCCTGTCCATCTCAGAATTATGATATATAAAAAAGGGGCACTAATTTCTTCTACCATTCTGTTTAGTTTAGTTTAGTTTAGTTTAATTAAATTTATATACCACCCTTCTCCAGGGGACTCAGGGCGGTGAACAGCCAAGTAAAAACACAATATAAACATTAAAAAATATATACATTTAAAAGAAAATATTTGATGTGGCCCTGATTTAATACAATTAAAATTTGATAAAATCTTAAAAACCCCAAAAACTTTTTCACACCAACCCGGCTTGATAAAAATAATACGTCTTGAGGGCACGGCGGAAGGTGGACAGGTCATGAATGGTTCTTAAGTCGGGAGGGAGCTGATTCCAGAGGGTGGGTGCTCCCACAGAGAAGGCCCTCCCCCTGGGCGTCACCAGCCTACACTGCTTGGCTGATGGCACCCAGCCAAGCAGTGGCTGATAGCTGCTTCCTTGCTATCATGTGGCCCACAGAACCTTTGTAGAGCAATAGCACTTTACTTATATACCGCTTCATAGTGCTTTACAGCCCTCTCTAAGCGGTTTACAGAGTTCAGCATATTGCCCCCAACAATCTGGGTCCTCATTTTACCGACCTCGGAAGGATGGAAGGCTGAGTCAACCTTGAGCCTAGTGAGATTTGAACAGCTGAACTGCTGAACTAGCAGTCAGCCTGCAGTGGCTGCATTTAACCACTGCACCACTTCAGCTCACGTAGATGGCGTGAGAGGGTATTTTGGCAAGGAAAATTGTACAGCGTGAAGGGTTAAACATCACATCCTCTGTTGCCACAATCAATTTGAAAGTCTTGTATTATCTTTTAAAAAAAATAAATATCCCCATGCCAGTTAATGCCTTTAACAAAATGTGTAATTTTCTCTGGGAGGCAGGAATCTGGGTGCTAAACTGAGGGGACAGGGAAGAGAGAGAGATAAATGTGGGGGTTTTTTTTTGTCCCTAGAGTTAACAGGAAGGGGAACAGACAAAATCTTTGGAAATCCAGTCTAAGATATGCTACCTGCCTATAGGAATGTATGCTTTGCTTCTGTATCTGAGCATGAAGAAGATATTACAAAGGTGCTTTCCATTGAAAGCTCTCTATTGCTTTCTCCTAAAGCAAGCTAACATTTTTAGTTTTATGTGAGTGAGATGGATGGTACAGAAATTTTATAACAAACAAACAAATGAACAAACAAAAAAACAAACATTGTCCCTGAAATATCTCACTTGTTCAGAGGAAAGGGAAGCATTTTTGGAGGTGTATGGGATACTATTAAGGTATCAAACACTTGGGAAGCACTAGTTTTAAAGCATCACATCTCTTATGTATTTCATTTAGCAAGAATAGCAAATATATCATTGCATATCCCTCATGTATATCTCTATTGTATATCCCTCATTCATGTTTATGAAATTAATTCCAATAGATTAGGTTCTTTTCTTCACAATTTAAGGGTGATATTTTCAATAGATCTCTCCTGTATTTCATTGCTTTGATTAGCAGATTTCTTGTATACTTAATAATTTTGACTTACATTGTGCGTACTTAGTTCTAAAATAGTAGCTGGGAGCACATTAACTTAATTATAGTGCTTTTGATTGTATGGTCTAAAAAAATCTTAGCTTTGCTGCAATCAAGTTGGAAATTTGTTACCTGAGATTAGAGAAGTGACAGACAGACGGTTGCTTCAGAGAAGTAACTGGAATTTAAATAACCAGAAAGCTCTGGCTTGTAGCCTACTCCCCCCTCCAAACCTTACAATACCCCCTCCACCTTCCATTAATACACTTGGAGTTCTGCCTCTAAGAACACTCTACTCCTGGAGCTTTTAGTTGTTCATGGATCTGGTTAAGCAAAGCAGTAGGAGGGTCTGTTGTTCATCAGTTTTGACATCTAGTAGATGTCATTGCAGCAAAAGGGATTATCCATCAAAGAATTTTGGGAAGATTTGTCAAAGTGGGCGAAGGGTGGGGAACAGGAAACCCAAGTTGAAACGTATGATTTTGAAAAAGTGTAAAGGATGCATTTTCTAACACTGGGATTTCTCCAAACACCAAAGTGGTAATTTCTCATAGTCAAGCTCGTATTTTTGAAAATGTTTGTATTCACTTGGGGGAAGAGGAGAGAAAAATATTTGAAAACGTATAGATTTTAAAAGTGCTCCATACAGAACAAAAAGAGCAAAGGGGAACTCTTCATCTATTATTACAAACTTGGACCTGTATTTGACTGTTGTCATGGGTTGGATCATGGCCAATAAACTGGAGCTGACCTCCAACAAGATTATCCCAATTTATCCCCAAGATTATCCAACTGAGGTTGCTGGTTCAGAGGATTGAGAATTAGATACATAATCCAAGTGACATCAGCAATTTCCAGAGGCCACATGACATCAGACCTAAATTGTTTACACTGACTGGCCATACTCTACTGGTCTATATTCAGAGTTTATAAAGATTGGGGATGTCTTCCAGATTTGGAGAATGTAAAGCTATTTTAATACCCGACAAATGGAAGAGATGAATTATGTGGAGATGTTGTATGGGGTTTTCTCTGTGGTGGCATCATAGCTTTAGAATGCTTTTCCCCCCCATGGAGAATAGGTGCTACAGGCTGATTGGTACTTTTGCTTTTGAGTTTTAATATCCAGAACTTTTTCCATTCCTTTTGTACTTTAAGCACCTGTTATATGATTATTTATTTATTTATTTATTTATTTATTTATTTATTTATTTATTTATTTATTTATTTATTTATTTATTTATTTATTTAAATGGATTTATATGCCGTCCAACTCCCAGGGGACTCTGGGCGGCTCACAACATGTCAAAATCCATTCAACAATATAAAAAAGACACAATAATTAAAACTTACAAAAATTAAAAAGAGCATCTAACATTCATAACCAGGGGGGGAGACCCATATCTGGTCTGGGTTGGTCTCTCTTTCACCCCACCTGCCAGAAGAGCCAAGTTTTTATTGCTTTACAGAAGGCCAGCAGGGTGGGGATAGTCCTGATCTCTGGAGGAAGCTGGTTCCAAAGGGAGGGAGCTCCCACAGAGAAGGCTCTCCCCCTCGGCCCCACCAACTGGCATTGCTTGGTTGATGGGACCTGGAGGAGGCCAACTCTGTGGGCCCTAACCGGTCGTAGGGAAGTATGCGGCAGGATGCGGTCCCGAAGGTAACCTGGCCTATTTTTGTATATTTAAATTAAATTAATTTAGTCATTATTTATTTGACTTATCTTGCTTATTTCATGGATTATAACCAATCCTGAAATCAACTGGGTAATGGAGAAACAATACATATTTATATAATAGATGAAATATTGATGAAGTTATGGACAACAAAAACAGGTTAAGATTATGAACTAAAGTATTATATGTAGACCTCCAAGGAGAGGGAGAGGACGAGGGAGAAAGAGAAAATGAAGATGACACATGATACGGATGAAGTACTTCTTGACAATTTTAATTACTCTAACTTTATCTAATGTATCCTTGGTAAAAAGATATATGACCTGTTTAATCATATTTTAAGCCCAGCATGCCTTTTTACTACTGTAGCATTTGTTGCTATGGCTCCCAGTGATCAACAGCATGGTTGCAGTAAAACATGTTAACAAGAAAATGAGAGAAGAAAAGAACTTAACTTAACTTTGCTTAATAAATCATAAACAAGAGGATATTCTAAGTTCAGGGCAAATGTGGTAGGGAGGGAAGAGTTACTTCATTTTCTATCCTCTTTGGAATTTCTTATGTGTTGCATGCAATCATTTGAATCACTTGAATCATTTTCTAACTGGCCTTTTAAACAATGCAGTAACTCTTTGTCCCTCTTCCTTGACTAGGAGCTTGAAAGTCTAGTCTTGAATTTGAAGCCAGGTGTAGATGGGAGCTGATGTATTTAGCGGAAGCTATCTTCAAGGCTGTTTTCAATGTCATCTGATTGAGCAAGTGTCTGGATTGGAAAACAGCTGTTCATTCAGATTTTGGAATTAAAAGGAAGAGGCACAGAAGCCAAAGAATGGAACTGCTGGTACTTTGTGAGGTAACAGAAGATAGAGAAAACCATGCTTAAAAAACAACAACTGTGATTCAACTTATACATTTGTGAAAGGTCAATTGGAAAGGAGAAAAACGTAAGATCAATAGATATGAATTGAGTGCAAATTTGGTTTTGGTCCAATAACCACACATGTTGCTTAAATAAGATTTAGGAAAGGCTTGTGACAGTCTAAGTAATGCAGACATCTTCATTTTTCTTTTGTCTACTTTTCTACAGTCTCCAGCAAGTAACAATCTTATTCTTGTTATTTCTTTATTTCACAACAAATATGTGGATTAATTAGTTTTGTAATGAAAATTATGAAAAATTATGAATTTTGTTTCAAAATAATACTGTGCTGAAAATGTGTTATGACTCTACATCATTTTATATCAGTACTGTATATGGTCACCAAACGGTTGTTAAATCCTTGCAGCTTTCTCCAGTCCTCCTATAGAAAGTTGATGGACAGCCATCAAAGAGCACAATTTTCTGATATACTAAAACTATAATATGGCCTTAAAGTGAATATAATGCTAACTACCTCCCCTGCATTAATTGAAAATGCTGGCTATATTCATACGTGTTACACCAGGAGTATCAAACTCACATTGTCACAGCGGCATCATGTGACATATCAGTACTTTCCCCCCCTTCACTAAACCGCGGGAGTTTGACAGCCCTGTGTTACACGGTCTTTCCTGCTTTCTGGCATCACATCATCTATAGTAGCAGTCTCATGCTGTCTCCTCCCCATTCTTAAATGTGATCCCTGGCTGCCAGAAAGTTGCATTTCCTTAACAGATGCCAAGATACTAATCACTAAAAAAGTGGGTAACTATTCCATTTTCCCCATTTGAAAATATTTTCCATTATAAGAAAAAACAGAGTAAAGAAAACATTTGGACTCTTTCTTTAAACTTCAACAATTCTCTTATCAGGACTCCTTTTCTTTAACTGCTTTTCATATGATGAAGAAAGAAGAGGAAGAGGAGGAGGAGGAGAAGGAAGAGGAAGAGGAAGAGGAAGAAGAAGGAAGAAGAGGAGGAGGAGGAGGAAGAAGAAGGAGGAGGAGGAGGAGGAGGAGGAGGAGGAGGAGAAGGAGGATGGTTAAACAACTTAATGAGTGTTTATTTGTGCTCCAATAACTTTGTAAAGGAGGTTTATGGAAACAGTGTCTCATGGATATCTACGTGAGTTGGCCAAGATTATAAATCAAAATGAATATATTAATATTAGAGCAATATGCATGTGATTTGGTCTCCTGAAAGTTGAGAATATACAGGGACATGAATAAAGTATGTGTTTCCCATACCTCAGTATTTTTTATAGGAAAATATTTCCAGGAAAGATGTCACTATATAGCCATGATGGCGAACCTATGGCACACGTGCCACAAGTGGCACTCGGAGCCATATCAATGGGCACAAAAGCTCAGGTCTGGCATGCATGCGCGTGCCGGCCAGCTGATTTTCAGGCTTTCTGGGCCCACTGGGAGTCGGGAAACAGCCTGTTTTCAGTCTCCGGAAACAGGGGAAGGCCCATTTTTTGCTCTCCCCAAGCTTCAGAACCTTTCTAGCAGCCTGGGGAGGGTGAAAACGGCCTTCCCCACCCCCTGGAGGCCCTCTGGAGGCCAAAAATGGCCCATTTCCCAACTTGAAATGGGTCATTTCTGGCCTCCAGAGGGCCTCCGGGGGGAGGGAAGGCTGTTTTCACCTTCCCCAGGCTCCTAGAAAGGCTCTGAAGCCTGGGGAGAGCAAAAAAATGGAACTTCCGGTTCAACTGGAAGTCAGCAAACGGAATGTTTCCTGCCTCTGGAGGACCTCCAGGGGGGTGGGGAAGGCCGTTTTCGCCCTCCCCAGGCTCCTAGAAAGGCTCTAAAGCCTGGGGAGAGCAAAAAATGGGCGTGCCATTGTGTGCCAGGGGCGGGGGGGGGGGTCATGCGTGCATGAGTGGGGGGCACATGGAATTATGGGTGTGGGCACGCATGCGTGCGACCCCCCTGCGTTTCCCCCCTTTTGGCATGCAAACCAAAAAAGGGGAAAAAGGAATGTAAAATGGAAAGGATATAGAAGGAATGGTAGAAATGGAGTACATTAATATTATGATGGATAAAAATTGATGTATGAATAATATGTATAAAAGAAAATGAAAAATTGAAGAGGGAAATATTGTACAAGAAAAATGTTTTAACAACGCAAAAATGTGGATAAGAAGGAAATTGTATAAATTTCTGTCTGTGTTTGTCTAAAAAAATGTCTAATAAAAATTATTTAAAAGAAAGAAAGAAAGTGTATTAATATGTATATGGGTATATAAAATACAGTTCTTAAGTTAAAACATGATGTCAGATTTTTCTTTTCTGCTCTAGTTTAGCAAATCTTATGAACTATAGAGAAAATAGCAATTGTTTCATGAAACTAGGTACATTCTATAGATTGCACATAGCTTTTCCATCATTCCTATCTTATTGATAAAGAGAATTTGTACTCTAGAAGTGCTCTTAACTAAAAGAGCAGTCACTTTATTTTATAAAGGGTGGATTTGGAATCTTTCCTCAGCTGCTTATCCAAGCCAGCATTCTGGCTATAATGATCAATAGTCTATCTCCTAAAACTTAAAACACTTTCCTGATAACTCTAATCCTGCCTTTTAACTAAAATGACTGTCATAAGACCAAGGGATAAGTTTGCTGTAGGATCTTCTTCCAGTTTGCAAAGATTATTTGTAAGATTAAGTTGACCTCATGACCCCATTTTACACTCTTGGCTTAAAGAATTAAGCTTTTTCCTATAGAAGATGAGAAGAATTGGTAGCAGATCTTCTGTCCTAGCTCACGATTGTTAAAAGAAAAATGGCAGGGGATACAGTTGGAATCAATTTGAAACAGCATTTTTTTTTAAAAAAAGTCAATAAAATGCATTTTAAAAAAATGTAGACATCACCTCTACAATGCATGTCCTATACTTTTAATAGAGAAGATTGTAATTTTTGTTTGTCAGGTTAGAATTATGTGTTACCCTTGCAAAGGTCAGTTAAATTGCCACTATTGCCAGATGTACAACTAATTTATTGTGTTCACTACTAGGATTTAATTGCCTTACATGTTTATACTATGGGCCCCAAACCATGATTTCAATCCACACTAAGACAATTGTCCTCTTTAAATACAGTTACATGCTTAAATTACAACAAAAAGTATAAATGTCATCTTTATCCCTATATTCTGGGGACTCATTTATGGAGTGACGTCTATGCCAAATAAGGGGCTGCATTCTGGGAGTCTAAACTAGAGATGTTGATAAGATGGGATATGTCTATCAGGTGTTTTAAAATTAAATAGCTGGCCTGACAGCAGCTGTGGGAATTATTTTTAACACATGAGGTATTTCTATGTAAAGAGAGGGTAGTTTGGGTATGGTCTGGCTTGCTGATCTGAGCCCAAAAGCTTCTTTACCTGTTGCATGAGGAAAATATGCTGGCAAGGAGCCCTTCTCTTATCAGCTACATGAATGGTTTTTGTTTTCACCACCTTCTCAGATTCGCTTTAATTTTTTCCAGGGAAACTGGATTTGGTTCTCTGTTGCAATTGGCTTCTAGAGTTAGCTCCAGGTTTAAGGGAATCCTGGGCAAAGTTCTCTCTGACTAGCCACTTCCGTCCTTGATGAGACTGTTGGGTGTGACCTGTAAGATACGGGAGAAGCAGAAACAGCAGAGCTTCCAGCCACATTCATCTCCACATTATGTGGAATTTAATTTGTAGTAAATTGCTCAGAAAGAGAAACAGCAATTGGCCCTGTTAAGAACATGGCAGCTACCCAAATAAGTTAGATTTGAGATATGGATATAATGCTGACTTATCTTTCTATTTTATCTGCAATGTTTTGTATTTTACTTTCTAGCTTTTCAGTTTGCAGCAGCATTGTCTTAAAATGACACAATCTTTATATAAGCTAGTCCTTCGATACTTCACTGTTTGTGACACCATGAAACATTCATCGCTGCAAATGTTGTTAAATGAATAACACAGTAGCCTGAACAAATAAGTTCCTAACACATTGATCCTACTACTCTCATCTGGCTGCTGGGTTCAAATTATTTAAAAGTTAATTCCACGGAGCAGTGCCTTGAGCAAACCACTCTCTAACTAGCATATTTTACCAAATGTTTATGAAGATAATGCGGGATAAACTCTAAGTATGACACCCCCCCCCCAAATGCCAATGCCAGTTGAATTTGATGAAAGTGCAATTACTTTATTCATCAAAATGGGCAGTTATGTTAAAGCAAAAATACATATATTATATGCCCTTTGTAAAAGGGGGGGATGGAAGTGGGGGAGAGCCAATTTGGTGTAATGGTTAATGTACTGGTCTAGAAATCTGAAATTTTACATCTCTCTCAGGAATGAAAGCTGCCTAGGTCAGTCATTTTCCTCTAAGCCCAACCCATCTCATAGGGCTGTTGTGGGGGGGAAATAGGAGGAAGGACTATTAATCTGTTCTATCTTGAGTTGTGTATGAAAAAAAAATGGAATAAAATTAATAACAAATGATCTCCTCTGCAGAGATGTGATTGGGACCATGCAAATAGGGCAGGTTATTACTTTCATTTTCCTCCTGAGATTTTCCTTTGCAAATTTTGTTACATAAGAGTTCCAGATTTTAGATACTTGCATCTGAAATATCATAATGGAAAATTCATAAGTTATCATTTGGAGCAAGGAAAGAAAGGATATAGAAAAGGGATAGGGATAATTTAATTTAATTTAATTTAATAGACGTTCTTATAGGCCGCCCAATCCCGTGGGACTCAGGGCGGCGTACAACAGAATAAGAAGCGTACAATAAAAACAATTATCATAATTTAAAATTAAAAGGCATAGTTAAAACAATTATAAAAACAACATTCAAGGGGGGAATCTGATCTTCCTATTCACCCCGCCTGCCGGAAGAGCCAAGTTTTTATGGCTTTACGGAAGGCCAGCAGGGTGGGGATAGTCCGGATCTCTGGTGGGAGTTGGTTCCAGAGGGACGGGGCTCCCACAGAGAAGGCCCTCCCCCGTGGCCCCGCCAACCGACATTGTTTGGCCGATGGGACCCGGAGGAGGCCCTCTCTATGGGACCTAACCGGTCGTAGGGAGGTATGTGGTAGGATGCGGTCCCGAAGGTAACCTGGCCCTGAGCCATGTAGGGCTTTAAAGGTAACGACCAACACCTTAAATTGCGACCGGAGACTAATTGGCAGCCAATGCAGCTGGCGAAGAATAGGTGTTACGTTGGTGTATCTCGGTACACCCACTACAGCTCGCGCAGCTGCATTCTGTACCAGTTGGAGTCTCCGGATGCTCTTTGAGGGTAGCCCCATGTAGAGCGCGTTACAGTAGTCTAGCCGTGAGGTGACAAGGGCATGAGTGACTGTGAGCAAAGCCTCCCTCTCCAAGTAAGGTCGCAATTGGTGCACAAGACGAATCTGTGCAAAGGTCCCCCTAGCCACAGCTGAAAGATGTTGCTCCAATTTTAGCTGTGGATCTAGGAGGACACCCAAATTGCGGACCTGTTCCGAGGGAGTCAATTTTTCTCCCCCGAGAACCAGGGAGGGACAGTCGACATAATCCTTGGGAGGCAAAATCCAGAGCCACTCAGTCTTGTCTGGGTTGAGCCTGAGTCTGTTCACTCCCATCCAGACCCTCACATCGTCCAGGCAGCGGCACATTACATCAACTGCTTCACTGAACTGACACGGGGTGGAGATGTACAACTGGGTATCGTCAGCATACTGCTGATACCTCACCCCGTGTCGTCGGATGATCTCACCCAGCGGTTTCATGTAAATGTTAAACAGGATGGGCGAGAGGACCGAACCCTGTGGCACCCCGCAAACCAGGGGCCTAGGGGCCGACCTCTGCCCTCCTGTCAACACCGACTGCGTCCTGTCAGAGAGGTAGGAGGAGAACCACCGTAAAACAGTGCCTCCCACTCCCACCTCCCCAAGACGACGCAGAAGGATACCATGGTCGATGGTATCGAAAGCCGCTGAGAGGTCAAGTAACACCAGGATGGAGGAATGACCCCCATCCCGTGCTCGCCAGAGATCATCCATCAGTGCGACCAAAGCAGTCTCCGTACTGTAGCCGCGCCTGAAACCCGATTGAAAGGGATCCAGATAATCAGTATCCTCCAATAGCCGCAGGAGTTGGAGCGACACCACTTTCTCTACAACTTTACCCAAGAAGGGTAAGTTGGAGACTGGACGGAAGTTCTTTAAATCCGCTGGGTCCAGGGAAGGCTTCTTGAGGAGGGGCCTCACCACCGCAGCTTTTAAGGGCTGCGGGACGGACCCCTCTCTCAAAGATGCGATCACAACAGCCTGGAGCCAGCCGCGTGTCACCTCCCTGCTGGCCGAAACCAGCCAGGAGGGACACGGGTCCAATAAACAAGTGGAGGCGCTCATCGCTCCTATGGCCTTGTCCACATCCTCAGGAGTGATAGGCTCAAACTCCTCCCAAATAACAGGACTAAGACTCGCCCCTGTCATCTCGGCCTGCCCTGTCCAAATGGAGTCCAGGTCTGTCCGAATCTGAGTGATTTTATCCGCCAGGAACTGGGAAAATTCCTCAGCTCTACCCTGCAAGGGTTCTTCGCCCCCCCCCCTTTGCGAGGAGGGAGCGCGTCACCCTAAACAGGGCGGCTGGGCGGGAGTCGGCGGACGCAATAAGGGCGGAAAAATGCGCACATTTTGCCGCCCGTATCGCCACTAAGTAAGACTTAATGCAAGTTCTTAAAAGTGTCCGGTCAGACTCAGCTTTACTGGCTCTCCATCGTCGCTCTAGGCGTCTCTTTAGGCGCTTCATCTCCCGGAGCTCCTCAGTAAACCAAGGAGCCCTCCGGGATCCGCTGCCACGGAGAGGCCGCAAAGGCGCAATCCGATCTAAAGCCCCTGTTGCCGCCTGATTCCAGGCAGTCACTAGAGCCTCAGATGAATCGTGTACCAGGGAGTCCGGTATTTCCCCAAGTTCCCTCTGAAATCCTTCGGATTCCATTAGGCGCCTGGGGCGGAACCACTTAATCGGTCCCGCCTCCTTGCGGTGGAGGAGTGGCGCCATGAAATCCAACCTCAGAAGGAAATGATCTGACCACGACAAGGGTACTGTGACTAAACCCCTCAGCCTCAGATCATCTCTCCACTGCCCCGAGAGAAACACAAGGTCAAGCGTGTGACCTCCCTCATGAGTCGGACCCTGAACTACTTGGGTCAGGTCCATGGTTGTCATGGAAGCCATGAACTCCTGGACTGCCTCTGAGGTTTCACCGGGCGATGGCAGGTTGAAGTCCCCCAGCACCATCAACCTGGGGAACTCAATCGCCAGCCCTGCTACCGCCTCGAGCAGAACAGGCAGGGCCTTTGCAACGCAGCTAGGAGGCAAGTACGTTAGCAGAAGGCCCACCTGAACCCCTAAGTCCAGCTTCAGAAGGAGCGTCTCACACCCAACAATCTCCGGGGCAGGGCTCCTTCGAGGATTTAGGTTCTGGCGAGCTATAATTGCCACTCCTCCACCCCTTCCCTGGGGTCGCGGCTGATGCTGAACTGAGAACCCGTCCGGGCACATCTCGGAGAGGGGAACCCCCCCCTCCTGGCCTAGCCAGGTCTCAGTAATACATGCCAGGTCCGCCCCCTCTTCCAGGATTAAATCCCGTACAAGGGGGGCCTTGTTAGTAATCGACCTGGCATTCAACAGCAGCAGCTTGAGCCCAGGGCCCTGACATCCCTGGTTACCAGGTACTCGGGCTGAGCTAGATGGAACCAAACCAGAGGGGCCAGAACAAGGAATCGCTTGAAGATAGCGAATTCTCGTTCCCCGAGAGCGGCCTACCCCCCTGCTCCCGCCATACCTACCTCTCCCTGTTATGACCTTAATACTCCCGTCCCCCCTCACACCAGAGATCCCCTCCTCTCCCCCACTGGTCCCCCTCTCTCCCAGCAGGCCATGCATCCCAGTCATACTGAGCCTGGGGGAGGACTGGAACCCCCCTCCGCTTCTGTTTACACACTCAGCAGAGGGGGGTAGAGACCCAATCCCCAGCTCACTCATTCAGCCACTAACAGCCACCCAGTCTCTATCAACCAATCATAACACATTCATAACCCAGACCATTAATAAAAATCACAATACTTCCGGGGGTTAAAATCAATAGAAACAATAGGAGGCAGATGCAGGCAACCTCCAAACCCGATATAGCTTAGTTCTTAATATTGCCTTAATCTCAGTCTTTTTTTAGAGAGAGTATATTGCAACATTCCATGCTGAAAGCTCTGCTCCAGTTTAAAAGAGGTCTCTCACTAACATTATGTGTCTTTGCATATATTTCTTCGTTTGGCATCTCACAACTTTTAAAAATAATGTTTATAATAAGAATATCTGGGTTCTACATAAGGTTGCGACATTATGTTCAGTTTTTGCTTCTGAGGTTGATCTGTAGACCAAATACTTGTGTTGTATCACAAATATACAACAGGTGTTTGTTACAAAAACGGGGAGGGGGGAGTGTTTTTCCAGGAAGAATTCGGTCTGACCTTGATTGTTTAATTGCAAACAGCAGAAACAAAATGTTTCCTTCTCAGAATCTGGTGTCCTTCACCTTAGAGGTGCAAAACTGCAGTCCTAAAATATGTGCTCACTTGCCTAGATTCATTTCTTTCTCTCTACCAGCTTTCAGAACTAATTTTCAGCCTGTTTTTAAACGTTTGTTTTTGTTAGGGATCAAACAGGTTTTTTAAAATCTAATGTGGTATTTATGAAGCCTAACCTTATATCTGCAGCCTAGAAGATCTTGACTTTGAGATTATAAATAGACATGCTTGGTGTTTTTATTTTTTATTTTTGGACTTTTCCACTGAGATGGTATTATCTGTTCACATACTGTATTATCTACAAGCAGATCCCAAGTAAAAAAACAGAATGAAAATATTCTGTTACTATTTATTGTGTCTATTCTCCACCGTGCAGCTAAAGTGTTTGCATTACCTAAAGGAAAACAAAGAAAGTGTTTCTTGGTATAAGAATTTACGGTGGGAAATGGCTGTTTTCTACCATCTCAATAACCATGTTTTACTATAAGAACGTGCTGTGGCCAATCTTAAATTGCTTTTCTCTGCTTTCTATTTTCTTCATTCTGGCATGAGGTTTTGGTAAATTACATCTAAAATAAAACTGGGATTTGGGCAACCATTAGTAGATGATAAATCAGTATTTCATATCAAGTTCAAACTATGATTTTGTACCTTGTTTTGTTAAGGATGTTCTGTACAGATGCTTAAGTCAAATGAAATTAGAAACTTACTACAAATTGTTTATCCCCCCCCCATTATACACAAGGGAGGATGGTAAAAGTTTACTATGCTTTATTTAATTAATTTATTTATTTTATTTGGAGGTTCTTCTATGCCGCCCTACTCCCGGAGGACTCCCTGAGTATTTTCCCCCCAATGCCCTAAATTTTATTTAGGAAAAGTTTGGACAACCATTTGTCTGGGATGGTATAAGGATTCATGACTTGGACAGGGGGGTTGGACTAGAACATGGGTGTCAAACTCGCATTTTTCCCCTTTGCGGAGCTGAGGTGGGTGTGGCCTACATGTGACGCATCTGGCCGACCGCCCGCCAGATTGGCATCCCTGGATTAGAAGATCTCCAAGGTCCCTTGCAGCCTATGATTCTATGGTTCTTTATTGTGACGTATAAACATATCCATGTGTAATGGAAAAAAATATCATTGCACATTTCATAAAAAGCAGCATAAATATTTATTTCATATCCCCATGAACTGGCCAGTAATTATTTTAACCTATTTTAATCGTTACCCCTAATACACTGTTAGACCCTGAGTATGCAGCTTTTTAATGTTACTCTCCATTTGTGCTGCTGTAGCATAAACAAAAAATAAATCATTTGCTAAGAGCCAACCTGTTGGAAATTATACCTGGTAGACACCAGGACACCAGTTCTTGCTTTCCTTCACAACATTCCAATCCTAATATTACTTGAAATAAGTTGGTCCACATAGGGACATTTTATCAATATAAATGCAGTTCAAGATGGAAACGGATAAGTTGTGCAACTACTGCTCCTTTCTTGTTCATTCCTAATAATTATGCCATCTCCCCATGACTCAATTATATGATAAATGAGATTGGCCATGGAAAGAGAAAACTGTTCTAGCTTTATTTTATTTTTGCTCTCATTCATAACAACTTAGAATCCCCATCTAACATTATAAGGGTGCAGAAACCACACAATCTACTTTCATTGCTCTTCTACTCCCACTGGGGTTGTTGAGGAGTTTCACAATTAAATTCAGTGGGAGCCTTGTAGAGACAAGAACGCTTTTCCCTCATTGATAAATCTCTTCAATTATTAAGTGTGTGGATATATCATCTGGAGATTTCAATGATTCTTACAATGGTGATTAGAAAACATTAATTGGATCTGGAGACATTTTTGGATTCCTGTTAACAGTTCTGGGTGGTGAATCTTCTTCAGATTGACAGCAGTTTGTGACTTCAGACCTGCAATTCAACAGGACAAGCAAGAAAATTGAAATAAACATAGAAGGCAATGAGGTGATTGGTTTTCCAATTGTTTGTATGGGTTTCAATCTAAAAATATGGATTAGGGACAATAGGCAACAAAATATAGCAAAAGCTAGAAAACTTGGAGTAATGTGGAAAATATTTTTTGATCAACAGTAAAGAAATTAGAAAAACAACATCTGGGCTGAAAGCTTAAAAGGATAGGTTTGGAATGTTATCTGAAAGAACATTACAAGCTCTGAGTTAGTAGTCAAACCTCAGATAAAGCCCGTTGTTTATATCTTATCCATAGCCATTTAAAATGGCTTTCCTAATTGATGTGCTGGCAATATTTATCTTAAGGTTTGAGGCCCAATCTATCAGTTTAATTAGTTGTTTCTTCATCATCCATTTTAATATCCAGCACTTTACAGATTAAATGTATCTCTGCTAATCTGCAGAATTTATACACAGGCATTATTTTCTATGTGCAATCCAGAGGTATTCTGCTGAGTTTGACAGGATGCATATTTAAACTAAGGGTATTAAAAGTTAACAAGAGGAGCTGCTTGAGAAACAAGATTAGGAAGTAGCTACACACCAGCTGTGGGTTGCTCCCGGTTCGGACCAGTTCTTAGAACCGGTAGCGGCGGTGGCGGGAGGCTCCACCCACCTGCCCAGGACACTTCTGCACATGTGCAGAAGCATTGCGCACACAAGTGCATGTGCAAACCAGTAGCAAACTAATTCAGAACCCACTACTGCCACACACCATTTTCTGATTGTTTTGATTATTTATTTAAAATTATTACTTTATTATTTTATTTGGCATACTGGTATTTTTTGTGCCTTGAGATGTTGAAGTTGTTTAGGCTTTGTAAGCCACTTAGAGTTAGGGAGTTTACAGTGACACAAAAAACCTCAGCAATCTGGTTGACAACATCTAACTCTAAATTTTGGAAGGCCTTTGCCCCATTCTCCTTTCATCTCTCTTACCAGCCTGCTACCTAGAATAAGAGCTGAGAGGCAAGGAAGGGACACAATGCTGCCAGGAAGTTTTTAAAATCACTAATAGCCCTTAGGCAGGGTCATAAACCTCAGCAAGTGCCCAATTATGCCATCCCCTGATATCAGTCCTGTTGACCAAGAATTACAGTTCTTCATTACTTAGCCCAGAAGGGGCTAAGAGAATGAGTCATGGTAAATGTCAACTTACCAAGAATCATGAGTCATGGTAAATGTCAACTTTCAAACAATAATGATGGTTTTTCCCTGGATTTGTAGAATAGAATAGAATATAATTCTTTATTGGCCAAGTGTGATTGGACACACAAGGAATTTGTCTTTGGTGCATATGCTCTCAGTGTACATAAAAGAAAAGTCAAGAATCATGAGGTACAGCACTTAATGATTGTCATAGGGTAAAAATAAGCAATTAGGAAACAATCAATATTAATATAAATCGTAAGGATACAACCAACAAATTACAGTCATACAGTCATAAGTGGGAGGAGATGGGTGATAGGAACGATGAGAAGACTAATAGTAATAGTAATGCAGCCTTAGTGAATAGTTTGACAGTGGTGAGGGAATTATTTGTTTAGCAGAGTGATGGCGTTCGGGGGGGGGACTGTTCTTTTGTCTAGTTGTCTTGGTGTGCAACTCTATAGCGTAGTTTTGAGGGTAGGAGGTGAAACAATTTATGTCCAGGATGCCAGGGGTTGCATCTTGGACAGGGGTAGCAGGAAATGAAAAATGACCACATTCAAATGTGAAAATATAAGCTGAAAATGCCACCCTATCCCTTTGTGGAATCCCACCATCATCATCCTACTTACTTCAGAAGCCAAAACAAGGACAGCAACTATAGTAAGTATGGCTCCTAAGTCTGAAAGGCTTGCTCCTAGTTTACATTTTTACATGAAAAACGTATTTTCAGGTAACTCACCGTATTTTTTGGAGTATAAGATGCACCTTTTTACCCCCAAAAAGAGGGTGAAAACTTGGGTGCGTCTTATACACCGAATGTAGCCCAGCTTTTTTCCTTGTTTTCCTCCCCCAAAACTAAGGTGCGTCTTATACTTCGGTGCGTCTTATACTCTGAAAAATACGGTATCTTGGCAGATAGCCTCTTCCTTTTTGGCTATTGTAATTCAAGATCCTGATGATTTCTGAAAATTTCACAGTATATAGTACTGGAATAAGACTTGTTTGTTAATAGACTGCAGGAACCAAACTTCTTTTGTGGACTATCAATGCATGTCAGCAATGAATGAGCTCCAGATACTTAAAACTGCAATGCACAAAGAATGGAAACTTCTTCACCTGACATAAGGTTGTCAATTTTTTTACCTAGCTTTTGTAACTGATTTGAATTGCTCAGGAGAGTAATAAAGTGGAAGAGCTGTAGGAGTAGCCTAACTCATGTGAAATTTTTAGTGGGGCTCCATTTTCCTCTGTCTCGCAATAAATGATGCTTGTGTTGACAGGCCTTGTAAGATCTGCTATGTTCAAGTGGAAGGGACCAGTTTAAAAAGTTCAACATTGTTTTCCCACTTCAAACCTAAAAAATAAGTCAATTCTTGTTGATCACAGCAGAACCAGAAAGAAACATTTCCAACTCACTCAGTAAAAATGTTTTAGATGCTTCTCTGATGCTAAAAGCCACATGTTACACTACTCAGAGGAAAAGTACAATACAATATTGAAAGCAGTATATTTCAATTTTATATCCTAGGGTTTTTTTGTTGAGCTTATTGTCTATGGAGATTCTCAGTCATCCAGGTCATGGTTGTCCCAAAGGTGCTTTTCAAGAGTCAACTGGATTTTCTGGTTTTTCTTTGAAGATGTTTTGCTTCTCATCTGAGAAGTTTCTTCAGTTCTGAGCTTATTATTTCTAAATGGTTGCAGAGATCCAGTAGAGTGTATTAAGGATCTCATGGTGGGCAGGTAACTAGCTGCAAGAAGATAGATAGTGAACAGTTATAAATTCTTTGGGGGCACTGATTTCAGCAGACATTTACAAATATAACCTCACTTCTTGAGGATTCCTTCAGGTATACAAGTCAAAATAGACAACAAACTAATAAGAGAATACCTATCTACCCTGGATGAGTATAAATTACCTGGGCCAGATAGTTAACATCCCAGAGTTTTGAAGGAGCTGACAATTCTAATTTCAGAGCTATTAAATGTAATCTTTCAAGGCTCATGTAGCACAGACAACTGGAAAAGAGCCGATGTTCCAATCTAGGACAAGGGGGAAAAATGGATCCAGGAAAATATAGCCAATCAGCTTGACATCAATACCTGGGAAAATCCTAGAAAAGATAATCAAATGAAGAATCTGTGAGCACCTAGAAACAAACAAGGTGATTACTAGAAGTCAGCATGGATTTGATAAAAACAGATCATGCCAGACTAACCTTATTTTTTATTTTTGATAAAGTAACTAAATTAGTGGATTAGCGAAATTCTGTGGATATAATAGACGTCAGCAATGCATTTGACAAAGTTGACCACAACCTACCTCTTGATAAGGTAGAACAATATGGGAATATGGGATAGTACCACCAGTAGATGTGTTTGCTATTGACTGACCAACCATACTCAGCACATAGTCCTCAATGGAACTACATTTACATGGAGGAAAGCATGCAGTGGGGTACCTCAAGTTTCGGTCTTGAGCCCATTACTGTTCAACATTTTCATAAATGATCTAGACAAGGTGATAGAAGGGGAATTCATCAAATTTGCAGACAACACCAAGTTGTGAGGAATAGTTAATATTTTGGAAGAGAGGCTCAAGATCCTGAAGGATCTTGATAGACTTGAGCACTTGAGCCCTATCCTACAAGATGCAGTGAGAAAAATAAGGTCTTTCACTTAGGCAGGGAAAACCAAATGCATAGGTATAAAATAGGTGGTACCTGGTTCAACAGTAGCAACTGTGACAGAGATTTAGGTGTCTAGTTGCCACCACTTAAGTATGAGCCAACAATGTGCTGCAGCTGCCAAAAAAGCCAATGCAGTCCTAGCCTACCTCAGCAGAAGGCTAGCATCAAAACAATGGGAAGTGACAGTACCACTTTCACAGCACAGGTGAGACCATATTTGGAATACTGTGTCCAGTTCTGGTCACTACTATACAAAAAAGTATCTTGGAAAGTGTGCAGAGAAGAGCACAAAGATGATAGAATCTGGAGGTTAAATCATATGATGAACAGCTGAGGGGTCTAGATATGTCTAGCCTATCAAAGAATAGGATCATGTATGAAATGATGCATTTGACCCCTCCCTCGGGCTCAACCTGGTCATTTCCTACAGATCAAGGAGGACATGATAGTTGTCTTCCAGTACCCGAGGAGCTGTCACAAAGAGGAGATGATTGACTTATCCTCTAGGGCAGTGATGGCGAACCTTTTTTCCCTTGGGTGCCGAAATAGTGCACGCGCGTGCTATCACACATGCGTGTGTGCCCACAGCCATAATTCAAAGCCCCCCCTCGCCCCCCCTGCACATGCGTGTGTGACCCCCGCACTCCCCCATTTCCCGACTTCCAGTGGGCCCAGTAGGCCCATTTTTGCCCTCCCCAGGCTCCAGAGGCTTTCTTGGAGTTTGGGGAGGGTGAAAACGCTCCCCCTGCCACCCTGGAGGCCCTCCGGAGGCCAAAATTGCCCTCTCAGAGCCTCTGCACGAGCCAAAAATCAGCTGGCGGGCACACACTTGCGCGCTGGAGCTGAGCTAGGGCAACAGCTCGCGTGCCGGCAGTTATGGCTCTGCGTGCCACCTGTGGCACCCGTGCCATAGGTTCGCCATCACTGCTCTAGGGCACCAGAAGGCAGGACAAGAAGTAATGGGTGGAAGCTTATTAAAGAGAAATCCAACCTAGAAGTAAGGAGACATTTTCTGACAATCAAAGCAAGCAATGGAATAATTTGCCTTGTGGAGCTGTGGGTGGTTCATCATTGGTTTTCAAAAATAGTCTGACAACTATTTGACTGGGATGGTATAATGTATATTACAGCTATACATTTCTTCCCAAAGTTTTGGGCATTGCACATGCCCTTCGTTATTTCCCATTTTAAATCCTGGTAACAAAATTCTCTTCTAAGTTATGCAGAACAATTTACAGGATATCAATATAATACATACAAATACAGTAACCAAGCAAAGATTGGCAACTGGATTCCCTGTTGCTTTATATTGTGTTTGGCTATTGGCATTTGTTTAATTTCATTAGGGCAAAAGGGCACTATCGTACATTCTTTTACCTTGGATAATCCCTTCTCTAAAATAGAACTTTAATACCCTTGTAGCTGTACTGGTATCACAGCGAGTCATAATAAAGGAGATCAAAAACCCCTGTTCTATAAACAAGTTTGCAGCTCACCTTTCAAAATATGTGTAACCACAGAAAACCACTATCTCAAAAATTGGTTGGCCGCTGTGTTCCTGCCTCCACCCCTCCACTCCCTGCTAGGGAACAAAAAGCCACCCAGCTGCTTGTGCAGATTGACAAACAGGGTTGTTTTCTCATCAAGCCTGGAAGAAGACACAGCAGGACTGATAGCAAGGAGGATCACTCGTGCTTTTTGGTTTGAGAGAGAAGAAAATATCTCGTAGTTGAATGCATAACACATATGCAAATAATTGAGGCAAGGCCAGTCACTGGGTGAGAGGGGAGTATTAAAAATAATTAAATTGCAGTCACAATCAGATCGTCTCCCTTACTTTGTGAGTCCCCTGACTGAGGTCAGTATGGGTTTTTTTTTTGTGCTGGTCCCATCTTCACGCCCAGTTACCACCAACTTTCACTATATTAAAAGTGTGGTTTTAAAACCAATTAGGTTGTGAGCAATGGATGGGGGAGAAATTAACCTGAGGAGAAAAGAGAATTGGTTTAAGGGGGGAAAAAATCAAACTCTGAACATGTTTCTTCTGCACACCCACAATTAGTAGGGGGTGCATCCCACCAATCATCTACATAGAATAGAATTCTTTATTGGCCAAGTGTGATCGGACATACAAGGAATTTGTCTTTGGTGCATATGCTCTCAGTGTACATAAAAGAAAAGATACATTTGTCAAGAATCATGAGGTACACCACTTAATGATTGTCATAGGGTACAAATAAGCAATCAGGAAACAATCAATATTAATATAAATCATAAGGATACAAGCAACAAGTTACAGTCATACAGTCATAAGTGGGAGGAGATGGGTGATAGGAACGATGAGAAAACTAATAGTAATAGTAATGCAGCCTTAGTGAATAGTTAGACAGTGGTGAGGAAATTATTTGTTTAGCAGAGTGATGGCGTTCGGGAGAAAACTGTACTTGTGACTATTTGTCTTGGTGTGCAGTGCTCTATAGCGTCATTTTGAGGGTAGGAGTTGAAACAATTTATGTCCAGGATGCGAGGGGTCAGTAAATATTTTCACGGCCCTCTTTTTGACTTGTGCAGTATACAGGTCCACAATGGAAGGTCAGGTCAAAAATTCGGCCAAAAATCAGCAGAGTATGTATTGCAGTCCTGCCTTAAGCCTCAAAGTCAGCTGGGTGACTTTGGGCCAGTCATTCTCTCAGCCCAACCTACCTCACAGGGTTGTTGCTGTGGAGAAAACAGAAGGAGGATGGAGTATTGCTATGTTTGCTGCCTTGAGCATTCATTCATTCGTTCGTTCGTTCGTTCGTTCATTTGTTTGTTTGTTTGTTCATTCAATTTATATAGCCCAACTCAAACAAGTGACTCTTGGTGTTACTTATAAAAATAACAAAGATGGGATTCAGAAAAGGTTGTGCAACATCTACCTATCACAGGAGAGGCACTAAGCAAGAAAAGAAAGAAAGGACTGAGGAGGAAATTGTGGCAAAGACATTGTGAAATGTAGAGGTAGGGAGGGAAAAGAAAGCAGAGACTGATCCACATTGTTTTGTCAAGGTCTGCAGTGGATGTCACCACAGGCTTTACATTTTACTTTACAGTCCTGGCATAAACTAGCATCTCCCACTTCCAGCATCCATTTGGGAAGCCTCACATTTCCCAGGAAACCCAGGGGGACAAAGGAGCTTTCAGCTATTCAATTTGCTCCTTCCTTCCTTCCTTCCTTCCTTCCTTCCATCCATCCATCCATCCATCCATCCATCCATCCATCCATCCATCCATCCATCCATCCATCTATCTATCTATCTATCTATCTATCTATCTATCTATCATCTATCCATCCATCCGTCCGTCCGTCCGTCCGTCCGTCCGTCCGTCTGTCTGTCTGTCATCTATCCATCTGTCTTCCTTCCTTCCTTCCTTCCTTCCTTCCTTCCTTCCTTCCTTCCTTCCTTCCTTCCTTCCTTCCTTATCATCTATCATCTATCTATTTAATCAATCAATTTTTTTGGCTACCTATCTTACCACCGGGTAACTTTGGTTGTTTCAGAGTTTATCATCACTTGTATCTTAAAAAGTCAGCCCAAAGCAAAGCCTGGTGCTAAGAGCCACTTTCAATTTATACCAGTCCTGTGGGAGACCTGTCCATGTCTTTGAGAAACACTGGAAAGCGTTGCAGTTCCACCTTCCAAATCTGTTAAAGACCACTCGAACCTTTTACAATAGATGATAAAGAAGTAAGATTATATCAAGAACTTGGATTAAATTTCAACTGAAGTTTTAGCAACCGTTTGATCTCTCCAAAATTCAGCAGTTTCATTTCAGGAATAAGAAGTCCTTCCTGTTGTGAACTCCACACAGCCCAGCCCCATCCTTCGTTTCAGCTATAACTCCTTTGCTTGCAACACACACATACACACACACACACACACACACACACACCACTATTAGTCTAATTAGAGTAGAAATTGGCACTGTTATAGGAATTATGAGGTTAGCCTTTTATTTTCATAAAGAGGGATAGTTCCTCTCTATATTCCTGAATATACCATCAGGATCATACCATTTACCATCATCAAGGTTGACTCAGCCTTCCATCCTTCCGAAGTTGGTAAAATGAGGACCCAGATTGTTGGGGGCAATATGCTGACTCTGTAAACTGCTTAGAGAGGGCTGTAAAGCACTGTGAAGCGGTATATAAGTCTAAGTGCTATTGCTATTGCACCGTCACCTTTCAGTTTATTTCTATATGGCTATTCAGGCTAATTGTTAGTAGAAATGGTGCTACAAGCTGGATTTGAAGCATGCCTCTGCGTATCATCTTCGTAAATTCCATTCCACTGCATTTAATTTCAACTATTAATAATTTTAAAATATGTTCATGCAGTCATTTTAGTATTAAAACAGTAGACTAGACCCTGAAGCTAGGTACATTGTATCTGTTATATTTTACCTAATCTGCCAGGGTTAAGGGAATCGAAAGAAAAAAATTATGTTGTGGACACATAATGCTCTCTACATCGCATCTGGACTACTGTAATGCTCTCTACATGGGGCTCCCCATGAAGAGCACCCGGAAGCTCCAGCTGGTCCAGAATGCAGCCGCGCGGGTGGTTTTGGGGGCTAATTGGCGCTCCCATATAACACCCCTCCTGCGCGAGCTGCACTGGCTTCCGGTGGTCTACCGGGTGCGCTTCAAGGTGCTTGTTACTACCTTTAAAGCGCTCCATGGCATTGGACCTAGGTATCTCCGAGACCACCTGCTGCCACAAACTGCCTCCCATCGACCAGTGCGCTCCCACAGAGAGGGCCTCCTCAGGGTGCCATCAGCCAAGCAGTGTAGGCTGGTGACGCCCAGGGGGAGGGCCTTCTCTGTGGGAGCACCCACCCTCTGGAACCAGCTCCCTCCAGATTTAAGAACCATTCATGACTTGGCCACCTTCCGCCGTGCCCTCAAGACGTACTATTTTTATCAAGCCGGGCTGGCGTGAAAAAGTTTTTGGGGTTTTTAAGATTTTACCCAATTTTACCAAATTTTAATTATATTGTCTTAAATCAGGG
Organism: Diadophis punctatus similis; assembly: GCA_023053685.1. NCBI lineage: Eukaryota > Metazoa > Chordata > Lepidosauria > Squamata > Dipsadidae > Diadophis > Diadophis punctatus. The sequence continues at coordinate 243,579,602 of JALIGW010000001.1, forward strand.
CCACATCTAATATTTTCTTTTAAATGTATATATATTTTAATGTTTATATTGTATTTTTACTTGGCTGTTCACTGCCCTGAGTCCTCGGAGAAGGGCGGTATATAAATTTAACTATAAATAAATAAATAAATAAATAAATTTATCCACTGGACTGACACAGGACTAAGCTGTAGGAATATCAGTTTATTGAAAGGGTTTTTGATTTTTAGAGTCTAACAACAAATCCAGATGGGAAATACGAACAGAAATAGAGCCCGAATGGACTCTGAGAAATACCAGTTTTCCACAAGATTGAATGAACCTTGAGATTTGCAAAAGAATAAAACTGTTATAACCAACACTAAAGGGATAAAACTCCTTCTGCTAAGCCAGCCCAATTTATATGAACATATTGCTGAGGGATTGTAGAACAAGACAAGTGGAGGGATGGAGCAGAGGGGGATGGAATCTGTTATGTATTAAGAATACACTGTTTACTCCAAGGTCCGCTATTCAAGCGGGAAAATGGAGACTCTTGATTGGTTGAGCCATCTGACAGCTCTGTATAAAAGGGAGAGCTGTCAGCCTGGCCCTTTGCTGGATCTTACTTGTTACTACAATAAAGAGCTGTGTGTTACAAGCCTGTCTCAAGCCTCTTCAGTCCCAGAACTCAACAGAATCTAATTTTCTGGTAGGCTAGCTGGATCCTTGAAGAGGAGCAGAACAATATGTTGTCAGAACAATATTTTGCTGCAGATTTTACTTGTTATATTTGGTAAACAAGCTGCCATTGCACCTGGCTCTTGAAAAGAGTACCAGCGATTCTACCCACAGATATTTCTAAGCATAGGTGAAACTAAGCACAGGCTGCCCAAGGACGAATTACAGAATTCCCGACATCTTCTTGATTGCTTCAACATTCTTTTAACAATAACAAACCTTAGAGCTGATAAAGAAGAGCAAAACAGCCTTCATGGGAGCCAATTGCAATTTCACTTAATGCAAGGACAAGGGAATTCCACTTTTATCCACTGTGAAATCTTGGTATTTAACTCACTGCTTTAATACCTATTTCTGGGCCAAGACAGACTGCAGATGTTGTGCTGTTACACACATTTTTTTTCAAAGAGATAAAGGTTATACAGGCAGTCCTTGATTTACTACCACAATTGAGCCCAAAAGTTCTGTTGTTAAGAGAGACATTTGTTAAGTGAGTTTTGCCCCATTTAATAAGAGCCATGGTGGTTCAGTGGTTAGGAATGCAGTACAGCAGGCTACTTGTGCTGACTGCTGGCTACCTGCAATTTGGCAGTTCAAATCTCGCCAGGCTCAAGGTTGACTCAGCCTTCCATCCTTCCAAGGTGGATAAAATGAGGACCCAGATTTTGGGGCAATATGCTGACTCCGTAAACCGCTTAGAGAGGGCTGGAAAACACTGTGAAGCGGTATATAAGTTGAAGTGCTATTGCCATTTACTTCCTGCCACAGTTGTTAAATGAATCACTGCAGTTGATAAGTTAGCAACATGGTTGTTAAGTGGCCTTTCCATTGATTTTGCTTGTGAGAAGGTCGCAAAAGGTGATCACATGATCTTGGGACACAGCAACGGTCATAAGTATGAACCCATTTCCAAGCATCTGAATGTTGATCACATGATCATGAGAATACTATAATGGTAAGTGCGAAAAATGCTCATAAGTCACTTTTTTTCAGTGCCGTTATAACTTTGAATGCTCACTAAATGAACAGTTGTGGGCTACCGGTACTCGCTGTGTCTATATTCCGAGAGGGGCAAACTGCACATGGGGAAAATATGCTCTGCAATGTATACAGTGCATTGCACTGCCATCCATGGCTGTTTAGGGTTTGGTTGCATTGGAATATACATTTATCCGAAGCCAAGTAATTTTATAGATCCATAAAACCTACATTTTCTCTTGTGTTCCTATTTTCTTTTTTAAGTTAAATACTCAAAGCTAACTAAAACCTAAAAATAAATCTTCAAATACTACCCAAGGCAGAACATGGCTTTTATTACATATCTCTGCAATTAGAATTAATTTACAACCTTGAGAGACCGGGTGAAAAGGGGGAGAAAGCGGTGGGGGCAGTATGCAAGCTACTTCTTGGATAAATATACCTAGGTAGGACAAGCAAAGCTTCTCTGTAAATGTTATCTCCTTAACTCAACAAGTACCAAGGTCATTCTTACTGCTGCATACCTCAGAATTTTAATTAATGGCCCTGCAGCTGGCGGTACCACCTTGGCTCCTCAGTCCATGTTTTTCTGGTTCCTATGAGCAGACTTGGATAACATCCCATGACTCGCTTCCACCCCACTGCAGCCGCCTACCCCCCCTTCCCCTTCTCTGCTGCCCTAAAGTACAAAACAAACTTTCGTAGTCTCTCATGGAGCAATGCCAGCCGTTCACAGAAACTAGAGAAGAAGTTATGTCTATTTCTATTTATATCACTTTATAAAAAGCAACATGCTGTATTGTTCTCTCGGGGCGAATGTGCACCCATCCCATTAGCCTTGCTTTGCTTTATAGCCCACGAGGAAGTGAGTCTCGATATGGATTGATAGAGCTGCCAGAATTAAAAAGGAAATGAAGGAAACTACAGATGGCAGCTTCCAGAGCTCCCCCACTGCCCTGCCTTTTTTTCTCTTCTCCTTCCATGCAAAATGGGACCTTTGATCCTAAAATGAGTTCATTCTAGCTGGTCTTTGGATCAGCAACAGCATTTACTTTTTTAAGATGAGACGGCCATTGTAGGACACCAGGACTCAATAGGGATTATTTGAATCAAGTCTGCTTGAGTTCAGTATGGATTCCTACCAAACTGCCATACCATTATTTGCAATTAAGAAATGGAATAGAGAAAAAAACTGAGAGCTCAGGTCCTGGAATTTTATCACTTCACATATTTTGACCTTGAAGTGTGAGATGGAGGTGGAAGTGGGATCTTGCTTAAAACATAAGTTAAAAATTCTACTAGGTTTGAAATGCCCATAAAAATATGCAAAATATCAGATACTTTGGTTTTTTTTTTCCTGTGTGTATTTATGTAAAACTGATTATTTAAATATTAGAACTTTTATCACACCAGCCCTCCAAATGTGTTGGAAAGATCTTCCATCATCTTGCTGCTAGTGATTATGGGAGTTGTAGTCCAATATATATGGGAACTGGCAGACTGAAGAGGACTAACCCACAATGTGACTGATCATTGTTTAAGGTAGGAGAAGAAGAATATATGGTTTTGTAATCTTCATACCCTTTGTAAATTTCAATATGTCTCAGTGCTAACCAGTGAAAAATTTCCCAAATGTGCTTTTTTCAAGAGGCAATTGGACTTTCTGGTTTTTCTTTGAAGACGTTTTGCTTCTCATCCAAGAAGCTTCAGCTCATCTTAAAAAAGCACGTTTGGGACAACCATGACCTGGATGACTGAGAATCTCCACAGACATTCAGTGAAAATTTTATTTTTCCATTGAGACTTGGAGACATATTTTACATGAGAACCTTGGGTAGAAGTAATTTATATATGAATTAATACCAATAACAATTGTGTCTCTTGCTACTGGTTCATCAATACGTGTGTCCCCAAATACTACTTCCTAATAGAGGATCCTAGACAGCATTAGTGATTTTATATATATTTTTATTTATATGACATTTGTAGTCACTTATAAGCATAAATCTTCTATGAACACATAGTACTAAATATTTAGCAAGGCACTGAAATGTAAAAACATAGGTGCAATCTCTAAAATATCAAAGCAAAGCATATGTCAATTTAACAATCATGTTAATAATGTAGAATATTTCAAAAAATGATTTCATTGTTGAAAATTCTCTTCTTTGGAACTGTTGAGAGGGAGGGCCACAGTATTAGATTATGCCAGAAATGATGTTGGGATCCTGGCTATTGAAGTTTTAAAGTTATATCACGATTGTTGACATGATGACACAAAGGACAATTCAGGAGTTCCAGCTGTTGTCAGGTTCCAGAGGTATGTGGGACTTTCAGCAGGACTGGTGGTAGGGGTGCAATGGGGCAGTTCTTCAATTTGGGATCAAAACAGCTCAGGAGGGGCCCTTACTTATACTTTGTAAGAACATGGTGGGGGAGGAGGAATTCCTCACACTTATGATCATCGTAGGGTTCCCATGGTCATGTGATTGAGATTCAGGTCCATCACAACTGACAGGCAATTACAACCACTGCAGCCAACTTCCAACAAGTGGAGTCAATGGAGAAGAAAATTGTAAGTCATGGTCACATGTTGTCTTACTTAATGACTGCATCTCTTTGATGAAATTGTGATTATTAAACGAGGACTACCTATAGTGGTTACCAATAGATGGCCTCTTCAGCTGCTATAGAATTTTTAATATCACTTTCTTGGGAAATAATATTCTGGTAAATTCTTTTGATATACTCATCAGTTACTGAGTCTATCATCTAACAACCTCAATATGTCTGTAACTGTTTTGACTTGATATAAATATCTCTTTGCATAACTCAGCAATATTTTAATTAAAGCTAAGATTTTCTATCTTGCAAAATTTAGAACACAACTAAAGTCTTATAATCATTATTTGCAGTAAATAGCCGTGGCAAGGTATGACAATATCACCATTTTGGGAGAACTTTTATAGAATAACTTGGACTTTCTTTTTTCTTAAAATTTAAATTCCAAAGGCATCTTCTATGTGTCCCATGAAATAAAAAAAACCCTGTTCTTAAACATATCTAGTAATATATATGTAATATATGTGCCCTGTTTTGGGATGTGTGTGTAAATTTGCATAAATATTCACATTCATTGTTTTTGTTCACTTCATAATATTTAAGGTTACTTTAAATGCTTTCGTTTCAGAAACTTTTCAAGCAATGCCAAGACAGCAGATTAAAGATTTTTTTCTTGTTTGTAGACAAAAATACATTGAAACAACCAAGGGAGCTATTACTCTTCCACATAATTATTTTTAATGTCTCTTTGGACATGTACAAAATGCCTTGTGGTTCCTCAGGGAGAAGAACAAAAAATGGGGGGAAATACTTTTTGTTTTTACATTTTGCCGAGTGGCTTTTATTAAAACCAGTATTTTTTTTCTCCATTGGTCAACACCCTGCTTCAAAGAACTCAAAAAGAGTTTTGAATTCCAATGTATATTAAAACAAACAATACTTGTCTTTAGAAATGCATTGGCACTCAAGTCTTTTAAGATATATGCCGTGTTCTTAGAGCCAGAATATGTAATTAATTTGGAATAACTAATCTGAAAAATTGATAATTCTATTGATGTGCAGAAAACTAATGCCTGACAGAAGGCAGAATTTCTGGATCCCAATAGATTAGGCAGATGGAAAGATGAACAAACCAAAGCAAAAGTGTACAGATTGAAAATAGAAAATCTGATACAGAAGTTTCAGGGTATATAGGTTGGCTGATGCACTTGTAGAGAGTGCCCTGTTTAGAGAGCTATGGAAATGTGAGAATTGAAGTAGACATTGAATCTTAGGTGAGCTTCAATTTCTAGAGTACTATAACCACAGCTAGGAAAAATAACAAGCTGATAAATGTCAACCATGTCAATAACTGAAGAGAAGATAATATAGACCAGACAGGGGTGGGTTCTAGTTTCTCCCGCTGCTGGTTCGCTCAGGGGCACGTGCGCACTGCGCACCCCGCGCACACATGTGCAGTGCTTTAAAAACAAGATGGCGGCACCTATGGCGCTGCCGGGAGAACCAGCTCGGGGGCGTAGCAGGCCTGGGTCACTGCCAGTTTTAGTGACTCAGGACGCCAAGTTACTACCAATTCTTTAGAACCGGTCCGAACCCACATCTGAGACTGGACAACCATAACACCGAACCCTTAGATAGCTGGCTAAGGAAATCTTAATTGTAGAGAGGATGGATTAGGTGAGGGTGTTAGAGAAGACTGGAAGTGAATCCAATTGTCAGGGAGAGGGGTAGAGCTAGTTATATAGATCAAAAAATGCTAACACAAGGCATAAGTGTATGTGGTGAGTTCTGAAATATGGCTAGTTTAATGGCATTTCTCACTGAGAACAACACCTTTATTTTCCTTTTCACTTTAGTTCATAAACACCTTTATTTCATGCATGCGCAGAAGCGTCCCAGGCAGGTGGGCAGAGCCTCCCGCTGCCGGCGCTACCAGTTCGCAGAACCGGGCTGAACCAGGAGCAACCCACTGCTGGTATTAAGGATAAATCAATTTAGAAACAATTTGGGATGCTATTTCTTTACATGGTGACTGCTGCTAGGATTATACTTGCTAAGCTCTGGAAAGGAAAGGAAATGCCAACTGTTGAAGAATGGATTTTAAAATTCACTGAATTAGTAGAGATCGCAAAATTAACTACCTTGATTAGATATAATGTACTAGACAGCTTTCTAAGAGACTGGAAGCTATTTGTGGACTTTCTCCATATTAAATACAGTAACAGATGATTAACAGAGGGATTTGAAGACTAGTGTAATATTTGGGCAAACCTGTTGACTATCTATCTATCTATCTATCTATCTATCTATCTATCTATCTATCTATCTATCTATCTATCTATCTATCTATCTATCTATCTATCTATCTATGATTTGATTATTAGGTAAGAGCCGAGGTGGCGCAGCGGTTAGAGGCAGGTACTGCAGGCCACTTTAGCTGACACTGATCCGCAGGTCAGCGGTTCAAATCTCACTGGCTCAAGGTTGACTCAGCCTTCCATCCTTCCGAGGTAGGTAAAATGAGGACCCAGATTGTTGGGGGCAATATAAATATACATTGCTTACTGGTGTAAACCGCTTAGAGAGTGCTTGCACTGTGAGGCGGTATATAAATCTCACATAATAAATCTCACATAATATATAGAGACCTCCTCATCTGAAATATTTGTTTATATATTTTTCTTGTTAAATGGGAATGAGACAGTTTATAACTATTTAGAGACCCATTATGTAAGGGTATTTTTGATTTTTCTTTTCAGCATCCACACAGGGTGGATTTTTTATATGTTCAATTTGGATGTTTGGGTCATTTTTTCTCCTTTTTTTCCTTTTATGTACACATTTTTTTCTTTGTTGTTGTTACAGGTGGATGTATGTTTTTTCTGTTTTTTTCTGTTTTGTATTTTATTCCTATTGATAAAACATAATAAATATATACATAAAAAAGAGATAAAAGAGTTAAAAAAAGGGGAGATCAAGTGAAATACTGGAAGAACAAAGGGCAAAAAAGAAGACTATATAATGGAGAAGTAGCAGCTATAGTATGTTGTTAAGCCGCAAGACCAATGGGACCAATAATTGCTCAGAATTGAGATTTTACTTTGAGTTCCTCACTAACAAAGTCTGATTGATTTGAGGCTAAAAGGTGCAATTCATGACATAAGTGGGCTTCCTCAATCTTATTTCCTAAGGGTGAGGTTGCTTGTAAAGTAGCAATATAGCATGTCCGAAAGGATCCAGATTGGGGACAAGAAGGCTCTGTGAAATAAACCAGATCAGTTTCTATTTCTACTGTTTTTTCTATCCTTGTGAAGCAGAGGGTAGATTTTTTTTTAAAAAAATAAAAGATTTAAAAATAATAAAGCAGAGAAGCTAAAAACACTTTATGGATACTTTTCACAATGGCATGATGAGTAATTGATGTAATTAAAGGAAAGGAAAGTTGAATAAGAAGACCTGTTAGATTGTGTGAATGCATTTCTTGGTGAACACATTGGAAGTCCCACAGTGTGGGAAATACAACATGAGATTTGACAAAGAGTTGAAATGTGTACCATGGGGAGTAATCCTGCATTGTCAGATGGGACCTGACCTGCATGGCCTAGTCAGTCTTTTCCATCTCTTTTATTATTGTGAATCTAGGATCATAAGGAGTTCTTCTTCTTGCTGTAGGAGACTGGTGTTAAGAGCTCATGACTGCAGTTCTATGACTGATGCATTCCTAATGACAGATACAAACTTGCTCCTTAAAGTCTACATTTCCAAATATGTTTGGATATAGCTTATGAAAGTAGATAGATTGGAACAGAATTAATTGTTGTAGAAGGCTCTTATATTATCTTCATTTTCAAAGTAAATGTATACATGTGGAGGATTGCTCTGTTCTGCAAGGGCTAGTTTCATCACAAATAATATTTTGCTTAATCCACTTAAAACTAGGAAGCAGTTCTTTGGATGAAAGCTACAGTAGTTATAGAAGAGGAATGTGAAGTTTTAGCGAAGTATTTGAATGCTGATTCAAATTTCCTTTTGTGTCATCAAAGACAGGAATGATATCTCTGTTACCTTTGGGCATACTGTAGAATCTAAGCAGCTCCTCTGTTCATTGCTATCTCTAATTCCCTCAATTATATGCCCTGTGCCACAGAAGGGTACAAGTCTTGATATGGCTCCCTGGTTTGCAGTGTCACAGGATGTGACTAGTGTGATTATATTAGTAATGAGTAATCTTAATTGAAATTGAAGGTAGAGGAAATCAAATCTAATTTTACAATACATCCCAGCCTACCCATCACTTTTGTGTTGATTGCCTTGGCATGCCATTCCAAAATCAAGTGTTTTTTTGACTTGAAAAAAGATAGGCACTTTTGCCTGGGACCCAGAGCCCCCACTCTCCAGGGGACCTTATTTCCAGAAGCATAGTTGGGGGAATATAATGAAAAGGAGAGCCCTTTCTATGGCTGTAAAAGCATACTGTCCCATCCCCAGAAAGAATGCTAGATTTCAGAATTACATAATGATCTGTGCTGAAAAGTTTCCTGTAGCACTTTACTTGATGGCTCCTTATTTTTCTCACTAGCTCAAAACTGATCCAAATTGCTAGTTAGAATTGATGGAGGTGTGGGAAGAGGTGCTGAGCCAGAATAAGATGTTGTTTTTAAATGTAACTTCTAAAACGTTGCAAAGGTTTTAAGAATGAGCATACAGAAGATAACATTAGTCTCTTTCTAAAAGGTTGAAATTAGAGGGATTGTGGTTACTGTTGTTTTGTATTTTTTTAAAAAAAATTACTGGCACAACTGATCCATGTATTTTGGAACCAAACAGGAAGCATATGCCTCCTCCCATTTCACAGACAGAAGTCAATAGAATTGGCCAATGAATCCTCCTTCTGTCTTAGCAGCAGGCTACATCAACAAAGACAAGCTGAAAGATATGGAATTCTCTTCCATAACATCTCACTGCTAATTTCTCACGTGTCAGCCATCTAACAGTAGATCATTGCTCTGTTTAATGCAGGAGAGGTCATCTTTGGACCTTCAAATATTGCTCAACTCCAAATCCCATCAGTCTCACCTGTAAATTATCAGAGTTGTATTTTCATATCTGGAAATCCAAAGATGGGAAAGGCTGCCTTGTATATACAGTACCTCAATACACAACTGCAGGCTAGAGGAGGCCTAAGACATCATGTCAAGGAAAGGCTCCATAAAGTGGAGCCGGGTTGCAAAGAATCCATAACAAATGTCTGCTCTTCTCCTAAGATATAGAAGTACTGGAACTGTCGATGACTCACTTTTAAAGACATTACACAGAAATAACTGTTGGTTCTTATAGTTAATTCACGGATCATCATAATACTCATATGATGGACATTGTCAATCTTTTCATTATCAATAGCATTTTATATTTTTTGCATCTCACAGGGAAATGCTTGGCCTGACATCAGCAGACAGATTTTCTTACAGGAAACTACTTTTTTTGTGGTGGAGGAAAAATGGCAGTGATGGAATAATTTTGTTCTGAAACAGTGGTCACAATAGAAGGTTCAACTGTTAGCCTTCCGGAAAGTGTTAAAAACCTGGTTTTTCTCCCTGGCGTTGGGCCAAGATGATAGATGAGCCCATCTTCTGAGAGGTGAAGTGTGTGTTTGGTTGACCCCAGCTGTACATTGCCTGGTATGCGGGTTTTTGTTGCTTTGTTCTTTCTTTTATTGGGGGGAGGGGAGTATGTTTTTTTTAAAACTTATAATCATTGCTTTCTGTTTGGTTTTTATACTTGATATGTACTGCGGAAGTTGTGGTTACACAAGTTGAGTAAACAAACAAACAAACAACTCCCACTGTGAGAAGAGGAAGTAAATCTACTTTTCAAATTTACTGTGAAGCCGTTATAGCATTTTTCAGATGTGTGCTCTCTCAGTCTCTCTCTCTCAATCTCCCATTAGCCCACCTTATTTTAAGATTTAATACATTTAACAAGTAATCACATTAATAACCACTCAGGGTTTTAAACATAGTGGGCTACATTTCCTTTTGTAATTCACAGATCTTTTCCAGAAACAGGATGATCTTCTGGAATGATTTTGGCTAGATGCAGAAGGGAGAGGGCAACAATAGGAAATCTTAACAAAGCAGTGAAAGACTACTACTTTAATGCTGAATAATGTCATTCTTCTGATTATTATAGAAAGGGAGTTGTTGGAGAAAGTGAAAACTGGTGAAAATCTCCCATCTCTTCCAAATTCCAAAGTCTAACTTCTCTTAGGGAAAAAAAACTGGCTCCAACAACAATAAGAATAAAAAATAAGAACAATTATGTTCCTCCATATTTATGTGCCATAACCTCAGCTTTTGGAAAGTCTATCATTTATATCTGTTGAAATAAAATGCTACCACCAGTGTTAGTCTTAAATTAATCTTTAAAAAATGCTTTAGAACAGCAAAAATATATATCTTTTAAAAAGTAAAGTAATAAAATAGGGAGAAGAATTGATTTTTTTTGCCCCAGTGCTAAATTATACTTAGAGGGAAGTTATGCCTCACAGTCTTGATCCAGAAAACTTACAGAACATTTATATCTTCTCATCTAACAGCAAACAGCAGGATGATTGCTGAAGAAAGGAAAGATATAAAATCTATCAGCAAGGACTGGAAAATATTTTTGCTGGCAAAAGGAAACTTAGGGAGCTCAAATGTTGGTCGGCAGGCCAAAAAATGACATATTACATGTGCAAAAGGGAAAGTACTTTTACAGTTTGAAAAACACAGATTGTGTCAAAATTTCATTTATAACAAATAACAAATTTATTGTAAATGAAATTTTGACACAAACTTCCAAATAAGGTAGGACTAATTTTGATGGAGGTTTTTTTATTGTTATGAAAGTGCTTTGGTCATAGAAATTAAACTATAAATATTAAATGTGTAAAATTGTCTCCCTAGGATACCACATTGGGAACAAAGAATCTCACCGTTTTAAAAACTACTGGATATATTTAATGCTTATCTTTAATCTGCGCTTGCATTTTTTTCTCTTTCCTGCCATAAGATGAAGAAAGCTGCATCAAAGTTTGTAATACATGATAAAAGTTATCTTGTGTCCAAAGGTCAAGATAGAAAATGTCCTTCTTGGGAGGGGGAATGAATAGATATATGGATACCTTATTAGCGCTCTAATTTGTCTGTAATTGCCTAGAAATGATGGTTAAAGTGGGATTATATGAGATGTTGTACCCAAAATCTAAAGCAACCAAATCATTTTGAAGATGCACCATAATTTTATTAGTGTACATACAAGCAATAATACACCACAAAGATATCATCAAGTTGTGGTTGAAGATGACAAAGGAATGTCCACATAGTTTTCTTAATTACAATATAGAAGTAATTTGCCATGGTGAATGTTTTGCTGACTTCTCAGTATGGCTTACAATTTGGTGTTTCCTGACGATTTCCTCTCCAAGAACACAGTCCTACCTCCTTAGTTTTTCAAGCTCAACCAAGGTTATCTACTGTAAGTGCTGCTATCTAGCTGGTTAATATGGCACTGTATCCCACATCACAATTCCATGTTGCTCATCCTCATATGGCTTAGTCCAAATAAGTTCAAAGTCATATTACATTCAATAGTATTTACTCCCTAGAAAATGTGTCAATTTCATTTAAAAAATAGTCCGGGTGAGCTTTCATTTAAGGTTTCCTGTTGTTTTGCATAAGAATTAATCTGCTGCTATGCAACTCCTCATTTGTTTCCTTAAGTATATGTAGTCTGGTCTTATGAGTTTTTCCCAGATCAAGCACCTTAACAGAACTTTTTTTCATTTTTCTTTAATTTTATGCATCCTTGTAAAATGTGGTTTATTTCTTCATCAGTTTGATTATTGGTCCTTGATAGTCTTCTAGTACAATACTAAACATTACCATATAAATGTTCTTTCAGAATATTTTTTATTTTATTAAAAGATACAAGCCAAAGAATTAGCTTCAGATAAGAAAGAGGTATATTCTTTGCGTCCATATCTGGGTTTGTGAAGAAGCTGACCAGGAATTAAGCCGCTCCTAGGAAATACATTATTGAATCCTAATGATATATTTGAATTATTTTATTTGTATAACAGTCCTTTGCTCACAATTTATGGCCAGTAATACAGTTTAGTCATTTTAAATTCTGTCTCTGAAGGCCTTATTGCCTCCCAATTTTAAATAGTAATTATTAAGGTCTACCAGATCTTGTTCTAGTCCCAAATGTGCTTTTCCAAAAGTCAACTGGACTTTTTTTTGAGGGGTGGTGGTTCTTTGAAAACATTTTGCTTCTCATCCAAGAAGCTTCTTTGGTTCTTCAGTCAAACTGAAGAAGCAAAAAAATTTCAAGAAAACCCAGTTGCCTTTAGAAAAGCGCTTTTGGGACAACTGTGACTTGGATGATTGAGAATCTCCACAGACAATCTTGTTCTAGACCAGGGGTAGGCAAAGTTGGCTCTTCTAAGACTCGTGGACTTCAACTCCCAGAATTTCTGAGCCAATCATGCTAGCTTAGGAATTCTGGGAGTTGAAGTCCACGAGTCATAGAAGAGCCAACTTTGCCTACCCGTGTTCTAGACTTAAACATTAATTCCTGATCTCCTAACCTGAACATTCCACCCCATAAATTACCAATTCCTCAAGTGACTCACTACAATGATCTGAGTTCTGAGAAATCCCAAATGTACTTCCTAATTGACAAGATAAATTTGTTCCTTTCCCTCTCAATTACCCCATCCCCCTAGTTTTCAGTTGTAGGTCTTTACTAGTTTACCTGAAACTAAGATCCAGGAAAGATCAGGGGGTCACTCCACGATGTTTAAAATAGAGAAATAAATGGCTCTTTCTCACAGTGGCATTAAAGGGCCTTCCTTCAGTCCTTGGGGCAACAGGAAAATATGCCTGATACATTACAATGTCTACAGGGGGGGATCCTATTTGGCCCCCGTAACAAAGCCAGGGATTGCTGATAATCTCACCGCTTTAAGGAGGGACCATTTCAGAATATTTCAGAATAGCACTATTTTGTAATAACATACCAAAATAGAGCTACTCTGAAAGAAAGAGAAATTTGTCTTTCTATATAATTTCCAAAGCGGCTGGCTGCTTGCAAGATGGAATGGGAAAGATGGGATATGGAAAGATTTTCTGATAAATTTCGATGGCTGGAACCCCTACAGATTGCTAAAAAAAAATAGTAACAACAATGAGAGCGCACAATACTGAGAAATCATATGATGAAGGCAAGGTATGCCTTTGTCTTTCTTCTGCCTTTAAATATACCGGCTCCTCCTTTCCCTCTGGAGCCAAAGAGTTTGGAGGGAAATAAGAAAGTTCAGTAATGGGTTTAAACTGGGGAGCGGGAAGACCTGTAAAGAACTTTTTATTTAATTTATTACCATGTGACTGAGAATGCTATGCTGGCTGGGAACAGCATTTTTTTCCTCCATTATCCCAGACCCTGCAACTCTTGTCAATTTCTCTGCTTTGCTAACAGCCATACATCTGAGAGAATGCTTCTCCTGGTTTTTTTTAATAGGTCTAGCATTCTCTCCAAAGATTAGTGAGCCTGTGTTAGTTATTTAAAAAATCTGGTCTAATAGTTTAAGGACTTGGCTAGAAACTGGGAGACTTGAATTCTGGTCCTGCTGTAGGCATGAACATTGAACAGAATAGAACAGAATAACAGAGTTGGAAGGGACCTTGGAGGTCTTCTAGTCCAACCTCCTGCTCAGGCAGGAAACCCTATACCATTTAAGACAAATGGCTGTCCAATCTCTTCTTAAAAACTTCCAGTGTTGGAGCACTCACAACTTCTGGAGGCAAATTGTTCCACTGATTAACTGTCTGGAAATAACTGACACTGATTTTGGACCAAACACTTTCTCTCAGACCTACCCAACTCACAGGGTTGTTGTTGTTGTGGCGGAAAATAGGAGGAGGAAGGAGTATTAGTTTTGTTCATCATCTCAAGTTATTTATAAAAATAATAAAGGCATTATCCAAATAAATAAATAAATAAATAAATAAATAAACAAACAAACAAACAAACAAACAAACAAACAAACAAACAAACAAACAAACAAATAAATAAATAAATAAATAAATAAATGATGAGATAGATAGATAGATAGATAGATAGATAGATAGATAGATAGATAGATAGATAGATAGATAGATAGATAGATAGATAGAAAGATAGAGCAATAGCAATAGCAATAGCACTTAGACTTATATACCGAACCCATGATGCTTTATAGCACGCTGTAAGTTGTTTAAAGTGTCAGCATATTGCTCTCAATCTGGGAGCAATATGGGTCCTCATTTTACTGACCTCGGAAGGATGAAAGCAGAGTCAGTCATAACCTTGAGCCAGTCAGGATCAAACTCCAGACTGTGGGCAGAGTTTGCCTGCAATACTGCATTCTAACTACTGCACACTGCCTCAGATAGATGATAGATGATAGATGATAGATGATAGATGATAGATGATAGATGATAGATAGATAGATAGATAGATAGATAGATAGATAGATAGATAGATAGATAGATAGATAGATGATAGATAAATACTGTAGATAGATAGATAGATAGATAGATAGATAGATAGATAGATAGATAGATAGATAGATAGATAGATAGATAGATAGATATCTGAGAGAGAGAGAGAGAGAGAGAGAGAGAGAGAGAGAGAGAGAGAGAGAGACAGACAGACAGACAGACAGACAGACAGACAGACAGACAGACAGACAGACAGACAGACAGACAGACAGACAGACAGACAGGAAATTCATGTAACATCAGACAACTATGAATTCAGAAATTGCCTCTGCAAAGACCACTCTCTCATGCAGTTCCAGCCAAAAGGGCAATGGAGGGCAGTTCTCAGCAGCAATTGGTTTAGAAAGGCATCCTCAGGTCTGTCTAATGTTGCCAATCCTGGCCCTTGAAAGTGTCATCAGCAGCAGCATGATTGATGTAATGTTGTACATCGTGTTCATGACAAGCCTTCTATTAGAAGGGGAGGAGGAGGAAGAAAAATGCTACATTTAAACTGGAACAGCTAAAGAGGCTACGGAGTGGGGAGGAGAGGAAGGTGGCATCATGAGAACATACCCTTTAAGCATGATTAGCAATCAGGTATCCTCATTTTACAATTAGAGCCACATAAAGATGAGCCCACATACAATGGGGAGAAAGGTATAATAACAGTGGGATGCCCTTATTCTTCCAACCTGGAAATCAGATCCTATTGAAGTCAATAATTTCACAAAGACACTTACAACTGAAGATAAGACCTTTACCATTCATTTACAACTGGTTGGTGTAATGCTGAAATTAAACAGGGAGCCACTTTTTCTTTCTTTTTTACCTATTTGAGAGCTCTTAATCACGAATGCCTTCTCTGAGCACCCTCAGCTAATCTTTGCACAGCTCCAGTTATGCAGCAGAGACTTTTAAAATGTCACAGCGATCTGAACAATGATCCAGTGCTTACTGGTGTATGAACTCTTGTTCACCAGAGTCTGCGGAGGGATATTTTATAGCTTTACACATCCTGGTGATTTATGTTCAGCTTTGCCCTAGCAATATGCTAATAAATTTAACAAGACCTCTCTAAGACCCTCAGCCTTCATGTAAAATGAAGCTCGGTGCAAGGTGAGACGTCGCTGTGATGGGGAGGGGGGGAAATTTGCCCTCCCCCCCAGTGGAAAAGCACAATCCACTAAACTGCAATGCAGCCAGTTCATGGTTGATGAAGCAATCACTGGAATTAAGAAAACTATTCGTTTATTGCTGTAAGGCCTCATATTCCTACACCTACCTACTAGATACGACTTCTGCTGAAATCAAGATGCATCTCTAATAAACTACAAGGAAGGCTGCCCAGATTTACTTCCAAGCTTTGCAAGGTGGGTTTGAGTGAATATCCGACAGGTATCGATATGAAAATTGGTTTGAATAGATCTCCCACTTGTTTATTGGCATCAACCTGGACTGCAGGCCTAAACACATAGACTCAGAGGTAAACTAGGCTGAGATCCATGAGTCCTATTCCCATGTCAATTTGCATAGAAGTTGAATCCCTGCTGAGCAGGGGTGAAATCCAGCAGGTTATGACCAGTTCTGGAGAATCAGTAGCGGAAATTTTGAGTAGTTCGGAGAACTGGCAAATACCACCTCTGGCTGGCCCCAGAGTGGGGTGGGAATGGAGATTTTGCAGTATCCTTCCCCTGCCACGTCCACCAAGCCTCACCACACCCACCAAGCCACACCACACCCACCAAGCCACGCCCACAGAACCGGTAGTAAAAAAATTGGATTTCACCACTGCTGCTGAGCCAAGGTGGAATCAGCACTGGGTCCAGCAAGACTCCCATTCCAGCAAGTGGGCCTGAGGCTTACATCCAGGGACAAGAATAACACAAAGGCCAGTTCAAATTTGGATAGTTTAGTCATCAAGCCTGAATGAACACTCTGAGATGCCTAGTTGCCTGGTCCATCTTAAAAGGTGTGTCTATCACTATCTCCCCACACAGCAATTAACAGAGATTGGGTGGGGGGGAGGAGATGTCATAATTAAGAACACCTGAACTCTGAGAAAGAGGATTGAGTTTAAGGGAAAGCCTCAGAAATCATTTCTGTAAAATTCCTTTATTTCAATATATATGGATAATATAAAGACATGGAGATAAGCATGTCAAGGTGAATAAAGTTATGGAGAAAGAGACATTAGAAAGCATTTATTTTCTACAAGTGCAATGTTACCTTAAATCATTTTCTTCTTCCTTCCCTTCTCAAACTTTTCCTTTCCTTCTTTCCTTTCCTTTCCTTTCCTTTCCTTTCCTTTCCTTTCCTTTCCTTTCCTTTCTTTTCCTTTCCTTTCCTTTCCTTTCCCCTCCTCCTTTCCTTTCCTTTCCTTTCCTTCTTTCCTTTTCTTCTTTCCCCTTCCCTTCCCTTCTCTTTTCTTCTTTTCCCTTCCCTTCTCTTTTCCCTTCCTGGTTCTTCCCCAAAGTTGAATCTGGGGTCAGAAATTCTCATCGTAACCCCAGACTGGAATTCCAGATGGTGTGCTGAGGACTCGGAGCAAGTCTCAGTTCATCAATTTCATGGGCTCAAGTGTCTGCTCTGGCTGTGGCCCCGACTCCATTCCCAACGTGGCATTAATGCAGAACAAATTGAGACATATCCTCTCGATAATTAGTTCCAGGATTGCCCAAGATTTACGGTAACATAATAGAGCAGCAAGTTTCACAAAGCGGGTTTCCCCGTTGGCCTCCTTCCGCCCAACCGGAGGAGGAGGAGGAGGAGGAGGAGGAGGAGGAGAATCAGCGGCAAAACCACCGGGCCAGAAGGATGCTCTGCAGTGAAGACACAGGAGCAGAAAGAGGGAGGGGCGGAGGGGGATGCTTGGGTTCAGTAGCCCATGGAAGGGGGGAGGTAAACATTTGTAGGGGGAGAATGAGAAATCCCTCTTTGGGGCAGAGGGTGTCGTGAAAGAGATCGGAATCCATTAAACACCAGGGCAGCAAGCCTCTGAGCAAATTATATAAATTTAATAAATAAATAAATAAATAAATAAATATAAGAAAGGTCGCTATTTTATTGAAATGGCTAGTTATTAATGCAAACTCTTAGGAGTAGCTTAGGAAACAGAAGCAAAAGATCACTGTAGAGAAAGGGTTCTTAAACGTTTTGCCTCCCGTTGCGGTGGTGTAAACTTAAAGTACACACCTCCTCTAAAATCTAAACATCAAAATGAACAATGAAATAATACAGCGAAACGTAGGTTAAGGTGGATGTATTAGAATAATGTGATTATTATAACAGAGGGATAGAATGATGTGGTAACAGAGGGATAGAATCAAGATCAGGTGAAGTATTAGAACCCCTTGATAAAGCTTTAGTAAGACCACACTTAGAATTCTGCATTTAGTATAATAGAAAAGAAGTAGAGATTCTGGAAAGAGTGCAGAAAAGAGCAATAAAGATGATTAGGGGCTGGAGGATAAAACATACGAAGAACAGTTGTAGAAATTGGGAATGTCTAGTCTAATGAAAAGAAGGACTAGAGGAGACATGATAGCAGTGTTCCAATATCTCAACCACAAAGAAGAGAAGATCAACCTATTTTCCAAAGCACCAGAAGGCAAGACAAAAACAATGGCTGTAAACTAATCAAGGAGAGAAGCAACCGAAGTAAGGAGAAACTTCCTAACAGTGAGAACTAT
The DNA here is from genome assembly GCA_023053685.1 of Diadophis punctatus similis. NCBI lineage: Eukaryota > Metazoa > Chordata > Lepidosauria > Squamata > Dipsadidae > Diadophis > Diadophis punctatus. The sequence goes on from JALIGW010000001.1 coordinate 243,598,095, forward strand.
TAACCAGTGGAACTGCTTGCCATCACAAGTTGTGGGTGCTCCATTACTGGAGGCTTTTAAAAAGAGACTGGCCAGTCACCAGTCACTGCTTGAGCAGGGAGTTGGACTAGAAGACCTCCAAGGTCCCTTTCAACTCTGTTATTCTGAATAAAAGGTTCTTCAATTTTCTGCCTTACTGTTTGGGAAACCCTGTTTCACTAAGAGCCTCAAATATTGCTGAAGGTATGTCCCAGCTAGAAGACCATCACCAAAACATGATGTTCATCTAGTAATTTTTGACTATGCCTCATTTGACAAAGCACTCTGAAAAGGACCAATGCAGCATCATCATAAAATTTGGACACATGCAGAGGAAGAGAAATCAATATTCAGGGCTGTTGGACTTGGAATCAGGTCCTACTGAACTTATAGGAATGGAATAACATTTTGAATAGCATTAAATCATAATTCCAGTCATTTACTTTTAGAAGTATTGGGGGAACTAAATGGTAGGAGCTTTGTCTCCTAACAAGATAGCTAAACATCTCCCAAACATTCAACATCCCCATCTGATTAAACTGTAGGGGGGGCACCACAGTTGACATGGAGACATTGAATGAAGGATACAATTTCATTTTCGGGATGGTAGACATTATTTTTTTGGCAAGGAAAGCAGCAAACATAGAACCTTAAAGAAAAGACCAACTTGTTATGTACATCACACTTCACTGAATCAAGTTCATAGTACAGTAATCCAGAGATGTTGTGAGGAGAAGGAAGGGAGGGGAGGGGTGAATGGAAATAACAGAAAAAACAATGTTGCTTTAGAAATGACAAACAAATCGCATAAAGTGAACTTTTTCACTTAACATAGTTAACCAGGTCAGGTAAATGCCTAATGGCAGCCTATGCACAACCCATTAAATTTGACCAACTTTACTCTTGAATATGCCTTTCTAATGAATTGCACAAAGCCGGTTTCTTTATTTTGTGGTTCAATGTATTGTGCAAACCCAAATGATAGATTACTTCAATAACCTGCTCAATTTATTTCTGTATTAACTCAATTTACATGCCCATCCATCTCTGGGCAGGTAGCAGAAAATAAACACAAGATGAAAACATCCAAGAAAAACAATAAGTAACAAATATAGGGGCCAAGGAGAAGCATAATTAACATATAGGCTGAACCACATGCCCATATCCTTCTCCAAACAAAATAGCAGAGCTTGGCTTCTCTGCTTTCTTTGAAATTGGGAGGGAAAAATGCACTGGAGATGAAGTGCTAATAGAAAGGACAAATTGGGGGAGGAAAAAAAACCTAGTGGAGGATGGCTAGTCATGACGGTGTGTGTGTGTGTGTAGGACGGATCATCTGTGCCTCCCAACATTCCCCACAGATCTCTGCTTACACTCACTAGGAGTCAGATGGCTTCACTTCCAAGCTCCTAGGCAGCCTGTCCAGGTTGGTGTTAGAAGGCTTTCTCCACCACCAGCTTATCAAGACCCAAACATTCCCTCCCCCCATCAACATATGCCCTGTCCCATTGTCTTCATCTTACGTATTTTTACTTATTGATCTACATCCCACCTTTATTTATTTTTTTTACAAATAGCTCAATAGTTAACTCAAATAACTATTTCCCCCACAAAATAGTTGGCTGGTCTGGTCTGGTCTGGTCTGGTCTGGTCTGGTCTGGTCTGGTCTGGTCTGGTCTGGTCTGGTCTGGTCTGGTCTAGGCTGGGCTGGGAGAGAGTGATTGGGCCAAAGTCACCCAGTTGGCTTTCATGGCTAAGGCTGGACTTGAACTCTCGACCTCTCACTTTCTAGCCTAGTGTCTTAATTACTAGACCAAACTGGTTCTTGTCGACTTGTCCCCAGTCTGTGTGTGAAGTGTATTTGAATCATTCTCATCCATAACAGTATTCAACAAATATTTTCCCTTGTTCTGACACAATTCGAAAACACCAATTACTTTGATGGAGGTTAGATGTTTCCAGAGGGAGGCTAAAAAAAAAGTCAAAATGATAGCTACAATCATGTTACCAGAGCCCCAACATATGTGCATGGGCAAAAGTCCTCTGCCATGGTTGTGAGTTTTGACACATACATGCCCCCAGTGGGCACCCCTGAATTGCAGTGATATGCAATGGAGGCAGGATAGAATTTCACACTGCTTTTTTTTCTTTTTTTGCTGATTCAAGATTGGGTGAAAAGCATTTCAGCTCAGGTGGAACACTATTTTTAAAGTGGAATAAGATAGAATAACATGGAACATACTATTTTTAAAATGGGGCCACTAATGGTGATATAATAGGCTGCATCTGAGCTCAATTGACTTCTATGGGGCCAGGAGAGGACATTTCTGTCGTAAGTGCATGGTGGTACTCTGGTTAAGCACATGAGGCAACATGGCTTGAATTTGCAGCTGTATACATCATTTCTCTCTAATTTTGGCACCTTCCAGATGGGTTAGTAGGGGCCCCATTAACTATCAGGTTCATTATCTTGGCTGTGAATGATGGAAGTAGATGCCACCAGTTTGGCCATATAGGCTTATGTAGAGAATCCAGTGGGTGTTACTTATAAGTAGCTCTGCAAAGGATTGCATGATTGGACTGTTATCTTTCTGGATCAAACTGAGAGTCTGGGTCTTTGGGAACTTCTGAACTCTCCCTGCCGGATGAGCCTGAATCCAGGCCCCTCATCTCCCTCCCATTTTTAATTGGTCAACATCTAGAGATTGGCAGAGTGCTGCAGTCCAATTGCATTCCTGCCCTGGGATCCCATCATACATACTTGGGCGCTGGTTGAGGCCAAAAGGAGGTCACTGGGGCTATTTATTACTTTGTTAAGTTCCAGCACTAAGGAGTTCACGAATCTTGACAGATAACTTGTCTCTTGTCTGTTTTTACAGTTGTACATTGCTGCTGAGGTTACAGAGGAAGCGGGAAGAGACGGGCTCAAAGTACTTTTAATTCCCTGGCGAGGATGAGCTAACAGAGCCCCGGCTCCTTTCCCCTCCCCCCTCCTTCTCCGCTTAGATGTTGATGACAACATGCCAAAAGTTTTTTTTTTAAAGGAGTTGGAGGGCAGAGGGAATCCCTCTCCCTTCCAGCGCCTTCCTTTTGATCTCCCAATAATATACACAGATCAGCTCGAGTGGTGATTTCAGTTTATCAAACATTCCTTTTACGCGGCGGTTTCCTGCCTTCGCCAAACTCACTCCAGGAGGGACGTTTTCACCCTCGTCTACCTTGGAGGATAGCTCTCCCTTTTTCTGCCTTAACAGGTTCGCGCGGGCTGCAAAGTTTATGTTAGAGAGGGCGTCGCGCGTCTGGCAATATTCATTCAGTAGTAGACTCGGCGAGGAGCTTCATTCAGTGTGTGGCTTGGATGTGCGCGCTCGCGCTGGTTGTTTTATGGAAGAATTGTTTTAACAACAGGCGCTGTCAAAAGACCGCCCTGCGCTGGTCGAGAGCGAACCAGAAGAAGGTGCGCGGACTCTTCCACTTTGAAATTCATTTAGACAGAGCAACGGGGCAAACAAACATCCAAAGCCCGTTTTGTGGCTTGGGAAAGGACGGAAAAGATACGTTGGGTACCTCTTGTCCTCCGTTCTCCACAGGGTAACTTTAAGGCATGTGAAACGACCAGAGGTAGAGGATCGGAGTTTAGAAACATGATTTGGGGTATATTGTAAGGAGTTCCGCATGCATTCCAGAGATCTGCTGCTTTGTTGAATAGAAGAATAGAGCAGAATTCTTTATTGACCAAGTGTGATTGGACACACAAGGAATAAATGTCTTTGGTGCATATGCTCTCAGTGTACATAAAAAGAAAAGATACATTTGTCAAGAATCATGAGGTACAACAATGATTGTCATAGGGTATAACAAATAAGCAATCAGGAAACAATCAATATTAGAATAGAATAGAATAGAATAGAATAGAATAGAATAGAATAGAATAGAATAGAATAGAATAGAATAGAATAGAATAGAATAGAATTATTTATTGGCTAAGTGTGATTGGATACACAAGGAATTTGTCTTTGGTGCATATGCATATTAATACAAATCTTAAGGATACAAGCAATAAGTTACAGTCATACAGTCATAAGTGGGAGGAGATGGGTGATAGGAACGATGAGAAGACTAATAGTAATAGTAATGCAGCCTTAGTGAATAGTTTGACAGTGGTGAGGGAATTATTTGTTTAGCAGTGTGATGGCGTGCGGGGTTGGGAGTGGGGGAAACTGTTCTTGTGTCTAGTTCTGTCTAGTGGGATTAGCTTGTGTCTAGTACAAGATAATCCCAACAGTCTGGAGTTAACTCATCAGGCTACCTTGCTTTTCTATCCTGCATTGCATTTCGAAGCTAAATCTTGTCCAGGTGGTCCTCGAGTTATGACCACAACTGAGCCCCAAATGTCTGCTGTTAAGTGAGACATTTGCTAAGTGACTTTTTGCCCCGTTTTACAACTTTCCTTGCTGCCATTGTTAAACGAATCGCTGCAGTGGATAAGTTAGTAACCCCAAAGGTTGTTAAGGGAATCTGATTTCCCCGTTGACTTTGCTTGTCGGGAAGGTCGCAGAAGGGGGATCAGGTGACCCCAGCACCGCAGCGGGAAGGTCATAACTATGAATCCGTGGCCAGGCAAAGTCTGAAATAACTTTGATCCACGTGATCACGGGGAGGCTGCGAAGGTCGTGAGGGTGAAAACACGGTCATAAGTCATGTTTTTCAGTGCCATTGTTAACTTTGAACGGTCGCTAAAATGAACTGTTTTAAGTTGAGGGCTCTCTGTACCTGCTACCAGATTTGTGGTTCAACGTGTCTCTGCCTAATGAACAGATCTGTGTGACCAATAGGTCTATGCACCTGCGTTTATTTATTTGGTAAGGATTCCGGGAGAATGGGATGGCAAGATATAAAGCAGAGGTCTTCAAACTTGGCAACTTTAAGACTTGTGGACTTCAGCTCTCAGAATTCCTCAGCCAGCGCATGCTGGCTGAGGAATTCTGGGAGTTGAAGTCCACAAGTGGTAAAGTCCACAAGTGGCAAAATTGTCAAGGTTGGAAATCCCCGTTTAGACGATCAAGTTGATTCTGGCAATCCACTTACAGCATAGCTGGCTGGAGAATTCTGGGAGTTGAAGTCCACAAGTCTTAAAGTTGCCAAGTTTGTGGACCCCTGTTATAAAGCCATGCCGTTAGGGAAAAGTTTCGCACTCTCTCTCTCTTCTCTTCCTGAAAAGATCGAGCTGCTAAACGTTGCTTTTCGCTGCAAAGCAGTGCTGGGAAAACGGGGGAGCGAGAGAAAGAGAGAGGCAATACATTGGGTTAGCTTGGCCTAGTGACTAGTCCGACCGTTCTCTCCCGGAAGTTTCTGCCCCCCCCCCAGCCTTCACCCCGCCCACCAATCGCTGGCCCCGGTGCTCCTGCCGCTGCCCTTTCGGAGCTCTCCTGTAGTTCCCGCCAAGCTCGCTGGGGGACAGTTCGCGCCTGGGAACCGGGGGAAGCGGGACGGGAGGTGGCGGGGATGTGAGGAGGGGAGAAGACTGGCTGCCGGTGATTGATTTTCTTTCGCTCAGCTCCTGCCTGGGGCTGGTTCGCAGCTTTGTTTCTCCTGGTGCTGGCACTTTAAATAATCAAAGTCTGATTATTTAAAGTGAGAGGAGACAGATCTTCCGCTCCTTTCAGAGAGTCAGCAGTGAGGAATAAAGGATCTGAAAAGATCTCTCTCTCTCTCTCTCTCTCTCTCTCTCTCTCTCTCTCTCTCTCTCTCTCTCTCTCTCTCTCTCTCTCTCTCTCTCTCTCTCCTCCCCCCCCCCGCTTGGAGGCTGCCCTGGGCCTGGTAGCAAGTCCTTATAAAAGAGAAGAGACTCGTTCCTCAGGTCCTTAGGATTAGATGGGAAGGCGATTTCGCCTCTCCGATGTGCTGGCCAACAGGGCAGGATCTCAACTCGCCTAGAGAGTGCGGAGGAGAGAGTTTCAATCGCTCAGCACCTTCTTGCTTCCGTTTCCACGTTCATTAGTGAATGGGTGCTGTTCAGATCGGTGTGGCTGAAATCTCTCGGCCGAAGGAGGCCGATTTGCTCTCTGCGGCCCTTTCAAGTGGCCTTCCAAAACAAAAGACGAATTAGATAAGCGATGGGTTTATCTTGATGTTAACATTTCCCTACCTTTGGCAGGAATGGGTGACTGTTCTTGCGGCTACCATTCCTAATGCAAAAGTTTCTTTTCTTTTTATTAAAAAAAATCCCTTGAAACTCTGGAGGTGGGAGAGAATTCAAGACCGCAAGCACTAGAACTGCTATTGCTGTTGGGATTTTAAACGTCCTCACTTGTTTCTGGATTCTTCTTTTCCGTTCAAGGACTCCTGAGCACCTCTGACTTCTTCGCTAACCCAACCGGTGATCAGTTTGGGGGGGAGGAGAATCGGAGTCGTAATGTCACATTTCTGAGGGGAGGGCTCTGTTAGGCGTGACCCCCCCCCAACTGAGCCCCACAAGTCATCCCAACTCTTTCCTTCCACTGAGCTCTGATAGACAGAAGCGGCTAACACGCTTGGTAGTTGGTTGTTTTTTGTAGCCTGCTCCTTCTTAGGATCGAGGAAAGAATTATTCCCTTTTGAAAAACAGAAAAAGAAGAATTACCATTTTCTGAAATGATAAATGGTAGTTCCGTTTATAAGATGGGGGGGACAACAGAAAACGCTAACATGGGGTTAAAAGCAACAACAGCTCCAGCTAAACCTTGTTACGTTCCTGGGTGAATTTGAGGAATAGACGATCTTGAAAATGGGTGGATTGATAAACTGCAACGGGGGAATTCTAACCTTTGCCAAATTATCTAGAATAGGTCTTTTAATGAACGATCATCGAACAAAGTCTAAAACTTTTGAAATACCTTTGGAAGTGGAAAATTAAAAGTCGCGAAACCCACAAAAGTGTATCCTCCGAACAATAAAAGTCAGTTGTTAGGGCCAGCACTCACAGTAGGCAGAGAGAAACAACTAAATAAGGGGTCAATGCAGCCCATCTCCAGATGGGGCAACAGTGCTAGCAGCCTGCCCTTCAGATGAAAGGGTGCTTTCCTAACACCAACCCTGAAATAAACCACCGCTAAGTGATAGAGCAGTGGGATATTTTTCTTTATGGGGGGGGGGGGAAGAGAAGGTTATGAATCTTTTGCTTCTCCAAAAGTACCACAGTGTTTTGGGATACCCCTGTCAGCTGGAACGCCTTACCAAAATTGCTCATCTCTCTCAAACAATGTTTCCCAATCTTGGCAACTTGAAGATATCTGGACTTCAACTCCCAGAAAGGCTGGGGAATTCTGGGAGTTGAAGTCCAGATAACTTCAAGTTGCCAAGGTTGGGAAACACTGCTCTAAAATGTAAGTGGATTGCCAGAATCAACTTGATCATGCGCTGGCTGAGGAATTCTGGGAGTTGAAGTCCACAAGTCCTAAAGTTGCCAAGGTTGGAGACCCCTAGAAAGAGTTTTTTGCCTTTTTTTTTTGCTTGTCAAGAAAATATTTTAGAGACAGAACCAAAAGGCTGATCCCCACTTTCTTTGGCAGCTGGGTCCCGTGAACTCGACAGGTCTTCAGAGCAGACAGGTTTGAAATAAATTGTTTCCCCCAAAAGAGGTCAGGATAAATACACTTCAGATCAGAGGTGCTGACTTGAAAACTGAATGGTGAAATATCTATTTAATAGAATAGAATAGAATAGAATTCTTTATTGGCCAAGTGTGATCGGACACACAAGGAATTTGTCTTTGGTGCATATGCTCTCAGTGTACATAAAAGAAAAGATACATTCTATACTATTCTATTCTATTCTATTCTATTCTATTCTATTCTATTCTATTCTATTCATTGGGCAGTGAAAGGATCTACACTTTTAAAAAAACACATTATATGAATAGATAAGAATGTTAAGCACAAGTGAAAAATAAGCTGCTTTACTCGTGTTATTGTATTGTTACGATCTGAATGAAATGTCTGAAACAAAGCCTGCTCAAAAATCAACTGTCAGAAATCTGATGTCTCTTGTTACGTATTTCCAAACTACCCATACAGTTTTTAATAGAGTCAGAACCAGGCTATGCATTTATTGTTGTTATTACTATTTGATTTACCTATAGAATTGGCAATAGGAATATTCTCTACCATTGGTTTCAATTGATCTACTCGAAAGTATCAATTCCTTTCAAAATTAATGTCACCACCAGGAGGAAAAATATGTCCGAAGCGCATCTTAAGAAGGGCAAAATAGGATGTTTTTTTAAAAAAAAGAATCCCATTTTGCAATATTAATAATTGCTAACTTAATTTTTCTGAACGACATAGATTTCACTGGCTACTTTGTTTTATTTTAGCAATCTTTCTCAATATTGCTGAGATTGGAAATGAATTTACTACTTTGCATCCACCAAAGGTGTCTCATTTACTCTTTTAAAAAGAAAACATAAGTGTCTATATATTTGATATTATGCATTGTGCTATTAAAGAAACACTCAGGCTGAAATTTTAGATGTTGCCCTTTTCATGTACCAAGTAACAACCACCCCCCCCCCCGCTCCTTGGGAGCCCTGCGTTAACTAGGCTCTTTAATACTTGCTGAAAAATTCCAAGTGACATTAGAAGAGTGATTTGCAACGTTTTGCTTCCTCTCCTGTAACATACACCAGCAAGTTTGTGGCACTAAATTTCATCTGTTAAGAGCTGTCATCAGAGCCAGATGCCAGAAACATCTCAGGCTGCCATCTTGAGGCTGTGAGAGCATGTACTTAAACTCCATCTGCCTCCATTGGGCTTAATAGTTGGAACTTTTAGCACCGCTGTAGTCTGGCAACCTTGGATTCTGAATTGACAGAAGGAGTGGGGTTTTTTGTTTTGTTTTTTTTAAATATAAGCCCTCCAAGTAAGTCAGACTTGCTCTGTTGGGTGATGATGCTCCAGATCATTTGGCTGAGTGATGCTCTGGACTGGGCCCCTCAAAGTAGGATCCAGATGGACAACTGCTGTTGTATATGCCCAGTCAAAACTAAAAGCTATGAAATTCAACAGGTCTTACTTCCAGGTAAATTGGTGGTTGCAATCTAAAGGTTCCCGCTGATGGGATTTATTTGGAGTAAATTTACTCCCGTAGGGGTTCACTCAGAAGAAAATCCCAAGTTGCCCCAAGGCATTAGCATTTTGGAGAGAAAAGGTGGGAGGACCCAAACGTTCATTGGTTACACAGGTCAGTTTAATGCAGAGATATATATGAGCTTAGGGAAATAGAAAAAAAGCACACAGTGAGATTCAAACATGTGTTTATCTTATTTCCCAAGGCGCTGATTAAAAATAATCCCCAATCCAGTCCTCCTCAAACTGATGCATATTTTTTTTAAAAAAAGGAAATGTCCTAGAAGGGCCACTGTTAAACCCTTTTTCGCCTTGTCCTGCTGCAGCTCGGCCGGCCGTTAAAGAGCGCAGAGCAAGAGTTCACAAATCACATATAAACGATCTTAATAAGGAAGAGTGGACAGGCAATGCTACTCGTCCAAATCCCAATAAATCCCATCAACTGGAAACTCAGTTCCCTGGCCCCTCCACCACTCCCCCCTCCACCCTCAGGTTCCAGGTGCTTCTCGGAGTGGCTACGAACCCGACTCTTCAGCAGAACGGGCAGTGGGACTTTAAGAGAAAGTGCTTCCTTCCGCAGCCTGTTTTCCTTACCCGCCATTGAATCCAAACCGGCGAAATGCAGAGGAATCGCGTGATTTCTCCTATCCTCAGGCTTTAGACTCAGGCGGTTCTTAAGACTGATAAGGCCACCAACTTGGTAGGAAGGCGTTCTCTTTCTGCAGAAGGGTTCGCCCAGGACTGCAGAATTGGAAGGGCTGTCAAAACGCTTGGACGTCATGAAGGAGCGCGGTGCAAGGATTGAAATCGCGGCGGAAATGTAGGATTCAGCCCAGCTCAGCCACGGAAGGCTCCTAAGTAGCTCAGAGCCAGCCAGCCACTCTCTTCCGTCCCAATCTCCCTTTAAATCTGACTCCGAAGCTGGCAATTTTAAGAGAGCAACAGGTTTTATTCTCGCATAAGCCTTCGTGGGGTGGCTTTGGCTGCCCCAGAGCAACGCGGCGGGTCGTCTGAAAAAATATATATTTCTGCAACACGAAGGTCGTCCTGCAAGCACTTGCATTGGGGGTTATTAAGCTTAGGGATACGGCCGTCTGTGCCCGCACGTTGGATTCCCCTAAAACCTAGCAAAAGAGAAGAATGCGAAGAGTTGCCAGGTGCGCCTGCAGCATCTCTTTGCGAGCTAGCCTCTCATTCGCTTTCTTTCAAAGGGGCAGAAAAGCGTCTCTTCCCAAACGCGGGGGGCCCGGGAAGTGATTCCTGGAAAGATAAAATATGGCTCTTTTACCAGAAAAAGAGGGAGCTTTTTTTAGGAGGGGTGCAGAAAATAGCAAACGTGCATTTCAGGATACGGAAGAAGGCGTGAAAAGTGGCCCGAGATAGACGAGACTTTTTGAGGAGAGTCGCGAAGTTTTCGGGTGGATGTTCAAGTTTAGTAATAGGGGATGTTAGGGGACCGTCTTTCCAGGATCTGCGTACAAAGATGAATCCTTGAGCTCTCAGAGGTGGGAGCCGTCCCGGGAGGGCTGTGTGGGCAGAACTGCCTTCTGTGGAAAGCAGTTCAAGGGCTAAAGGCTGGAAACGGAAGAGGACAGAATAACGCTTTCCACCGCCTTCCAATTCGTTCAGCCCAGCTGTGCGGGGCAGCGAGTTTACTGTGTGTTGGCGGGAAGCATGGAGCATCCGCGAGGGAAAACTCCTGAACTATATTAAGCTCTGCTGGAAAGCCCCGAGTATCACTTTTTTTGGGATTTGGCCCGTTTTAGCACAGTCAGGCGGCGAACTCCGCCTGAAGGAAGGAATTGGTTCCTTTTAAAAGCACCCTTTTCCTTAAAAAAAACAAAAAGTATCCCCTTCTATCTTTCCTGCGAAAAAGGCATCAGATCACCTCCACCCCTCCCTGCCCGCCCCGGGTTTGCCAGCTAACGGTTAATCCCATAGATTCTCCCCCCCCCCCACCTGTCCATTTAACTAGATGCTGACCGCCAACCTGGACAGCTTTGGACAAATCCATGGTTGCTAAGAGTACCGATGGCTATGAGAGGTAAGTTTGTGTGTTGCCACTATTATCGAAGAGCATGTTTATGTAACAATGCTGGCTAGTGGCCAGCCACAAAACCCCCTATGCTTCTGTAGGCCTGCAGCAGATGGCAGCATCGCCCGCCGGAAGGCTAAAAAAAGGTCGGACCAGATTAGTCCGTGGATGGGAGACCACCAGGAGTTCTTCTAGCTAAAGACCAGGCCGGAAAATAAATAATTAAATAAACAAATAACACACCACAAAAATATCTCGGGGAAAAAGATAAATCGCTTGATAAATGATAAATGTACACTGAGAGCAAGTGCACCAAAGACAAATTCCTTGTGTGTCCAATCACACTTGGCCAATAAAGAATTCAATTCAATTCAATTCAATTCAATTCAATTCAATTCAATTCAATTCAATTCAATTCAATTCAATTCAATTCAATTCAATTCTATTCTATTCTATTCTATTCTATTCTTTCGTGCTGTCGCCAAGCAAAGTGTGTGAATGCTTCCATATAATCACTAGGGGTCAAGTTTGATTCCAGCTAGAATAACACTCCTTTTTGTGTATGTGGAGAGGATGAAAGCAGAAGAAAGACGAGATGGAGAAAAAGTGGGACCAGATTGGGTTTTGTTGGTCCGATCCCTCCTGATGTTCTAGGGAATTCGCGAAAGTATTTTGACCCCTAGTTCTAACTAATTCCAGAACTAACCTGTTAGCCCCCCCCCCCCCGTTATTGAAGGAAGGGTCCCATGCGCTCAGGGGCGGGAGCCCAAAATATTTCGGGTCAGCTCAGCCGCTTGGCAGAAGGTGAGCCAACCTAGTTCCTTTCTTTACCAGCCAGACTTTCACCAACCAACTCAGAACTGAGGTCCATCCTGGCGGCTGAGTTGAAAAAGTGTATACGGGGAACCGGGTTCTTGTTTCGAGGTGGTGCATCCGGGATGCGGCCCTGCCGACTGGCTGACAGAATTATGGCACATTTCAGAAGGTATTTGGAGGGAGGGTTAATCTTTGCCTCCTTATTTAAACCAGGCTACATTTCAAGTAGCCCCTGACCAAAGTTAGGCGCCCATCTCCAGCGTCTGTAAGCAAAAGTGGTGGTGGAAACCCGTCTCTCCTCGCCATAGAAGCCGTCACTCCTGGGGGATTCCTTCTCCCTTATCACCTTTCCCGCCTCAGAATCCCCGAACCTCCGAAAACCAGGAAGCCCCAGAAGGCAAGAAAAAGAAACAGTGGATGGAATCTAATCAAGGAGATAAGCAACCTGGAATTAAGGAGAAACCTCCTAACGGTGAAGACAATTAACCAGTGGGAAAAGCTTTGCCTTCAGAAGTTGTGGATGCTCCATCACTGGAGGATTTTTTAAGAAGAGACTGGACGGCCACCTGTCTGAAATGGTCATAGGGTCTCCTGCTTGAGCAGGGGGTTGGACTAGAAGACCTCCAAGGTCCCTTCCAGCTCTGTTCTGATTGATTGATCCCGAATGAAGAGGGCTGTGCCAGGCGAGGGGCCGGTGGGCGAGGTTTAGCCTTCCCCCGCGCCCCTGCCACGCTCCTTGGCCTGTTGGGGGGGGGAGAGCGCGGGTCCCTTGCCCCTCCTCCTCCTTCCCACCCCCCCAAGTCGCCTGAGCGTTCTGCGCCCCGGGAGGCCGCCTCGCTGCGGGAAGTGTGAATGCAGCGGCCGCGCGCGGCTGACTCCTCCTCCGTCTCGCGCGGCCAGTCGTTCTCAATTAGCCCAGCTTCGGGGGGCCGGAGGGTAAAGCCGCGGCTGAAGGAAGAAAGTTCAAGTGCGCCTTTTCCAATCGCTCCTGCGGGGCCTCCGCCTCCGTCGCCCACCGTCTTGCGGAGAGCCAGCCAAGCCAGCCAGCCAGCCAAGGGAGCGATCGGTCGCTCGGGGCTTCTTCCACTCCGGGGCTTCGAGCCTTTTTCTTTTCTTTCCCCCGCGCCGGTCGGCGGCCCAAGGGCGACCCTGGAGACCAACCTGGCCCTCTCGCTCCTGCCGGCGGCCGCAGGGCTGGAGCCCTCGGCTTGCCTCCCGCCCGCGGATCCGGCCTCCCCGAAAGGCTTGAACTCCTGGTGTCTCCAGCCGGACCCGAGCCGGGCTCAAAGCGCCTGGAACAAGTGCACCGGAGCCGGCGGGGCCCGCGACTGGTTCCCGGCACCGCGGAGGAAAGTTTGCGCCGGCGATCAGATGGGCTCCGACGTCCGCGACCTCAACGCTCTGCTGCCGCCCTCGGTGCCGGCCCTGCCGGGCAACGGGAACTGCTCCATGCCGGTGAGCAGCGCGACCCAGTGGGCTCCGGTGCTGGATTTCCCGCCGGCGGCCTCTTACGGCTCGCTGGCCCCGCCGCCCTCGGCCTTCATCAAGCAGGAGCCCAGCTGGAGCTCCGCCGAGCCCCACGAGGACCAGTGCCTGAGCGCCTTCACCGTCCACTTCTCCGGCCAGTTCACCGGCACGGCCGGCGCTTGCCGCTACGGTCCCTTTGCGCCGCCCCCGCCGCCCAGCCAAGCGCCCTCCGGCCAGGCGCGGATGTTCCCCAACGGCCCTTACCTGCCCAACTGCCTCGAGAGCCAGCAAGCCATCCGCAACCAAGGTAAGCCGGAGGGAAGGAAAGGGGGAAAGCCTGGGCTTTTGGGGCGACCCACTGGCTTTCACCCAGCCAGGGCTCCCGCTCGCTTTCCAGGCACCCGCCAGCACGACCGATAGGGAGAGGCTGGAAGACGTTCAAAGAGCCTTTCCTTGGGACCAAGCGATCCCTGGCAAAACTCCTGAGCCTGAATTGTGATCCGAGGCAGCGGTGGCAAGCCTGGGGTGGGCGGGTGGGGAGAACCTACGGGGGCCGATCCCGAGAAATCTTTTTAATATTTAAGCCACAAAGCAAGAAAACAATGATTAAAGGGGAAGGGATTACTTCCAAAGGCGGCAAATTGGTTTAAAACCACTGTAATGAACAACCCTAACCGCGATAGCTAGGACGGCGGTTAATAAAGGGTGCAAAAGACTGCAACCATCTGAGACTAGGAATCAATCATTGGTCCTAAATATCCGTGTGGAAAATCGAACCCGAGTTAAAGTTTTTTTCAATGCATGTGGATAGGACTCCTATGGTGTAAAATGAGCACATCTGGCACATTACTTTTCAGAGTACTGTTGGGCTAAATCAATATGGGTTTGAATAGGCTGCAATGCAAGTTAATGCTTCAGAGTTGGTCTTGGACTAAGCGGGTGTAGTATTTATTTATTTTATTTTATTTATTTATTTAGTCAAAACATGTGCAAGATCGTAGGTATGGTATAAACATAAACAAAAGCAAAATAGGTACAGGTAAATTTGGACATGAAAGCAAACCTGTGGATTAAAGTGTAAAGTTGCGAGAATGCCCTATTAAACTTAATAAACCTAGGTTCCAAATAGATTTATTCAGGGATGTGCCATTAATTTACAATTTATGTTATAGGTTCCCATCGGATAGAGATATATACATGTAGCCAACTCTATGCTGATTACCTTGTGTATTATAGTGTTTGCGTGTGTATTTCAAATACAGATGTATATGGATTAAATGGGGGTTTGCTGCTTCTAAACACAACTCTGTTCCCCATGGAAATCCCTGATAAAACTATTTGGAAAAAGAGGGTTAAGGACTGAAAGAGCTTTTTCTGTTGATGCAATCCATATTCATCCCAATGAGTGGAACGGTGGGGCATGGATTTATTGTATGGTCTCTCCTATATGGCAACACCCTTTTGTAATATTATGCTTACTGGGTTTTCAAGCATTGGGTGAATCATACAATCGCTCCACCTTCTCCTTTCATAGTGGTATATATTTGCTTCAGCCAAGCAAATTCGAAATTCAGCCAAGCTTCAGGAAAAGAAACCCTTAACATTTGCAATTCTGAATTAAATCGGACTTGCTTCGTTCCAGAATTAAAATCGGGAATGTCGTGCGCAGGCGACTGTTAAAAGTACATTGTCTTCCAACAGGAGTATCAACAACTCTAAACCTAAATTAGCAATCTGATTATTCTCACTTATCCAATAAAAGAACCTATTGAGTTTCATGCCCCAGGTTTCTGCCTGAAAGTGCATGGGATTATCCGCTCAGTGAGTTGCTATTGTGTATGGAATTTACTTATTAATTGTTTCACATATGGGCTTTCCTGTTAGTTTCTGTTTATTTGCTAATGTCTTTATGAATGGAACTTGATATTCTCTTGCAGATGTTATTTTAAGCAAGCAGGTACTACTGTTTCTTTATAACTGGGCTGAAGATACAAAAAAGCATTTTTTAAAAAATGAATCTAACAGTTCAGTTAATGTTACTGCAACCAACTGTTGGAATGATTTATTCCAACAGGGTTGAAAGAATTGATTCCTGTGGAAATAAAAGTTCAAAAAGTTATGGTGCATAGGTACTCATATATAGCAAATAGTGCTAAATGGATATTGATGGGGGTGGGGAAGATTAATAATTAAGATCTAATATGGCTTTTAATGCAGCAAATGTACAGTGAAGGAGCAGAATCAAGACAGTATGTTAGCCCATCTATATATTTTAGGAAGCTAAAACTGCACAGAGGGAGTTATATTGAAAGGAAGACGGGGGGGGGGGACGTTGTTCCCTGGATGCCATTTTTTAACCCACGGAAGTTGCAAAAATCACATGCCAACTTTGTTTTCTGAACTACTGTAATTTGGCTCCCTAATCCTATTGAAATCAGTGAGAGGTATGGTGTAATCTGAGAATGAATGCCATTGATCTCAGGAAGCCTAGGCTGGGTAGATATAGGTAAGATTGCACTGCTACATTTTCAGAATTCTTTCCCAATAAACCAAAATCCTTTGTGTTTGACACTTAGCATCACCATGCCTTAAGCAAGTCTATGCAAAAACCTACTGGTATATGTTTCTTAGGCTGTAATGGGACATTGCGCCCAACAAGTACAAAGTTCTCAAGCTACATCCCTAGAGTAGTACCTTCTTGAAGAAATGACCATTGCTGGATAAACGTATGATGAAATCATATTGCTTATTCCTACACAATGGAAACAATTTGAGACAGTTGTGTCCTAAAACATTAGTTGTTATCTTGATATTTTTTGTATGAACCAGAAAGGAATATTTTTGTGAAATTCATGAAACCACAAAATAACTGATCTTAATTAAAAAAAATCTTACAAATTAAAAACAAAGGATCTTTTTTTGATGGGGCATGTGCAAAAGAATGAAAATATCATTAGAATATAATTCTAGGCAATAACTTATTTCAGCAGATATATACCTAGTATTATTAGGCAGAAAACAGTTAATAAGTTCCACAATTATTTGCATTTAGCTTGTAGGTAAGCCTGTTGCAGCAGTTACTGGTAGATTCTGTACTGCTTTGGAGGGGTGTAATTGTGGCGAACAGTTTAGAGCAACAGAGAGAATGAGTCATTTTTAATAGCACATTGATTTTAATTATTCTTAATGCTGCACTTTAATATTCTTTCCACGATTTTCAATTCTTTAAAAACGATTTTATTAAACTTTAATGATTCTACAGATAACTTTTATTTGCATCTAAAATAGTGAAATGCTCAGTGTTTTCTCTTATAATATTCATAATATACATTGGCCTGTCTTACTTAGCAAAGATGCTAAGTTGTGAAGGCAATTTCTTCTTGGGAACACTATTTCAGAATTTAATTCCATTCACTAAATTGCTTTTTCTCTGATTTCTTGCATTTGGTTAATGGTATTATTTTTTTAAATCACCCCATTATTGGAATCCTGGAATGCAGCTATGGACCCAGTTTATATTTAAAACAATGTAATATCTTTATTCCAGATGATGAGGATACTGAATAAAAATTCATGTGTTTTTTATATAATGTTGGGGACAAGGGAAGAGATCCCACTTCAATAAAATCAGCAAAACTTTCAAAAACCTAAATTGTAATTGGAAGATTTTTGATATCATTAACTATTATCCAACTGAGTTTAATATAATGGAGCCTCAAGGGTTTTCTCTTATAATATTCATGAAATTCTCTCTCTCTCTCTCTCTCTCTCTCTCTCTCTCTCTCTCTCTCTCTCTCTCTCTCTCTCTCTCTGTGTGTGTGTGTGTGTGTGTGTATGTGTGTGTAAAACACTGCTGAGCTCTTCCAAATGTATATGCTGTGTGTATGCACAAATAGAAAGGACTGATTTCCATTTGCATATGTGAGTGGCTACCTCACAGTTGGTTTGCATTTTATTTTATTCTTATGAATAACATTTTTCAAAACTCTTTTTTGTGTAACCGCATCTCTTGATTGTTCTAGTGATGGAGAAAATAGCAAAACAACAACAACAACACGAAAAAGGTTTATCATGGCAGTTGTGCCCAAAGTTGAACTTTAATCAGAAGACTTAGAGATTTAGCTGCTGCCATGTATGCTGGTGTCATTGAAGAGCTGGGGCTTAGCTTGATTTTAAAGTTGAAAACTTGGTCTTCCAAGTTTTCTTACTCCCAAAATCAAAGGGAAACTCCCATGTCCTTGATTTTAAACGGATGGACTGAGAAATCTTTCAGCTCCTGTTGTGCGGACAGGTCTAACCAAACACAAGTGCTTTAGAGTTAGGCTGCGATTCCTAAAAAGCGGGGAAAGAATCCGTTTTTTAATTGCCACTTCGGAAGAATAGCAATGGGTGAGAGAAGCAGGAATAATTTTAAAAGTCGTGAAAAATGCTCTGATGGTTCCAAAGGGGGGGGAGGAGAGGGAAAATATCGGGCACCATATCCAACACACACACACACACACAGAGAGAGAGAGAGAGAGAGAGAGAGAGAGAGAGAGAGAGAGAGAGAGAGAGAGAGAGAGAGAGAGAGAGAGAGAGAGAGAGAGAGAGAGAGAGAGAGAGAGTTATAAAAAGAAGAAAAAAGTCCGAATTTGGGGATGTTGATAAGTTTGAGTAATGAATATAACGTTCTCTGCTTTGAGTCTACCAAGGTTGAACGTTCCGTTTGAGACGAGGTTTTTTTTTTCTTTCCCCACCGTGGGAAAGAAGTTACCTTGGCGTTTTTGCCAAGTCTTCTCCGGGAGAAGGAAGTCTTCTGCTTTGAACTTTTTGCTAGGCCTCCTTGCCCCGTCTCCGTCTCCTCCCTCTCCCTTCCCGCCAGGCAGCTGGATCCCCTAACAATTGCACCCCTTCAGAAGAGTTGCCTTCTTCGCCAGATGTCCACATTTCAATTATTTTCAGCACATTTTTAATCAGCTCAGCCTCTGATAAAAGCCCCAATTAAAGAGACCTCGCGATCAGGGGGCCCGGTTCAGAACTCCAACCTCCTTATCGCATTCTTGAAGCTTTGGGTCATATGCAACACCGGAAAATGTGGCCAAAACACCTATTCTGCTCCGGGCAGCCTTTTGAAGGCCGCCGAATTGCTGGGCAAAGAGAGCTCCGGATCTAGAGCTTCAGTACTTTCGAGGAGCATTGGGAGAGCAGAGGAGGAGGAGGAGGAGGAGGAGGGAAGCCTTGGCTTTGTGTGTTAGGAGCGGAGATAAGGCAGTTCGGAGCGCAGCTGATGCCTGGAAGTGCAGGGGTTGGGCATCGGCCTGTCATCACTGTTCGCGGCCGAATAGACAGGGGACGCTAAGCACCAGAACGCGCCAGGCGCATGCGGCAGCTTTGAAAGGCTCAGGCCTCGCCAGCTCCTAGTTGCCTGCCAAATGCAAGACGGGTGGGAGGAAAAGAGGGAGGGGAGGGGAGGGGGACGACGGCAATCTACTGGGCAAGGTGTTTCTAGCCCCCTCTCCCCTTTACCTTCAGGTCAATGCACTGGGAATTCCACTCCGTGGAGATGGGAAGGCAGGAAAACCTGACTTTTTCCACTCTCTTCTGCGGACACCAAAATAAAGTAGCCCATTCGCCTTTTTTGGGGGAGGGAACGGACCTGTTATGACTTGAAGCCCGTTTCCTCCCAGGCTTTTGGAAAGTTTTGAGTCACAGCAGCCCCAGCACAGCAGCACAGCCTTAGGTGCACACTTTCCCAGGTGCACACGTTCCCAGCTCACTTCGGCACAGTGGCTCGGGTTTTGTAGCAAAGGAAAAGATTGAAAGGCTGATCCCCACTTTCTTTGACAGCAGGGTCCCCTGAACTCGACAGGACTTCAGAGCAGACAGGTTTGAAATTAATTGCCCCCCCACAAAAAGAGGTCAGGATAAATACAGTTCAGATCAGAGGTGCTGACTTGAAAGCTGAATGGTGAAATATCTATTTAAAAGAGGGAAGTGTGGTGACAAAGGAGGGATCCCTCAGAAGCGCCTTGAAACCGCTGTATTCTAGGGAGCAATGAAGCTGCAGAACGTAGGTGATCCCCAGTGCTTTTGGATCAGGCTTGCACGAATCCGTAAAGGCCATACACTCCCGGAGTCCAGAAACCTTTGGGAGAAGGATTAAAAATGACGATCCAAGCAACTTTTATCTGGAAAATAAAATCCATCTGAAACAAGGCAGATTTCTATATTCAGTTTTCTTCCTTTTAGAAATATCTACAGATTTGCAGATTAGAGTCACTTCCGCGTGTTGAAATTCGTCTGGAGAGGCCCAGACTTGGGGAAAAGTGAGTTAGACAAAACGGTTTAGAGCAGGGGTCCCCAAACTTGGCAACTTTAAGACTTGTGGACTTCAACTCCCAGAATTCTCCAGCCAGCATAGCTGGCTGGAGAATTCTGGGAGTTGAAGTCCACAAGTCTTAAAGTTGCCAAGTTTGAAGACCTTGAGATTTCAGACAATGAAAATCCGTAGGCTGAAGTTACATTTGAGACGCCGCCCGGTACTTCTCAATAAATAAAGACATTTAAGGAAAAGTGAGCCGCTGAATTGAGAAGATCCACAGCTTTTTTTCCCGAGCCCACGCCTGGCAGCTAACGCCCCCATACCAAAACCGAGACTAGATTACAAAACCGGAATAAAACAAATTGCGAAACGTTTCTATTCCTGCTGTCACCCATTGAAAGATTTGCGCGGGTTTTTCTCCGTAAAGTTTTGGTTCATCTAGGAAAGTCAAAAGTAAAAAAAAAAAAATTGCGTCCCCAAGATGAGAGTACTAGGACGAGTAACATATTAGGAAGAGTAAGAGGGGACGTTTGAATTGAACGGGCAGTTGATGAATTAAGGAGCGCAAGCCCCAGTCTTTTAGCAAAGTCTTCTTTAGTCTTGAGTAGCTGGTGAACTAAATTGCATCTTGTGGGCATTTAGCGATGCATTTATGTGAGGGGTTCCTCAGTTCCTCCCCGCGCCCCCACCCCCAATTTCTCTTCTATTTCTTCAGTTTTGTCAAACCGTTCGCGGTTGTGTGCAAAATCCGATCCCTTTTCTAAGAACCTAAACGGCTTTTTGGACAGTGAGAGTTTGTCCGGAAAAGCAGGTTGTAGGGTTGCTGTAGAAAAAAAAAAAAGCATTTGCCGTCCCTCCCCCCCTCCAGCAAAAGCTACGACTTATTGCTCCTCTGAAAAGCAACTTTGGTATTTTGAACGTGCAAACCTGTTCTCTAAAGAGTAGCGAGTTTAAAAGTAAC
This sequence comes from Diadophis punctatus similis, assembly GCA_023053685.1. NCBI lineage: Eukaryota > Metazoa > Chordata > Lepidosauria > Squamata > Dipsadidae > Diadophis > Diadophis punctatus. The sequence goes on from JALIGW010000001.1 coordinate 243,618,797, forward strand.
TGCGGAGTAACTAAAACGTTCCGGAAGCGAAGCTCCCATAAAGCGATTATTTACTTTAAACAAGCGTTTGGTGCGGTGTTGGGAAAGCAAGGGGAGATTTCACAGGGACTACGCTAAACATTTCCCGGTCTTAGGGCAAAATGCTGATGCGCTGAGAAGTCTTAAAGATAATATTACTTTGTAATTACTTTTTAACCGAAGTTGTTTAACTGGCTCCACGTAATTAATGAAAGTTGGTGTCTAAACGCCTGATTTACGATTGGGTCTCACCTTGAGGTCACATTGGGTGATTTTTTTTCTCTCCATCTGAATTCGCTCCTTTCTTTTTCTTTTTAAAATAAGCTGTTTATTATTATTATTTGAGCGAGTAATTTTCGGCTAAAGTAGGAGGTTTTTTTTTCTCCATTTAATGGGCTCTTCAGAAAGTTCATCTTACAAAACAAGCGAGAAGCCAGCGAGAACGAGATTAAAGGGTAACTTTAACATGTGGAATGGCAGACAAGTTTCTTCAGCAGATCGGGGTCCCCCCCCTTGTAGATGGGGGACTATTAATGGAAACGTTGCTTACTGAGGGGGAAACGGCCGACACGGGCTTTTAAAAGATAGCCAAACCCCACGTGGATTCCGAAACTGGGAAAGTCCTTGGAGACTTGTTGCTCCAAACTCTTGCAGGCACCAAAAGTTTTAAACGGTGGGATCAACATCTAATATGCTCCGGATCCAGCAGTTTCTGCAGCTTTCATCACTTTATCAAAGGGAAGGCAGAGGCACACACACACACAACCCCCAATTCCACGCTTTGAATAATACTTTGATTGGGACCAATTCGAAAGTTAAGAAAATGATGTTTTCGGCTTCTCCAGAACTTTTCACCGCTGGGATGAAGAGTTTTGGAGAACTGGAAAACTTTTCCCTATCATCCTGCGTTGCGTTTAATTTATTTATGACTCTTTCAATAAAAAAAATTATTTATTTACACTGATATGAATTTTGGACTTCGCGGCTGATCGTTTGAAGACGCGCCCCGCGCCTTCAAAGTTCTCTGCTTTTGAATGGACATCTATAATCAACTTTTGATCTTTTTAATGGGCGGTAACAGGCACTTTTTTTGCCCTGGCTGAGTTCGGATGTAAAAGGTAGGAGGCACTGCAGGAAAACAAGCCCGCCCTCGATTCAATGAGAACCCTGCCGTCCCCGCAGAGCGGAGAAGGGGTCCCTCTTCCTTCCCCGGTTGGGTGACTCTGAGTTCATGGTTTTGGCCCCCTCTTTTGCAGAAAGAAGCCATCTGCTGCTGTGCAGAGCAGAGGCTTCCTATTTCTGGCAACTTTTCGCCTCCTGCCTGTCTTGGAGGGACGTTCTTGCTGCAGGAAGAAAGTTCAAGGCCAGGCGATTCAGCCTCTGATTCCGACCCTGTTGTTCTCTTGGCAGGTTACGGCACAGTGGCGTTTGATGGAGCTCCAAGTTACGGCCACACTCCCTCTCACCCTGGGGCGCAGTTTACAAACCACTCCTTCAAGCACGAGGACCCCATCGGCCAGCAGACGCCTTTAGGTAATGGTAGCGGAAAACATCTGTGTGAAGAAGAACCGAATCTAGGTGGGAGAGAGGAAAGTTGTTTGCTACACTCTCTCCCTCCCTCCCTTTGATACTGGGGCCGTGCCTGTACTAACAATTGAGAGGATTTGGCGTGTCTAATCTAGCACTAATCTGCCTAATCTGGGCAGCTCTAATGGCAAAGAGCAGTTGGATCATTGGGAAGCTGGGGACGGGGACCGGATGTCAATAAAAGTGTAAGAATTACAAGAGGCTTTGAAACATCTGTGGGAATATTGTAACACTGTGTTTTTATTTTATTTTATTTATTTATTTATTGGATTTATAGGCCGCCCAACTCCCTAGGGATTCTGGGCGGTTTAATAACATATCCAAGAGTATAAAATGTAAAAAACAGTAAAATAATAAAACCCCATATTAAAAACTCTCACATACCTATCTCATGGGCCGGATCTTATCCATTATATTCCCAAGATCAACGGTCCCAAGCCCAATGGAAGAGCCAGGTTTTAGTTTTACCCCCTCCCTAAGCCAGCAGAGTAACTTCACCGGACTGAAGAGACCTTGCTCCCAGCATAAACCAATGGTAGTCAAATACAACCGGTGGAGTTGCGTCAGTAATTCTTCATCCGCAGATGAGTCCAACTTCCCTCAATATGATCCTCTCCCAAGTTTTCTATTGGGGCTTTCGGCTCCCAGAATTTCTAGCCAGTATTGATAAGGATTGGCTGAGGATGGTGGGAATATATCTGGAGTACATCAGAATGGGAAAGGAAGATTGGATTAAATTAAGTCAGTGCAAATGAGCTCTTGTCTAGCCAGAATGAAGACATCTACCATTGTATTCTAATCTTTGAAACTCACTTACCTGATAGTAATCTTTGAACCTCTGGGTGAATCTACTTAAGAATCTACTTAAGGCCCAGTAAGTACATTTCAATGAAATCAATGACAATATCTACAAAAGGTCTTTAGGGTTTCTAAAGTGTAGATCTAGAAAACTCATAATTATGTCGGAATCATGTTGGTTTTGACATTGCTACTTTATGATATTTATAATCCAGCCTTTCTACTGTAAGGCGGTAAAATAATGTTATTTTTCATGTTACTGCTAAATAATTCGGGCACAGATCTAAAGATTAAGCATCAGTTTCAAGTACCATCAAAAGCAAATGGGACTTCAAAGGTATGTTAGCTCACTCTTTCAGTTAAAGGAGTTTTCTGGTTTGCAGGATGCTTTGAACCAGGGGTGGCCAAACTATGGTTCTTTGAGGATCTGTGGACTTCAACTCCCAGAATTCCTGAGCCAGCATGGCTAGCTCAGGAATTCTGGGAGTTGAAGTCCACAGGTCCTCAAAGAACCATAGTTTGGCCACCCCTGCGACCATGGGCTAACTATATTGGGGATGGCTGTGTTCACATAGCACACTAAGTAAAACGTGGCAATCTGTTATTCAGTGTGTTGTGGAAACCCAGCCATGGGGAATGGTGCATTTGCTATGCTTGGTGCTCAGGATTTCTTCCAAAGGAAAAACTGCTTTGAGGCAGCTGGCTTTAAAAAATTGGTTGCCAATATCACTGCCCCCATATTAAAAACAGGAAACAACAGGAAATAATTAAAAAAATATGGATTGAAATCTGAAACAAGGCTCACTTATCAGACGGCCCTCCAATCATCTATTAAGTTTTGTCAAACTTTTTATTATCCCCACAAATGAATGCTACAACTGAAAGATTTGATAGTCTAGTGAAGAACTCCTTGCACCAGCTGACCACCCTTTAGAAGGCAGCTTGAAAGTGACTAGAGAACACGGCCTCCCCACCCCAACATGTGACATTAATCAGTCATGCAACCGGATTGTGATTTTTTTTAAATGGTTTGTCTGCAGGTGACCAACAATATTCGGTGCCTCCCCCAGTGTACGGCTGCCACACTCCCACAGACAGTTGCTCCAGCAGCCAGGCTCTTCTCCTGAGGAACCCTTACAACAGGTGAGAATCATTACTGTATCCTCCATCTTCTTTTGCCTCCTGAAACTTGGCAAATCAGCTTTTGGGGTTGACCCTAATGCTTCGCTGAAGCAAAGAGCTCCTCCTTCTCTTCTTTCTCCTTCCTTCCACTTGGCTTTATTCTACCTCTGAGAATAGTACAAAGAGCTTTCCATGTCACCACCTCTAGTTCTCTTTGAGAAAAAGGAAAGAAAGAAAAAAAGAAAGAGAAAGAAAGAAAAACAAGAGAGAGAGAGAGAGAGAGAGAGAGAGAGAGAGAGAGAGAGAGAGAGAGAGAGAGAGAGAGAGAGAGAGAGAGAGAGAGAGAAAGAGAGAGAGAGAGAGAGAGAGAGAGAGAGAGAGAGAGAGAGAGAGAGAGAGAGAGAATGAATCAACACTGGGAAGGGAGAGTTACTATGATATAACTGGCTTATTAAAGATGAAGATATGTGGACAAAATTGTCAGGCAACAGTGGAATCTTTTTGGTGCCTCCAGGTTGTCCTCCTGATTATAACCACATATTATTTTCGAAGGGATGAGCCCACCAGACTAATAGAATAAACTAAGAAAAAGACATGTAGTATCCAAACATAAATAAGACTTGATTTTTTTCTGAGTAACTATCAGTTGACACCAGGCTGGAGAACTTCATTATAAACTTTACTGTCCCCATGAACAGCTCTCTTTGGGGTCAACTTTTATCATTAACACAGGCTGAAAAAATCTGCTCAATATTTCCTTCTTTAGAACTTTCCCAGTGGAATGACTGCCAAAAACAGATGAGGTTTTTTGCCATTCGACTCAATCCTTCTTTTCAGACCTGCTCTTGTCCTCTGGTAGAATCATTTATTTATTTATTTATTTATTTGGTTGTTCTTATAGGCCGCCCATATCCCGCAGGACTCATGTGACTTTTTGAAAGAGAGAATGACTTTTTCCAGGGCATTCACTCTGAAGTGTTTGCAATGTATCATTGTGGTCCGCATTGAAATGAATGAGACTAATCTGGTTTAAGAGAAAAGTATTGGTGATGGAAGTGTTGATAGAAAGTTGCAGAACACATTCAAGGGCTAATTAGTGAGCTGGAGGACTGACTACTTAGTTCCTTAATTTTTCTTCATTCTAGCCAGTGACAAAAGCCCATCTCCTTGACACATGGGAGAAAGGGAACAATTGGGTGTGCCCCTTTCCACTAATACAGAAGGACAGCAAGAAATAGAGGTACTTAAAAAAGTGTTAAAGGCATCTCTGAGGAGAAAAAAAAAGGTCCCAGAATTCTTGGGTTTTAAAATGAATCAGGATAAATGGCCTCTTCCTGCAGTTCTCACCAACTGTGAGAAAAGAGAACACTACTATTTTAAGTTTGTAGGCTGCTAGTTCAGAATGCACCATTCTTCTTTCCTCTCTTGGACCGGGCCCAGCACATTCCTGAAACCCTCATTTCAGAGTTTATATCAGAGAGTTTATATCAGAGTTTATATCAGAGAGTTGTGGGGTGCATCTACTCCCCTATAACAATCTGGGTTTTTAAGGTGAATTTTAAAGAGGGATGGCAACTGTGGCTGAGAACATGATGGAGAAGACTATTTGTTATGCGTCTACCTACCAAACTGAAGCTATCAAGCAGTTAGCTTCTGTCCTTAATGAGCTTTAGGGTTTGATCATCATACAGTTAAAAAAAGCAGCACCGGTTTGTTAAACCCGTCCTTGGGGCCAGCAGCCTTTGCTGTTTTGTTGGATAAGACCATGGGGGAAGAAGGGGGGGGGATCTTTTCATTTATTTTGAGCTTGCTTACCAGCCAGAACTAAATTCTCTTCTCCCCCCTCCCCTTTTCCCCCACCTATTCTTCAACTTTTGGTGAACTTGGAACAATCCTATGTCTCGGAAGCTGCTGAGAAATATTATGCACCAAACAAAGGGGACCTCTTCAAAGAGGAACTATAAAACATAGTTTTATAGGCAGGCATCCTCCATAGGAGTGGGGACTGTACATCCCAGAATTCTTAGTCAGCATAGAAGTTATAGCTGTAAGCACCTTGGTACATCCTAGGCTGGAAAGCTGCAACAGGACTTAATTGTACTGTAGAAGAGTATGCCTGGCTGTATAGTTGTGCTGACTGATAAATAGCGAAAAGTCAGCACCTCTCCTGTTCTCAAAGCCTACTCTTCCTGTATTAGAGAACTACAGTGATGTCAGGCATAAAAAAAATAACCCAATCAACCTTATTCATATGGAGAAATCAACGAATAAGAGAACAGTACAAGACAAATATTTTGAGGCAAAAGCCCTGAGGTATGTTGTGGATCCAGACTTGATAACGGATCTATTAGATGTGTATTGGGTATTTTAATAACCCTGTCAACATTTTCATAATATCTTTAGACCAAGCATGGTCCGCCTCAAGCTTTTGAGTTCTTTCACGGGAAAATTGTTACAAATCAGAAATGATGGGGAAGGGGGATGAGAGGCCAAAAGTTAGATTCAGAACTTTGTATCTTATCAGAAGCAAGTCTGAATTAAATGACCCTGGATTCTGAGTGCACAAAGCTGAATATCAGGTCAAAGGGAGGCAATTCCCTGTCCTGTTATAATTAAGGCCAGGCAGGCAAGACCCCAAAAGAAGATAAGAGCACAAAACACCTGAGATGGAAATGACCATTTAGGAATTTGCAGGCAGATCCAAGGCCACACTGGGCTTTGCTTCATTAAACTTAATGAGCAACAGCTGAGCTGTGGAGTTATCAGTGGCCAGCTGTGGAATAGATTAGCATCCCCAGCGTCTACAGCTTGGTGCTAAAAGCAATGCTGCAACCAATAGACTGGGAAAAGATGTTATTTAGGCAGAGATCTGGCCTTGTCAGATTCCACCTTCCCCAAAATGGCATCCTTCAGATGCATTTCAATTGTTGCAATTCCTAATCACCACAGCCATGTGAACTGAGAATTATGGGAGCTGTGTCTCCAGAGCAGGAAGTCTCCTGCTCTGGTCATTAAATGATAGTTTAAAATAGCCTTTTACTTGTGGGAACCTCATTTTGTCCAAGCAATTGCTAAAGATTTCTCTTATTTTAATTAGTGTTGGCTCATTTATAGATCTATCTTCCTGCAAATTACTATTTCTTAGCAGCTGGTTTTGCAAACTTCTCCAATCATAACTGGAACCTTTTTATGTATTCATTCATTCATTCATTCATTCATAAACATTTATAGCCCCCTTTTCTCCATAAAGGTTTAGGTGGTCACTACAGTTACAGGTTTACTTTTTTAGTCTTCTTTTTTTTGTAGTTAGTAGTAACTACAGCTATAGCTACAGCTACAGTTGTAGCATTAGTTTTTATTTCTATTTGTAATCTTCAAAACATTGTTTAAAACAGCCAACAGTTACAAACTCACAGATAGTATAGCTGAAGATAAAGAGAAATAGCAGAGAAACATAACAATGACATTTTAAAGATAATTTATTTTTAAGAAAGCAATATTATACGTGAAAATAAATCATTTCACCAATTCCCACGAGGTTGTTAGGAACAAACTGCTCCCTTGAAAAGGAGTTCCAGAGGTTTAATACTGTGAAAAGATCCTACAATTTGGTAAATTCCCTGAGTTCAGTGGAATTTATCTCCCACATGTTTATAGTACGGTATTGTTATTCTAATGGTGTGGTGAAGTTAACAAAATGTTTAGGCCTTAAGAAGTGTTGCAGAGAAATAAATCTGGCTTTTCTGTCTAATTATAACTGATTGTAAAAAACCTGTGAGGATTTACTGAAGTTCTTTGCTACATATTAGCAATATAATTATAATCTGTAATCCCTATTTAATCTGTGGGTTGACAGAACATTGATTCTGCCCTATTTTTAGCTGCTTCTCTTATCTGCTCAGCAACACATAAAACCAGACTTAAAATTTCTTAAGTCTATAATTTAGAAGCTGATATAAACATTTGTTTTCTTAGTCTGATTTGCAGCAAAAATATACTACCAACCAGTCGTAATTTTTAAAAGTTACATTTTTGACATTTACTGTACTCTTCTTTGTCTTTCTGTGTTAAATTTCTCCTATTTGAAACCTTAATTTGTAGAAATAAAATTCTAATCTTCAAGTCCCAATTTCAGACTTCTGATAAAGCTGAATTATGTATCTTGTATACATTTTGCAGTCTGGGCTCTGATTAGAACTCATCAAATCTTAGCTTTTAGTGTTATTTCTTTAAGTATTTGATTCCCCCATGGCAAAGTAAGAACTCCAAAAAAGCATTGATGTCCCAGAATCCTGATTGAATGAATGATAATTATTATTTTTTCAATGTACAGACCTTAAATAACTGACTTTCCAGTAACTGCTGAACATCCATAGTGCCTACTGTCTTGAAGTTACAACTTCAATAGATTTCTAAAGATAATGATGCTAGACTGTGATACAATAAAGTTTGGGATTATTTTTTTGAATGCTTTTTGATTTAAATTCAAATAAAAAAACAGGATAATTTTTCAATTTATACATATTACTACAAAGGACTCCTCAATAAAATTGAATGTGCAAATAAACCTGTATAGATTAGAAGAGGGTGGTGAATTATATTGTAAAAATGCTCAAAATACCATCCAAAAAGGTTAAATCATAGCAACCAGACAAAAGTTAATTAAACTGAGATTTTTCTTTACTCATCCAAGTAACTTCTTCAGTCAAAATGAAAAAAATTAAGTTACACAGAGAACTCAGATGCACCAACTTTTGCCATAACAATTGGCGGGCCCACAAACGAGGGCCTTCTCTGTGGTGGCACCGGCTCTCTGGAATACACTACCTACGAGATCCACATAATTCCCACCCTGCCAGCCTTCAAAAAAACATTAAAAACATGGCTTTGCCGACAGGCCTGGGGCCAATGATTCTTGGCCCCATGAGTGAATTATGGGGGTTTTAAATTGTGGTTTTTAAAATGCTTTTAAATATTTTAATTGTTTATATTGTTTTAATTTTGTTCTTAAATCTTTTAACAGCTTTGTAGATTTTGTATTTAATATGCTGTGAGCCGCCCAGAGTCCCATTGGGAGTTGGGCGGCATACAAATCTATTAAATAAATAAATAAATAAATTGCGGGACTTTCTCCCCAAAATGTATTGCAAATGTAAATGAAGACTCAATTATGCAGGCCAAAAACACCCAAAATGATTAAATCATGGCAACTGTACCCCAGAGAAACCCCTGCAGTTGTTATGGCAAGAGTTGGTGCATTCCAGCAACTCTGCCTCTCTGCTTAACTTAAATTTTTCATTTTGACACAAGAAGTTACTTGGATGAGTAATGAAAGGTCTCAGTTTAATGAACTTTGGTCTAGTTGCCATGACTTAATCTTTTTGGATGCTTTTGGCTTGGATGATTGAGTCTTCATTTACATTTATGCTCAAAATGCCAGTTTCTTCTCTTGATCTGCTCTAGCTCTCCATAACAGAGGTGGGATTCAGCAGGTTCTGACCAGTTCTGGAGAACCGGTAGTGGAAATTTTGAGTAGTTCGGAGAACTGGTAAATACCACCTCTGACTGGTCCCACCCCAATCTATTCTCTGCTTCCCAAGCCCCAGCTGATTGGAGGAAATGGAGATTTTGCAGTAACCTTCCCCTGGAGTAGGGGTGGGAATAGAGATTTTACAGTATCCTTCCCCTGCCACACTCACCAAGCCACACCCACCAAACCACGCCATGCCCACCAAGCTACGCCCACAGAACTGGTAGTAAAAATTTTTGAATCCCACCACTGCTCCGTAAAGATTCTGAGCAAACAAAGTGGCAAAAGACAAAATTGCCATTCTGACCATCAGTTCTGTATTTCTCAGGGCTATTAAGATGTCTTTTCACATTGCCTTTCAGGAAGGAACATTGATCCATGCCCAACTACAAACTTTTCTATGAATTTTGTTATTGTCTCATTTATCCCTTTTATAGCATTCAGTTGTCAAATGCATTTACTGTATCTCTCTCTGATCACGCCAGGGGCCTTCCTTAAATATCTACTCTGACTTCAAACGTATCTCTTCAAGACATATCTTGCTTCCTCACCATTTTCTTGCAGTTATATCCCAATGTAGTTATACTCGATTCTCTTTGTTCATTTTTGCCACTGGCAGAAGATAATGGGAACTTTGAAGATTTCACCTTTCTTGCTTGCTACCTTATATTATTGAATATGAGAAACTTCTTTAATATAAATTATTCTTTTATAGCTAATGTAAAGGGATAAGAAATTATCTGTCAATGAGCAAATTAAAAAAAAACCCTACAACACAAAAGTAAAATTAAATGCAAAGTCTTGATTTTGGTGTCCATGAGCATGCTGGAAATATTGGAACTCAGCCAATAGTATTGATTTTTCTAGATTGCATTGACAAAGACTATGCCTTCTGTAAAGATTACTGAGCAGATGGGATTTGGTAGAAGTTATCTGTACCTTGGCTTGATTACATCATTATAATTGATTGTTATTGTGCACTGAAATTGATTGCTGACCGTTTCCCAACCTTTAGGTTTATTTTTTTATGGGACTACTTCATCACAGCTTAAATTTACATGCCAAAGAACATGCTCCTGTTTTCAGAACGTGCTTTCAGATACATTAGAAGGGGCATTGTATGCTACCGGATGTTTTTAAGTGGTGGTTAAATAGCAGTTGTTTCCCTTTTTATACAACGATATTATTGGATATTATACAAATTGGGCAATGTTTTTATTCTTGTTGCACCTAAGTGTCTAACTAAGCATAGGCCAATGCTACTACAAAATAAACCTTCTCAGATTGCTCCCCCGCTTACCTCTGCTTCCATTTATCTTCTTCTCTATTGCTTTCTCCACATCAGTTTTTAGGTGGTATGATTTTTTTTTGGGAGATAGGAATCTGTTATCTTGTATTTTGCCAAACAGTATATGCATTGGATGGAATTGAAGGGTGCGTCTTGCTTTTAAAATTTATTACATCAACAGAATGAAAAGGGCTACTTCCTCACTCTCTTTTTCAGCCCTGTGTGTACTTTGTGGGATGGGGGGAGGGCAGGGTTTCACTCCAAGGTCAGACAGTATCAACCTAGAACTAAGGAGAAATTTCCTGACAGTTTGAACAATTAATCAGTGGAAGGACTTGCCTCCAGAAGTTGTGGGTGCTCCAACACTGGAGGTTTTTAAGAAGAAATTGGACAGCCATTTGTCTGAAATGGTATAGGGTGTTCTGCTTGAGCAGAAGGTTGGACTAGAAGACCTCAAAGGTCCCTCCCAACTCTGTTTTTCTGTTATCTATCATATCTACCTCAATTTCTCTTCATAGGACTTCGTTTATAAGGTTTAATCATTCTTGTTGTCCATGTCTGCATTTGTTTCTGTTTGCTTGATTCATTTTTTTAACGTATGATGCCCAGAACAAGACACACCGCATACCATTGTAGAATTATTGCTGGACACAATAAAATTGTTACTTTCTGTAATTTGAAAAAGAGGCTTTAGTCGGCACAGCCTTTCTTGCAGGAACAAGGAGGCTTTATTTAAGACTTTAAAGGTTTTTTTTAATATCTTAACTTTCCACGTACATGTTCCTTAACTTCACTTGAAAAGCTTATTTATTAAAGTCATTTGAAATCCAATGTTAAATAAAAATCTCTAGGAATGAGATATATAAAACTGAAGCAACATTGGATAATTTCCTCTCTTTTTTCTCTGATCTTTGTCCCTGAAGACATCTGTTTGTTTTTTGTCTTTGAGTGTGGAATGAAAGTATAGTAGAAGTACTACGGATAAATTGTTGCTATTGCCAAATATTATTATGAAACGAGACAGACCTTTTCCTGCTTGTTCTTTAGCAGTGGTGATCTCTGTTGTAAGTTCATTAATAAATCAAAACTTTTTTGCCTTGCTGATGACCAAACATTTATATCCTTAAGGTTGCTGTTTTAGACAAACATACTATCACTCATTAAAGTGATTAGAACTGAACCAGATGTAGCCTCTCCTACAGTGAAACTTCAGGGGGGAAACTGTCCATGGTAATGTATTTCTTATATATGTAAATGAAAGAACAACACTGTTAATTAGTAGAATTGATAAGATGGCTTGTGAAACCATAACTGAATTTACACAATATGCTTGACAGATCAATAAAAGTTTAGTGTGCTTACTTAGTTTATTAACCCAGATAGATATGGGAGAAAGTCAGCCATGTTGTGATATTTCAAAAATCTAGTCAGCTATACAATAGATCTTCAAGGAAGTTAAACAAGCAGACCCAGATGAACATGCAATGACTTCTATTAACACTATTTCATTTTATTATATTAAAATGACTTTTACCTGCCAATACCTGGAAATGAAAATATATATCTCAAACACAGATTGGTCACAACCCTCAAGTCATGCCTACTGTTGTTTCCTTGACTAATGAGGAAGTGGTCCAATGAGACCCTGTCATTATTCTAGTGTAAGGATATCATACTGTGACAGGATTGGAGGAAGTAACTGGGGACTCTGCTTTTTTTCAAAATGGTAATTCTTTGCCTAACCTGCCAGATCCATCAAAATGGAGGTATGACCTAGGTCAGGGGTGGGCAAACTATGGCTCTTTGAGGACCTGTGGACATCAACTCCCAGAATTCCTGAGCCAGCTATAGGAATTCTGGTAGTTGAAGTCCACAGATCCTCAAAGAGCCATAGTTTGCCCACCCCTGATTCCTAGGTAGTGGCTCATTGAATTAAAAGTAAAAACATTGTCTTCATCTGCTGGGAATATTGCATTGGTGTAAAATGGCCAGGCAGAGGAAAGCAAAGCAACACTGGCTTTAGATATTCATTGGGTATACTCTATTCAAGTTACACTATGAACTTTTCTGCATTATGCATTTTGATACAGTAAACATGTTTGAAGATGAAAATTTACTATGAGTCACACTTGCAAAGTCTTTAAGAGTGGAGGAGTTGCAGCTCAGATTATAGCTCTTTCTGCACCAAGGTCAAGAGCTCGTAGGCTGCAATAGAGGCCAAAACAAACTTTTTGTGATCTACTACTGGCTTCCTTTTAAGATATTTTTCCCCTCAGTATTAATTTCCTTTTATTTCACTCCAGCTAACATTAATTCTGCCTGCACAAATGTTTTCCTCTTCCTTATTTTATTTCTAAAAAAAAATCAAGTAGTTAATCTTCAGTGATTTGGGAAATTCACTTCAAACCATTGCAATACTTTTCTTTTGAATTTAGTTCTTTTGAATTTTGCTTTAAAGCAAATATTTGAAAAAAGGGGCATTGGTCCCAAGAATGTATTTTTCTGTACTGAGAGTTGTAAGACAATTTAAATTATATGTGAATAAGTTACATAACAGTTTTAAATTCCTCTGAGATGCTATCATAAATAACCTCATGCAGTTATTTTCTGATCCCTCATAAATTAAAAGGCATAGTAATCTGGATTTTTCTGATTTGTAATTGTTAATTTTCATTAATTGCAGTTGAAATATACGTATATGGACTTCTATGCATGTTTATTCAAAAGTTATTCTACTGCTTTAGATTTATAATGGAAACTCATAGTCCCAGGAAATTTTTTTTTCTGTGTAGCAAAATACAGCAAATATTTTTGCTGTTCTTCTAGACATGGAGATTAGGAGATTAGTTGAGTAGATAAGGTTTCTGTCAATTTATCTTTAGTAGGTTTTCTTGATTTCCATTTTTCATTACACGTTATTTTTAGAATTTTAGAATTTTTCATATTCATTTAAATGGATTCAGAGCATAGGTGAAATCCAGCCAAATTGCTTAGGCAATTTGGTGCAATAAAGTGCAAGAGAGGGTCCCCCCCCCACCTTCAGTTTATAGTTCCACTTAACAGTTGCAGCTGGAATGCAGCCATACAAGTCAATGAACAACAAACTGACAGGATTAGGGCAGGGAAACCAATCAATTACCCATCTAGGGATGGGATTGACCTCTTCCCTTCAGGAAGAAGGACAAGATTACAAACATTTTCATTATAAAGAATATTAAGTAACACGTGTAATCAGCTGATACTTCCTGGAGTTTCCCAAGACCTTTTATAACTGCTGCAATGTTGGCTACTTCTTGTTTCTTCCTGGGGGAAAAGATACAGGAGGGGACAATGATGCACCTTGATCATACAGGCTGTGAATTTAATGCATGTGTGATCCAGCCAGCTGTATTGCTTCTGCTGTGAAGCACCCAATTTAGAACATAGAGAATATAGAATAATAGAGTTGGAAGGGTTAATGGCTTTTGGCAGCACGCCCAGGGCTTTCAATTAGCCTGAGCCTGAGCTGGTGCTTTTGCTTTGGGGTTTTGAGTTTTTTAAAAAGGGGAATGGCTGTTTTACATTTTCTGCATTGTTTTAATGGTTCCCGGCACTGTCCTTTTGGGGTGTACTTCCCTCACTCTTTTTGGAAGCCTCTAGTGATGGCAAGCTATTTCATTGGTTGATTGGTCTCACCCTTAGGAAATTTCTCCTTAGTCCTAGATTGCTTCTTTCTTTTAGTTAGTTTCCATCCATTGTTCCTTGTTGTGCCTTTTGGTGCTTTGGAAAATAGATTGACTCCCTCATTTTTGTAGGAGCCCCTCAAATTTCCTGACAGAACAATTAATCAGTGGAATAACTTGCCTCCAGAAGTTGTAAATGTTCCAACACTGGAAGTTTTTAAGAAGAGATTGGATAACCATTTGTCTGAAGTGGTATAGGGTTTCCTGCCTAAGCAGAGGGTTGGACTAGAACACCTGCAAGGTCATTTCCAACTCTGTTATTCTATTCTATTTTAAATATTGGAACACTGCTATTTTATTGTGCTATTTTATTGTGAGTTAGACTAAGGAGAAATTTTCTAAGGGTGAGACCAATCAAGTTGGCCATGACCAAGCCATGCTCACCAAGCCATGCCCACAGAATCTGTAGGGAAATTTTTTGGATTTCACCACTGATTCAGAGATTGTAGTTTATAAGATCGATTTTTATGCTGGATTGAATATCTGTTTCAGATACTGTTTAAAAGGAGATTTTACCATGTAATGGCTTTGGACTGTGGTCTGGCCATCTTGGCTAGCTCATTCATAGTCAATGTACTATCAGGAGCTGTAAAGGCACAAATAAGATTACAGGGCTTCTAGCAGGGGTGAAATTCAGCAGGTCCTGACAGGTTCTGGAGAACCGGTAGCGGAAATTTTGAGTAGTCCAGAGAACTGGCAAATACCACCTATGGCCGGCCCCAGAGTGAGGTAGCAATGGAGATTTTGCAGTATCCTTCCCCTGCCATGCCCACAGAACAGGTAGGGAAAAACCAAGCCACGCCCACAGAACCAGTAGGGAAAAACATACTGGGAGCAGATTATTTTCTATTTTGAATTAGATATGAAGGATTGACATAATGCTTTGGGTATCCTTTAAGATTTCAGCTAAATGTTTTGATTTGCAACTAGTAATACAATGTCTAGGTATGCATTACAGCTGCGTTGGTCTTCTCTTCCTCTGGTTCCATTAATGCTTCCTTGCCCAGTTACCATTCCAAGACATCCTAGGGAGTGGAGGCAGAAAATAGTTACTATTTTCTCCCCTAAAGGCTTCCCAACACCATCATCCTAGTCTATGCTCATTGGGTTAGTATATAGATGCTTTCTTTGTTCTAGGAAAAGCACAGAATATTCATACCCATGTTGAAGCTTGAGGAAAGAAAATGGTCTCTACCATTATCCTTGGTGTTTTGAATGAGAAGGTCTCACTGGCTCACAGGATTTTATAGGTTCTGGAGATAAAAATCTGAAAGTGAAATACATTGAAGTTCAAAGAAAGGCAAAATAGGGTTGCCTATTCATTATGAATTAATGAAAATATGGAAGTAGGCTGTAGAGGGTTAAAAGCAAATTCTGAAAGTATTCATATATCAAAAAGAATGGATGTTATAAATTCAGGTGCAAAATGTCACAAACAGAAGCAATCACATGCAACAGCATATACAGTACATAGAATCACTGTTTCACACACAAGCCTGCACGTTAGGAAACTTCCTTAAAATTTTGGTAAAATGCAGACTGATTCAAACATTCATGCATGTAGAATTGGGGCGTCCTATAAATTATATAACAAAACAAAACAACAACAACAACCCACAATTCATTTACACAAGGATACATAGCTGTATTTCATATAAAACCTAAAAAAAGGTATGAAGTGAATTGCCAGTTGCATGAAAAGCCAATAAACATACAATTATGTCACATATGAATATTTGCAAAGTATTGCTATAAATAACTGCAGCAAAACATGACATGGAGGCATGTTCATGTATTTGCCATATTTCACACACAAATAATTATATCAAGATGTTGGCCAGATATACACAGTGGCACATCAAACATAAATTTATGCGAAGACAAAGCAGCACTCCATGTACAGCACCTAAACCAACTCTCTTTGAGGAGAAAACACCCAGTAGCTCTTCATAAATGTGGCCGATGAATCACCTTAGTTTCTCCCATCTCTATATATTGGTTTGCTTGATGTATCCTGAACATTCCAACAACTGTTTTTCTTTTAAGAAGTAAGTACTGATCTGATTTTGGCATCTTTCATAATATTTGGCCTTAGGTAAAGGTTACTAATTAAAATATGAACAATGAACCCCCCCCCCCCACATAACACACTGTGGATTTTCATAAGAATGACAAGAGGCATGTTTCCAGAACTTCCAACAGGATACACTTAAGAAATATTTCGGACAAGACCCAAAATATTTGTGAACAATGCAAAATCGGCAGGGTAAAGGAAAAGTTAAAATTAGTATATAACCTTTTGTTTTCCTAATTGCTTAGATTATATCTCTCACCAAATAGTTTCTCGGTGCTGAAATTCATACTGACAGATAATAAAGGAAAGTATTTGTAGCTCAGGCTTGATATGAGGGGTCCTTGGTGCCCTCTGAGCTTGCTTGTTTTCTTACAGACGTTTCATTATCCAAACTAGGTAACATCATCAGTGCTAGTCATCACTAGCACTGATGATGCTTCCTAGTTTGGGTAATGAAATATCTGCAATAAAACAAGCAAGCTCAGAGAGCACCAAGGACCCCTTATACTGACAGATAATTTATATTGATTCTATGATGAACTGTACTTCTAGGCTTTTGAATGATTGAATGCTGAGAAAGTTTATAGGTATTGCCATTAATACATAGTATTAGAGAGCAGGAAGGTCTATAGGAAACAGCATCCACAATGATGGGTGAGGTAGCAATTCCCTCATGAGGAAAAGCTAAAACTGAATAAATGGTCATGGAGAACTTTTACTGTATTCCTTTTATATAATACTAGAATTATATGGAGAAGCTGGCTTAGCTCAATGTCTGAACCTAGCTACCGTCTTCATGTGTTACTTTTGTGATCCAAGGAGCATCTAGCTCAGTGGTGGGTTGCTACCGGTTCGCCCTGGTTCGGGCGAACCAATGGCGGTGGTGGGAGGCTCTGCCCACCCACCTGGATGTCATCACAGTCTATCTGCGCATGCGCAGAAGCACCGCAAGCATGTGCGCATGCAGGTTCACAGTTCCGAACCGGCAGCAAAGGTAAGTGAAACCCACTACTGATCTAGCTGGGTGATCTGAAAAATGAACAGTAGTTGGATATTGACTTTGATCCTACAGATGTCTATGGTTTCTTTTTATACAGTTATGACAGTAATTGAGCCTGGCAATTACAGTTGTAAGTTATAATGTCATAAGGTGGGTCACCAATGACCAGATCTGATTTTACAATCTCTTTTGTGGTGATCATTAAGTTAACTCACTGTTCGCTACGGCTCATTTTTTGCCAAAAACTGGAAGCAAATGCCAGTTTCTGGCAAAACAGTTGTAAATCATGGTCACGTGACTGGAGGCCCTGAAAATGGCTGTAGGTGCGGGTTGGTTGCTGAATGCCCAAAACACGATCATGTCACCATGGGTGTGTGTGTGACTTTGGAACTTTGAAACCGGGTTGTCATTCCCTTTTGGGATCTGTTGTAACTTCGAATAAGTTGATTGACTGCTCTTAAGTCAAGGCCTCTCTGTAGTCCAATTTATTACTGAATTGAAGATTATTCTGTTTTCTAACTTATTTGTTCCACTTCTACATGCCCAATCTATAGTAAACACACGAAAGTCTGCTTTGAGAATATTACATCAAATTTGGTTTCTCTGTCATTATGAGTAAAAAGTTATCCCTATTAATGTTCAAGTTCTAGCTCTCTTCTCAGGCCTGGCAATTTTTGTGTCTTTTTGTTGATGACAAGATGAGTAAGTATATGACTTGATGAAAAAGCAAATTAAGAAAAAAAAGAGGTTTTGTGGAGGAGGCTCTTATAAATGAACTGTCAAATGAAGTAAAGTTAAAGGCAAAACTCCTGCTGTAAATGCAAGGTCTGGCTCTCCTAATAAAAATCAAGGCTCTTGAGGAATTAATTACATCAGCATTACAAGAAGAATGCATGGAATTGCAAAATGTGGTGGCACAGACCAGCACGAGCTTCTGTTGCAAAAAGAAAACTGCAGGAGTGTCTTAACAATTTCTGAACTGATATGCAGGTCATTGTAGTCACATAATAGTAATTCGGACAGTCTAATGAATAATAGTATGCTGAGGTAATGATAAATGGTATTACACATACCTTGCAATTTAAGCCATCTAACTTTACTTTCTTCAGATGCCTCTGTGTGTGTGTGTGTGTGTGTGTGTGTGTGTGTGTGTGTGTGTGTGTGTGTGTGTACATGTATCTAAAAAGTATTATGGCAAAATTTAAACTCCTGATTTTTATAGAGAGAATGATTTAAAACATATTTTGCTATGTTTTGCTATTGTAATTCAGAAAACAAGCTACATGAATTTACAATAAATGGATGATTCATGTAAGTATACTTTTAGGATATATTAAACACATTAAGGTTTTTACAGAAAGATTTTGTTTCATAATTAAGAGCATGATACAAACCAGTAGAGCATATACATATACATACACGCACACATACAGAAATGGTATTCTTTTTTTATCTAAACAGTGTATTTATTTAGAAGCTTGTAAATACGTTTAATTCACTTTTTAGCCAGCAAAACATTTTTTTCTGGAAAATGTCATGGAAAGAGAGATTTTTAAAATGATAATTTATCTACTCCAATGTTTGTAATGATGTGCTGTGAATGTCTATTTGGGTAATTTGAGCATCACTTTATCAATCTGCCTAAAATGTATTTGTGATTGAGGGACATGTTCAGTTAGAGATGTAGAAGAGGTCAGCCTGGTGAGAAAGAATGAAAAAGACAAAAAAAGAGAAGAGTCTTAACTGTTGTTATATGGAAAAAGTATTTTTTTAAAGATCTAAATTTTTCTTGCTCCTCTTTGACTAGTACTAATACTTTTCTCATGATATTACATGATATTGCGTCAGATTAGCTAAATCAGCTAATTATTTATGTAACAGTTTTTGATAAAGCTTTAAACAATATGTTCTTCTGAAACAAGGAATGATGTTACAGATTTAGAAACAACGAAACTAGTTATAGTTCTTACTTCTTGAGAGTAAAATTACAGAAATAATTTTACCATCTGAAGTCAATTTAATAGAAGTAGAAAAATATAGAATATGTTATCTGCCAAGTGTGATTAGACATACAAGGAATTTGTCTCCGGTGTAGAAGCTCTCAATGTAAAGCAAAGCAACAGAATAATCATAGTCATAATAATACCAATAAGTGGAGGTAGTAAAGAAGATAAGAAGATGGTATTCTACAATCAGCTGGCTGCCCAAGTGATAATGAAGCACTTAATATAAATTCACAATCTTTCAGTAATATAACTTACAAAGACTTGTACAAGTGTAGTATAACCTGTATATGTTCATAAACAAAATACTGGATTTAACCTGGATTCCACAAGTTACATGTTGTTTTTTTAAACCAGAGCAGAATCTTTGGGTCTATCTATCATCTCTCTATCAATCATTTTGTGAGCCTTTTCAAAACCCCAGTTCTCCATAATAGATCTTCTCTTGATATCTTCCCTTTTTTCACTCTTGTCTTGTTTTCCTAAAATTTACGAACTATAAATTATTTTTATAAATTTGTCTACAAATTTATAAAGTATAATTACTTTATTACTTTTGATTGCTTTTTTGTTTTGAAAAAGGAAATAATGTTACTTCTCTGTTAAACTAATTACTTGAAATAGAATTATATAATTTTAGTACTAACTGGAAATATTTTCGTAACAGTGACAATATATACCAAATGACTTCACAGCTTGAATGCATGACATGGAACCAAATGAACTTGGGATCCACACTTAAGGGGTAAGATTGCTATTTTTTAAAATCTTACACCATCAAATTAAAGCATAATTTTATGAAGCATAAAATTTTATGAAGCATAAAATATGAATTACTTTTTATAACAAATGAAACAAGGAAATAATAAAATCCTCAAAGAGATTTGTCACTGATTATATCAGGCATTTTCAATTTTATAAAGTATTTTTACGCTCAATATTTCTATATTTATTCAATTTTATTAAGGCAATGAAAGGACATAAAAATAACATTTTCTATCCATTACCATATCTTCTTTGAAGCACACATTTTTGAGATTGTACTAGAGCACTATATTCCATTTGTTTTCTAATATCTTACTTATGTTGCTGTTATAATGTAATCATTTTATTGGAGAATAACAAGTTGGTTCAGTTGATTTTAAGTGTTGACTTACAATGCGATTTTATGTAAACTACGTTCAGAAATAATTTCCATAATTTCTTTATTTCCACGGTTTCCTGGGGGGTGATATAGATTAATAACCTGACCATTTTTGTTTTTTGTAGTTTTTCGGCCATATGTGTTCATAGCAAGTCATGATGATGGAAAAATTATTATTTGCAATCTGTGATTTTATTACATAAACCCATCCTTCAATACAGTAATCCCTCGTTTTTCGCTGGGGTTACGTTCCAAAAAGAACCCGTGATAGGCGAAATCCATGAAGTAGTAACTTCAGCTTTGCGCATGCGCAGAGGGCAAAAGAACGCAGATGCCGACATCCAGGTGGGCGGGGGAAGCGGGTGGGGGAAGCCCCACGCCGCGAACGCCACCAGGTTGTTGAGCTGTGCGAACCGGGAGGATTTCACCCCTGGCCTCACGTGTATTTCACTGCTCTTGGCAAGCTGTTTTACCAATCAGCCAATCAGAATGCAGAACACAATGCACGATGCAAATCCGTGAAGCAGCGAGACCGTGAAAGGTGAACCGTGATATAGCGAGGGATTACTGTATACGTATCTTGACATTTGAGCTTTGCATGAAATACATAGATAAAACAAACACCTCAGAATAAAAACAGTCATTAAAACACCGCATGAGATGGCCTTCCCTGTTAGTTCCCCTAAAACAGTGTTTCTTAAACTTTTTCCCCTCAGGACCCCTTCCCACTTTTAAAAATTATGGAGGATCCCAAAGAATCTTTTGTTTGTATAGGTTATATTTATCAGTATATACCATATTAAAAATTACAATTGAAACATTTGCTGTCACTACTGCTTTTCACAATTTTTTGGTGGGATTTTAATATTACATTGTATTTCAACATGAAAAGTCGACTACCTATTCACATCTGTTTCATTGATCTCTTATGTCTGAAAGATTTGTATGAAAGATTCTTTGTAGCATGATTTATCTTTGTAGCTTTAAAAACTGGATGTTTTTCTAGACATGGGAATCAGGAGGTTAGTTGGACTCCATGAAGAGTTGTTAATTTATTGTTGACTGGGTTTTATCTATCTGCACTAAATGTTTTTGCATTATTTTTGTTTATTTTGTATTCAGTTTTTATGTGTTGTTGCTCTAGTGACAATATAAATCAAATGAATGAATGAATGAATTTCTTCCACTTCCTCATAGTAGGATGAGTCACATAAGAGAAGCACATAATAACAACAAGCAGTTTACTTAAATGAAAGACTGATGTCTATTTTATATCATGCTAAACAATGACTTTTCTGCAATATATTTGTGGGATGATACTCAGATATTTTTCATGAGTACAGCTGTTCTGTTATCACCTTATCAGCACATGTGGAAAACTGGCTTATATTTATTTAATTTATATGCTGCCCCAGTCTGTTATGACTCTAGGTGGCTCACAAATGAAACAGTAAAGCAAAAAACGGAAACCAGTAATGACACTATTAAAAAGAAAAGTCCAGAAAAAAAAAACATTTCAAAAGACAAGAGCATTACCCACAATTCCTTGGGCAGAGGGGTAATTTGCCTGCTTTCCTTCCAATTTTTTGCATTGGGACTTGGGAAACTGTAAAGCAAAACTATAATTCAAAAATAATATCCTAACTGTAGCACATATTCACTGACTGGTCAAGTTCTGGATTATATCTGGTTCAAAGTTTGATCACCTTAAAACACATTTCTTAGCTGTTTTAAGAGTCAGCACATTCCTAATCCAGCAACTAATTTTTTTTTAGAAATGAAGGGAAATAGATATGTTATCCTAAGTATAGTTGTAACAGCGACATCCTAGAGAGTTGACAGGCAGGGAGGATAAAATCAGGGATTTCGTCTGAAAAGTCTAAATCATAGAACCTTAGCTTAGACTAATTCAGGTTTGGGTTGAAAATTGAGGTTTTCAGGGCTGTCCAGGTCCAGCAGTTTAGAAAACATCTGGAGGCAAAATTCTCATTTTTCTAAAGCTTTGGGGAAATTCTTCCCACTTCCTCCCCCCCCCCCCGCAACTGATACAGAAATAGGGGAAGTGGGAAATGGAAGGTGAAAGGTGCTCAAAGGTTTATCTAATCTGGAAAGGTGTTAAGTAGCTCAGCTGTTTTACAGAACAGCAGGACACACCGCAAAGCTTCTTTTTGGAACAGTCATGACGTTGCAGCTGATACCCTCAACATCCTTCACAATTTTTGTGTTAATCTTCCTCTAAGCTCTTTATTCTCTTTATAACATTCACATCATTTTAATACGTTGAATTCTCACCACTCTTATATCTTTGGCATATACTTTTCCATTCCCTCCCATTTTCCTCAGCTTCCTCCCTAAAGAGCTTTGATGTCTCCCATGTCCCTACTATAGGGAGTGGACTTCAAACAAATCACTATTTGTCCAGAAATGTTTCCTGTTACTTTGGAAGCAGGAAGTTCTTTTTGAGGAAGCTGTATGATAGGTGAAATATTTGAGGACAGTATGTGGGAGCTGTTCTGTGGATAGTATTCTTTCTTCTTTTATGAAGTTTGGATCAAATGGGAAAATGAAGGTCATTGGAAATTGTCAGCGGAAAGATAATACAATTTTATTCTTGGCAGGGTAATGATATGGAATGGATTTTTTTTGTTTTGAAATATTTTATTTTTTATGAAAAAAAGTTAAAATACAAAACTCCAAAATATTTCAAAATGATACGGAGCAGATTTTTTATAAAAGAAATGTGCAATTCCAAAAGGAAGTTTAATAATAGTAAATGCATACTGGCAAATATATTGTAGAAATGATCACTTTTAAAAAAATCACTCTGGGTCATATTATTAACATTTTAAAGTTCTTTCACATTTTGTTTTAGCATTTATCTTCAGTAAGAGAAATTCTCCCAGTTATAAAAATGTTTAGCAACTTACATGCCTCAACATCACAAAAGAGCTTTTTCTAAAACTCATTTCGAACAACTGGACTCCTTGGTAAGATATGGGAGGTTTCATGGAGTTCCATTTGAAGAAAGACTGGGCATTTGAGGAGCACCAGTCACTGAAGAAATTGAATATATCCTTCTTCACTGCAAATTGTACTCTATAGAAAGGCCTGCTTACTTAGATTCTTAAATTTAAAAACTAAAAAATACTGGGCCACCCAGGAGAAACAATCTTTCTGTAGAAAATGAACCTGCACATCACTAGTAAGTCTGCAGTTCTTAATTTCAAAGGTCATTTTGAACAGGACAGAATATTTAGATTAGATTGGAGTTCTCTGAAGGGTGACGATTTACTATTGTTTTCTCATTTGTATTTTTGTATCAGTTTTATATAGTTGACATGGTCAAACGACTTACCGTTTCGGAGTATAAGATGCACCTTTTTACCCCCCAAAAGAGGGTGAAAACTTGGGTGCGTCTTATACACCGAATGTAGCCCCACCCACCCACCCACCCCCACCCTTTGGCCTCTGTCTTCCAGCAATTTGCCTGTTTGCAGCAAAGAGGGAAGAGCCTGTAAAGCCAAGCAAGTCATTAGCAGCTTCCTGACCTACAGCTGATTTGCCACATGCTAAAATGAAAGTGAAACTAGCTTGCAAAGAGGCAAATAGCTGGGAGAGACACACAGATTTTTATTTTCTGCTGAACTGAATGCAAGGGGGTAAGTGAATAACTATAAATGTCTGTAGAATGTTCAAATTATTAGACTTATTTTTTAAAGACTACTTTATTATTGTTCTAGAGTCCCAGGGGTCTCCAACCTTGGCAATTTTAAGACTTGTGGACTTCAACTCCCAGAATTCCACAGCCAGCTTTGTTAGCTTTGGTATTCTAAATTAGTTCAACATTAATTGGTAAAGTTACTATATTGAAGATATCAGTCAAAGAGAAGAAAGTTCAACATTGTAATTCATGAAAACAAAAATTCATATGGACCAAGATTCCAGTCCCAAGAGTTAGGTTTCCTCCTATTGAATTCAATAGCGTATAACTTTCTTTGTAAGTGTTTCCACTGCTTGTTGTCACTCGCCACTACCTCTGTTTTAAATGGCATGATTTTAGTTTGCTTCTTCTGACAGTGCTTGGTTGATTTGTTGATATTCTTTTCAAGGATAGAGAAATTGCTTTAGAATAAACTAATATGCAATAATTGTTAGACATTCTTTAAAAATAAAAAAGAAATAGGAAAGGAAATGTGGGTAAAAGAAAACGTACTTCCATGGTCAGTTATCCCCAAGCAATCAAGCAAGCAATGACAAAAACCACTCATTTTCAACTTTCAGATGTTTGACTACAATTTCAGATATTTTGGTAACATAAGCAACATTGAGCTAAGCCTTGATATGAATGTATACTCTTTGTAAGTATTTTGGGAGTATTTATTTATTTCCTCATTACAAGTTTGTACTCCTTGTAATAAACTGGACCTATAGCAGCTCAAAACAGATGTAAATCCACAGTAAAGATACATAAAATAGATGATAAATAAAACACTAAAATAAAACAACAGTAAGAAACATAGATTATCATCATCACAACCAGAAGAGTAGAGTAGAGTAGAGTAGAGTAGAGTAGAGTAGAGTAGAGTAGAGTAGAGTAGAGTAGAGTAGAGTAGAGTAGAGTAGAGTAGAGTAGAGTAGAATAGAAAATAGAATAGGAAGGGACCTTGGAGGTCTTCTAGCAGGAGAACCTATACCATTTCAGACAAGTGACTGTCTAGTCTCTTCTTAAAAACCTCCAGTGATGGAGCAGCCATGATTTCTGAAGGCAAGCTGTTCCATTGCTTAATTGTTCTCATTGTTAGGAAGTTTCTCCTTAATTCCAGATTGCTTCTCTCTTTGATTAGTTTCCAACCAGTGCTTCTTGTCCTACCCTCTGGTGCTTTGTAGAATAATTTGATCCCCTCTTCTTTGTGGCAGCCTCTCAAATACTGAAATACTGTTAACATACCTAATTCTTCTTTTCTTTAGACTTTAGAATTGCTATAGGAATTGCTATAGGTATTCTGAAACAATTTGATTTAACAGCTTTTGGAAAGCCAACAATGGGGGTGGGGAGGCAGTCTGATGTAATTTAAGAGACAGGGCATAGGGGTGGCCATTGAAAAGACGTGTCTGCAAGCCTCAGCTTTTATGTTGCAGTAATGAGTTTATCCTGTATCAGGCAGTTCAATTCCAGCTGAAAAAGGTGCATATTTTGCCAAAGGGTTTTATAAATAAAAACATGCACTTTCAATTATAGCCAATAGAAACCCAGTGTAGGGCCTGGAAGTACCAGTGTAACATGTTAATAGTAACAAATGCCAGTCAACAATAGATACTCAGATTGGTATTCAGAGACAGTTTCATGTAGAGCATATTATAATACTGTAACCATATAATAATAAAGATACGAACGACTGTTGTGATGAACATAATTGTAATAAATAATGAGTGCAACTTGTTCCCAATTTAACTTAAAGACTTTTATGAAGTCATCCAATTGCAGCTTATTTGGGAAATCATTGTTAAGCCAACTATGCTTTTGGCCAATGTACATGTCCAGTTATCTATTGTTTATATAATTAAATTTTGATGGAGAAAGAAGTGAAGACCATCTGGTTGGCTGTTTCACAATGAACGGTTTGCTGGGAACTATGCAAGTCAAATTGTCTTCGTGCTAGATGTCGGCAAGTCTTTTGATACCCTTCATTCAATGTTTTTTTGAGTTGTGACAGTGCCACTGGCATTTTCAGAGGGTCAAATTCTGCAAAATGGTAAGTCAGTCATGGCTTTGATAATAACACTGCATTGCACCTCCCTCCCTCCTCCCTCTGTGCACATCCATGGACAATATAATGCTGCTGTTCATATATTCTTGCTATCTCTTACAGAGCACATGCACTATGAGGATTTGATTTATTATCCTTTTAGAACAACTAAATAGGAAGAAAGTACTGATAGTTACATATAATTCCCGTATTAGTTCTGCAGGGTACTTAACATTTTTACATAAAAGGGAGATAATTGTTTTTCAAAGATCTGTGTCTCTTGTATTAAATAAAAGAATTTAAAAGTAATGGAGAAAATAAATGGTATTCCAGCATTTGTAAATGCTGACCATTAGTGCTCATGACACCTGGGATTCCTGGATGGGAAAAAGGCAGAGAGAAGATTAAATCAAGATTAACTATCTATGGAGAAGCAAATTTAAATATTTTGGCATATGACAAGATTATAGAATCTGTGAAAAATCGGTGCTAGATATAATCTCATTGCCTGTAAAATATGCCAAAATAGTTATCTATCCTCTGTGGTGAAAAGAGTTATATTATACAATGCCTTCAACTTCAGTTGTCATGATCATAAGCTAGTTTGCAAAGATATACATCTTTTAAAAGACATTGATAGACTGCTTATCAAGGATTCCCAGGAGTTTAGTGTTTCAGATATTTGTCTTTATTTTTAAAGTAGTTTTTCAACATTGGCATTTTCCTTTATACTGAAATATGCAGTTTATTTTTTCCTCTCCAGAATTGTTATCTTTTATATACTTGCTCACTTTTTTCATATATGGTTCAATAAAGATCTTCTCATACATAAATCATGTTTTAAAAGTCTTTCCCTACTTGGTGGACATCTGAGATAGGAGGAGCTGAGATAGCGCAGTGGTTAAAAGCAGCATTGCGACCTTCAGCTGATTGCTAGTTCAGCAGTTCAGCTGTTCAAATCTCACTAGGCTCAAGGTTGACTCAGCCTTCCATCCTTCCGAGGTGGGTAAAATGAGGACCCAGATTGTTGGGGGCAATATGCTGAACTCTGTAAACCGCTTAGAGAGGGCTGTAAAGCACTATGAAGCGGTATATAAGTCTAAGTGCTATTGCTATTGCTATCTCTGTCTGCAAATGGCAAAAAAAAGAGACAGCCATCAGTTGGAAGCAGAAATATAGTTTTCACTATCTTTTTGTTGCCATAATTTTTGCCCTCTATATATCAAATGCCTCACGAGCCTCTCATAGACCCAAAGGCACCTTTTCTCAGACATTTGTTTTAAAAATGAACAGCAGTACAATTCTTATCAATTGTTGGGAAGGTGGATGGCCATTGAAACAATCCAATTTACAATGAAGAAATAAATATTTGTGATGCATGATGGAGAACTGAGTAATCACTAAGCCGACACCAGTTCTGTAAACTGCCAACTATTCTGGATACTAAGTAATGTTTGCAGTTCTCATTTAAATCAGTTGCATCAAACCATTGTTTTTGACAGAAATATATGTAGAAATCCTGATTATTTATAATTTATTGAACACATTCTAGTAACTATGTACTTTAACAGCAAAACAAAAACTCTTTAAAAAAAAAGATTTTTGGCCGGTGTCTTAAAATCTAATGGTAGCTAAGCAACTTTCTCAGCAGTGGTCAAACAACTGAAAGCAATCTGTTATTCTCATAGAAATTTCCCACCCATCGATTGTTATTCATTATATTTCTCATAAACCACCATATTAATCAACTTCTCCCTTGTGCTGCCCTCAAAAGAAATTAGGAATAATAAAGATCCAGCTGCAAATACATTTATATATTTTTATTAATGGAATTTCTATTCTTTATAAATGCATTTTTTAATTTTAAAAATGTGAAAATACAATAAATTACTTTTAATAACAGTAAAGTTTTAAGCAATCTATTCATGAAAGTCTGCTGTAGTGGTTAAGGCATAAGGCAAGAAACTAGAAGACTCTGATTTCTGGTCCTGTCTTAGGCATGAAACTAACTGGGTGACCTAGGACCAGATACTTTTTCTCAACCCTAAGAAGGAGGCATTGGTAAACTACCGTATTTCTGAAATCTTCCAAGAAAATGCAGGAATTCATTCAGAGACTGGGAAAAATATGAAATAGAAGGAGTATTTGATAAGTTCGCTGGCTTGAGTTATTTATAAAAGTAATAAAGGTGAGATTAAAGTGAATGAATGAATGAATGAGTGAAGCAAGCAAAGTTGTGCTGGTAGAAGAGAGGGAAATCATGGCTTATAGGGAACTTTATGTATTGTATTCTGTTTATATGAATCGTTCTTGGAACAGTTAGAAAGAATAAAAAAGGGAAATTGCTGCTCTAGCAGCCAAGATGAAATGGCCATAGGGCTATGATGGCGAACCTATGGCACGCGTGCCACAGGTGGCATGCGGAGCCATATATGAGGGCACACAAGGCGTTACCCTATGTCAGCTCCAGCGTGCATGTGCATGCTGGTCAGCTGATTTTTGGCCTTCCGGAGGGCAGGGGAAGGCCGTTTTTGCCCTCCCCAGGCTTCAGGAAAACCTCCGGAGTCTGTAGATGGCAAAAAACAGGCCCTACGGGCCACTTCCGGTAGACCCATTGGGCCCATTTTTTGCCATCCACAGGCTCTGGAGGCTTTCCTGAAGCCTGGGGAGGGCAAAAAACAGCCCAACGGGGCCTACCGGAAGTCCAGAGGCTTCAGTGAGGCCTGCGTGCATGTGCACGGGGGGGGATTGTGCGCACATGCACGGGGGAGGGCATTGCATTATGGTTGTGGGCACACGTGTGCATGCTATCGCTTGTGTGCGTGCCCTTTTGGCACCTGAGCAAAAAAAGGTTCAGCATCACTGCCTTAGGGCAATGACCAGCCACTGAAGAGAGGGAGAGGTGCTAGATGTTGTGGCTTGTTGTTACAAGACTGGAAGGAATCTGTAAGCTAACTGCTTGGAAGGGCACAAGTTGATTCAAGATAGAAAATAGTACTTTTGAAACAGAGTTTCAAAGCATAAGATATTGCTTTCTCTAAGTTGTCTTTCTGCTTCTATAGAAATTACACTTGCGGAGTATTGTGATGAGTATTCTGTTAGAACACAAGGTCACCAAAACTATCAGTAGGTAGCACAATGAAATATTCAATTTAATTGCAAGTCTGAATATAATTCAAGTTGAATCAGGGCACAGCTGAAGAGCCAGTAAGCCTAAAAGCAACAAATGCTACAATAACAATGGTTTGCACCCTTAGATGCATGAAAAGAACTCTGCTCATACAGTAACCACCTTCACCGCCTCCTTGTCCTTGGGGCCCTTCCTGTCCAGAACTGTCTACGACAGTGATGGCAAACCTTTTTTTCCTCGGGTGCCGAAATAGTGCACGCGCACGCTATCACACGCGCGTGCATGCCCACACCCATAATTCAAAGCCCCTCACTCGCCCCACCCCCCTGCGCATGCGTGCGCGACCCATCCCACTCCCCCGTTTCCCGACTTCCAGTGGGCCCGGTAGGCCCGTTTTTTCGCCCTCCCCAGGCTCCAGAGGCTTTCTTGGAGCTTGGGGAGGGCAAAAACGCTCCACCCCTGCCACCCTGGAGGCCCTCCAGAGGCCGAAATCGCCCTCCCAGAGCCTCCGCGCGAGCCAAAAATCAGCTGGCAGGCACGCACATGTGCACTGGAGGTGAGCTAGGGCAACGGCTCTCGTGCCGGCAGATATGGCTCCGCGTGCCACCTGTGGCACCCGTGCCATAGGTTCGCCATCACTGGTCTATGAGAATTAATGAAGGAATGGAATGAGGATGGAATGGTGATGTAGGTCTTCAACAGGAGAGGACAACCTGTATCAGCAGAAATGCCACCTCTTCATACAAAACACCTTGGGTTAACTTAATTTAATTGACATGCTTAAAACTAACCAACTAAAACCAAGATCATTCTAACCCCAACTCTCTTAGGCAAAGGGAACAACACTGATTTTAACCAATGAGGATATTTCAACAATTTTTTTTTAAAATAACTCATTTTGATAATATAGCTGCTTTAATAGTTAGCTATTTTTTTTAAAAAAAGATGATGGATATTTTCAGTATTCCAATAAGAAATATCTTAAGTAAACTGGAAACATTAAACTCATTTTCATTTGTTTCTAAATGAAAATGGCATTTTTCCTGTGCCTCACATTTTTTGGCTATTTCTATATGCAAGCATGCCAATTTCTTCTTTAAAATGCTATAGCTTAATGTAGGGTCTGTTCTATGTAAACTCTTCCCACCCCCCAACTATTTTTAAAACATTCAAGTCTGATTATGATGAATTGTTCTGTATTCATATTTCATGCTGATGTTTGCTAACTTGTCACTGTGTTCTTCAGAAATGCTTAGTGTAGCTTTATTAACTTGGGAATGTAGGCTATGAATCATATGAAATTTGCCAGTGTAACAAAATAACAGTGGTGTAATGAAGTAATTGAAAGTTTCATACTTTTCAGATCAGAAATTAATCTCTCAAGATTTTTTTTAAAACCACACTAAAGTGATTCTTCAGAGCTGCTCTGTTTTTCATCACACAATATATTCTGCTTTACCAGTCATATATACACTATATAACATTATGATTAATTAATAATTTTAATACCTTCTGCCTTGACTTGAAAGGTTTTTAAGGGATTTTCAGATAGTTAAAGAGCCTTTAATTTACATTTTTCAGGTATTGTTTTTTGTTTCCTTGTTGTATATTCATTGAATGCTAGGACAATGAAGTATACATATTATATAATTCTTCCTTCCTTCCTTCCTTCCTTCCTTCCTTCCTTCCTTCCTTCCTTCCTTCCTTCCTTCCTTCCTTCCTTCCTTCCTTCCTTCCATCCTTCCTTCCTTCCTTCCTTCCTTCCTTTCTTTCTCTCTCTCTCTCTCTCTCTCTCTCTCTCTCTCTCTCTCTCTCTCTCTCTCTCTCTCTCTCTCTCTCTCTCTCTCTCTCTCTCTTTCTTTCTTTTTCACTCTCTTCTTTTTGTCTGTCTGTCTGTCTGTCTGTCTGTCTGTCTGTCTGTCTGTCTGTCTGTCTGTCTGTCTGTCTTTCTGTTCTCTTCGAAAATTTGATGCTAAATATCAGAACTGGGAGCATGTTATGTTAGCATTATAAAACTAAATTGTTCAGGCACTTTATCAGTTTCTTTTTTATGAGTCTTTAACCATGACTCACACATATTTGAACGTACGAGCTGTTTAAATTGGTGATGCCTCTAAAAAGTTTATTTAAGATGGAACACTTAGACTGATTTAGTGCAAATTGTTAATTGTTATTTTCACATAGAGGCATTGTTCAATTGTTACTTTTCAATGGAGAGTTTGGCTCTGGAAATTATTAAATCAACTGATATGTCTAAGACAAATTCAACTCTATAAATCTTATCCAGTTCTGTTTATCTGGAATAGACATCAGTGGGGGATTCTTCCTACCTTGTGAAGGATTATAAGGTCCCCATGTCATTGCCCTGCCCCTCATCCATGCAAGATTTAGACAGTTGTCTGGCAAATATTAAAGATAAAGATAATGGATAAAGATGTCCATTCTATTCCCTATAATAGAACTGATTTTAAACATGCTGTAGATAAAAATGTAAAAATAAAATGATTCTACTTTGTCATTCATGACTGTAAACAATAGAATTTGGGATATATCAGAGTTTATTGCTTTAACAAAATCTAAGGTTTCTCAGTTAAGATTATGAAAAAGTCATATACTTCTAGTTAAAGAGGAGCTCTGTGTGACCAAAAACCGTATGCTGAAAAAACTTGACAAAGTTGGTTGAAAAAAAGTTTAATTCTTCACCTAGTTCTGTAATTTCAACAGTATGCCATCCTATGAGGTTGCAAGCCAAATGGAGCCAAACCCCATTTGAACCCAAATTTGATCTCATTTCAGAGTAAATAATTCTTATGCTGTACATATGCATGTATAAGCCCATCTGCAGATAAGCCAAACCCAATATTTAAAGTATATTTTGGCACTTAAAATTCTTGGCTTATCTGGGATTATATAAAGTAAATCATAATTGTAAATCATGTAATTGAAAAGAGACTTTGACTTTTAGTTGAAGAAAAAAGACCTCAGCTATTTACAGTTTAATGTCATAGAAGAAAAATAAAAGACATATAGGTTTGGAAAGCAATTCCTGAGGGTATGACCATGCCAATGGTACACTTCTACAGAGGCTAAATGGTATTCCGCCTCAGATGGAATTCCCAAAAGTGCTTTTCAAAAGGCAACTGGACTATCTTGATCCTTTTCTTGAGAACATCCAAAAAGTTTCTTCAATTCTCTGAGCTTCTTCAGCTTCTTCAATTCGCTTCTCATCCACAAAGCTTGAAAAATGTTTTTCTTGAAACGTTCTTAAAAAACAAACAAACAAAAAACACCCCAACAACCCCAAAAAACCAACCCAAGAAAGTCCATTTACCTTTTGAAAAACTCCTTTGGGACAACCATGACCTAGATCAGTGATGGCGAACCTATGGCACGTGTGCCACAGGTGGCACGCGGAGCCATATCTGCCGGCACGCGAGCCATTGCCCTAACTCAGCTCCAGTGCGCATGTGCACACCGGCCAGCTGATTTTCGGCTTGTGCGGAGGCTCTGGGAGGGCGTTTTTGGCTTCCAGAGGGCAGGGGAAGCTCTTTTCACCCTCCCAGGCTCCAAGAAAACCTCTGGAGCCTGGGGAGGGCAAAAAATGGGCCTACCGGGCCCACCCAAAGTCGGGAAATGGGGGAGCGGGGGGATTGTGCGTGCATGCACAGGGGCGGGGCAGCATGGGGGATCACACGTGCATGCGCAGGGGGGCATTGAATTATGGGTGTGGGCACTCGCACGTGCGCAATAGCGTGCGCACGCGTGCTTTTGGCACCCAAGGGAAAAAAGGTTCGCCATCACTGACCTAGATGATCAAGAATCTCCATAGACTCTTAGATGGAAAGTAAATAGTATTCCATAGGATTTCAATATCCTATTCAATTTCAATATCCAGGGATATTGAAACAGTACTACATATGTTATTTTATTATGGCATCCACCGGGACATCCACAACATTTACGTTTTATCCTTGTTTCCTCTACGAGGAAAACAGATGACTTTCATATGAGCATACTTTTATTTCAGACTTCAAATTCCCGCTAATCCAAATTAGTAGCAAAATAATAGTAGCAAAATACTAAGCAGCAGGAGGAATGAAAATGAAGCATCCCATAGTTACAACTCTGTTTATCTGTTTATCTGTTGACATCATCTTGATGTCCTCCAATGTTTTGTTTTGTTTTACCATCTTCATTGATGTTTAATATTTCTGGACCTGGGCCATCATAAATTGCTATAATGATCATGATTATTTGAAATTTGGGGAGCATGGCAGAACACATATTAATAATGTTAAAAAGATTTCTAGCCTTGGGGATTTAAAATTTCAAAAGTAAAATAAAATAGTTTGGTGTAGTTGTTGCCTTGCTGGAAGTAAAAGAGATCATTGATTTCTACAGGGAATAGTTCCCCATTTGGCTAAAGGTTAAGCCACAATGCATCTCCTAAGCTGATGTATGAATAAAATAGTTAGTACACTGATTTGTAATCCTATCCTGTGGCTACAAATTCTGCTCTTCTTGTAAATGTCATCACTTTCTCTGTCCTATCTGCTTATATCTGAGTCATGAGGTGCTGACAAAAAACCACTGCACTTAATGTGAAACCTGAGGCATTTTGCTAATTCCAAAGATATTCGTAATTACCAACTTGGCATTTAGCTGATAAATAACCTGCACCTATGCAGCATTACTTTTTGTGGCTCTACTATTTTTCCTCTATTATTTTTTTAAAAAATGTTTCAATATTCAATTGTTAAAATATAAGTTACCAAAGTCATATTTTCTTGGAAAAAATAAAGGACAAACCTGAAAAGAGGGCAAGGCTGAAAGAGATTCATAAAGATTTTTTTAAAAAGTAATTGTTTATATCTATAAATTTGATTAATGAAGGAAAATAAAAATACAAACAAAAAAAACTTTACAAAAACACACATTCTAATAAAAAATATCTAAAATATTTAAAAGACAATTCAATGTCCACGTCTTTCATATGAATGTGAAAAACGGTGCATTAAGTGGTACCATTTATACAATACAAGTAAAATAACCAAAATAAAACACAAAAGTGAATTTTTGAAAAATAAATAAAACTAAAGGACAGGTTTCTGAAATAAAGGACTGTGTTAAGCGTGAAAAATAAAGAAATCCAAGCAGTTCAAATGAACATAAATGTTTATTGCAAGCTTAAGTGTTCTACCACAGTGGTCACCAACTGGTGGTCCGTGGACCACTGGTGGTCTGCGAGAAAATTTTGGTGGTCTGCAGAAAAATTATTTGCATTTTTTATATTGCAATAAATCAGGGGTCCTCAAACTACGGCCCCTGGGCTGGATACGTGCAATGAATGCTTGTGTTGCTGCAGAGAGTTTCCCCCTTCAGGGTCTTTTTGTGCAGGTCTGAGGGGGGCAGAAATTCTGACCTCAGGTCTGCTTCAGCCTCCTGGTGCGGGGCTTTGGGCGAAGGCTGGAGGGAAGTGCTGCTGGTGGCAAAGAACCGGAGGGCCTTGTTCCAGTGGGACTGTATCATGGCCTGGAACTGGCTCAACATCTCAGCCCACTGAGCCTCCAGGCGGCAGTACCTGGCCTTGCACACCCACAGGTCTTCCCTGTGCTTGGAAAGCCTATGCTCGTAGTCCTCAGTGAGGTGCTTCTGCTGAGCCTCCTTCTCGGTCAGATCCAATTTGCACTGAGCCAGATGTTTTGCCAACTCCTTCTCATGGTGGCTGCTTAGCTCCAACAACTGCTTTCTGTTGGGGCACTAAGGAGCCTGGTGGGCAGGTGAGGAGGGGCTGGGAGGGGATGGCCGAGTAGAGGCCGGTGAGGTGCCCCTCAATGTGAATGACATCGCATTGACCATGCCCACCCAGTCACATGACCATCTAGCCACGCCCACCCAGCCGGTCATTATGAATTTAGTGGTCCCTGAGGTCTGAAAGGTTGGTGACCCCTGTTCTACAATAATCTGAACTATTAATGGTCAAATTGGGGCAGTAGAAAAGAGTCAATGGAATTCAAGGTAGGTTGGACCTATCTTGTGAACACAAAGGGATTCAAGACTGATGATGCGTTTGACCTCTCCTTTGATCTCAGCCTGCTCATCTCCTACAGACCATACTTTATAATAAAGGGCATATGGTCATTCTAAGTATAGGTGAACCAAACTTTATTTGCAGCCCAAGTTTTTAGCAAAATCAGGGTATCTTTCTGCATGGGAAGTTTGAACTTTAAAACTGTTGAAATGTTTTGAAACCATTTTAGCATAAATGAAGAAATATTGCAAACATTTTTCTAATGAGATTTATGAATTAAGTTTAATTTCCAACTTTTGACCTCTTTTTATTTTCAGCCATGGAACAGGATATGAAAGTGATAATCATGCAGCCCCAATGTTATACAGCTGTGGGGCCCAGTACAGAATACATACCCATGGAGTTTTTAGAGGAATTCAAGTGAGTATATTAAGGAAAGTATATAATTTTGGATTGAGTACCTGGCTGCTTTGATAATAGCAAGGAAACACTATATTTTCTTTTTATTAGAATATAATGTTCACTATATAATAACTAAATGGAAAATGTTTAAGTTATCTATTGCTGACAAATTCTAATTTGTCCCCTTTTGCTGAGAAATCTTCCAGATATTTTGAGTTACAATTCCCATGATCGCCAAACAACATTGGATAAAAATCATGATGGGGATTTATGGGTATTGTTGTAGTCCAATACTTGGAAGCCTTTCGTGTAAGCAGAAAAGTAATGTGAAGTAAAAATGAAGGACTGAGCATTTTCTCTTGTGAAATGCTACTATAGCCTTTGGGATTGTGGAAAGCTGTATTACAATTTCCTTTATGACATGAAACAAATAACAATTTCAGGATTTGATACTACCTATATTTCAAGGAAACTTAAATGTCTGTAGGAAGCCTTGTTGCAGTATAGTGGGGGTGGGTTCCTCTCCCAACCTTGGCAACTTTAAGACTTGTGGACTTCAACACCCAGAATTCCCCAGCTAGCCATCCTGGCTAGGGAAGCTGGGAGTTGAAGTCCACAAGTCTTAAAGTTGCCAAGGTTGGACACCCCTGCACTATAGTTTTTACAGCTCTGATGAGCCCAGAATATATTGTATGTAAAACCCTCCTCTTTATGCCAACATAGGATATGCGGCGGATGTCTGGAGTGGCTCCAACACTTGTTAGATCAGCAAGCGACACAAATGAAAAGCGACCTTTCATGTGTGTGTATCCCGGCTGTAACAAGCGATATTTTAAATTGTCTCATTTGCAGATGCATGGTAGAAAACACACTGGTAAGTATCTTCATGGAGTGCACAACTGCCCCGAAATAATTGCCTCATGCAGTATCTCATAGCCCTTCCCATGGTAATGGAAGCCTTTCATGGCCTTTCTAGGCCCAAGCATTCTGGGAGCCTTTGGCAGTAGAATTGTCAACCTATTACTTCAGTGGCATCATGCAGGGGTGAAATGCTCCGGTTCGGGCAGGCCAGTCGGTCGTCGCAGAGCCGATGGAGCCAGTGGCGGTCATCGTGTGGGGCTTCCCCCGCCCGCTTCCCCTGCCCGCCTGGACGCTGCCATTTGAGTTCTTTTGCCCTCTGCCCATGCGCAAAGCATTCTGTGCATGCGCAGAGGGCAAAAGAACTCAAATGGCGGCGTCCAGGCGGGCAGGGGAAGCCCCACGCTGCAACCGCCACCAGCTCCGTTGGCTCTGCGACGACCGACTGGCCTGCCCGAACCGGGAGCATTTCATCCCTGGTGTCATGTACTCATGAAAATGTGGTGCATGCAGCTCCTTCCCCAAGAAGATACAGGGATAATTGTATATAGGTAGTCCTCGACTTACAACCATTCGTTTAGTGACCATTCAAAGTTACAACAGCACTAAAAAAAGTGATTTGGGACCATTTTTCTCATGACTGTTGCAGCAACCCCCCCCCCCCGTTCTGACTTAGGCTTCCTGATTAAATAATACGGCACAAACTGCATCCCAAAAACCTCTTTTATTTTAACGGCTGGTAATTATTTTCATTGCCAGCTGTAATAAGTCCCAAACAAATGATAACAAGTCTGACCACAGTCTGGGGAAAGGCAGGTAAACACACGGACCTTGATCTTTCTTGGGAAGAGTCCGAGCTAGAAGGACACAGAGTTGAACGAAGTTGCTTCCTGCAATGAACCCTTTCGTGTGCTCCACTTATATAGCCTATGGGAGGGGCCAATTATCTCCAAGCTTTACTCCTGAGTAGTTTTTCTCCTCTGTAACTCTTCTTGCCTCCTGGCAGCTCTGCGCATGCACGCATTGAGAACAGGCTCCCCCTGTTCCTCTGCCTTGCTCATGTCAGCCTCTGGAGGCTCTGGAGTCGGAACAGACCTCCCAAATGTCCCGGGCTGGATCCCTGCCTCTGGTACCGAGCCTTCTCCAGACTCCAGGCCTGGCCCACAGTCCTCCCCAGCCTCCTTGCTGTCCGACTCTGCTGCCAGCTCCGCAGGCCGCTGGCGGACTACAACACCCCCATGGTCATGTGATCAAAATTTGGATGCTTGGCAACTGGCATGTATTTATGACAGTTGCAGTGTCCTCGGTCATGTGATTACCCTTTGCGACCTTATGACACAAAGTCAGTGGGAAAGCCGGATTCACCTAGCCATGTTACTACTACAGTAACTGAACCACTGCAGTGATTCAGTTAACAACTGTGGCAAGAAAGGTTGTAAAATGGAGCAAAACACACTTAGCAACTGTTTTGCTTAGCAATGGAAATTTGGGCTCATTTGTGGTTGTAATTTGAGGACTACCAGTAATTTCACATTTGAATGTTACAAAAAGATGTTGCCATAACATCAGGAAAGAACTACATGTATATAATTTTTTTTAACATATTGCAGTGAAGTGAGCTATAATTCACAGAAGTGTGCATCATAATACATCCTCTAGTCCCGTGATGGTGAACCTATGGCGCAAGAGGTGGCATGCAGAGCCCTCTCTGTGGGCATGTGCGCTGTCACCAGCTGTTCTTCCGGGTTCCGTTGCACGCATGCGCACTGATAGCTGGTCCAGTGTGCATGTGTGCTGGCCAGCTGCTCTCTTGCAGGTTTCGGCACACACATGGTCAACCAGCTGGCACACTGGAATCTGGAAGAGAGCAGCTGGTCGATACGCATGCGCACAGGACCAACTATCCAATACTTATGTGTGCGACTGAGCCCGGAAGAGCAGCTGGCTGCCGCGCGCATGCACATCGGCCAGCAGCTCTCTTCCAGGTTCCGGTGCTTCGGCGCGCATGCTCCAGTTTCAGCACTCAGTGCCAAAAAGGTTAACCATCACTGCTCTAGTCTTTTGGATACCTCAGGATTTTTTTTTTAAAAAAAGGGATTTGTGTATCATTCTAAATGAGTGAATAATATTTGCTTGTGGGGTTCTCATAGTGTATGGTTCTTAAAATGTAGCTTCAAATTTTATAGGGTAGAGAAATGGAGTAGCTGAATAGCAAGTAATTTAAAAAAAGAAGAAGAAAAAAGAGTGAGTCATAAGATTTCCCTTATAAAACAACTGATTCATTACACTTCCTGAAAATTGTTATTTTGCATAGTGTTACTATCTGTGGAACTCTGATGCACAAAGCTGGAATTTGTATCAGAGCTTATCACTGCTTCAGCAGAAATTTTGCTGATATCTCTGTTACCATTATGGTTGTTTACTAAGTCCTTTCCTGCCTGGTATTAATACTGTTGACCCAGATATAAAAAGTACTCTTTTCTTGGAACACCCAAAATAATATATTTTTAAAATCTTTATCAATAATATTGCACCCACTTTTACCCATCATTAATATGAAGTAGCAACAATAATTTATTAGTTTGCAAGTGATGTATGACTGGAGGATTTTTTTTTAAACATACAAAGTGATACTTAGTTTCAATGAACTTTTTCTTCCCGGCAAACAGAATACAATAACTCATCACTTTGAAGATAAAGTTTTTGTAACAGATTATCTGTGGTGAAAATAATAATTTCATTAAGTAACAAGATTTATATTAATGGAGGTTTTTTAAAAAAAGTTATAACAACTCTTCGAGGAAATAGAAAAATGGCCGTGGAGTATGCAAGTTAAACAATTGTAACTTTCTTTCTGATTTCCTTTATACAAAACTAAAATTTGAACCTACTCAACTCATTTTATACAGACTGCAATTTCTTTGTTGACTTTACTACAGAGTTGATTTGCTGCTAAGAGGTCAGATTCTCCCACTCGGGTTTCTCCAGATATATTGTAACTACAATTTTAATTAGAACTTGGTTTATATATATTAGTGGATTACATCTCAACATGGCCCACAAAAAAGATGATGGCATTATAATGCAATTGTTTCTGATTATCCAAGATGGGGAACTAGGTTAAAAGTATAAATGCCTAAGTTAAGCCTAACTACATCAATACAGTTTTCTTGGCAGTATTATGGAAAATGTTTAGCCAACAATCCTGAAATTCCCAGGCAGTTTCTTCATCCAAGTCCAACTAGGACTGACCCTGCTTAGCTTCTAAGATCAGCCAAGGTTGTCTGGGTTCAACATCTGCTGAGACCACAGACTAGTAACCACTGATGAGCAAAAATACCAACACATTCAACTCTTGAAAACATGCTAAACCACAAACCTAATGCTCATTACCTTGCTTGGGTTCTACAGTATTGAGATAATTTGCTAGGGATGCCAAATTTTCAGATGCTGCTAGCACTTCCAGAACTATAACTTGAATGCAAAAACCACATTTTGTAAAAGCTTTCTGTTGCCCGGACTTAATGCTGCTTCAGATTTTGGATCAGCTAAGCTAACGGAGGAATTCGCTGTGAAGCTCAATTTTCCATGTATTGATACATACTAAGGATGAAAAGAGCACGTGGTCAGGCTGTGGGCACCTCATAACTTCCATAACTTAGCTGGGGACTTATTATGTGATTTTTCTTAATTGGTGTTTAGAATGTTTATTCTCAGAAGAAGTTATAAATAGGACTGAACAATGTTGTTTCCTCAAAAACTTACATAAAAAGCACATCTTTGCCTTAATTAATAAACAAGTGTCTATAAAAAGATGTTTATTATAACCACAAAGCAATTAAACAAGATTCCCATGATTCCTTTTTGTAAACAATGTTCAATCCCTTCCTGAACATTTCCCTATTTTTTCAGGGCTGATTCTTTGTCATAAGTATTCATTGCCCCAGAGTGGCTCTGGATATTGCCCCCTAAGGACTATGTCGATTGTCCCTCCTTGGTTCTTGGGGGAGAAAAATTAACTCCCTCGGAACGGGTTCGCAATTTGGGAGTTCTCCTAGATCCACAGCTAAAATTAGATCAACATCTTACAGCTGTGGCTAGGGGAGCCTTTGCACAGGTCCTCCTGGTGTACCAATTGCGACCATACTTGGAGAAGGAGGCTCTACTCATGGTCACTCATGCCCTTGTCACCTCTCGATTGGACTACTGTAATGTGCTCTACATGTGGCTACCCTTGAAGAGTATCCGGAGACTTCAACTGGTGCAAAATGCGGTTGCGGGAGCTGTGGTAGGTGTCTCAAGATACACCCACATAACACCCATACTCTGCCAGCTGCATTGGTTGCCCATTGGTCTCCGGGTGCGATTCAAGGTGTTGATCATCATCTTTAAAGCCCTACATGGCTTGGGACCATGTTACCTCCGGGACCACATCCTACCTCACACTTCCCTTCGATGGGTTAGATCCCACAGAGTGGGTCTCCTCCAGGTCCCGTCAACCAAACAATGCCGGCTAGTGGGGCCTAGGGGGAGAGCCTTCTCTGTGGGGCCCCCTGTTCTCTGGAACCGATTACCCCCAGAGATCCAAATTATCCCCACCTTGCTGGCCTTCCGAAAAGCCATTAAGACATGGCTCTTCCTGCAGGTGGGGTGATTGGAGACCATTTAATATCTTAGGTCTCCTCCATGAATGTATGGTTCAAATGTTTTAAAAAAAGTTTTTAAACTGTTATTATTTTTTATTGACATTGTTTTTTTATAGTTGTCCTTTACATGTTGTATGCCGCCCTGAGTCCCCAGGAAGTAGGGCGGCATATAAGAACACTAAAATAAAATAAAATAAATAAATATGCATTCTAGCACTGGAATTATTTAGTTGCAAATGCATGGATTTTAACTGTTGCCTGAATCACCTATCCTGTCTCTTACAAATATTTTTTTTAAGACACTCATCTTAGCCAATGACTTTGGGTGGTTAACAATAAGCAGTTAAAAATTTAAAACAATTGATTTGTTTATTTAGTATATTTCTATAGCCACTGATTTCACAGAAATGTGACTCTGGGCAGCATACAATATAACAGTTAAAAGCTCCATAGCAATCTAAAAGCAGTAAAAACTAAATAAAAATGCACCTGTATCAAATACACCTGTAAAACCCAGGAATGTGGGAGAACAAACACCACTTGCTCTCATTTAGCCACCTTGTAGGCTGCCCCTTGGATTACCATGAATGATTAAAAAAGAAAGAAGAGAAAAGAAATTTTAAAGGCCTTCTGGAAGGCCAACAGAGATGGGGCTAATATCAGGTTCCAGAGGGCAGGGGCTACTGCAGAAAGGGCATGCCAGATGGAACTCCTTTGGGGATGGGACTTGTTGCATGTCCCTCCTGCCTGACTTGGTGGGATAGGTAAATGTAATTGGGAAGATGTTATGTAAGAAGTTGTAAGATATCACAACTACAAAATTTTTACAATAAATAGCAGCCAACAAAAATAAATAAACACAATTACTAACACCATCTTCTTTTCACACACTCAGAGCCTAGGTCAGTGATGGCGAACCTATGGCATGGGTGCCACAGGTGGCACGCGAAGCCATATCTGCCGGCACGCGAGCCGTTGCCCTAGCTCAGCTCCAGTGCACATGTGCGTGCCCGCCAGCTGATTTTTGGCTCGCGCGGAGGCTCTGGGAGGGCGATTTCGGCCTCCAGAGGGCCTCCAGGGTGGCGGGGGGAGTGTTTTTGCCCTCCCCAAACTCCAAGAAAGCCTCTGGAGCCTGGGGAGGGTGAAAAATGGGCCCACAGGTCCACTGGAAGTCGGGAAATGGGGGAGTGAGGGGGGTCATGCACACATGTGAGGAGGGTGGGGCAAGTGAGGAGCTTTGAATTGTGGGTGTGGGCACGCACGCGCGTGCAATAGCACGCACACGCACTATTTTGGCACCCAAGGAAAAAAAGGTTCGCCATCACTGGCCTAGGTCTTGGCACAATAAATTGTTTACACAATTCCAACCATTTATTTTTAAGTTAGAAAGTGGAAAGATCATTTTTTTAAAAAAACAAACATTTATATTATATTTTCTCTAAAGATAATCCATTGTGCTATCGCTATATTACATGTGAGAGTTGTTCTAGCATGTTAATTGAAGTTTTATTTAATGCCTACAATGTTATTTACTTCCTTCAAATAAACTTGTTTTTTTTCTAAGGAGAAAAACCGTATCAGTGTGACTTTAAGGACTGTGAACGAAGATTCTCTCGTTCAGATCAACTCAAAAGGCACCAAAGGCGACATACAGGTTTGTTGCATATCTGAGCTTTTGACATTTGTTGCAATTTGCGGTTTCCCTTATCAAAGGTATGTGGAATGGAGTTGTAATTTTTTGCTTTTGAGAGCACTAAAGGCTGGGACTATGACCTTTTATGTGTTTGTATAAGTTCAGAAATATACTACAAAGAAGCAGTGCTGAACTTAGGTTGTGATTATTTATATGCCCCTTAAAAATATAATAATATTAGTACAGATCAGTTAGTCTGTACCTTGGGAAGAGCATTTGTGCCTTAGATGTAGTTAGATAATTTGATTATTTATAACCATATATGCTGAGCATAGGCGATCCTGAAAACTAACTTTTTGGCCTGAAATGCTGGGAAGTAATTCTTTCCCTATGCTTGATAAATAATGTGGGGAAGTATGTTGGTTATATTCCTTGACACTTGAAATAATAGCTGCTTAACAAATCTTAAGAGGTTTAATAATTTTTTAAAGAAATGATACAGGTGATCCTTGACTTACGACTATTGCTTTAGCAACTATTCAAAGTTATGGCAGTGCTGAACGAAGAGACTTACAACCTGCCCTGATGTTACAGTGCCCCATGGTCATGTGATCAAAATTTGGGTGCTTGGCAGTCCACCTGCACTTACAACCTCAGGGATGCTGCAACTTTTCTCCAGCCACCTATCTTATCTCCATCTTTGCCCTT
Source organism: Diadophis punctatus similis (assembly GCA_023053685.1). Classification (NCBI taxonomy): domain Eukaryota; kingdom Metazoa; phylum Chordata; class Lepidosauria; order Squamata; family Dipsadidae; genus Diadophis; species Diadophis punctatus. The sequence continues at coordinate 243,662,238 of JALIGW010000001.1, forward strand.
TTTACCCCCTACTCTCTGCGGCCCTTGTCACTTTAGCTGATCACACTAGCTGACCTTTGTAGCCTTCTTGCTGCTGATGATGAATAAGTATACCCAGCCTGATGCTTTGCAAGGAAACTGCTGACCACCTGATGCTTTCTTCCCCAGGTCTCACACAGTGATTGCCTCTTGAGACCTGAGGAAGATGGCCTCATATGGCTAGCAGTTGCCTTGTGAAGCTCCAGCCCTGGCATAGCTCATCATTAGTGGGAGCAAGATGGTCAGTTCAGATGGCAGAGTTCAGGATAAGAGGGGTTTCAGAGTGCAGGGCAGTGAAAGTGGCTGGGCTGGGCCAGCTGGGCCTTCTTGGGATGAGGTCAGAGGTGGGTTCCTGGTGGCGGGAATTTCCCCCCACTCGCCGAACCGGCTGGACATGCCCCCGAACTGGCTCTCTCTTGTTTTTTGCTTCTGCGCATGTGTAGAAGCTGTTTTTTGCATATGCACATGCACAGAAACTCTGTTTTTAGCAGTGCGCATGTGCACGGCTTTTCAGTAATATTGCCCACAAAGAAAACATTCAAGTCAAAGCATTAGGGATAGGACGGCTCCCAGAGTTCCTAAAGCATGTAAGTACATTTGTATCTCAATTTTAATAAATTTCTCTTTCCAAAATAAAATAGTGCTTGGCACATCCAGTCCTGTCACTCTACACCAGTGGCCCCCAATCTTTGGGGCACCAGGGACTGGTTCCGTGGAGAGAGGTTTTTCCATGGACCAGAAGGGGCATGGTTTCACGTGCTGCCTGCACCCTGCACTTGTTTGTGCAGACCAGTTTCTGGCATGCCGCGGACCGGTGCTGGTCCATGGACTGGGTTGAACTCTTCTGCTCTACATAACACACCATAATCTCATCGATTTCCTATATGTTTGGAATCTGAAGAGAAGTTGTCAAACTTCATGAATTGGCATCACCAAATCCTTGCAAAGAGTCCTATTCTGGTGCCACCATCTTACAGGAGAATGACAAAGGTTGCATCAGTTCCTCACAGTTCCACCATTGCTTCATGAAGTAACTAGAGTTATTCAATGTACTCTAACTCATGTCATCAATCCTAACCCAAATACATCGGACAGTATAAAGGGACAGTATAAACAGTCATACTTCATGTTTTACAGCTTACTCTGCACTGCAGTCTAATGAAAGAAAAGATCTTGTGCATGTGTAGAGGGTATAGAGAGTGACCTTGAGAGAGAGAGGGAAGATCCCTTATCAAAGCAACAAACATAAATGTAGCTTATGCCCACGCAAAGAGGAATTTATGAATAAGGACTGTCACTTCCCTAATTCTCAAAAGAAGATAAAAAAAGGGAGGAGGGAAAGCATATTCAGAATTAACATGATTCTGATACTATAGTCACTCTAATAAAAGTAGGACAAGTGGCATCAGTTTCTCACTCTGGTCTACCCTACCTTATAGGACTGACAGTTTGTTTCAAACAAATATTTTGAAGGTTGTACATAATTTCAATAAAGATCACAGCACTGATTGTTCAAACAGAAATAAAATTCATTAAGTTGAATAGGGTTTAGGTAAGTAACTATGACTTCAGCCTTAGTACTTAAAAAAAGCTGATATCTTAAGAAATAGTGAGAAAATATTTCTATGCAACGACATACTTGCATAGACATCTACAGATTAGGAATACTTTTATGATTTATTTATTTCATTGTATTTATATGGCTGCTCATATTTTAAAATACCTAATTCAAATAACTAAATTAAATAGTGTACTAACAGAGATTTGGAGCTCCTTTATGGACAATCATAAGCAAACTTAGAAGAGAGGTAAGTAGAATACTGTGATTGATATTATGTGCACAGTTAATTTTTAAAGAATCTTCTAAATACAGAAAATAAACTCAGATTCCTTTAAAAAAAACACCACATCATGTGTAAAGTTTTTAAAAAACAGTTGGATATGTGAAGAATGCTGTACTGAACTGAAATGGAAAAAAAAGGTGCACATTATTAAAGGACAGTTTCAAAGTGAATTGAGAAATAACAACCACAATCACGTGATGTGTCTTATTTCCAATTTTTCAAGTTTTCACTCTAAAGTGAATTAATGCTTCCATTTTTTGCCAGAAACCAAGGCATGGTAAAAGCACTAAATGGAGTTAAAAAGGACAAAGAGGCTGAGAAAGGTCAGATAGTTGAGTTGCTTGATTAATGCGACTAGAGATGTGAAGGTTTGTACTTGGTGGGGGGGATGGCAATTGTCAAATAAAAGTATAACTCTATGTTTCTGAAATTCAGAAAAACTGATACTCTTATACCCCTGTAAAGGTATTAGAATACAAGAATAGATTTATTTTATGTATTTAGGAGTCAAACCATTCCAGTGTAAAACCTGTCAGAGAAAGTTCTCCCGATCTGATCATCTGAAGACTCACACCAGGACTCATACAGGTAAAACAAGTGCGTATACTTTTTTCCCATTTATATATTCTTATTTATTTTATTGAAAGTTAAATTATGATATTTCTAGGAATTATTCTGGGCATATGTGATATTGATATGTCTTAGCTATTACAGAGAAAATAATGCTTAGGGTGGGGGTGGGGGGACACTCAACTTTGGCAACTTTAAGACTTGTGAACTTCAATTCCCAGATTTCCCCAGCCAGCCATGGGAATTCTGAGAGTTGACATCCACAAGTCTTAAAGTTGCCAAGGCTGGACACACCTGGCTTAGAACAAAATCAAGAGTCATGACTATTATCCTTTGGCAGAAGAATTGGGTTCAGATGACAGAGTTTACAGTTGCCCTAATCTGTCTTTTTAATTCAAAGTAATTTGAGGCTGCAACTTCTAGCCAACATTCTAAATAGGACACACAGACCCAAATCTTACCATGTTTCCCCGAAAATAAGACCCACCCTGAAAACAAGCCCTAGCCTGATTTTTTGGGGTGGGCCTAATACAAGCCCTATATTCAACTGAGGGATTAAACAGGGAATTGAATCCCTGTTATTAAATGTACATTTAAGACACATGTGCATAAATATGCATTTAAGACACAGGCATTAATTTAAATCGATGATGGTTTAAAATATTTTAAATTGTACTTTTAATATTTTTATTACAAATCTTGTTTTTATATTATTATTATTGCAAACTTTCAAGAGGCTATGGTAGTTAGTACTGTTAATGTATTAGCAGAGTATTCCTTGTGTTACCAAGGTTGTGCATACAGAAACGTTTAGATTGAGATCAGTTGTGAATAAGTACTCAGCCACACACAGATATACTAACTTGAATTAAAGTTTACTTTAAGAAATAGCATGTTCCTATAAACAGTCCAAAGTCATACACTTAATAGTCATAATGACAATCCAAGTATTATCCAGTACAAATACATTTCAGCTATAATACATAACTACAACACAGAGAGAAATGCAGAGCATACATACTCTAGGCCTTGCTCTAATGAGAAGCAGAGACTACACTCTGAGTAGCAGAGACCAAAGACAAACAGAGAGGGACTCCCATAGAAATAAGCTGTGAACTCTAGCTCCCTCTTGTGGCAGTCTGCAACACCTAAGCTAAACAGACTTATAGCTGTTAAAAGCTAGACATATATTGTTCTATCCAATATTAGTTATGGTCAGAGACCTAACATTCTCCCCTTTGGGTAGATCAATATATAATACCTTACATCTTTAAACCATAGTTTTCACAACACTCTTTGTGTTTAATTGCACCTTGCGCTTTAGTAAAATGATCTGCAATATTCTGTTCAGTCATGCAGTATTCCAACTTAACCATTTTATTTTGAACACATTGTCTAACATTCAGATATCTCAAATCAGTGTGTTTTGACCTTGTTTTCACAGCTAAACTATTAGCCATACTAATGGCAGATTGATTGTCTTCATACACAATAAATGGCTCCTGTACAGTAATTCCTATATCCTTTAACAATTGTTAATAATACACCAATTCTGTACACATTAATGATAAACTCGAGAATTCTGCTTCCATAGTGGATAAACTAATATGTTGTTGCCTAATAGATTTCCACCCTATTAAAGCATTACCCAACATTACCACTATACCTGATGTTGATTTGCGAGTCATTGCATCAGTAGCAAAACTTGCATCAGCATATGCAGTTAACACTAATTCATTTCTCGGTTCTAAATACAAAGAATAATGTATTGTGTGCTTTAGGTATCTAAGTATTCGTTTAGCTGCTTGCCAATGCCTTTCATTTGGTTCAGCATTATATCTAGCCAGTTGATTTACGCTGTAAGATATATCTGGTCTAGACCAATTACTCAAATATGAGAGACTACCAATTAGAGACTGATATATCTCCTTATCAAACACAGGACATTTAGTATCACTATTTGTAAATCCCTGATCCATTGGTGTCTTAGCAGTTTTACAATTCTCCAGGTTATATCTTTTTAACAATTGGCTAATCTTCTTAGCTTGCGAAATTTTGAATCCTCTATTTGTCTTCATTATATCAAGACCCAAATAATGTTTAATTTCTCCTAAATTTCTAATCTTGAACTTTCTTTGTAATTCAGAAACAATATCATTTGCTTCTTGTTCAGTCTTTGTTATAATCGCTATATCATCTGTAAATAATAGCAACAGAGAAATCAAACCATCTTTCTCTCTCCTAAATAAACAAGGATCAGCTATACCAGCTTTAAAATCCATGGAAACTAATTCTTTTACAATGCATTTATTCCATTCATAACCTGATTGCTTTAAACCATAAAGACTTTTCTTTAATTTCCAATAATCATTTTTTCTATCATCTTTTAAACTTAATGGCTTTCTCATATAAATGGTATGTTGTAAAGGTGCATGTAGATATGCAGTTTTGACATCTACATGATTAATTATGCATTTATTTTTAGCTGCCCAAACTAATGCTCCTCTCAATGTATTTGCTCTCAGACTAGGTGCAAATACCTCATCATAATCCTTATCTGATTGAGCAAATCCCTGAGCAACTAATCTTGCTTTATGGGTAACAGTGCCATCCACACCAGTCTTTAATTTATACACCCATCTGCAACCTATTGCACGCTCACCTGGTGGTAACTGTACATCTTCATATACCTCAAGATCCTTTAAAGATTTTAATTCCTTATTCATAGCTTCCTGCCAAGCTACCTGTTCCTTTGTTGGATACAGCTTAAGTTCATTATAATTAGACGGTTCCACATTAATCTGGCATACAATACTTGCCTGATATCTATCAGGTGGACGTCTCTCCCTAGTTGACCTCCTAGGCAATTTAGTACAAGTTGTTGGAATTTCCTCTTCCTTTTCCTCCCCTATCGAGGTATCTTCTACATCACCCATAGATGATTCCTCTATTGAGGATTTTTTCACTATCCTATCATCAGTACTATTCTTATCAGAATCATCAGGAAACAATGAATCCTCAACAACAATACTATCTTGTTCCTTGTATTCCTGTTCCAGTTTACTCCATCCAACATGCTCAAGGAATTTAGCACTTGCACTACAATATACTCTAGTAGTACCTGGTTCCCAGAATCTAAAAGATCTATGATTAGATTCATACCCTACAAAACATAATTTCCGTGCTCTATGTTGTCCTTTTCGCCTTACTTGAGTGGGAATATGCACCCATGCTGGTGCACCAAATGTATGCAAATAACTAAGATTTGGTTTCCTACCATACCAGCGAGTAAATGGCAATTCACCAGTTGTTGCATTCACTACATTGTTCAAAACATGGTTAGCACACATTATAGCTTCACCCCAGAGCCTCTCTGGTAAACCAGAATCTGAAATCATGGTTCTAGACATAGCCTGTAATGTCTGACCTCTACGTTCAATATGTGCATTATGTTGTGGCCGAAAAGGAGCAGAACGCTTATGTTCAATACCAGCTCTCTTTAGCATATCTTCAAATCTCTTATTGGTAAACTCAGTACCGTTATCTGTTACTAAACTAACCAGTTTCTTATTCATTTTTCGTTCAACAAACCTTAACCAGTTTACAAAATGCTGATATGTTTCTGTTTTTGTTTTCATCAGATAACAGAAACCATATCTAGAAAAATGATCAACTATGCTCAATATATAACAGGCTCCACCTAAACTGGGTTTCTTAGGGCCAATGAGATCAGCAAATACAACCTCTAATGGTTCCTTGGTTTTAAATCCATTTAACCTGTTTGCAGGAATTACCTTGCTCTTTTCCTGATTGCAAGCATTACAGTTTAAATATCTTGCACAAGGTTTTAATTTTATACCATTAGATAACTCAACAGTTTTCTTTAAAATTTTGAAATTTAAATGTCCCATACGTCTATGGAGCAAATGAATACATTCGTCATGAGGCTTTCTATTTTCATAAACTGAATTGGCCTTATTTAATGGACTATCATGGATAATGTATAAGCCATCATGCAATCTTGCAGTAACTCTTTTACCTTGCTTTTCAATTAAACATTTATCTCCCTGAAAAGTTACCACAAACCCTGCTTTTACCAATTCTCTGACAGATAGTAAGTTATATATAAGATTAGGTACATATAACATTGGTAAACTTTCATTAATACATGAACAATATGCATTACCTTCTCCAGATACTCTCAATTTCCAGCCATTTGCTAATGATACATGCTGGTTACTTTTAGTCATATTTACAAATCTCTCTTTACTTTTAGTTATACACTGAGATGCTCCACTGTCTATTATCCAGATATCATGGCTTACATTTTTATTTGTACTTGATATAGCTACACTAACATCATTATAAGCTCTCTGCATATTACTAGCATTCTGCTTTTTACCCTTTTTACAGAATCTGGCTATATGACCCTTAGCCCCACAAGAATAACATTTCCTAACAATATAGGCAGTTGAAGATTGTGGTTGTTTCTCTCTCTGTGGTTCTTCCTGTGGTTGTTTCTCTCTCAGTTGTTTTCTATCTTGCCTTCTTCTAGACTCTTCTAACAGTCTTCCTATTATGCCAGTCAATGTCAGTTCATCTCTGGTTAAAACTTCCAGTGAAGACACATAATCATCATAAGAGTCATCCAAAGAAGAAAGAATAATATAAACTTGATGCAACTCTGAGAAAATCAGTTCTTTTTCATGTAGCTCTTGTAATGTTCTCTTCATAAACTCCAAATGAGCTAACATGTCACCACCTTTTAACAAACGTGCTCTGAACAGTTTACGTGTAAGGTGTATGTGCGCACCAACACTATCTCGAACATAAAGTCTCTTTAAGGTACTCCAACACTTGGCAGCAGAATCTTCACCATGAATATGGACCAGTTGCTGATCACTCAGTGTCAGTCCAATAATACTAAGAGCCTTTTCATTATCCCGGTTAAAGGCAGCTATTTTCTTCTTATCTTCATCATTTGTTGGATCCCAAGCTGTTATATCAGGTGGATTATTAACCACAGTCCATAATCCTTCTTTACGCAAAAGTAAGCTGCACTTCATAGACCAGGAAACATAGTTAGTTCCATCTAACCTGGTTATCAGGGATAAGCTAGTTGACTGTTCTTGTGCCATTGTTAATTTAACAGTAAACCACAAGTTAGCTGTCTGAGTATGAAACTGAATATTCACACTAACTCTCAATATCTCTCTGGGCCCATAACCAGTGTTAATGTATTAGCAGAGTATTCCTTGTGTTACCAAGGTTGTGCATACAGAAACGTTTAGATTGAGATCAGTTGTGAATAAGTACTCAGCCACACACAGATATACTAACTTGAATTAAAGTTTACTTTAAGAAATAGCATGTTCCTATAAACAGTCCAAAGTCATACACTTAATAGTCATAATGACAATCCAAGTATTATCCAGTACAAATACATTTCAGCTATAATACATAACTACAACACAGAGAGAAATGCAGAGCATACATACTCTAGGCCTTGCTCTAATGAGAAGCAGAGACTACACTCTGAGTAGCAGAGACCAAAGACAAACAGAGAGGGACTCCCATAGAAATAAGCTGTGAACTCTAGCTCCCTCTTGTGGCAGTCTGCAACACCTAAGCTAAACAGACTTATAGCTGTTAAAAGCTAGACATATATTGTTCTATCCAATATTAGTTATGGTCAGAGACCTAACAAGTACCATAAAAAGTAATGTAAAGCCTTGCTGGTCATTTTTCCTTTAAGCAACCTTATGAAACTTGAGTATTCTCAGTCAAAAAGGGATATATTATATTATATTATTTTTATTTTTATTTTTATTTTTATTTTTATTTTTATTTTTATTTTTATTTTTATATTTATATTTATATTTATATTTATATTTATATTTATATTTATATTTATATTTATATTTATATTTATATTTATATTTATATTTATATTTATATTTATATTACATTAGTATAGTATAGTGTAGTGTAGTGTAGTGTAGTGTAGTGTAGTGTAGTGTAGTGTAGTGTAGTGTAGTGTAGTGTAGTATAGTATAGTATAGTATAGTATATTGTATTTTATATTATATTATATTATATTATACTATATTATACTATATTATTCTATTCTATTCTATTCTATTCTATTCTATTCTATTCTATTCTATTCTATTCTATTCTATTCTATTCTATTCTATTCTATTAAACATTACATTATTTATGTTATGTTATGTTGTTATGTTATGTTAGATTACGTTACATTACATTATATTATATTATGTAAATATATATTATATAAATATAAATGTATGTATAATATAATACATAAAATAATATAAATGTTCAAACTAGGAACAGATATAATACTTAAGGAAAACATATTTTTATAAATCTAAAAATAATGGAAGTTTTAACTGAGAAAATAATCTACTGAGCACCTTCTATATAGGATATATACTGGAAGCTTTCTGATCTCTTCAGAGTATGAAAATCTTGCAAACATATAGAACACATTTTTATTTAAAAGCAGTAGAGACAGAGAGATTAACTCACCTTCTATTGGAATCTTTAGAAAGTTGAACATGAGCTTAATGAAGCACCCTATTGTCAAGAGATAGGCATCTACTTCAACTCTAAACTGTGATGGCGCAGTGGTTAGAATGCAGCATTACAGGCTAACTCTGCCCACAGCCAGGAGTTCGATTCTGACCTGCTCAAGGTTTCCATCCTTGCAAGTTTGGTAAAATGATGGGGGAAATCTGCTGACATTTGTAAACCACCTAGAGAGTGCTGTAAAGTATTATGCAGCAGTATATAAGTCTAAGCGTTATTGCTGTTTAACCAAAGTTCTAGGAGGGGATAAGGCAATAGTGTGCATTAGGAATATGATGATAATGTATAACTGTACATTTTGTTAACAGGTGAAAAACCTTTCAGCTGTCGGTGGCCCAGCTGCCAAAAGAAATTTGCTCGTTCTGATGAATTGGTCCGTCATCATAATATGCACAACAGGAACATGACTAAACTTCAACTTACCCTTTAGATGTTTCATACTTTTTGCACAACCCAGATGGAATACTATGAACTGTTGCAAACATTTTCAGCTATCATCTCTTTGCTCGTAAGGAAATCTTCAGATGCCTTCAGCTTGGACTTTGGAATTTTCCATTCCAAACCTCAAATGGTTTAAATTTGTAACATTATTATATAACTACGTTGGCTAGGTTACACTTTAAATTTTGCTATAGACTCTAGTTTATGTATATTTGTTCTTTCCTTCAGAAGATTTTGTACTTATTTTTTACTTGAAATTTGTCACAGTACTCAGTCATACTCATAGATAATGAATGGTATATACAAACGTCAATTCATACTGCAGTCCTGTACAATATATAGTCAGATTAAAAACCTCCGCATTATCCAAGTCAGGACAATTTTATTCTCTTTGGAGAATTTTTACATAAACAAACTAATCCAAATCCTAACTTGCAACTCTAGAACTGTGGATGTAATATTTTTTATATAGTTAAATAGAGATAAACAAGACATCTGAGAGGTGAGGGTAAATGCATCTCCCACTGTGCATTGAAATGTTGCATCTCACAATTATTTTGTGATGTTGCCACATATCTCTACATTGAAAGTAGGGGATATATAGGGAGAATTGCCTATCTTGCGAGGCCCCTTCAAACTCCATTGAATATTTGTTGTGTGTATGCATCTGTGCGTGCATGTGTTCATGTGTTTGTGTGTGTATAAGTCAGATTGTGCATGCTGTTAACATCTTGATCTATACACAGTTATTTATCTGCATAGAGATGATAAGCTTATACTATATATGTGTATTCTTTCTCTGTGTAATTGGGAATTTTGCCTTTGCAGGATTCCCTGTCATATGGGGACAGCCAAATACACATAGTCATGCATTCATATGTTGTGTTCAAATCCTGATTATGCATTACTCCTGACCAATTGCCACAATGATCCTATGTATATTCAGTAAACATGATCTAAAAGATCTGCCACCTATATGGTGTCAAGACTGATAATGAAACAATGATGATTTTCTAGTTTATCTTATTTTTGGAAAACCTAGGAGCTGAAAGAAATTTTCTAGAACCTGCTTATGGAAGAGCAACAGATAATACAGACTTCATTTCTAAAAGTTAAGGAGGGATCATCCCTATGTCTGATTTTTTATCTTATCCCATCACATTTGCATTTATCATTCCTTTTTTGTCCTGATAAAAAAAGCAGAAAGTGACAAAGTATGTGAAATCTTTTCAGTAAGTTGACAATGCAATCCTGTCCTGAAAATAACCATCACTGAACTCAATTGGACAGACAACTGAGTCAATATACACAAAGATGCTGTGAAACATGGTGTTGAATAGTACTATCATTCTGTGACGTAACAGAATGTCTTTTCCAAATTTGGTGGTATCAAAGGATTCAATATTTTTTTTTGTACTAAAAATGAGATTCTTGCACCAAAGTTGACTGATTTTTATCAATAGGTGTCATGTAGAAAAAAATGAATGAATTTTTCTTTTTCTTTTGTATTGTGAAGCTGGTGTAAATTGAGAATAGGTCCTTGCACAACATATGGTCATATAATTATAGAAATGTAGGATTTCTTTACCATGCAGCCATGCTGGTTATATGGCTAGCAAGTTGTATAAAATTAAAATTGAACTTAAGAGGCTGGTCCAGATTTTCCATTAGCACATGGCTCTTAAGCTTAAACAAATAGCTCTTAAGTGACTTGAACCTCATTTATAATTAAATGTGCAAGAAACCCAAAAATAAAATTTAAAAATGCCCGATGTGAGGAAATATATTATTTCAGGATTTGAGGTTTATTATTTACTATTAATTGATTGAAATGGTGTATATATCTCTATCTATAAATATATATATATCAAGTAATGTATTTGCTTTAAAAAAAAAAAATTTAGAAAGCAAATAAACATGAGATTTGTCAGGAATCAGAAATTCCTGAAACCTATGGATACCACAAAGACTGTACCTGTGTTGTTCACTGAGCTTTCAAATAAAGCCCATTTAAAGAGAAACAAATAAGTGTCCAACAGATGTCTTATTTCATGGCATATTAGGTTTCAAATTTCTATAATAATGTTGACTTCTTTTGTATATAAAGGAAAATCAGAATGACCACTAGTTAACCTGTTTAGGTCTTGACCACAATCTATCCTTCTCACTGGGGAATTGTACTGACAACAGTATCACATTTCATATTATGTTGTAGAACTTCACTTTTTCCCCAGACACTGATAGGACTTCTTTAAGAAAAAGACTCCAAAGCCACACTGGTTTCATTTGCCTTCAATAAATTATTTCTGCTATTTTGGTACAGACTTCAACACTTTCAGTACAAACTTAATGTAGCTATGCCAGGATAGGCATTTCAGTTTATTCCCTTTAAAATCATAACCTCATTCTACAATCCTCACAAAACTGGGGTTGCTGCACTCTATATTGTTAATCATAAATACATTTTTATTACAAAATTCTTCTAGTGAAGCTGTGCTGTCACATGAAAAATGAATGTACTGTGAGCTTTATCCTAGTAACATTTCTTAATTATAGTTTGATTTAGAAAGAATGCATAGATCAAGATCTCCTAGTCATTTTTACGGAGAGCATTCAACGCAAATCTGCCTATTAGATATTAAGATAGATAGGAAGTTAGAACTTCCATTACCCCAAACAACTTTGGCCAATATTCTAACCTACATATTATCTTGATACAAGTATATGATAAATACTATAGTAATTTGATGACATGAATATTCTTGCTGTAGGTAGTAAGGTATAAAAATGAGTAGAAAATATATTTGCAACCAAACCATTGGCTTTTATCAAGCAGTGAAGATATGTTTGGTCATATGGCTTTAATTTGTTTTTATCTTAAATTTAACCTGTATATTTTTTTTCTTAAAAATATGATGACAACGTTCAATTTTTCCATACTCAGATATAAAACAAAAAGCACTAAAGTGAAGTGGCTTAATTCCCTTCATTGAGTACAGCTGCATCTTCTAGGATAACACAACAGTTAATTCTTCAAGTCGTCTTTCTTGCTTGGGAATTTAATCACTATTTCAAGGGAACTGTGACTCATTTGTATCAGTCAGTTTTATCTTTTGCTGTCAAAAGACAGTGTGCCTCTGGAGAAACTCATAGCAAGAATGGCAAAAAAAGGTTTGGAAAAAGTAGGCTATGTATGCACACATATTCATTATTGTTACACACCTTTTTATTTAAAGCTATTTCCCCCTACTTTTCAGCCAGCTTCATCAGTTCTATTAAAAACTGAATAATCAGATGGTTCCAGTCTTTATGGTCCCAATCTAAAAATTAAAAAATCCCTAAAACAAAAAATAAAATAAAAAAAAGATATAAGGAAAGAGATATTGGGAGAAGATTCTCTCATACTAATATAGTTGCCTAGGTAGACAGAAAGCCCTTATGATAGTGTTTACATACCTATACCGTATACAAACACACAACCTAATTATATACTCCAAGTTAAGTGTCTATTGCTTCAACATTAAACATCTTAATGAAAAGTTCTGACTTCAAAGGAATGTAGAATTATTCAAAAGAATATAGAAGCTGCTTATTTTACAAAGCACCAGAAGACAAGACAGGAAACAATGGATGGAAATTAATCAAGGAGCGAAGCAACCTGGAATTCATGAGAAACTAGAAGAGCCGAGGTGGCGCAGCAGTTAGCGTGCAGTACTGCAGGCTACTTTAGCTGACTGTGATCAGCAGTTCAGCTGTTCAAATCTCACCAGCTTAGGGTTGACTCAGCCTTCCATCCTTCCCAGGTAGGTAAAATGAGGACCCAGATTGTTGGGGGCAATGTAAATATACATTGCTTAATGGTGTAAACCACTTAGAGAGTGTTTGCACTATGAGGCAGTATATAACTCTCATAGATAGATAGATAGATAGATAGATAGATAGATAGATAGATAGATAGATAGATAGATAGATAGATAGATAGATAGATAAACTTCCTTAACAGTGAGAACAATTAACCAGTTGAACAGCTTGCCTTCAGTAGTTGTGGGTGCTTCATCACTGGAGGTTCTTAAGAAGAGACTAGACAGTCACTTGACTGGAATGGTATAGGGTTTCCTGCTTGAGCAGGAGGTTGGACTAGAAGACCTCCAAGGTCCCTTTCAGCTCTATTCTGACTAAAAAATAGTGTCATGTTTAGTATAACGCAAACCTTTTACCATTTGTATCCCATAGGAATATTTGAAAGCATTTATACAGTAAGCCAAACACAGTTAAATAAAGCCCATTTTTCCAATTCAGCTTGATTTCCTATCTACTTAAAAAAAAATCAAGCACATTTTCAGATGAGGTATGAATGCATCACTTTCTTGAGACACTCGAGACACTTTCAACACAAGATCCTCGAGAAGGAAGAGCAAAAAAAAAAAGATCTGTCTTTTCAAAAACAAATGTATGCAGGCATTCACTGCTCCAACCCTAACACAATATAATTAATATTAAAACTTACTGCATTATCATTAAATCATTAGCACGCATTAAATCAGTTTTGTGTGTGAAATAAATCACTCCATTTGGTGTCAGAAGTTGGCAGTGATCTTTACTTCATGTCAGTTATTTGCGGAGTGGCCATGTGTCCTATTTTACAGAAGATGGTTTACTATTTGAAGACTGCAGGGTCATCCACAGGGAAGGCAGATTGGGACCACCAATTGTGCCAAGTCCCTCCCTTTCTCTAATAAGGGATGAGACCATATCAAGTCCCTCACATTTTATATGAGTGAAAAGGGATGTGGGTTTAATTACATAGTTGAAAGTTCCGTCTTGATGTTTTTGATCCACTTTACAGGTGTACATATTGAGCGTAAGAGGCCATCCCTTTGCTTGAAGTCAGATGTTCCACCCTTGTCCATTTTAAAGATAAGGAAATATAAGACTGTAGTGCAGAATCTCTGGAATGGTCTAAGAACAATTAGTTCATGATTGGCTGAGGCAGCAGAGACAAAACTCACATAGACACAGTGAAAACATCTTATTAATACTGTATTTTCTATAGTTGCACTGCAAATACAAATCGGGATGTACATATCATATATACTCCCTTGTTCTCTTTTTTCATTATGCATTTCTTTATGGTGATCCGCAAGAAGCTCCTTCTTATAGGGTGATGTCCTGCAGGCAATAGTTTTCCTTCTGATACTTTAAGGAAGGGAAAGCTGGACATTGAAGCAACAGCCCAGAAACAATATTGATGATTTTGAACTTTGGTCTTTGGAGAAGACTCATGAAAACTCCATGGATAGCCATGAAAACAAACAAAGGGTTCACTGAATGAATCAACCTAGAGCAGTGGTGGCCAACCTTAAGCATACCATGCGCCAAATTTTTTCGCAGACGAGTTCAGACGCACCATTTATTATTTATTTATTTATTTGGTCATTTTTGTATGCCGCCCCACTCCCGTAGGAGTGGAGTTAATGTGCTCAGTGCGTGGGATCCATACACATAGCCTTCCAACAAGCTCAAGACAGCGCCGCCTACAATGAAAAACTTTATTTTTTCTCCCTACACATGGAGCTGGTGGGCTGCAAACAGCTCAAGCTGATCACTTGTTCAGCGAGAAAGTGATTCCGACCTTCCCAAACAGCGCAGGTTTTTGCGTTTTGTTTTTTTCGGTTCTCCCAACTTTTTGAGGGAAATGCCCAAGTGGGCGGGAACCAGGGGCTGAGTCGCAAAAAAACCCTTTTGAGGTTGCATGGCTTCTCCTCTGCCAGAAAGGCGCAGCGGCAGGAGAAATCGCTCCGGGTGGCCCCCATTTACCGCCTACCCGAGTTGGTCTCGGAAAGTTTTGAAGAGGTTTCGGAGAGGGAGGACTGAGGGGTGAAATGCTGCCGGTTCGGAAGGGCCAGTCAGTCGTTGCAGAGCCAATGGAGCTGGCAGTGGTCGCGGCGCAGGGCTTCTCCTGCCTGCTTCCCCCATCCGCCTGGAAGCTGCCATTCTTCTATGTTCTATGCATGCGCAAAGCATTCTGCACATGCAGAGAGCGTAGAAGAACTCAAATGGCGGAATCCAGGCGGGCGGGGGAAGCGGGCGGGAGAAGCCCTGCACCGCGACCGCCGCCAGCTCTATTGGCTCTGCAACGACTGACCGGCCCTTCCGAACTGGCAGCATTTCACCCCTTCAGCAAAGAGACACAGCGCCTGATTCCCCCCTTTTTTCTCTAAAACTGCGTCACCTTTTCTGTCCGTTGGATGATTGCAATGCGCCACTTGCAATCATCCAATGTGCCACATTTGGCGCATGCGCCACGGTTTGGCCACCCCTGACCTAGAGTTTTCACTCAAGGCACACGTGATCAGGCTTAAATTGTCATATTTGGACATGCTATGTTGAGATTGAGTTCTCTTGTGAAATCTATAGTGCTGTTAAAGATGGAAGGAAAGAGAATCACCAACAACAAGACAGATGAACTCAGTTAAAACAGAGAAGGAGGCAATGTTGGAAGACCCTAAGAGCCAGGATGTAGCTTGTTAGAAAACTGTTTAGTTAGGTAATCACTAAGAGCTGAGATTGACTTGACAGCAATAGCGATGTGCTTATATACTGCTTCGCAGTGCTTTAAAGCCGTCTCTAAGCAGTTTTACAGAGTCAGCACATTGCCCCCAACAATCTGGGTCCTCATTTTAGGGACTTCAGAAGGATGGAAGGCTGAGTCAACCTTGAGCCGTTGAGGATTGAACTCCTGGCAGTGAGCTGAGTTAGCCCACAATACTGCATTCTAACCACTGCGCCACCATGGCTCTTATTGGCTTGATAGCACATAAACAATCAATCAAAACTTTTTTAATATAGTAATTTTATTAAAGATTATAATTACATAATAAAAACTATTGAAAACTGGAAAAAATAGAAGAATAAAAAGACACCATTAGGAACTACATAGCTATTTTCCTCCTCACTGAATGAGAAGAACCCATTCAGGTTGAGAGTGTAATATGCATAAGCATTGGAAAAGTGGGACTGGATTTTCAATTCTGTAGGACCAACCTTTGTGAGCCTGTGGTAACTGCTACTTGTACTATTCTGCCAAAAAGTGATGGAAATGAATGTTAGAACATATAAAATGTTGGTTCTAGGAGCCCAGTCAGACTTGAATCATATTAGGAGAAAAAGTGTTAAATCCATCCTATAGCTCATGACAGAATTTTACTTTAGCTTAAGTAAAGTAATTAAAAATATACTTAGGTTTTTTTAAATGATAGATTTATTTGGCTGCAAAATAAACAACATATTGCAGTTACTTAAGGATCAATGGGAATTACCTCAGTGTAAATAGGGTTACCACATGTCCAGCAAATGGAGGCCATTCCTCCTTTTTGTCCTCATGTCCTCTTTGAGCAGCCAAACCAGTGGTGGGTTCCTACCAGTGCAGTCCACTCTATAGCACCGGTAGTGGCCGGCTGGTGACATCACAGTACCGGTGCGGTCGGTTGCCGGTGCCTGGGTGCCGCCATTTTTTTAAAAAAAATTAATTTTTTTAAAAAAATTTTCTTCTGCGCATGCCCAGAAGCCGAGTTTCCAGCACTGCTCATGCGCTGCCTTCCTACCCCACAGTGAGTCCAAGCAGGGGGGGATGGCTGAGGGAGCGCGTGAGACATTGAAAGAATGGGCGGCAGGAGCTATCTCCATTCCCCTCCCTTCAGCAGTCCGAGAAGCCACGAACACGCGGTGATGATCCTAGGCATTTTCGCACGTTTGAGGCTTCTCGAGCTGCTGAGGGGAGGGGGAATGGGCGGCAGGACCTATCTCAGTTCCCCTCCCTTCAGCAGTCCGAGAAGCCACGCCCACCCAGTCACATGGCTGGCAAGCCACACCCACAAAATAAGCCAAGCCCAGAGAGTGGTAGTAAAAAAATTAGGAACCCGCCCCTGAGCCAAACCCTTACATTGTATGGGTCTTAGAGCACAGATATCTTAGGTTTGGATTTTTTGTTTTTTTTTTTCAGGGGGACTGTTTTTACAAGGGTAGTCGTTCAAAGGTTCTTTTTTTAAAAAACTAATCGTAAATTATCTGCTTCCTTATTTCCTTCACTTGTTAATGGAGTCAGTGACCTAAATTTACATTATTTTCTGATTCCAGCAGTCAGCTTCAATCCAATCTCTTCAAATCTGCAGCTCACATGATTCCTCACACATTTCTGTGGTGAACGCACATCATAGTTGTGTAGTATAAACCATTCTTTTTCGGTAATAATTTTAACCACTAGATGGCTCACTCCCAAAGTATTTTATTTAGCTGTACATTGCTGAAGTTGAACAAAAAGGATTGCTTAAATAGTAATATGAGCAAAAGAATCTTGATGTTCTCACAAGCATGAAAACATTGAAAATATGCAAGTGTGCAACTTCACTAAATGAAAAAAACAAACAAAGCTAAGAGATGAAGTAACCGAATTATTTGCAAGTACTATACCAGTGATGGCGAACCTTTTCGACACCGAGTGCCAAAATGGGAGCATGCGCAAACATTTTTGGCACTGAGTGTCAAAATGGGTGTGCGTGCTGAAAACCAGATAATCATCTGGTTAGGGTTAGGGACGCCCCGGCCCGCCCATCCTGGCCGACAACTATGCTCCCCTAGGAAGCAACCGCCAGGATCCCCTCTCCGTGTCTTTTGGCACGCGCGCCCATTGCTCTTGCCATTGCTGGTCTTCGCCTGCGCATGCGCGCCAGAAACCAGAAGACCAAGTGGCCGACGCGCATGCGTGCACTGGAAACAGGAAGATCATCTTCCTGGCATGCGCATGCGCACTGGGCGGCTGCTCTTCTGGTTTCTGGCGGACCCGTGCACATGAAAATCAGCTGGCTGGCGTACCAGAACCCGGAAAAGCAATGGATGACAGCTCCGGGTGCCTGGAGAGATGGCTCTGCATGCCACTTCCGGCACGCATGCCATAAGTTCGCCATCATGGTACTATACAAATAGAAGTTATGATCTGTATTGGACTTTATGCCTGTGATTTCTTGAAAATGAAATAATTTTTTAAAAGGGGAATGAAAGAGAAATGAATTTTGTATCTTTCTACAATATACTTAACCAATGACCTTAAGTAAAGCCATCTTGGTTTGTATCAATGTTAAAAGAAAGTTCATTTGAACTTGAGGGTTTTTAAAGAACGAACCAGAAAATGCAAAATTGGGGCAAAGGCTATCTTATCATAACTAGCCATTCAATCTAACTTTTTCAGGATTCAGTGAAAGTCCTGATGTTATACCAATAGTGGGGGGGGGGGTGGAGAGCAAATCCCATATTTCTGTACAGAATGAGACTCCTGTGAGATATTCTAGGCTGGTTTTCATCTCCTCATCCTTCATTATGATTTAGAGATGAGCTGTGAGAGGTGACTCCATTGAAAAAGATGTCAATTAAAATAAGACTAATTAATTTGTACATATAAATTATTGATAGGAAGAACAAGCAGAAACAAAATTGAAAGTCTAGATGTAAATCAGTCATTCTAATTCACTTTGAAACTGGCTACAATGGCAAGGGAATGAGTTATATAGTAAATATCAGGGAGGTTTTTTGGCATTTGAAAATAAGAATTATTCTGATTTAAATTGATAGGGATATCATCCAGAATGTGCTATATCGTATCTATCTATCTAACGTCTATCTATCCATTAACTTTCTTCTATTTATCTGTCTGTCTGTCTGTCTGTCTGTCTATCATCCATCCGTCCGTCCGTCCATCCATCCATCCATCCATCCATCCATCCATCCATCCATCCATCCATCCATCTATCTATCTATCATCTATCTATCTATCTATCTATCATCTATCATTTCTCTCTCTTTCTCTCTCTCTCTCTCCATCCATCCATCCATCCATCCATCCATCCATCCATTTATCTATCCCTCCTCTCTCACATCTATTTCTAATAGTTCACATGATATGCTAAAACAATGATAGGGAGATCTCAAGAATTCATATGTCTTTCCCTAAGCCTGTAACCATAGAAGGGCTTAAGCTGTGCCTAATCTCACTATATTTTTTGTCCTTTTTTATTCTTTTATAACAATAAACATGGCAGATGCTCTTTGTTTTTAAAAGAGCAAATAAACTTTCATCTACTTTTTTGGGAAGTCCTCCTGAATTTTTAGACTGAATACAATGCTCCACCATCTTATTGCCCATTTCACAAACCTCTTCAACCATGGGTCATGGGGATCTTTATTATTACTTATATCATCTAAACCAGAGGTGGGTTCCTGCTTCTGATTGCCGGTGCGGTTAATAGCTGTTGTTCGGCGCAGAGCCGAAGACGCTGCTGCCGTTCGCGGAGCGGGAGCTTTCCCCGGGCGCTTTCCCTGCCCGCATGGATGCCGCCAATTGCGTTCTTTTGCCCTCTGTGCATGCGGAACGCTTTGCGCATGCGCAGAGGGCAAAAGAACGCAAACGGCGGCGGCCATGCGGGCAGGGAAAGCGCCTGGGGAAAGCTCCCGCTCCGCGAACGGCAGCAGCGTCTTCGGCTCTGCGCCGAACAACAGCTATTAACCGCACTGGCAGGATCCCACCTCTGATCTAAACATATAGTAGGTGCCTTTTCCTGTTACTGCAAATTGGAATTTAAAACCCTAGATGGTTTACTTTGCCATCTATAAATAAAGGTAAAGGTGTCCCCTGTCCAGTCATTTCCGACTCTAGGGAGTGTTGCTCAGGGAGCAGCATTATCCAAATAAATTTCTGTGACCCTATGGCCAGCATGACTATATGCTAAGGACAGGGGTGGGTTCTAACTTATCTCGCTGCTGGTTCGCTTCCTTCACACGCGTGCAAAAAAATAAAAATGAAATAAAAAAAAAGCCAAAAGCAAGATGGCGATGCATGTGCAGTGCCGGAAACTCGGCTTCTGCACATGCACAGAAGAAAAAAAATTAATTTTTTTAAATTTAAAAATGATGGCGACGCCCACGGACCGGCACCGACTGAACGGGATCCGGGACATCATCATGAAGTCACCAGCGGGTCGCTACAGTTCGGGTGAACCGGTCCGAACCAGGAGAAACCCACCTTTGGCTAAGGCACACAGAACACTGTTACCTTCACACTGAAGTGGCACCTATTTTTCTACTGACATTTGCATGTCAATGAGCAGGAGCTGGGGCAAGTAATGGGAGCTCACCCTGTTGGGCGCCACTCAGGTCTTGGACCCGGGTGGCCAGCTTTCTAGCTGACAACCTCAATGTCTTTAACCACTGAGGCACCATGCGTCCATCTATAAATATGCATAAAAAGCCCAAAGGAATGCATACTAAAGCATCATGTGATTTTTGCAATGTGGAGAACTTCCTGTCCCTCCTTCCCCAACACAGATTTTCCATTTTTTATCCTTCAATGATTGGCTTGATCAGCATTTTTCATTAATTTAAACCTACTCAGACTTCATTGAGATCGTTGGGAGCTCCCTATTGCTAAGGATTTTTTTTCCTTTAAAGGTTAAAACATTTCCCCCCTTAAATGTCACATTAGATATCAATCTAAGCTGAGGGGAAGATAAAATTATATCACAAGACTAATTACTCCATAGTCTCCTCCAAATGTTTCTGCCAATGTGAAAGAAGGGGTATACTATTAATACATGTGAAACAATCTCGGCAATATTTCAAAATCTCGGCAATATTTCAAAAGTCTTCAGCCCTATTTAGAAGCCAGATCTGGTCTTCATATATTCTCCCTTTCATAGAACAACCTGAAACTCACTTTGCCCTGAGTTTCAAGTACAACCAATATTTCTTTCCCACATAATACAGGTACAGAACCTTTTGCACAGGTTCACCTGGTGCACCAATTGCGGCCATACTTGGAGAAGGAGGCTCTACTCACGGTCACTCACGCCCTTGTCACCTCCCGTTTGGACTACTGCAATGCACTCTACATGGGGCTACCCTTGAAGAGTATTCGGAGACTTCAGTTGGTGCAAAATGCGGCTGCATGTGCTGTGGTGGGTGCGCCAAGATACACCCATGTTACACCTATACTCCGCCAGCTGCATTGGCTGCCCACCGGTCTCCGGGTACAATTCAAGGTGTTGATCATCATCTTTAAAGCCCTTCATGGCTTAGGACCAGGTTACCTTCGGGACAGCATTTTGCCTCACACTTCCCTCCAACCGGTTAGGGCCCACAGAGCGGGTCTCCTCCAGGTCCCATCAGCAATATGCCGGCTGGCGTGCCCTGGGGGGAGGGCCTTCTCTGTGTGGGGCCCCATGCTCTGAAACCAACTTCCCCCAGAGATCCGAACCATCCCCACCCTGCTGGCCTTCCAAAAAGCCGTCAAGACATGGTTCTTCCTGCAGGCAGGGGGTTGAGACTAGTTCCATCTGAGCTCTCCCCCGGTATGTTTGGTGGTGAACATTTTTTTAAACTTTTTTAATTCTTTTAACACTGTTTTTAATCATTGTTTATTGTTCAGTGTTCTTGCACAACGTTGTACGCTGCCCTGAGTCCCTCAGGAGTAATGCGGCGTAGAAGAACCAAATAATAAATAAATAAATAATAAATACAGAAGAGTCATCCAGAAGGCCAAAGTCTTGCTTTGGTTGAAACAGACGGTATCATAAGAAACCCTGAACTCCAGTTTTGGTCTAATTCTCCTTTAATTAGTCCTTGTCTGATGTCTGCAGGAAGGGCAGAGGTACCCACTATCTAAGTGCACTGATCTCTTGTCCTGTTTTGACCGAGATGCAGGAGTTCCATGCAAATCTGTTGCTGACTTCCCTTCGAACTGTGATCTGTGACACCACAGGTCAACACCCAGGACAAACAACAGTTTAACTTGCCTGAGCTCTATATACATTCCTGATATCTGTTCCAGGCAGCACTCAAGCTGCATGTGGAAATACTGTACCATGCGCCAAACTGCCATAAATCGCTTGTATGTAAGCTTATTTATCTGAGCTCCATTGCAAGAATCCGTCAGGACAATATGAGATCTGGTGCTGAAAAAGAAGGCTGGGGATTTTCTGGCCAGAGATGAGGAAGTCTAGTCCCTGCTGAACTTTTACAACTGATAAAAGGCGATGTCTGCTGGCAGTATTCGTTTTTTTAACTAGGCCATCTGCATCCAGTCAAGAATAACTTGACTTTTGGCAAACACCATTCATCAGAATTGGCCCTGCGCAACTTTCTCTTGAGGAGTAAAACAACACAAAAGACACAAAGATGGTTAATATACTTCTCCTGGAGTCGAAGGTCAATGCTGGCATAAACAAACCAGTGTCATAGTAACACACAGAAGCATTGAAGTTCCCCCCAAGTGTTTATATGGCTGATGCCCCATCTCTTTTTTTATCAGTGGTTGTTATCATTTATTTAGCTCTGCTTTAGCTGCTCCATAAATCTTTACAGCAGTGGGGTTTTTTTATTTTTGTAATTTTTGTCATCTTTCTTATCTGCTTTTATCACCTGTTTATGTGCACTACATTTGCTGCTGCTGCTGCTGCTTCTGCTGGTGATTAAAGATTGGCTCACTCTTGCGTCCCCTGTCGCTCGGTCAACTTTAGAAAGCCTTCAGTGAAATGCACAATGGGAGATGCCTTTTGTGCTTTGCATGGAAGAAATAGTTTGAATAAATAATTCAGAGGGAAGTAATGTTGACAAAAGTTTGCAGAATTTAGGAACATCTTTATACAGAACACAGGAAGAAGTCATTGTTTTCTATTCTCCATCTATTATGTCCTGCACAGTTATGGAATATCCAAATAACCACATTGCTTTGTAGTAAATTGCAAAGGGGCAAAGAGTTTCCTATCTCAATGCACCAAGGTTAAGCCTGTGAGAGCCTCTCATTCAAGCTCATTGAATTATTCCTATGTAGAGCCTCCCTGAAACATTGCAATGGTTCTGTTGACTCTTTGCCATCTCCTTTCCTTCAATCTGTTCCTTCACCTGCTTGTGGCTTTCCTTCCCTTCTCCCATGTTGTGACAAGTTTCTTTTCAGAACATAGAACATAAAATAACAGAGTTGGAAGAGACCTTGGAGATCTTCTAGTCTGGCTGGGGAATTCTGGGAGTTGAAGTCCAGACATCTTCAAGTTGCCAAGGTTGGGAAACACTGCTCTAGTCCAATCCCTTGCTTGAGCAGGAGACCCTATACCAGAGGTCTTCAAACTTGGCAACTTTAAGTCTTGTGGACTTCAACTCCCAGAATTCTCCAGCCAACTATGCTGGAGTTTGAGAACCCCTGCCCTATACCATTTTAGACAAATGGTTGTCCAGTTTCTTTTTGAAAGCCCCCAGTGATGGAGTACATACAACCTCTGAAGGCAAGCTATTTCATTACTTGATTGCTCTCCCCGTTTGGAAATTTGTCCTTAGTTCTAGGTTGCTTCTCTCCTTGTTAGTTTCCATCTATTGTTTCTTGTCTTGCCTTTTGGTGCTTCGGAAAATTGTTTGACCCCCTCGTCTTTGTAGCAGCCTCTCAAATATGGGAACACTGCTGTCATGTCTCCTCCTGTCCTTCTTTTTCATACCCAATTCCTGTAACTGTTCTTCATATGTTTTGGCCTCCATCCCCCTGATCATTCTTGTTGCTCTTCTCTGCTCTTTTCCAGTCTTAATATCTTTTTTATATTGTGATGACCAGAACTGGATGCAATATTCCAAGTGTGGTCTTACTTAGGTTTTGTAAAGTGGTATTAGAATTTCTTTTTTTAAAAAAAAAATTGGTACTAGAACTTCAAATATTTTCTAAAGTTTAAAAAAAAATCTCCAAACTTTGGGATGGTTTTTCAAAGGCTGGTCTTCTGAAAAAAGGGTATTGTTTAGTTCATATATGATTCTAGGACTAGGGCCAGTCAGTTCTTCTTTAATAGCAAAAGATAGGACACAAACTTCTCAGCAGTTTTATACATGTCATAATGTTTTTGGCATTACTGAACACTCATTGTTCATTCGTTTATTGGATTTATGTTCTGTTTTTCTGCTCTGGCAAGTACTCAAGTCAGCTAATTAAATTAAGAAAGAAAAACAGAGGTAGAATGTTTAAAAACATAGATTGAAATCAACAATAAAGTAGGCATTAATGCTAATAATTAAAAGCTTGATAAAAAAGATAAACATCTTCTGAACATTAAGAGATTCTAAATGCTTACTTAATCTGTAAGCAGAGTAGGAAAATGTGTTCTCCTATATGCCAAAAAAGATGGGTTTTGGACAATAACATCTTCAAAAGAAATTTTCTTGCCGATCTTAACAGCCTGGCAGGTTTACAGCAGGACAGATGGTCAGATAAAATCAGGCCATAAGCTGTTAAGGCCTTAAAGGTAATATCAGCACCTTAAACTGTGCCTAGCAAATAACTAGTGACCAAAGCTGATCTTTTAGCTGAGTATCTTATGATTTTTGGAAAGTTTATTTCTTCAATTTATATGGTGACCCATTTTGCACTAGCAACTGTGAGCAAGAATAAAAGCATCAATATAATCATAAATAAAAGTGCACAAAAATTATTATTATTATTATTATTATTATTATTATTATTATTATTATTATTATTATTATTATTATTATTATTATTATTATTATTATTATTATTATTATTATTATTATTATTATTATTAACAACAACAACAAAATAATAATAATAATAATAATAATAATAATAATAATAATAATAATAATAATAATAATAATAATAATAATAATAATAATAATAATAATAATAATAATAATAATAATAATAATAATAATAATAATAATAATAGCAGCAAGACGGTTTCACTTGAACACTCTGCAACAACATCTTTAACACCCTCAAACAACAACATCTGGCTTATTCCAGGTCCTTGGGATGGATAAAATGTCAAATCCAGTCTAAATATCTGGCGGACTATGTGAACAACCATAAACAAATAATAATAAAAAACATGGTGCCTAAGACCATCCCTGTGCCTTCAAACACTTAATGGCTTAATTGCTGCTGTATATTTTGCACTAAGTGCAACTTCCATATGCTTTTCAAGGTAGCCTCACATGTAGCAAATTGCTATAGTGAAGACTTAGTGACAGAGATCAATGCACAAAGTTAGGACTTCTCTACACAAGGGCTTTTCAGCAGTTCAAAAACATCATTATACCTGCCCAGTCATAAGATGCTGGCTGATTACAGTACCTGAGCTGCATAAATCCAAAGATT
This sequence comes from Diadophis punctatus similis, assembly GCA_023053685.1. Lineage (NCBI taxonomy): Eukaryota > Metazoa > Chordata > Lepidosauria > Squamata > Dipsadidae > Diadophis > Diadophis punctatus. The sequence continues at coordinate 243,687,918 of JALIGW010000001.1, forward strand.
ACTAGATGGCAACAAAGAGCTACAGAAACTTCTACCCCACCCAGACATTTATCATCCAGTCTGGAAACTCTGGTAAAAAATACAACCAAACATGCCAGGCATGATGTATGTGTCTGAGTGAGATGAGGGAGTAAGCAAACAATGATAGTGTGTGAGGAAAATATGTACAATAGAATTTTTATAATAGAATAGAACTGGAAAGGACCCTGGAAGTCTTCTAGTCCAACCCTCTGTTCAAGCAGAAGAACCTATGCCATTTCATACAAGTGGCTGTCCAGTCTCTTCTTAAAAACCTCCAGTGATGGAGCACCCACAACTTGTGAAGGCAATCTGTTCCACTGGTTAGAAATAGCAATAGCACTTTGACTTATATATCGTTTCATAGTGCTTTACTATGCTTTAGACATAGTCCTGTCTAAGCGGTTTACAGAGTCAGCATATTGCCCCCAACAATCTGGGTCATCATTTTACCAAACTCAGAAGGATGGAAGGCTGAGTCAACCTTGAGCCAGTGAGACCCAAACTGCCAAACTGCCAAACTGCTGGCAGGCAGTGATCAGCAGAAGTAGCCTGCAGTACTGCATTCTAACCACTGTGCCACCGCGGCTCATACAGTTAATTGTCCTCACTGTTAGGAAGTTTCTCCTTAATTCCAGGTTGCTTCTCTTCTTGATTAATTTCCATCCATTGCTTCTTTTTTGCCATCAGGTGCTTTGGAAAATAAGTTGGCCCCTCTTCTTTGTGTCAGCTCCTCAAATACTGGACTACTGCTATACTGTGTGTGTATATATACTGTATGTCTGTGTGTATATAGAACCGTGTCCTCAGAATTAAGATAAAGAAAAGGGTGTGTTGTAGAATTTTGATAATAGTCTTCCTTAGAAACAGCATTGGTTAGCTAACTTATCCAAAATGCCTTAAATAAAGGCTAGACTCCTGTCACCCTCATCACTACCATTACCACTACCATCCTGGCCTGCTGTGATGAGGGACAAGCAGCACACCAGAGATTGCCCTCCTTTAACCTCATTTTTGCTTGCGGTTATTGGAGAAAGGGAAAGAGAAAAGAAAAAATAGGCATTATTTGACAATTATTGGACAATGTAGATATTCAGATGACATGGTATATTTGTACTTAAGAAAAAGTCCCTCATCAAAAGCTGTTGAGGAAGCTCAAGATATTTGAATTAATAGATATGCCCACTACTGTTTAAATTAATTGACTAAAAGTCAGCAAACATTGTAAAAATAAACGGACTCCAATATATTATTTTTAGAAGCAAGAAGATTCTCTCAAAGCGTTGGACTTCTTGTTCTGCATCTGAAACATAACTGATAGATCAGTTCAGTACACTAGAAGAATGCAGGACAGAAGGCAAAGAAAATAGCATTTAAAAACTCATCAGTTGAAAGAAGACTGTCTTTTCAAGTAAAAGTAATATTTGGATTTTGCATCCAATATATTTGTGTTCAAGTACTACAGGTGCTCCATTCTTAGTATGCTGTTTAACATCTCAGTTTTCAAGAATTCATCTGGATCTAGGGCTGTGTGTAGAGTGGAGCGCCCTAAACCAGATGTTGCATTGGACCAGTGGTGGGTTGCTCCCAGTTCGGCAAACTGGTAGCGGCGGCGGTGGGAGGCTCCGCCCACCCACCCTGGACATTCCGCCCACCTGCCCGGGACGCTTCTGCGCATGTGCAGAAGTGTCACATGCACTAGCACACGCACAAACCAGTAGCGACGGGATGTAGAACCCACTACTACATTGGACCCACAAATTCTCTGGCCTGGGAGTAGAAAATATTGTGTCATAACAAAAGGAAATTCTTAATTTTCTTATTAAGATACTATTATAGATATAAAAATCACATTGTTAAAGTGAAATGTGTTAATTGATTCTACATTACGTAGGTGTGATTTACCTGTATAAATTAAAGTTGGGGGGGGGAACCTCATTATTCCCAACCAAAATCACATTTGGATGGAATGGAAATATATGTAGGAAAAGTAATGACTTCTACAGCTGAAGACATAGCAGAAAAGTTACCTTTATCAAGGAAGCGATTAGCGTGCAACAATAGTGACAGTGACAGAAGATATACATGTATAGGAAAAAGAAGAATATTTAAAATAACTAAACTGATCATACTGATTGTTTTTGGGAATCAAACACAAATGTTAAACATGGAAATTGTCTCCATAATATCTGTATCAGATCTAGGAATGGTTACTTGAAGCAAGCATCAGTGTATTTATGAAACTTGTGGAGTGCATACTTACTGTTAGAGCTACAGGCTCAGGGCCAGGTTACCTTCGGGACCGCATCCTGCCGTAAACCTCCCTACGACCGGTTAGGGCCCACAGAGTTGGTCTCCTCCAGGTCCCGTCGACCAAGCAATGCCGGTTGGCGGGGCCGAGGGGAAGAGCCTTCTCTGTGGGAGCTCCCTCCCTTTGGAACCAACTCCCTCCAGAGATCAGGACTATCCCCACCCTGCTGGCCTTCCGTAAAGCAATAAAAACCTGGCTCTTCCTGCAGGCGGGGTGAAAGTGAGACCAATTAGACTATATATGGGTCTCCCCCCTGGTTATGAATGCTAGATTTTTATAAAACTTTTGTAGTTTTTAATTGTTATGATTTTATACTGATAAATGGATTTGACATGTTGTTAGCCGCCCAGAGTCCCCCGGGAGTTGGGCGGCATACAAATATATATATATATATATATATATATATATATATATATATATATATATATATATATATATATATATATATATATATATATATATATATATATATATATATATATATATATATATATATATATATATATATATATATATATATATATATATATAAATATATATATATATATATATATATATATATATATATATATATATATATATATATATATATATATATATATATAAATAAATAAATAAATAAATAAATAAATAAATAAATCAGATTAAATTATTCTGGCAGGACAAACTACTGGATATAAACAGAGAACAAATTCTGCTCCTTTCTAACACTGAAGATGTTATTTAGCAAGGTAATGAAATATCTGCAAGAAAACAACCAAGTTCAGAGAGCACCAAGAACCCCTCATTTCAACCCCAAGCGACAAATATATTCTGCTGCTATATATTAATATTTGTTATAGGAATTTTTCTTATAAAAATAGGAAATAATACCACCTTCATGAAAATCCTTCAGTGCTTTCAAGGTAAAGCACTTCTGTGGTCTAATTAACCATGCTTTTTGAAAAACAATATTCAGTAAAATTTCCTTGACCGCTAACTACTTTTTAAATACTTTAAATAATTACTTTATAACTAAATCTCACCTTATTGAGATTCTCACAAAAGGCTTAACAGCTGTCTGGAAAAAGACACACTGGTGAATCAATTGTTTTTCCTTTCTCCTGAAGTGCCATAGTAATTTATGGGAATTAGACTCTAGGTAAGATAACTGTAGTGGACATAATGCAAGAAAGTCCATCAAGTACAGTTTGCCATATTGTTGATTCTTTGAGATGTTGTGATGCAAATTACCTTTAAGGGATAAGAGCTTTACTGGATGAGTGGTTGTATAGAATTGTCTTACTAAATCACTGGAATACTAGGTCATTATCACTGATAGTGGAGACAGTCAACATCTGTGTCCAAATGCCTAGCCAGTGAACTGAAAGAAAGCATGCATGTGCCAGAGAGGAACAAAATTAAACAGTGAAGCAATGCTTTCTAAGTTGTCCAACTTCCGGGTCATATACCCTCCTCCCCCAGCCTGCTTTTTGGCATTAAAAAAATCTACTCTGTGCTTAGTATCAGTATATTTGGGATGTTGTTATCTATTTCTACTTCCTTTCCCGCTTGCAAAGTCTATTAATTTTATATGTACTTGCAAACTATGTTAGTGTTGGCAAACCGAGGTTAAAAATAACAACAAAAACATTCCCAAGTGTACTAAACAATTTGCCTTCCAGTTGAAGAGTTTATGTATTAAAAAGGTTAGTTTTTTTTAAGGCCTTCAAGTAGAGCTCAGCTCCATGACGTCTTCATGGAATTATCCATGTATTTTATTTTTTTCAGCGACAACATGGAGGTGGCTTCCATTAACTTCCAGGATGCTTTTTCAACTTCCTAGTCTAGCCAGGATTTTTTTCTGATCCTATGCTATCTAAGAACTATCCAGTCAATCTCTATTTTGAAATTTTGAGAGCACTAAGATTAATATCTTATTGTTAGAGTTTCTATTTATTTGGGGGGGAAAATGACATTGAAGAAAGTTTATTTTATATAAAAGCTTTGCATAACTTGGGGTTTGTTCTCGTTCTCATCTCTCTTGGCCCTAGGAAGCAGACAATGGTAAGCTGAAAAACCTTACCAAGAAAACTGCAAGAACTTGTCTAAGTAAGGGCCAACACTGACTTGAAGTCACATGCATAAAAAAGAAATAATAATTATACATATCTTGAGTTGTGTTAAATTTCTAACACAGATTAAAGCAGCTGCTGAATTAGTTCCCATATTTGTCTGCTGACACGTAGTCATGATATGATGATTAGAAATGTTTTAGATCATGTAAATATTCTTTTTCCCTAGCACAGTAAAATGGTGTTAACAGAATAGATTAGATTAGATTAGAATAGAATAGAATAGATTAAATTAGATTAGATTAGATTAGATGATTGATAGATAGATAGATAGATAGATAGATAGATAGATAGATACATAGATAGATAGATACCTTGATAGATAATAGATAGATGATAGATAGATAGATAGATATTTTTTTTTTTATTTTTATTTATTTTTGTCAAGTACATGTTGGTAATATACATAGATATAACATTGTTTATATACATAAGATGGGTACTGATAAGAGGGAACATTAGGACAGGGATGGTAGGCACGCTGGTGCACTTATGCACGCCCCTTACTGACCTCTTAGGAATCGGGTGAGGTCAACAGTGGACAGTCTAAGGGTAAAGTTTTGGGGGTTTGGTGACAAAACCACAATGTCAGGTAGTGAGTTCCAGGCATTTACCACTCTGTTGCTAAAGTCGTATTTTCTACAGTCAAGTTTGGAGCGGTTCACTTTGAGTTTGTATCTGTTGTGTGCTCGTGTATTGTTGTGGTTGAAGCTGAAGTAGTCATTGACAGGAAGGACGTTGTAGCAGATAATTTTATGAGCTATGTTTAGGTCGTGCTGAAGGCGACGTAGTTCTAAGCTTTCTAAGCCCAGGATTTCAAGTCTGGTTGTGTAAGATAGATAGATAGATAGATAGATAGATAGATAGATAGATAGATAGATAGATAGATAGATAGATAGAGAGATAGAGAGATAGAGAGATAGAGAGATAGAGAGATAGAGAGATAGAGAGATAGAGAGATAGAGAGATAATAGAGAGAGAGATGATAGATAGATACCGTAGATAGATAGATAGATGATAGATAGATAGATAGATAGATAGATAGATAGATAGATAGATAGATAGAAGATAGATAGATGATAGATAGATGATAGATAGATGTTAGATAGATAGATAGATAGATAGATAGATAGATAGAGAGATAGATGATAGAGAGATAGAGAGATAGATGATAGATACTGTAGATAGATAGATGATAGATAGATAGATAGATAGATAGATAGATAGATAGATAGATAGATAGATAGATAGATGATAAATAGATACCGTAGATAGATAGATGATAGATAGATAGATAGATAGATAGATAGATAGATAGATAGATAGATAGATAGATAGATAGAGATAGACAGACAGACAGACAGACAGACAGACAGACAGACAGACAGACAGACAGATAGATAGATAGATGGATGATAGGACCTTCAAGTGTTGACCCCCAGATCAATCCCTGCAGTTTTCCTGGCAGATTTTTTGCCATTGCCTCCTTCCTAGGACTGAAAGTAAGTGACTGGTCCAAAGCCACCCAGTTGGCTTCTCACCTAAGGCACAACTAGAATTCATGATTTCCCAATCTCTAAGTTATTATCTTGACCATTCCACCAACTGGTTCTTACAATTTTATATTACTTGCTTTTAACTTGTTTATAAATGATTCAGGGTTCAAAGTCAGCAGTGAGGTGTGTATAAAGAAAATAATGTAATTCAGTATAAGGAATGATCTGGACTGTAAGGAATGCAGTATAAGTGATGCACATCAGAAAAACAAATTCAATTTTCATTTATATGACAATGAGGTCTAAGGTGGCAGTGACTGATCAGTAAAAGATTTGGGGATTGCTAAATGAAAATATACCCAATGTGTGTCAGCAGTAAAATGGCAAATTCTGTAATCAGAATCATCTCACAGCTGTGGCTAGGGGAGCCTTTGCACAGGTTAGCCTGGTGCACCAATTGCGACCATACTTGGAGAAGGAGGCTCTACTCACGGTCACTCATGCCCTTGTCACCTCTCGATTGGACTACTGTAATGCGCTCTACATGGGGCTACCCTTGAAAAGTATCCGGAGACTTCAACTGGTGCAAAATGCGGCTGCGTGTGCTGTGGTGGGTGTCTCAAGATACACCCACGTAACACCCATACTCCGCCAGCTGCATTGGTTGCCCATTGGTCTCCAGGTACAATTCAAGGTGTTGATCATCATCTTTAAAGCCCTACATGGCTTAAGTCCAGGTTACCTCCGGGACTGCATCCTACCTCATACTTCCCTTCGACCGGTTAGGTCTCACAGAGTGGGTCTCCTCTGGGTCCTGACAGCCAAACAATGCCGGCTGGCGGGACCTAGGGGGAGGGCCTTCTCTGTAGGGGCCCCTGTTCTCTGGAACCAACTTCCCCCAGAGATCCGAATTATCCCCACCTTGCTGGCCTTCCGAAAAGTCATTAAGACATGGCTCTTCCTGCAGGCAGGGTGATTTTTGAGACAACTTTCCCCCATGTATGCATGGTTTTGTATGTTTTTTTAAAACTCTTTTTAAATTGTTTTTAATAATTTTATTGTTTGGTTGTTCCTTGAAATGTTGTACGCCACCCTGAGTCTTCAGGGAGTAGGGTGGCATAGAAGAACACTAAATAAATAAATAAAATAAATAAATAAATTAAGAAAAGGAATGAAAATGGTTGCTGAAATGAAAATTGGGTATGTCTAGTCTAATGAAAAGAAGGACTAGGGGTGACATGATAGCAGTGTTCTAATATCTAAGGGGTTGCCACAAAGAAGAGGGAGTCAATCTATTGTCCAAGGCCCCTGAAGACAGAACAAGAAACAATTGATGGAAACTAATCAAGGAGAGAAGCAACCTAGAACTAAGGAAATTTTCTGACAGAATAATTAACCAGTGGAACAACTTGCCTCCAGATGTTGTGAATGCTCCAACACTGGAAGTTTTTAAGACAAGATTAGACAACCATTTGTCTGAAATGGTATAGGGCCGTGATGGCGAACCTATGGCACGGGTGCCACAAGTGGCACGCGGAGCCATATCGGTGGGCACGCGAGCTCAGGTCTGGCGTGCATGTGTGCACCAGCCGGCTGATTTTCGGGCCTTCTGGGCCCACTGGGAGTCGGGAAACAGGCTGTTTCCAGCCTCCAGAGGGGGTGGGGAAGGCCGTTTTCGCCCTCCCCAGGCTCCTAGAAAGGCTCTGGAGCCTGGGGAGAGCGAAAAATGGGCGTGCCATTGCATGCTGGGAGAAGGGGGGTCATGCGTGCATGTGCGGGGGTGCATGGAATTATGAGTGTGGGCACACACACACGTGATCCCCCACATTCCCCCCCCTTTTGGCACGCGAACCAAAAAAGGTTCGCCATCACTGGTATAGGGTTTCTTGCCTGAGTGGGGGATTGGACTACAAGGCCTCTAATGTCCATTCCAACTCTATTATTCTGTTATTCTTAAAATAAAACTGCCAAAATAGCTGTGACCTTATGTACATTAATTATGCATGTGGTATACTTTTGTTACTGAATCCTGAAGAGATTAGTATGGCTGAAAAAGATATAGAAGACGGTAACAGAAATGATTAGGGATTACAGCAGCTCCCATATGAGAAAAGGCAAACGTGTGGGAGATTTAGAAAAAAGTAGATTAGAGGAAAGATTTAATGCATTCATATAAAACTACGGTAGGCATGACATAGGAAATGTGGATAGCATTGGTTTTTCTTCTTCTTCTCTTTCTATATAACCCAGAGCTACCCACTGAAGCTTATATGGAGAGATTCCAGACTGATAAAAGGATCTTATTTACACAATACATAACTGTTGTGGAGATGACCACCCATTGTATTGTTTTAAACTAGACAAATTAATGGTAGGTGTAGCTATCAATTTCTATTAGTCTCGATAGCTGTCAATTGCCACCTGGATCAAAGGTAGCATATCTTAAATATCACCAGATTTGCAGGATGCTGTCACACTTGTGTCTTATGAGCTTCCAGACTATCTGTTGACCACAAGGCAACACAGAATGTTTGATTAGATAGGTCTTTGGCTTGATCCAGTAGGTTTTTTCTCATGTTCTTATGATCCAAGAGACACAAGCCTAGTAAATTTAGAATATATGTGGAGGATACCAGAAGCATAATGGGGGTATCCTATATCATTGTTTTCTGGTGTTGTTAATTATATTTTTGCAATCTGGAGGAAAGACATGTTTTACATAAATATTGTAAGATTTTCAGTGTCTTCTCTCCTAAATACTGCATTTTTCGGAGTATAAGACGCACCTTTTTACTCCCAAAAAGAGGGTCAAAAACTGGGTGTGTCTTATACTCCGAATGTAGCCCCACCCTCCTCCAGCAAGTGAGAGGTGCCTCAGAGACAAGGCTGGGAAAGAGGGCTGAGATTACTGGGAGGAGGGTCGGGGCACAGCCTGAGGAACGAACCTCTTCGGGATGGTCTGGGGGGGATTTGTCCGGTGGCTTCGGCGAAAAAGCAATGTGAGGAACCGCCGCCACTGCCTAAGCCCTCTCCGTGCCCGGGAGCCAAGCCAAGCAGGAGCCCCAAAATCAAAACATCCCTCCTTTCCAGCCATCGCTGCCTATTGGCCCAATTCTCTGATGCAATTTGACAGCCATGCGCCCTCATGAAAATGCGGGGACGGTGGTTTTCGGCCAGTTCCAAGCGCTGCCAAGACCGAAAACGTGAGGCTTATTTTTGCCAATCCCCATTGCCTGGAACAGCGTGTTTCAGGCGGCTGATCTGGCCAGGAGGAAAGAGAAGTCTGCGGAGAAGGAGGAGGCCACGCGGCTCTGCAATGTGCATCAGGGAATCAAGGGAATTGAGGAGGAAAGCATTTTCTGGTGGCAGTGCTGGCTGGAACTGGCCACCGCCTGAAACGCGATGCACTTTTTTTGCCTCCGCACGCCCCATTTTTGGAATCGGGAAGGGGACCATGGGTCTGCTGCCCGAAAACACTTTCCTCCCCGCCAGGCAGATCCCCCCAGACTTCTCTTTCCTCCTGGCCAGATCCTTTGCCTGAAACACGCTGCTAGCCGCCTTGCCTTATACCTCCTGCGCAACGCCTGCTTCTCCACCAAGTCACGACCTCTGCACTTCCCTGGACCACTCACCGTGTTTACGAGATGGCAGGCTTTCAACCCCTATGGCTATAGGTAGGAAGACGGGGGCATCGCGGGAGTGGAGCCTTCAGTGCCAAGTCCCTCTTCTGCCCCCATGAAAATTATCCCCCACCCCATTCACTCATTCCAGATAAAGTAGGGTGATAGGGTTTGTTTTAAACAAAAAAATCTGTGCTGCTTGTTATCAAAATCCGAGTGGAAGTGAGAACCCCGCTGATCCTGATGGTGGTAGGCAAAGCCAGAATTTCTTTTTTCTTTGTTTTCCTCCCCCAAAACTAAGGTGCGTCCTATACTCCGGTGCGTCCTATACTCTGAAAAATACGGTAGGTTTCAGTCATGTTTAGGAATGCTGAGTTGTAGTGATAAAATAATTCAGAGAATCCTGCACTCAGGATTGAGAAGACTAGCTGGTCCATAAATTCAGTGCTAAAATTAATATGGAGCTTTAGCTCTGCGTTATGGTATATAAGGAAGTGTCTCCCTTGTTTACAGAGTTTCTACTTCTGGAATGAAAAAATGCACCAGCAAGTACCATGCAATGATTTCACCTCTTGACAGAAACCAAAGAGATTGAACTGAGACATGATACATCTGCTTTACGACTTTTAATTGCCTTTGTGTGACCCAGTTCATACCAAGCTCTCTCAAAGCAGAGGCCCTTGCTATGCCCCACTGGAATAAATCTCGATCAGAGATGCTCTGCTTAAGAAAACACCACCACCTAAAATAGCAGCACTATTTCTTCTTCACATAAATCTTGCAGTGCTTATGGGTGACCTGAGAAAGTGAGATGGTGAGAATTCCGCTGCCTGGTCAATGGTTTGTTAAAGTTTTTTGGGGAAAGAAGAAACCTATTACTAGACACAAGATTCCTTCAGTAATAAATTACAGGAACTTCCATCTGCAAATAGCTTTGGGGGCACAATTCTCATTCACTTCAACAGATTAAGTCAACTGAAGATAGGGTTGCAGATGGCCATTTATTGCAATCTGCCAGATTGGTTCCCAGAGTGTATGTCTTGATAAACTTGATAAATGAAGTCTTTAATAGTTTTCTAACCAAAGGAAAATGTAGGACTGGGTGTACCTGTGTATCCCTAAATTTTATATCAATACTGAGAGTCAGGTAGCATTCATACATTACATTACATTGCATGGTGTAGTTATTGTTTGAAAGGAAATGATTGTAGATCATATTTGTGATTATTAAGGTTTGTCACTTGGTTTATTTAAATTTGGTAAGCTGGTAAAGAAAATGTTGGTAAATAATGAAGCAAAATTACTCGTAAGTGCTATTAAGTGAAGGGAGAGAGGAAAAAAACCTCTCTTGCACTTTATTTTCAGCCAGTTCTCCAAACTACACAAGCAATTAGCTAATGGTTTGGGTGAACTGCTGCGAACCAACTGAATCCCACCACAGGATATACACACACTCACAAACTGGTGCTTACTTAAGTTTTCTCCTTAGTTGGTCTTAGTTTGATATAACTTACTCATTGGCCTTAAGGGTGGCTTTTTTACCATTTAAAACTGTAAATACATTAATTTCATGCATTTCTCTTATTTTTGTATTTTGTAGCTCATTAAGCTACAAGGGAGTGTGCAAGTTGGTATATTAGTAATTAGGCAGTATCATTGGAAAGTTTGGGAGGATAGGGATCAGACCAATTGCTCTGGCAAGGAATTCCTGAGAACTTTGAGAATGCTATGCAAGTAATCTGTGCCTGAACAAGTGGTTGCAGTGATTTTTTTAAAAAAAAAGCTTGTTGGAAACCTCTGCACAAATTTTGTCGCTGAATTTCCCAGGAAATGTCATCCTGTTCTTTACAAGTCCATCATGCCTTTATTAGAGATGTGTATGAAGTAGAAAGTACGTTTTGTTCTGCACATGTAACAATTCAATTGTAGCTCAGAATTTTGGCTGAAATGAACTTGTATCATCTCAGTTGTTCTGAGTTTCAGCTGTGGGAAATTTCTGAAGGGTCTTGTGACAGGCAAGCCTGCTGCATGTCCCTCTGCTCTTCTACACAGCCTGGGCAACAACACCTACAAATTGTGCCCTTTTTCTCAGTCTCTTCATCCTCACCATCCTCTAAACCAGTGTTTCCCAACCTTGACAACTTGAAGATGTCTGGACTTCAACTCCCAGAATTCCCCAGCCAGCATTCGCTGGCTGGGGAATTCTGGGAGTTGAAGTCCAGACATCTTCAAGTTGCCAAGGTTGGGAAACACTGCAAAACCACCATCAATTCTTCTCCCTCATTTTCTCAGTAATTTCGTTCCCCTATTTCCCTACTTCTGCTATCCAAGAGACACATCAAAATCTCTTAACCTCGTCCCATTCTTCCCACAGTTTTTCCCTATCTCCCCACAATTGCAACCCACAATGATGTTTTCAGCTGTATTTTTCATCACCTTTCAAAGTATTTTCACCGTAACATTCATACCTTGGTTCTCTCTGGGTCCACATGGAACACCTGTACTTTGATTGAGACATGGTCTCCCTAAAAGGATTATTCCTTGCATGGAACGTATCCATGAAATGTTTTGAACATCCTGAGCATTTATGTTTTTTTTTTCTCATGTTAGATGATGGGAGTGAGAGCTTTGATGTTTACCTATATAAGAATCAGAGTGAATTGGTATCAGTTCCAATAAGTAAACTAGACCAGGAAATCAATTCCACTAGAATTGTGGACTACCTATGACAACCATTCTTGACAAATGTATCTTTTCTTTTATGTACACTGAGAGCATATGCACCAAAGACAAATTCCTTGTGTGTGTCCAATCACACTTGGCCAATAAAGGATTCTATTCTATTCTATTTTAGAAGGCTAAAAATATTTTTTTATTGAGATTGACTATAACAACATAATCTTGCACATCTGATTGTTCCGTATCCCTTCCTCCTTCTTATAGTTTAGCAAATTGGGAAGGTGTTTGTTTGAGCTCTTTGGAATGTCATCTCATTCCAGATTTTTTTTTAAAAAAATGCTTAAGCCTTTTTTGCTCAAGAAACACCCCCCCCCGGCATATTAGCTCTCTTTAGAGAATGAAGAAGGTAATCTTGAGTCACCACAGACACATACACGGGAAGTGACTTTCAGAACTTGGACTATGTTTGTAAAATTGATCAGAAAATACTTGCAAATTTCCTTTAAATTGAATCACAAAACACTGGAGTGTCTTTTTAGACATTCTATCACACATGCTGGTTTTCTCATTTTGGGAATGTAATTTATACGATAGGACATAGCAATGGACAAGAAACTAAGTGTGATACTTGGTTGGTTTTGCTAAAATATGATTGATAGTAACTGAAGCGTCTTAAAAAGAACTGTTTCCATTTCTCCTAAATACTTCCTAAATGTCATGTGCTATCTTAGGAGATATGATTAAAAAACGTAATATGTTTATTCAAAGAAATAAAGTTTTTTTCCTCCCCAATGTTATCTTTGCTGAATGAAAGCTATTCATTCCCTTTAATACAAAGGGATCAAGCATGATTCAGCTATCAAATATGTACTGCAAAGCAATAGAAAAATATGTGTATTTTAATGAGAGCCTGCACTAATCTTTCATCACAATGTTTGCTCTTTTTTCTGTTACGATATGTACAATGCGTTCTCAGTTTTAGTGGGTGACTTCTCTACCCTCTTTAATTTCTTAGTATGCATTTGATTACTGTACATACAGTACATATGAACCAGTGGTGGGTTTCAGCAGGTTGTGACCAGTTCTGGAGAACCAGTAGTGGAAATTTTGAGTAGTTCGGAGAACCGGTAAATACCACCTCTGACTGGCCCCATCCCCACCTATTCTCTGCCTCCTAAATCCCAGCTTATTGGGAGGGAATGGGGATTTTGCAGTAACCTTCCCTTGGAGTGGGGAGGGAATGGAGATTTTGCAGTATCCTTCCCCTGCCACGCCCACCAAGCCACGCCTAACAAGCCACACCACGCCCACCAAGCCATGCCCACAGAACCAATAGTAAATTTGTTTGAATCCCACCACAGTTATGAACCTGCCCAGCTGCCATGACTTTATTTTGTGTGCTGTAGTTTTGCGGTGCTACCTTCAAAAAGAGGAAAATGAAAGATCCAGCAAACTGCAGGCCACTGATGTCTGTAGCTTTATAGAGATGTACTTGTAAATACCTTGAAAATAGTAGGATAACTCTCAAACATCAGCAAGGATCTGTCAAGAAGAAATCTTCCCATCTAATCTCATTTTAATTGGGTAATTTGCTTAATAGATTGTGAAAATGCTGCAGACATATCTTGGCTTCAGCAACAGATTTGACAGAATATTCCATGACATCAAATATAGATTGGACTGCAGGACACTTAAGTGGATATATGGCTGACTTGAAAATTATGGTTGAAGAATATTAATCAATGGCTTCTCATTCAATCGGAGAAAGGTGTCAAATGAGTGTCATAATTATTACTCCTGGATCTTCTAATGTACAAGATGGCATTAATGGTTTGGATGATGGGATTAGGTGAGCATTGAGGCTAGACAAGCACGATGTTCTTCCCTAGGAAATAAAAATCAAATACATTGCTTTAGAAAGGTAGATACCTGGCTTGGCAATAGTATTTGAGGCATGATTAGATTGCTTTATTCATGGTCAGAGATCAAACATCTTTTATACATTATCTACCATTAAAGTACAAGAAAAAGTAGTGAGGAAGGACAGACAATAGGAAAATAACCTGAATGATGTACTACAATTAGTGATATAGGTCCAAAGGATATATGCAGAATTTTCTGTGTCAGGATATTAGGCCACTTTTCCCTTTATCTGTATTCTGCCATTTAGTGAAATTATTTCCCTTTAAACAAGCATTTGATATTAGGTTTTTGTCTATTCACTGCTTTTGGCTTGTAAATATATTTTTATAATTTTAATGGTTTGGTTTCTGAACCACAGAACGTTAAAATAATATAACTGAATTCTGAATTCAGTTTTGTTATTAAATTTTACTCCAACGTTGATGTTCAGAGAATATGCTCAGTACATTGGGGCAATCAGCTATTTTTAGGTACTCATTGTTGACTTAAGTTGATTTGGCTATGGTCCAAATCCAACATTAAGTGGGCAGACATCCACTCACATAATTGGAGTCTCCCCTTTCCTCTTCTTTCCTGCACCCTTTTGGAACCACAACTTTTGAAGCAGAAAGGGAGAAGGCAGGAAGAAACGGCATGCAATTTGAGTATTTCGTTGCTACAACATTCTTTGCCTGGAATGGTTGGGTTTTCCTATCCAGTGAGATGCGTTGATCTCACAAGGAAGAGCAGTGGACAAGAAGTAATAGGTGGAAGATCATTAAAGAGAGAACCAACCAACCAAGGTAAAATTTCCTGGCAGTGAGAACAATTAATCAGTGGAACAACTTGCCCACAGAAATTGTGGGCACTCTAACACTGGAAGTTTTCAAGAAGAGATTGGAAAACCATTTGTCCAGAATGGTATAAGGTATCCTACTGAAGCAGGGGGTTGGACTTGAAGACCTGCAAGGTTCCTTCCAACCTTGTTATTCTATGTTCAGCATGGGTGCAAAATTTACTCTATGGAAATCAGCTGTTCTGAATCTAAGATTATTCTTGAGACAAGTTTATTTTACTTGAGTATTTGCAACAATACACATTGTAGTATAAAGAAACCTCAGTGACAAAGGAAAACTAGGGGTTTTAGCACTACTCCTTGGATTGTTTAGTCAAACGAGAGTGAGGAAATGTTTCCTAGGGGTTCATGAAAGAATGAAGATTTATTTATTTATTATTTATTTTATTTTAGTGTTCTTATATGCCGCCCTACTCCCTGGGGATTGTGGTATGTACAACTCAACCCATCTGAGTTTGTAATTTACTAAATTACAGTATAAAAATACTTCGTGGCCACAGTTTGATCTAGAAAACCAGGCTGTGGCTATTTTCCCCAATAATAATAAATTAAAAGTACCCCATCACTTAAGTTTTGAAATCTTAGAGTTTATTGAAGTGAAGCCAGAGTCAGTTCCAAGAGGGATATACCCTTGTTTTTATGATATAAATCAGACGTTTAATGTATGTGCCTGTTAATTTTTCCAATGCAATTGCAAAATACAGTAAAAAGCTGATGTTTCAGAACAGGGAGGATATTCATAATGTATAGAAAAATCATACTTCAAGACAAGCTTCTTTACCTTACTGTACCTCCAATGGTGTCAGCCCTGGAGGCCATCTATTTATTTGGATCTTCAAGGCTGCCACACTTAGTGCTGTGGGAAACCGGGAGGGGGGATTGCAGGGAGTTGAGAGGGATATCTAGCCATAATAACATTCCTTTCTCTGAAAGCCAAGGACATTTGGCCTGCACCTGGAGTGGCGTGACTGGGAGGCATCTCCAGTTGGGAAGGTGCATTGATTGGACCATGTGATGGGCATGTGGGTACAGGGGAAGGGACTTGGGCTTTCTTATGGGTGGGGAAAACCCAGAAGCTTTCAGATTCGGGTTTTCCCAGATGTGCCAATATGACATCTCTAATAAAATGGAACTTTGAGGAACTTCAAGCCTCAGAGTCTTCTTTGGTTGGGAGGGGGGGGGGAGTGTTACTTGGAACTCTGACAAATGGATTGTATTACACCCTGATCATGCGCAACATTTTGAGAATTTTCTCAGAACCAGGGTGCAACACATTTAGAGGGTAATTGAGTTGTTATTCCATTGAGTTAAATCTTGGATAAGTGAATATGAAGAAGACATAAAAGATGAACATAGCCAGCATTTTTATTATGGAGTTTAGCTGTTTAAAAGGCAGCAGACCCTTGGCTGACTATACAATCGCAGAGTTTTGAAAGGGAAAACTTTTATTTCAATTCCAGAAGTTGTTTTGAGGGAGGCGTGAGAGGCAGAAAAAGAGATAACTTGGAAATTAAAAAGCTCTTTCAGGAAACAACAAGCCCATGTTGTCTGAAGGAGCTGTGCTATGCAAACTTGAGTGCCACCTACTGGTATTATAATACCTATTTACTGGAGATCTTCCCAGAACCTTTTAACAAATTTCTTTTCCCAGAAATTGGATTGGATTGTCTGAGAGCTTTCTCTGTGATTTATGAAAGTGCTCAAATTGTTTTTTTTTATTACTCTTACTCAGATCAAAACTCTTACTAAAAGAGCCTAAAAGACAAAAGAGTTCACTGAAAATATTTTAAGTTACTCCCATTGATTTAGTTTCAAATTTATCCCATTCTTCATTATATTTTCCCATAAATCAACGTAATGTAATTTAAACAAAATTACAGCAAAACAATATTACAAGCCACTCAAATACATATTACAATACATAGTTGGAATGAAAATTAATATTAAAAAATATAAAAGGATTTCCAGTGTTTTAAAATGTTATGTCCTCATAATTTTATTTAAAATCACCGAACATTAAAATGCCTGAAGAAATGATGTGCCAACTTTCTGAAACTGGCCAGCCAGAAAGATCCTTAGGATTTTCCATCTCAACTCCTATTAAAAAAACCTTTGCTTTTCCATTGTTCAGGGGCCCTCTTTCTTCTAAAGCAGGCATCCAATGTTCATTGCAATAATCCTGATTCTTTTTTTCAATGTTGCGCTCATTTCTTTGGGGAAATCTTACATCTTTATTATCTTCCAATTTGGTAGTTCTAAAGGAACACAGGATTGTGTTTTTTGTTTTAATGCTGCTTTATATTGACAAGACTCTACTAAGAAAATACATCCATAAGTGTCATGCTGTTGGGCTACACTGTTCATAATATATAATCTTGATTGTTAAGGGGGGGCAATCCCCCGTGGAGGTCGATGGATCTTTTGCTTCTTTTTGAAGTCATTCTCATTAGAAAATAAAACCGAGATTCAAATCTAATTAACAAAATATTTATTTCAGTATGTTATAAGGAATATTCTTTTAGGTTCAGTTCCAAGTGGGGAAAAAGACACTGGATTCATGAAGGTTGCTTGGAAGGAAGGTTTAATGGTGGACAGGAGCACATGGCAGGAGCCCCTGTACAGAAAAGGTAACTTACATGGTTCCAGGTGTGGTGAAGAGAAAAAGAGAGAGAGGAATGCTGAGTTCCTGGTTTTTATAGTCTAAGTTGGGTCCCACCTCTTAGATTTCCTTTTCCTGTATAGAAATGTATCCCATTGGCTCTCAGACCCCCCAGGGGCATGCTGGGGTGGCTCTTGGCTTTTGTCTAATCCAGCTTTGGCTGAATGAAAGGGCCTTGGGCAAATCCTATTGTGGTTTTATCATGCAAAAGACTTCCAGTCCAGGTGAGAGGAATATGTGAGCTTAGCAGGGGTGGGGGTTTCCAAGAGGAGTCTTTTGTTTGTTTAAAAGCATGTTTCCAGATGTGTTCCACAGAATTTTTCCTACATTTTAATATCTCCTAGGATATCTCATTTCCTAGGAGAGGGGTGGGTGCTAACTTCCTACAATCCCTCATTTTTTTTTCAAAACATGTGAGTGCAACACATGTTTTGACACAAGCTTCAAATTGATCAGGTCAGGGAGATTTTATGGGTGCTTTCAATTTTCTCTGATGCAGAGGGAAAGACGTTGAAAGAGGCAGTTGAAAGAGGCAGCAGAAGGATTCCTTCAGTGGCTCCCAAAAGGAGAGCTTTCAACCATGATGGTCAATGGCCAGGGCAAAAGTTTACAGTATCCAATTTTCCATGCCAATTATGTTCAGATGTTTGATAACACTTTCGATGAGCTCCCAGACAGGTTTCAAGCAAGCACAGGCCCCACAATATTCCCACAGCCATGGTTTACCTTGAAATCACAGGCTGCCCATTTCCAAGGGATGGTTCTTGAATCTGCCCTAGCTCTTACTTTAGTGCATCTAGGATTTGTGAGTCCAAATTGAAGTTAGCCAGTGTGCAATCTAGGCTTTTCCTTTTTTTTTTTTTTTTTTTTTTTTTTTTAGAATGAGCCCTGGGACTCTTACTCCTGAGACCACCAGTGCAAAATACCCTGCTTTACTGGGCAGCAGTCAGGCCTTGGGTTTTCGAAGATCCTTTCTGCTAGCTCTTCAAGTGGGGAAATTGCCTGAGGGGATCTGCCCCTTCCCCCATGGAATTAGCAGGGAGATATGACTGCCTGGGCTTTAATGCCACCAAGCAGGAGTCAAAACAACAACAACAACAAAAAAACCCAGCAAGCTAAAAGCAGCTTTGGGTGGAGGTAGGTGAAAAAGGGATAACCTCAGTCTAATTCTGAATGGCGTGTCTCTGTGTGTTTGTGTATGCAGCTACAAATTTACCTCCCACTAGACAGAAATCTAAAGTGTACAGAACTCACTGTGGCAACCACTCCCAATACAATTCTTACATGAGTACATTAAACTGATTACAATATAGATGAGACAAGAAAGAGAAATGTTACAATGAATTTCAGTGAATGAAGCAAGGAAAGAAAGAAAACAAAGGAAAAACTTTACAATGAATTTCTGTGACTGAAGCAAAGAAAGAAAGAAAAACTTTACAATGAATTTCTGTGACTGAAGCAAAGAAAGAAAGAAAAACTTTACAATGAATTTCTGTGACTGAAGCAAAGAAAGAAAACTTTACAATGAATTTCTGTGACTGAAGCAAAGAAAGAAAACTTTACAATGAAGTCCCCCCCTCCCCCCTAGTCTTTTCAGCTGTCTTCTGGGGATTGAAAATAGATGTTTGGTCTTTATTTGTCCATCTCAGGGTCCTTTCATTCATGTCTGCTGGGTGGCCTTAGGTGTTGGTGGTAAGGCTGGTCAGCCAGGCTTGGAAAGATCTGCTCCACTCTGCTTGCTGTGATGACTAGAGGACTAGATTCAAACCCAATTCTGGCTCAAATGGATGGAATGTCTTTACTGGAGGCAGTTTCTGAGCCCATTTGGTCTGCTTCCATAGGCTTCAGGATCATGTGTGCAGGGCTGAAAGACATAAGAACAGGGTCCCTTCCCCCTTTTGCTGGTAATTCTACCACGAGAGGCATTGTAAAAGGATTAGAGATTTGGGGGGTGGGGTAGATAGCTTGTAGGCAGGATTTGAGGAAAACAAACAACACATCAGTATCGCAGTTAAATCAATTATAACAAAATGGAGACATCACCGGGGAAAAAAATGAACAGACATTTCCATCTTAGCAGAGAATTGGCATCCATTAAACATCACAGAAGAGCAATATTAAAACTGTTTGCATGTACATACAGTAAATGTGAGAATGGAATTTTCCTGTAAATTAACTTAAAACATTGTCCCTTAAATTTTGGCTTTTCTTAAAAACACAGAGAGGAATAGGAAAATTGAACTCTGTTCCTTGTCCCAGACCAGGTTGGCCAGTCCTAACTGGGCAAAGACATTTTCCTTTCTTTTCAGTGCTTTTAATTTTCTAACAATTTGAAATTCATATCTCTAGGAAACAGAGATATTTTACAGTTGCAATTACCTCGAGTGCGCACAAGACAAGACAAAGACGTACACATACACAAAAACATGGACAAAGAGGATGACAGGACACACACACAAGTCCTTCCTGCCATAAATTTCAGTTAAATTAGGGAAGGCACAAATCTTAACAAACAAACCACGTGGTTACATATAAGAGAGAGAAAAGAAGAGAGAGAGAGAGACAAACAAACACCTCAACATTTTTCCTTTTCTGTTTTCTTAAGTACCTTTATTTAGCCAAATTGGCTGTTTTGTTGTGTTTTGTTTTTTCTGTGACATACCTCAGCAAAGTCCATTTCCTACTTTTGCACATTCCTGTATTCCTGGCGTCCCAGGTTCCAAGCCCTCACAAGGGTACCCGCCACCCTCGAACTAGAGCTTCCCATGATCCTTTAAATGTAAGGTTCACTTTGGCTTAGCTAGTGACACGCTCACTGTTTTCAGAGGCTAAAAAACTCTGGGAAGGACTTCCGATTCCCTCATGGAAGTAAGGGCCCCTTCCTTGGGGAGTCGTCCGCAGTTTTCAGAGGCTAAAAAACTCTGGGAAGGACTTCCGCTACCCCACAGAAGTATGGGCCCCTTCCTTGGGGAGTCGTCCACAGTTTTCAGAGGCTAAAAAACTCTGGGAAGGACTTCTGCTACCCCACAGAAGTATGGGCCCCTTCCTTGGGGAATCTCCTTTAGGTTTATCAGATCCAAAAAGGGGATCTGCGAGGACGTAGTCGCCCCTGTACGACTAGTACTAAGACCTCCACTTTCTATTCACGAGCTTCACATTTTAGAACCAAAAATATTATGGGGTTTGCTTTTGGTATGTGCACATAAAAACAACAACAACAACAACAAAATTTGCTTTCCCACCCTTCAATCACACACACACACACACACACACACACTCTTCCTCCTTCCCTAACAGAAGCTCCTGTGCTCTGTAAACGCTAAACAGAACTTACACAAATCAAAACAGAAAGAGAAGACATTGACACATAGGCTGGTAGATGAGAAAGAAACTCTATACTACCAAATGAGGATAAACAAAAATAATTCAATATTATGAAAAGCTGTATGAGCAAGAAGTTTCAGAAAATAAAATTAAAGAATATTTGAAAAAAATGGAATTGCCTAAAGTACCAGAAAAGGACAAAAACTATTAAATGAATGAATATCAATGATGGAATTATCAGAAGCAGATCAAGAGACAAAAGAACAACCAAACACCAGGACCAGGTGGGCCAGTGGCAGAATTTTACAAAGATTTTACATACTGAGGTATTGATTGATGTAAAGGTACCACATTCCTGAATGGGAGCAAATATTACTTTGATTCCAAAATAAGATTCAGATTTAATGCAGATAAAACTATAGGCCCATCTCTTCACTGAATGCTGACTATAAAATATATACTTCAATAATGGCAGCAAACTAAAAGGTTCCTAAATGAATTTATACATTCAGCTCTCTTAAGCTTTTCTAAGAGACAGATTAAAAACAAAATGAGAATGATTTTAAATACATTAAAAAAAGGCACAAGAAAAGGATGCTATTCATTTTGATACTGGGAGTGCTAAATATAAATATTATGGCAGACACAGAAATTAAAGGCATGGAAACTTTGAAAACTAATTTTGCACCAAGAGAGAAATAAAATATGTTAACCAACCAAGATGAAGTTGTAGAAGGATTTGAAACTGCATCATTAACATAATACCAATCAGAAAAAAAAACAGAAATCCAAGAAACCAGCATGGCTGCACAAAGACCACACTGACAAATTGAATGAATGAAGGACAGATACAAAAAAATAGAAAGAGGGACACATAACTAATGCAGAATATCAGCAGATAGCAAGAATCTGTAAAGAAAAATCAGGAAACAAAAGCCTTGAATGAACAAAAACTTGCAACAAAAGTGAAAGATAATATAAAAGATTCTTCCAATACATAAAAAAAAACAAGAAGAAAAATCAAGGAAACAGTTGGACCACTAAGGAGAGAAGGCAACACAGAGAAAGCCATGAGTTGCTTAACTCATTCTTTGCATGTCTTCTTGCAAAAAGAAATGCAACCCAACTAACCAGAAATATAACTGGAAAGGAAAAAATAAAACAGACTGTAAACTAAAGTTAAAATAAGCAAAAACAGTAAGAGAACACCAGGTCCCAGAGTCCTAAAGGAGCTGGTAAATGAAATCCCAGAACCACTGCACATCTTAAAAAAAAAAATCTTGGGACACGGGGACCACCTGAGAAACTGGGAAAAAGCTAATGTGGTTCCCATCTTCAAAAAGAAAGAAAAAAAATTTCCTGAGCCCTATCTAATGCAAAGAAAAGTAAAATCCTACACCTAGGTAAGGGAAACCAAAAATATCGATAACTATTATAAATTGGTGCAACAAATTAAAACAGATTTGGAGAAGTGGAAAAGAACCACCATAAAATGAGTATCCTGCAATGGCTAGCAGACAAAACAAGGCTGGGGGGGGAAGAAGGGGGGGGAGAAGGGGGGGAAGGAAATATCAAAGGATTTAGGAAGATACATTAACTTGGTTAAACAAAAAGCATGATTATTTTTTCCCTAAAATGATTTGTACCCAGGCAACACACTATTCAATTGACATTGGAATTTACATATGCCATAAAGTAAAATTAAAAGCAAAAATTACCCCCCCACACACATACACACATGCAAACACACATTTCCCAGTTTTCTATGGTTTAAAGTAAAATTTAGAGGTAGGTACTCACCTTCTTTCCAAGCAGCCCTTGAATTTTGAACTCAAAACCCCTTTAAAACCTACTTCCCAATGGCCAAGGCCTAATAAATTTATTTAGGCCAGGATCATTGAAGAGGCTAGCTTGGAATCCATCTGGCTCGCCAATTGTTATAAGGAATATTCTTTTAGGTTCAGTTCCAAGTGGGGAAAAAGACACTGGATTCATGAAGGTTGCTTGGAAGGAAGGTTTAATGGTGGACAGGAGCACATGGCAGGAGCCCCTGTACAGAAAAGGTAACTTACATGGTTCCAGGTGTGGTGAAGAGAAAAAGAGAGAGAGGAATGCTGAGTTCCTGGTTTTTATAGTCTAAGTTGGGTCCCACCTCTTAGATTTCCTTTTCCTGTATAGAAATGTATCCCATTGGCTCTCAGACCCCCCAGGGGCATGCTGGGGTGGCTCTTGGCTTTTGTCTAATCCAGCTTTGGCTGAATGAAAGGGCCTTGGGCAAATCCTATTGTGGTTTTATCATGCAAAAGACTTCCAGTCCAGGTGAGAGGAATATGTGAGCTTAGCAGGGGTGGGGGTTTCCAAGAGGAGTCTTTTGTTTGTTTAAAAGCATGTTTCCAGATGTGTTCCACAGAATTTTTCCTACATTTTAATATCTCCTAGGATATCTCATTTCCTAGGAGAGGGGTGGGTGCTAACTTCCTACAAGTAGAAAAGTAATAAAAAGAATCCTTAATAAACTACATCTTATCGGCTAATGAAAAAGTCACATCTGCCTTCGGCAGAAATGGAGGAAGAGAAGGAGGGAGTTAACTCCGGGAATGCAGGCATGCGTAGTAGAACATATCACATGTCTGCTTGACCATAAATACAAGAAACAGTAGATCTGCACAACTGGCAATATTCACATCGTGACATTGATGATGTCCAACTCCTCTTTCTTTTTCATGTGTAAATACCAAAAGGGTATGGCATTCCAAAAAGGGGACTGAAGAAAATAATATTCATTATTGTAACACTGTAAATATTATAATGTATTAATATGGAATCAATGTAAATATGACGATGTAGAAACTGCTCAAATATTTATTGTGGTTTTTAAAAAATCAAAAAACTAATAAAGTATTTTAAATGTAAAATGTTAAAGGCCTGGAAAAAAAAGAAAATAATATTCACTACAACTTAATATAAACTTGATGGGCATAGTGAGGGGAGACCAAGTATAGCTAGTTGGAGCAGTGAGTGTGGCAGAGTGCAGATAATCTGTGAAGTATTGGATTGTGGGTCTGATGCTGTCTGTGAAAGTAAAGCAGAGGTGATGGTTAGGATACCTTTTAGCAGTTCAGAAACAACAGTACTTTTCTGCCCTTATTGGATTGTCAAGATGTTATATAGCAGCACTATTTAAGGTGCTGTACTGCATTGGGGACGATGGGTAGAAGGATCTGTGATGTATCTGGACAAACTTTTGTTAATACATTCCCTTAAATATTCCTGAGTATTGACTCGGTGGGGCTGATGGGGATAGGGACAATGCCTCCACCCTCTGGACTAGGAGTCCCCAAACTTGGCAACTTTAAGACTTGTGGACTTCAACTCCCAGAATTCTCCAGCCAGCTATGCTGGCTGGAGAATTCTGGGAGTTGAAGTCCACAAGTCTTAAAATTGCCAAGTTTGAAGACCTCTGCAGTCTGGACAAATAAATAAATAAAGCAGATAAGTTGCTCTCTACCACTCGTGACGTGGACTCATGTCATACTTGGCTTCTTCAGAAAGCTCTCTGTAGGTGTGTGTGTTTGTGTGTGAGAGAGGTGGGAGGTGGGTCAGAGAAAGGAGAGAGAGAGCATATGAGTATATAAGTGCCTGGATCTGGAAATGGTCAGTGTTTTCTTGAAAGAAAAGGTTATATCAAGTCCTCCAGTGAAGGCACTGATGCCAGCTGTTTTGAACAGACCTGTGTCCAAACGATTGCAAGATTGCAAAGAACACACTAGGCTCCATTTTCATGGCGTCCTGACAAAGTGGATTGTTGGGACCCCTTTCAGTCAGAGTTCAGGCTTGGCATGGGCCTTTGGAAGTGACTTTGGTTGAGCTTTATTTGGGAGGGGGTGGGTTTCTGGGTCTCCTTGTCCTCCTTCTCAGTGCTGTATGATGCCATCAACCATAATATCTTTCTGGACTTTCTGTAAGATTTGGGAATAGAGCTACTGTTTCTACTCAGTTTTAAGTGGACAGTGCTATTTGGTGTTGATGAGGGATGAGAGGCCAGTCCTTGTAGGGTATCACAGGGTTTGATATTTTAACCCCCTTTTTAAATATCTATACAAATCTGCTTGGGAAGATTATTCATCAATTTAGGGTGAAGAGACTGCTCTCAGGGTGAATAGGCCTTGGAGTGATGTAAAACGATGCAACATGGCTGCTCTGTTTTATAAGTAGTGGACATATGACTTCATGAAGGAGTGTGAAGGGATGCTTTGCACAGACCTCTGTTCCAAAGAAGCATTCCTTCAAAGCTTCAAAACTTCTGAATTTTGCAGCTCTTTCAATTGGTTTTTATTTTCAAATCTGATTTTTAAATGATCTGAACTTATGAATCTGTATGGCATTTTTAAAAATGCATGATCTGGCCTGGTTAATTGCCCTGGTAGCTTGACAAAGACTGAGAGAACAGAATGCCAGCCCCTCTTGCTCTTGTCCCATGCTTCGTTGCAAGATCTTGGAATCCATGGAATCCTGAAATGCAAATTTACTATTGCTGATACTCTCATATGGATGCAATTTAAAGCCAGAGGATCTTGATAGTAGTAGAAAGAACAGACAAAAGTGTAGCATTGACCAGAAGACACCTGGTTATATTTTCTTCCACTTAATGAATTTCTGGACAGAGAATGAGTTTGGGCTTTAAGCCTTTTTCGCTTGCACCCTTCGGAGAAAGAACTGTAATTCATATCTTTATCTACAGCTTGAAAATGAACATCCTTCTATTCTTATCATAATGTTTCTGTTTTGTAAAACATTTTTGATCCTCAGCCATATCCCTCTTGGCAATTGCAGCCCTGTTTGGTTGTATGCTGCAATGGATTACCTTTGGACGTCTCCTCCTTTTCATGATTACATGGCAGAGGTTCTCTTAACTCGCCTATAAGCAGAGAGCCCTGCATGTTCTCTTCTAGCTTAATTGATAGCAAAGGAAAATTCTGGTAAGTCAGCTTTAAAAATAACAGGAAAATCTGGTCAAAATATTATGTTCGCCCATTCAGATATAAACCTAGGAAATGATGCATCAAAGGAAACAAGGGCTAGCCTACACACACTCCACTGACAAGCTTGATGAAGCTGTGGTTGAAGAAGTCACAAATCCGTCCTGCAGCGCAGGAGAAAACACAGCTGGCGGTACATGCTACTTTCTTTACAAAGGATGCAATGGCTCACATATATAGAAATATATAATCCATCTCTGTAGCTCAGAAAATCAGAGAGCTAAGAATAATCTATCGCTTATTCTGAATAGGGGGAAAGTGATGCTAACCCTTTGCAAAACACCCCAAATAGCTCTTTGCAAGAACTGCATGTTCCCTGCAAGGCATGCTTGTTTGTATATGTATCTCTATGTTATCTTGATAAGATTCCTGCATTCTCTGGGCTTTGTGCATAATCTTCAGCAGGCTTTGGGAGTTTACATACAAATTCAGAGGTATGCATACCATTGCCTGGAAACTGCAATCAATGACTGCAAAGTCATTTCAAAGGGCGTGCATAAGCGCACCAGCGTGCCTACCGTCCCTGTCCTAATATTCCCTTTTATTCGTATCCATGTCATGTATTCATAACCATGTTTATACTTATATCTGTTATTTATATATGCTTGATGAAATAAATAAATAAATAAATAAATAAATAAATAAATAAATAAATAAATAAATAAATAAATAAATAAATAAATAAATTAAAGACTATCTTCTGCTGACTATAGGAGAGTCTATGCAAGGAAGGATGGAACATTTAGTTGTCTATAATTGTAAAAAATGGGGGGGGGTGTTAAGTGCATGTATATATTAGATAGCTGTGTTCATGTTACACACTTAATCATACTGGTTGAATATCTTGTGCCCACATTTGCACAACATGCTAAGTTGTGTCCGTGTTAACTATATTGTGGCTCAGTACATTGTACAAATTCATCCCATTTGGTGAGAGGATTCACTATAGTATTTGACCTAGAAAATGGATGAATTCTGTAACCAGAGTGTATTGTGTCAAGGAATCTTGCTACTCCGAGCAAATATCTACTTAGTGTAACATTCTGCTTCTTGGATGACCAATCCAAAACTTCCTGAAAACCCATCAGTTTTCTAGAACATGTTGGGTTTGCCTCAGAACCTGGAAACTCTGTCTCAATAAACATTGATGGAGTTAGTTTTCCATGAATTAGTTTAAGACTGTATAGCCATCACCTGGGTGACAATAAATCTTAACTCTTATTTTTTTCCCAGGTGGTCTTCAGGTATTCAAAGTTTGAGCATTTCTAATTCAGACCAACACATTGCAAAGGACATTCTCAGCAGTGTTAGATCATGCTGAGTCTCTCTGCCAGCACAAATTCTCTAAACTCAGTACTCCAGAGTGATCCGCTACATGTGTTATGGTTTCCAGTGGTGGAGGTCAGAATTCTTCACAAAACATGTTTTGTTTATGTTGGACAACAAACACAAAATAATTCAAAATTGGGGGGTGGGGTGAAAAGTAGAGCCAATTCAAAAAGAAATGTAAGGTTTATCTGAGCTGGATGAAATAAGCTTGCTGGCCCATTAGTAGAAAGTGAAGTTATTGGCAAGCTGGACTTTCTCAAAGCTTTCGTGAAAACTTTGAAGAGTGGATAGTTTTGCACTGAAGATCTTAAATCTTTGTGTAAGCCATGAAAAAGAGGGAAATACAAAATATTTCATATGGAAGGTGGCTCATGATAATCTATAATAATAAACTTTGAAGGTCATAACTAAATCAGCAGTTTGGAGCTGCAGTGATTGGAGAAGAACATTTCCTTGTGAAAGTTACATGACTTGGAACATTGGTTTATTTCCCTGTTTTGACTGCACATTCATATATCTTTTGACAAGTTGCCACAGTGAACTATCAAAAAGTACAGTCCTCGTGCTTTTATTAGTTTAGTTTGTGAAACCATTTGTAAAGAAATATGGACAAGCTATACATTTAAATTAACTTGAATCCCAAGAATTATAAATGGGAAAAATGCCTATATTTAATTTTGGATGATTTCTCTGTTCCCCATATTCCAGCCCATGTTATTCCAAAATCTCTGACCTTTCAGAAAAGCTTCTTGTGATATGATATTATTGGGGATGGGAATAAGATGACCCCTTCCCGTGAACTTCTTTCTACTCATCATTCCCAGTGGCTAAAATCTAAGGGTGAAGTCTAATAAATTCAATAGCATGAATTTATGCTTCCTTTTAGCTCAGTATGAGCTGTTAAGGGAAGAAGGACAATTTGAAAGAAATTAGTTATGATATTTGCTATGATGAACCACTAGGAGGCACCACATGGCCAGTTTCATTCTTGTTGGAATTTGTCAGGCATAAGTAGGCCCCATATGTTAGGCATTTCATATTGCATGTTCAACCAATAATGATTGGTTGTTTCTCCTCAGTTCTGTACTCCTTTCCTCTGAATTTTCCACCTCTGCTTTTTGTTTTCAAGTTCAGCTATCTCTGTATACAGGGTAGTCATTAGGAAAAACTATTTGAGATTTTTTTTCTTACAGCAGCTCAGAGCAGGGCTGCTGGTTATTACTATTTGTTCACCAAGATTTTTAAAAATAGTCAAAACAAGACTACAGATTGCTATTCCGTGGATGTGGGTAAAGCATAGAAATTCAAGGGAATTTCATTTTATATTCTGGATCTGACATTGATAGATCCTTGTATTTAATGTAGTTTATGACATTTCAGTTCATCCTAATGAAGACTACTAAATCACATAGTGTGGTAGCAGGGGTGAAATGCTCCCGGTTCGCTTTTACCTGTCTGTCGTCGGTGAGCCGATCGCGCAGGTAGTGGGCGCTCCGCCCACCCGCCGGGACACCGCCATTTGAGTTCTTTTACCCTCTGCGCATGCACAAAATGTTCTGTGCATGCGCAGAGGGTAAAAGAACTCAAATGGCAGTGTCCTGGCGGGTGGGCGGAGCGCCGCGCTACCTGTGCGATCGGCTCACCGACGACAGACAGGTAAAAGCAAACCGGGAGCATTTCACCCCTGTGTGGTAGACTACAGAACATTTTGAGGGTTAAATATATCCTATATAATTATTTTTTATTTTATTCATGTGTTTATTACATTTCTACACTGTTTATCTCATCCAAGTGACTCTGGGCTGTGTACAATAAATTATGTCACTGAAATCCATCTAATTATATTTTGTGTGAGAAATACAACATGGTGGGAATGGATACTTGGTTACCAGGAAGATTTCCTTAGAGGTTTCCCATTGCACTTGACAATGCCTGACATTTCACATTTTAAAAAATTCTTTAAATATTAATAATGGATAGCAAATGTACTGCAAAATCAGGTACTTCCAGCATTATTTTCCAAATAGGTCCCATAACCTTTCTTTAAAATGTAAAATTAGTGATGGCTCACACCAGTGTTTTGTTTAAAAATACTGTGATCCCCTCCCAGAAAAAAATAAAGCCATACCGGCTTAGTATGACATGTCCTGGAGGGGTGTTAGATAGGGCACTAGGAAATATTCAGATAAATGAAAGCCTTGTAACTGGTTATGTCCATGTGAACAGGCACATTGCTCCATCAAGCATCCATAACATCTCAAAATTCTCAAAATGCCCACCAACTAAAAAGATGGGAGACTCCAGAACCTCTCTATGGATCCTCAAAGGAGACTGGGAGAGTCTGTAGACAGATTAGAATTATGTCTTCTCTTTCAGTGACTCCCTTTGTTATTTTTAGATACAAAGATTTTGGGGAGAGAGGAGATGAATTACAGATATCAGCAAGTTGTAAATGCTGTTCCCTTTTATCAATGACTATTTGATCTCTTAATCATAAATTTTATTATGACATATTTATATGAAACTGTTTTGCAATGATGATATCAGAGTTCATATATCTTAATTCCAAGTATTTCTATATTGCCCAGATCAAACAACTTTTGGTGCTTTACAATAAACCTTCAGCAATTAGCCTCTCGTTGCCCAGTCAGAAAAGGCCATTTATACTATCTTAAAAAAAGCCAATTGAGAGGGTAGAATGGGTTGGATGCTAATACCTATTATACATGATGATTTATTTAGCACATTTATAAGCTGCCCATCTTCTAACCAACTTTGGAAAGCTCTCAAACAAAAGTTAAAACAACATGTAAAACCATTTTAAAACTAAAAACTAAACAGATTAAAACATTAGAAACAAAAAAGACTTGGCGCCCAGTCAAACTTCTAATGGATAATTATCCAATTCTATTTCAGTGCTTGGAGGAAAAGCCAGCTCTTCAGAGAGGTTAAAGGCCTGCTGAATTCATGGGGCAGTGTTCCCTAAGGCAGAGATTGCCACTGAAAAGGCAGATTTCCTAGCTCCCATTGGCTGATAGTATAGATAAACTTACTTCCCTTTTGAAGTGAAGTGATATAGCTTTTTTTTCTGAGAAGAATATCTAAGGGACTGAAAGAGGTCTACTCTGCTCACGGCTGCTAACTAGATTTTTGTTGGTTGCTTTTACTTTGCAGAGATGTACGGTATACTTTGTATTTGTATTAAATTAAGTTAATATATTTAATTAATTTAATATATTTTAAAAAGCGTTCGATTCTTCTGAAATTGGCATTTTATCATTTCAAATGGGCTTAAATCTGAATAAAAGAACTCTGAGAAGTTTACATGCCACTTCAATTTATATTTGTTACACTTAATTGCTTTGGCCTATGCTGTATTTAAATAAAAACAGTTGGAGGACTTTGGGTAGCTTGCATACAGTAGCTTAATTAAAAAGGAAGGGGCCATTTTCATGGTTCATTCACTTCAAGTAGCTTTCAATATTTTTCTTGTTAAATATCTTTTAATATGAATTCTGGGCTGCCTCTTCTACCCCCACATGGTTGTACCAAAAACAAACTATTCAATTCAATGGGGTATTCGTGGCATCGGTGATGTTTAATGACAACTCATAAAATTTACAACCACTTTTGCTCAAGTGAGGCCTGTTTCATGTTTCTGAACTGTATGTATTCAGAGACTGAATGTCAAACACCAAATGGAAAATGAGATAAGGAAAGATGAGAAGCTGGAAGATTAAACTAATGCAGGTGCTACCATTTATAGAAGGAGATATAAATGTAAAAATATACTTTAGGGAGAAACTCTTAAACAATACGAATAATCATAGGTTTAACAGATGCAAAATATTCAAGTTTTTCTACAATGATTTAGTCACTTTTATGCCATATAAAGAACAGTTGCTGGAATCGGGTATGTCTAGTTTAATGAAAAGAAGGACTAGGGGTGACATGACAGCAATGTTCCAATATCTCAGGGGCTGCCACAAAAAAGAGGGAGTCAAGCAATTCTCCAAAGCACCTGAGGGTAGAACAAGAAGCAATGGGTGGAAACTAAACAAGGAGAGAAGCAACCTGGAACTAAGAAGAAATTTCCTGACAGAACAATTAATCAGTGGAACAACTTGCCTCCAGAAGTTGTAAATGCTCCAACACTGGAAGAGATTTTAAAGAAGAGATTGGACAACCATTTGTCTGAAATAGTATAGGGCAGTGATGGCGAACCTTTTTTTACTTGGGTGCCGAAAGCACACAAGCATGTGCTATTGCGCGTGTGCATGTGCCCACACCCATAATTCAATGCCCCCATGAGCCCCACCCCTGCGCATGTGCACACATGACCCCTCTCCCCCGCTGCTTCATTTCCCGACTTCCGGTGAGCCTGGTAGGCCCATTTTTCACCCTCCCCAGGCTCCAGAGGCTTCCCTGGAGCCTGGGGAGGGCAAAAATGGCCTCCCCGTCCCCAAGAGGCCCCCCGGAGGCAAAAAATGCCCTCCCAGAGCCTCCACACGAGCCAAAAATCAGTTGGCCAGTGCGCACATGCGCATTGGAGCTGAGCTAGGGCAACGGCTTGCGTGCCGGCAGATATGGCTCTGCATGCCACCTGTGGCACGCGTGCCATAGGTTCGCCATCATGGGTATAGTGTTTCCTGCCTGAACAGTGGGTTGCACTAGAAGACCTCTAAGGTCCCTTCCAACTCTTATTCTGTTCTGTTCTATTGCTCTAATTACGTTTACTTTGAAATTATAATTCTTAATTACATTGTTGCTACTCTTATCATTATCATCAAATTGCTGTTCATGTTATGTAGAATAACATAAGGAAAGCAAACCCTTATTCCGAGGGCTGAAAGTTTTGACCTGGGCAGATAAAGGTCAAGCCTGACACTTAGTAACTTTATGAACCCAGATAACAGTTTTCTTGACACAAAACAAACTTACAGCTGTTGGATTTCCTGAAGCTCTTTTATCCTTGTAACAACCAGTTACACTAGATCCGCTAAAATTAGTTAGGTACTGTTATTTAGCATAACCTTTATAACTGTTCCTCTAGAATTGTGACCAAAGAAACTTCTTTAGCAGAAAAACAATTTCTGGAACAATTTTAATAACGGAATTCTGCTCTAGCAATTCCAGTAGCATCAATATTAATTCTTTTGCTGCCAGGTTTTACTTCCATGATCCCAAGGTCTTCAGCAAGATTACTAGAACAAGGGTTTGGGACTCACTTGTGGCTTGCAGGCCAGAGCTTGGTTGTTTCTTAGTCTTTCTAGGCTGCAAAAATCTGGACTGCCACTAAATGACAGCCAATATATTTGTGATCGCATCTAGTAGTCATCTAGATTCTGGCAGGCCAGGTTAGGTATGCCTACCTCTCTGTGCATTATGGCTCAAAGAACTGGGAGGTTTCAACAGTTTGGAGAATATGTAGAACTGCTATATGCCGAGTCTGTCCACTGGAGTTGCTAGTAGACTTTGATGGATTGGCTGTCCACTGCAGGACTTTACCAGCTGTATCTAGAGATACTAATGACTTTTGTATGCCCAAACCCATGTCCCCTGCTTTAATCTCCTTGCCCCAGTAGAGAAAACTGATACTGTACATGGTTATCACAAATCTGTACCAACAAAATGAATAGGCAAAAGTCTTAGGCTAGTGAGACTCCATCAGGGCAAGACCTAGAGGAGGCATGATAACCACTTCCTCCTCCTCCTCCTCCTCCTTCCTAGCATATTCCCACAAGTGCAGGGTGGAAGGTGCTGCTCTCTGGACAAGGCATGATAACCATATCCAGCAGTGGTGAAATCCAAATTTTTTTACTACTGGTTCTGTGGGCGTGGCTTGGTGGGCATGGCTTGGTAGGCGTGGCAGGGGAAAGATACTGCAAAATCCCCATTCCCTCCCCACTCCTAGGGGAAGGATGTTGCAAAATCTCCATTCCCACCCCACTCTGGGGCCAGCCAGAGGTGGTATTTGCCGGTTCTCCAAACTACTCAAAATTTCCGCTACCGGTTCTCCGGAACCTGTCAGAACCTGCTGGATTTCACCCCAGGTATCTAGAAACTAGAAGAAAGAGAACCACAACTCTTTGATTCTATTTTTAGTCCTACCATTAAAAAAATGAAAACTACTCCAAGTTAGTGAAACAAGCACATCATTCTAAAACTTAGAACCGAGGTCAACTGTGGCCACACTAATGAAATATAAGAAGTATAATCTTCTAGCAGGGGGAAGGAAGTGATAAGACAAGTAGGAAGCTATCCTAGAAAGTTAACACAGACTTTCCAGATTTGAAATAAGTCATGTGCTTCTAAATTACTTCTCTGGCACTTGCCATTTGCAGCCTTGAAAACATTTACTCGGGGAGTAGCTATATAAGTAGATTTCCTCCTGCTCGACCCTTATCAGCAACTGAATGTCTTAAAGCAATATTTGTGTTCTCCTTAGATGTAATTTTCAGTTTTGTCTCTTTGTGTTCTTTCCCCCATTGCTGGAGAGATTTATATGTGGAAGCCAGGATGCCTCCGAGTTGACTTGCCCTCATACAGATTTCTCAGGAACTGCTACTTTTGTTTTACAGAACCATAAAACATATGGGGAGACACTTGGGAATAAACAAATGTGAGATCATTTGAAGTTGAAAAAAAGACATGACAAATAGGTAAGACAAAGCTTTTCCGCTCATGAGAAAAGAAGGAAAAGACAAGAAAAAATAAAATAACTTTATATATCAAGTTCACAATACTGTACACATCTACAGTATTGATTTCTAGTTCAGAACAGACTGAATTAAAAATAGTTCTCATACTTATTTGCTTTTTCTTCAAGTAATGTCTTCCTTATTCCTTATTCCTTATTCCACCAGACTTGAAATTTTAGGCTTAAACAACTTAGAGCTATATCGCCTTTGATCTGATCCATAAAATCATCTGCCACAATGTCCTACCTGTCAATGAATACTTCAGCTTCAATCGCAACAATACACGAGCACACAATAGATTCAAACTCAATGTAAACCGCTCGAAACTCGACTGCAGAAAATACGACTTCAGCAACAGAGTAATCAATGCCTGGAATGCACTACCTGACTCTGTGGTTTCTTCCCCAAACCCCAAAAACTTTAACCTTAGACTGTCTACAGTAGACCTCTCCCCATTCCTAAGAGGTCTGTAAGGGGCGTGCATAAGTGCACCATCATGCCTACCGTCCCTGTCCTTCTGTCCTATTGTCTAATTTTTACCTATACATACTTTGCTTTTGTTTGTTTATTTATTTATTTATTTATTTATTGGTATTTCTTATATGCCGCCCAACTCCCGGAGGACTCCGGGCGGCGTACAACAGAAAAAATACAAGAAACCAATATAAATAAGCATTAAAACAACTATAAAAATTAAAACCATAATCTTAAAAACATTTAATATCAATTTCAACTTCATACATACTTGGGGGTGAGCTCAAATGGATTACGCTCTACCCCCTGCCTGCAGGAAAAGCCACGTCTTAACAGCTTTCCGGAAGGCCAGCAGGGTGGGGATAGTTCGGATCTCTGGGGGAAGTTGGTTCCAGAGCACGGGGCCGGCCACGGAGAAGGCTCTCCCCCTAGGGCCCGCCAGCCGGCATTGCTTGGCCGACGGGACCTGGAGGAGGCCAACTCTGTGGGCCCTAACCGGTCGAAGGGAAGTGTGAGGCAGAATGCGGTCCCGGAGATAACCTGGTCCTAAGCCATGAAGGGCTTTAAAGATGGTGATCAACACCTTGAATTGGACCCGGAGACCGATGGGCAACCAGTGCAGCTGGCGGAGTAAAGGTGTCACGTGGGTGTACCTTGGCACACCCACCACAGCACGCGCAGCCGCATTTTGCACCAGCTGAAGTCTCCGGATACTCTTCAAGGGTAGCCCTATGTAGAGCGCGTTGCAGTAGTCCAGGCGCGAGGTGACAAGGGCATGAGTGACAGTGAGTAGGTATGTTTATATCATACCTGTTATCTTGTACACTTGTTGACAAAATAAATAAATAAATAAAAAATTATACTCCTGTCTTAGATATGTTTACTCTGATAATTAAAATTTTGGACTAACCTGGGATTTTCATGGAAAATCTAGCAAATATATAAATATAGTAATATGTAGAAAATACTGCATGCTTGCATGACTTAAGTGCCTCCATTTTTGTGACAAAGATTAATTATATCTACCTCTCCAATGTGCTATTAGATTATGCAAAATATTCAAATTCTGGAAATCCTTCCCATTGGTCCATCTTAATATATTTCTTTCTCTTAAGACTCAGCTCTACTTTTTGTAGCCTCTCCACTCTTAACTTTTAAGATTAAAATGCAACAACATCTATCTTATTTCCTTTCCACTCTCCTTTTGTTTCCGAAGATTTTTGATCATCTTAGCTGTTAAAGAATTCTTAGAAACTCAAAAACCTTTAAATACTTAAAGCATTTTTGCACCCAAGAAAACCACGTTGGCATTTCTATGATCCCACAATGCCAGTTGTATTTGAGAACTAAGCTGGCTTAGTTGCAATAAACTTTTATTTCATTATTTACTTACTTATTATTAATAACTTATTATGGTTTGTTGCATAGTCAGCAAGATGTTTAGACTGGATTTGGCATTTTTATCCATTTATTGAGTCCTTCCCAAAGAGCTGGGATAGGCAGATGTTATTTGATGGTATTAAAGATATTATTACAGGATGTAAGCTGTTCCAAGTAAATCTGCTTTTTGCAATTGACTGGTGGTGATTTTGTTTATGTCTATGATTAACAGATTAACAGAGTTGGGTGCTCCAGATGTTTTGGGATTGCACTCAATGTGCTATTAATATTGCTACTGTTGGTATCTTCATGGTTTTTTTTTTTTTTTGCCACAGTTAAGGTCTTTGTATTTTATGATTTTTTTCCAGTTCTTTTTCTTCTCTTCTGCCATCTCCATGTATTGATTTACTTCACTTCACTTCACTTCACTTCACTTCACTTCACTTCACTTCACTTTACTTTATTTAATAAAGTTTATATGGCTGCCCAGTGACTCTGGGCAGCTTACAAAAATATTGCCAGATCCACTTTCCAGACGTTTTTGTTTTTCTCATTGACAATTGTTAAGTCTGGGTGTTATGTGGCAGATGCTTGTCTGTTTGAACTCTAAAGTCTCAGACCACTTCAGTGTCTTCATTTTCTATTCTTTTATCTGTTTTGTGGTCCCACCGATGCTTTCTTGCAGGAAAATTTTATTTCTCACAGATATTTCATTGCACCACTCTTGCTACTTTGTCATGTCTTGTCACTGGGCTGCTTTCATAACCCAGTAAAATATATTTGTATTTGTATTTGTTTATTTGTCAAGCATAAATGATTATAAGCAAAGTACAAACAGTAAAACATGATTGAATATATATGTAATATTACAAGCATGAATAAGAGTAAAAGAGGTATGAATATATGGGTACATTAGGACAGGAATGGTAGGCACGATTGTACAGTTCAAATAACAATACAATAATAATGCTACAAATAAATACTACTACTAAGAATACAGTGGTATACAAATAACACACACACACACACACACACACACACACACACACACACACACACACACACACACACACACTGATATTACAAATATAGGAGGAACATCCGCTTTGGGTCTTTATTAACAGGCATGTGATTTGCCATACAATCTGGATTAATACAAAAATTGGATGAAGTCATGGATCTTCCAAGATTACTGGATCTACCTATTTCAGAGAACGCAAAGAAAGAGAATTGGTTGTAGGCTGTCTTTGCAGGTGAACTTTTAAATTCAAGTTGCAGAAAAGTGCACCCTCTGGTGTTTATTTGAGAAAATACATATGGATTAAATCAACTGTTTTATTAATACAAATTTAAGTTGGCAGTCATCAATGGAAGAATAGACAAAAATAAAATTCTAATCATAGACAAATTACCAGATTCTCTATCTGTTAACTGCAGAGTTTCCAACTCTAGCTGAAACCAGATTTTCCCCACTTACTCAATAAACATCTGACACACTAGCATGTGTCACATATATGAGCATCTATCTATATACAATTAACAGAAACTCCTTCCCAAAGGTAGAAGGCAGGGTCCAAATCTCCAATATCTAGTTGAACTAATAACAATTGATAAAAATGTTTGTTGGGGTATATGATGAATTACTTTTATTTTCCATTATCCAACCATTCTCTTTCATACATAAACACACTGTGTATATGCAAAGAGACAGGCAGATAGACACAGACTCTCCCTCTCCCTCCCTCCCTCCCTCCCTCCCTCCTCTCTCTCTCTCTCTCTCTCTCTCTCTCTCTCTCTCTCTCTCTCTCTCTCTCTCTCTCTCGGAGGGGAGGGGAGGAGAAAGGAAAGGAAAGGAAAAGAAAAGGAAAGGAAAGAAAGGAGAGGAAAGGAAAGAAAGGAAAGGAGAAGAAAAGAAAAGAAAAGAAAAGAAAAGAAAAGAAAAGAAAAGAGAGGGGTTGAAGATGGGAAAAAGGAAATGTAGGCTGCCAGGCCAGTACCAGTTTCCAGATTAGGTAAGTAGGTAGATAGGTAGATAGGTAAGTAGGTAGGTATGTCTATCTGTCTGTCTGTCTGTCTGTCTGTCTCTATTATATCTATCTATCTATCTATCTATCTATCTATCTATCTATCTATCTATCTATCTATCTATCTATCTATCTATCTATCTATCTATCTATCTATCTATCTATCTATCTATCTAATCATACCTACCTACTACCTATCTACCAGGGTAGCCCATTCAGCATGTGACTCTGGGTGGTTTATAACCAGTTAAAATTATGGGTAATAACAAAAATAGCAAAGCAATACTGTGCAAGCTTCTGTATGAATAATTAATAAATCCTGCAGTCAACTGAATACATAACCAACTGAAAATGAGCTCCCTTAACCACCTGGTCCAATGTCTGGGAGAATAGCCAATGTCTGGGAGAATAGCCTTACAAAAGACCAGGGTAAAGACTAGCTGTATCTTGGGAGATAAGCTGTTCTGCAGGGCAGGCACGGTGAGAGGGAAGGCATGCCTCCTGGATCTCACCAGATGGCACTGTTTAATAGAAGGGGTTCAAAATAATCCTGACCCTATCAGATCTTATGGGATGGGCGGAAATAACAGACAGACAGTTCCACAAATAACCTACCTCTTAGGTAACAATTAAAATATTGAATTGCTCCTGGAAGGCTATTATTTTGCAGCTTGCAAAATAATTGTATTACACGAGTGTGTTGCTGCATTAACATTTCTGGGAGAAAGAGTTGGTATACAGCTAGCTAACTGGTTTCACATTCTCTTCCTTCACTTGTCTTGTCACCAATCACTTTTCTTTGGGAATGTAGTAATAACCAATAAAGGAGAATATTTGTAGCTCAGGGTTGAAATGATGGCTCTTTGGCGCTCTCTGAGCTTGCTTGTTTTCTTACAGATGTTTTATTACCCAAACTAGCACTGATGATGTTACCTAGTCTGGGTAATGAAACGTCTGCAAGAAACTAACCAAGCTTATAAGACAGCACCAAGAACCGTAGTAAGCTTCTGAGACAGTTTAATGCGATAATATGTCTTTTGTCTATCACAATAGTTCTGCAGGACTTCAATTCACCAATGGCATGAGAGATGCATAAAACAGGTCACATAAAATATATTTAGTATTTTGGACTAGTTAGAATTAGCAACAAACATTTGAACCAAATTACTGCGCATTTAAAAGCGTAACTTTTGAATTTCCTTTCCATTCTGTTTTGCATATTTAGGATGGAGTAGATTTTAAAGGGTATGATTTAATGAGGAGGGAGTGTGATTTCAGAAGTTCTTGAAACTTCAGAAAGTTCTCATATTCAATTCAATAGCACCTTTTAAAAATGGTTGCCATTTTGTTTTATCCAAATAGTTTAAAACTAGATTAAATATTGGCTTATATGGGGGAGAACATTTCAAACAATATGCAAGACTGTGTTCACCCTTTTCTCTTGAGTTGCCCCATTTAGCCAGAGTCTTTTAAGAATTAGTGGGATGCAGATTACAGCTTTTGTTTGTGAAAGGGGCAGCCTGTTAAAAGAACATAACAGTATCCTGTTTCAAACTGACATCCATTCTAAAGCCAGCTGTCATTTGACAGAGTGTTTTGTGGTGGATACATCAATGTTTTTCTAGCAGAAAGGGTAATGAGCAGGCTGTTAATTCATTCTTAATAGCACAGAATGTGAAGGTGAACAATTAATCCCAAGGAAGTGACATCAAGCCCAAGAGAAGGGTGAATGCTGTAGATGGAACTAAAAAAATATTTCAGGGGCAATGATAAATTTCAGTTGGAATCTTTTGTGGGGGAACTCTAATCTGAAGATATATTTTTTTAAAAAAACTAAAAATGGCTTTTTCATAAATGCATACCACAGAATCAATTGGATTACGTATTTCTCTACTATTTTGGCAATTCTGAGTCTCTCATAAAACCAAAAAGAGTAAGTAGTCACAGTAAAAGTGAATTGATGATAATCGAATGATGATAACCAAAGCATTATGGGCAAGAAAATCCATAGAATGTAGTAAATATCCATCAGATTGCAAAGAATCTTGGTTAGATGCATTAAGGTTTGGGTAAACTGAATAGGAAAATTATTTCTTTTCCTTTTCTTTACATTTTATTATATTTTTAATCATCCCAATCTATCTAGAGTTCTCTGAATGTAAGTATTTGAAACATTAAAAATTAAAACAAAAGAGATAAAAGTAAAACAGTAAAAATGGTGGGATCCATAAATTCATAACTTGGGAAAAATCATTAAATCTTAAGACTATCTAAGAAAATGCTTGAGGGACCAGCCTGAGATAAACATTTGAAAGTGAGTTTATTCATTTCAGATGCTTTTTTAAAAATATGGCCTCAATGAAATGAATTTATTTGACCAGACTTTTCTGCTTATTGATGATCCTCATTTGGCATTTGAAAACGTGATTTGAGTAGAGGCGTGAGAGAATCTAACATTCAGGCAAATCTGAGAAGATGCAAGTCTTCAGGTACTTAGTTCTAAAGCTCGGATCCAACTTTAAAGTGAGGCTGGACAGCTCACAGCTCTACGGCTGCAAATTGTCCCAAAACTTTTATTTATTAATTCAGAAAATTTATATAGCCGCCTACTTGCTCACAGGGACTCTAGGCAGCTCACAAGCAATAAAACACAGTATAGGAAACATAAAAATTAAAATTAATTTTTTTTTACTTAAAGAGCTGTGATGGCACAGTAGTTAGAATGCAGTATTGCAGACTCACTCTGCTTACTGCTAGGAGTTTGATTCCTTCGATTCTGACAGACTCTGGGTGTCGTCCTGGATCCACAGCTGTCCTTAGAGGACCATCTGACAGCTGTGACCAGGGCGGCCTTTTATCAGGTCCGCCTGATACGCCAGTTGCGGCCCTTTCTGGATCGGGATTCCCTGTGCACAGTCACCCATGCCCTGGTCACGTCGTGTCTGGACTACTGTAATGCTCTCTACATGGGGCTCCCCATGAAGAGCACCCGGAGGCTCCAACTGATCCAGAATGCAGCCGCGCGGGTGGTTTCGGGGGCTAATTGGCACTCCCATATAACACCCCTCCTGCGCGAGCTGCACTGGCTTCCGGTGGTCTACCGGGTGCACTTCAAGGTGCTTGTTACTACCTTTAAAGCGCTCCATGGCATTGGACCTAGGTATCTCCGAGACCGCCTGCTGCCACAAACTGCCTCCCATCGACCAGTGCGCTCCCACAGAGAGGGCCTCCTCGGGGTGCCATCAGCCAAGCAGTGTAGGCTGGTGACGCCCAGGGGGAGGGCCTTCTCTGTGGGAGCACCCACCCTCTGGAACCAGCTCCCTCCAGACTTAAGAACCATTCACGATCTGTCCACCTTCCGCCGTGCCCTCAAGACGTATTATTTTTATCAAGCCGGGCTGGCGTGAAAAAGTTTTTGGGGTTTTTAAAATTTTAAGATTTTACTAAATTTTAATTGTATTAAATTAGGGCCACATTGAATATTTTCTTTTAAATGTATTTTAATGTTTATATTGTGTTTTTTACTTGGCTGTTCACCGCCCTGAGTCCCCTGGAGAAGGGTGGTATATAAATTTAATTAAACTAAACTAAACTAAACTAAACTCAAGGTTGAATCAGTAAAATGAGGACCGAGATTGTTGGGGGCAATATGCTGACTCTGTAAACTGCTTCAATTCATTTCAAACCTTTATTGTCAGAGTACAACATGTGTACAATGAGATTGGCTGAGCCTCCCTTCATGCACCCACCCCCCAACACAATACAACTCACAGTGAAAGACAGAAAATCCCTAGCCCAGTGAATCCTACTAACAAACATACACCCAGTCCTATTGCACCATGTGAATGTATTGCATGTCATGCCAGCCCCGCAAGTCAATCCTACTATGCTGTTGTAAAGTTATTTTTTTCATTCAGGAGTCTGACAGCCCATGGATAAAAACTGTTCTTCAGCCTGTTTGTACAGCTGCCTATGCTTCTATATCTCCTTCTGGATGGCAGGAGAGTAAAGAAGTGCTGACCAGGGTGTGAGTCGTCCCTGAGGATTTTCCTCACTCTTCTAAGGCAGTGAGCCCTAGCGATGTCATCTAGTGGTATCAGGAGACAGCCCACTATGTTTTGTGCTGTACTCACCACCCTCTGTAATGTCTTTCAATCCAAGGCTGTCAAGCCAGCATACCACACCGTAATGCAATGAGTGAGGACACTTTCTATTGTGGACCGGTAAAAGGAGGTCACCAATTGTTCCACTTTATTTTTTTGCACTATATATCTTAGCTGAGATAGACTCCCAGGAATTTAAAGGAAGAAACTCTCTCCACACAGAGTGCTGTAAAGCATTGTGAAGCAGTATGTAAGTCTAAATGCTATTGCTATTGCTACTTGTTGCCCCTGAAGCCTCCTTGGGAAGGTAGGAAAAAACCATTAAAGGCCATAGAGGAGGAAGGAATGAGAAGTTAAGGAAATATCCATAGAAATAGTGGTAGACTTTAGGAGAAACCCTCCCATTCTACCACCTCTTGCAATACTAGACAACACAGTATCAACAGTAGAGACCTTCAAATTTCTAGGTTCTACCATATCGCAAGATCTAAAATGGACACCTAACATCAAAAACGTCATCAAAAAAGCACAACAAAGAATGTTCTTTCTGCGCCAACTCAGAAAGCTCAAACTGCCCAAGGAGCTGCTGATACAGTTCTACAGAGGAATCATTGAGTCTGTCATCTGCACCTCTATAACTGTCTGGTTCAGTTCTGCAACCCAACAAGACAGACACAGACTTCAGAGAATAATCAGAACTGCAGAAAAAACAATCACTGCCAACCTGCCTTCCATTGAGGACCTGTATACTGCACGAGTCAAAAAGAGGGCCGTGAAAATATTTACTGACCCCTCGCATCCTGGACATAAATTGTTTCAACTCCTACCCTCAAAA
Source organism: Diadophis punctatus similis (assembly GCA_023053685.1). Classification (NCBI taxonomy): domain Eukaryota; kingdom Metazoa; phylum Chordata; class Lepidosauria; order Squamata; family Dipsadidae; genus Diadophis; species Diadophis punctatus. Next base: position 243,730,782 of record JALIGW010000001.1, read on the forward strand.
TGACGCTATAGAGCACTGCACAACAAGACAACTAGACACAAGAACAGTTTTCCCCCGAACACCATCACTCTGCTAAACAAATAATTCCCTCACCACTGTCTAACTATTCACTAAGGCTGCATTACTATTACTATTAGTCTTCTCATGGTTCCTATCACCCATCTCCTCCCACTTATGACTGTATGACTGTAACTTGTTGCTTGTATCCTTACGATTTATATTAATATTGATTGTTTCCTGATTGCTTATTTGTACCCTATGACAATCATTAAGTGTTGTACCTCATGATTCTTGACAAATGTATCTTTTCTTTTATGTACACTGAGAGCATATACACCAAAGACAAATTCCTTGTGTGTCCAATCACACTTGGCCAATAAAGAATTCCATTCTATTCTATTTGGAAAAGAGGGACATAGTCCTAAAACTGAAGTAAATGTGAGAAAAACACTCAAGATAACCTGTCTTGATTTTGTTTAGTATTAGATGTGACAGAGGGAAAACTTGTTGTAATACCCTACAACACACATTCCTGGAATCTCTGCAATGTCTGTTTCTTGACCTATCTTATCTTGAAGGGGTGATTCAATGATGCATTGCTTAAAATTGTAGCAAAGTTTATACAAACATTGTACTGTAAGTATTATATACATGTAATATAAAGTAACCAAAAAGAAAAAAAAGTCAGGAAATCCTACCATCACCTATGAAGGTCACATGGTCCATACACATTTCTGCCTGCTGTTTTCCTTTTCTGGATTCCTTACAGAATTACAAGACAAGTAATGAACTAGATTTTATATGATTAGGGTACTTCTGAACTACATTTTCTGCTTCCCAAATTTTTTATTTCCAGTTTAAAACAATAGTTCCTGGGATGATTGGATGGTAGGCAGTTGAAAAAAAAAGATTTATTAAAACTCTCAAAACCTATCATGTGCACAATGTTTTTTGCTGAAAAGTTTGCTTGGAAAGGCATCACTGAGGACAATGGTAGGATGAGCCATTAAGAATTTCAGAGCTCTACATAATGTTGCATGAGTTATAAAAATGGAAAATTGGACTGGAAGAGATGAGGGATCTAGATCACATCTCTGCTGGCTGGACCGTTCCCTATACCAGGGGTGTCAAACTGGTGGCCTGCAGGCTGGATGTGTCACACACAGGCCACGCCCATCCCAGCTCTGCGAAGGGAAAAACGTTGTGAAATGTCACGTGATGGCAATGTGACGCCGCAAGTTTGACACTGGTGTTCCATCAAATTGGCTCATATCTGGTGAAAACCAACTCGGAAGGGCCCCTTGGGTTTCACCTAATTAAAAGTAAAAGTTTTTCCCTCAATCTCAAACAATCAGTCACATGGGCCAATCAAAGCAGTGTCCGTTGGTCTGGTGACATCACTCCTCCTTCCTCCGGCCAGGTGTGAGAACATCCTTGGTTCCCAGGGTAAAGTATTTTATTTTGACTACACAACCCCAGCTATCTCTAATCCCCCCCTCCCTATCCCTCGCTCCAGTGTGGCAACACTGAAGCTCCAAGATGGCTTCGGCCAGGCCACCTTCAGTGTTGACACCATGCACAGGACATAACTAGAATCATTTATTTAGATTTACATTAAATAAGCATTTTAGGAATCTCTGATAGACATACAAAGAGGTTATTTAAAACACTATTTTGTTAGTTTGAATTTCTGTCCTTGGAAGCTTCTCCTATAGCTGGAACAAACTTGTTTGGGTAACCCCTTCCTGGACTTCAAGAGGCTGATGGAGCATAAAAACTAAACCCTTTGGTGGTGTTATACAGGGAATTACCTTTTAAATTTAATTAAAGCTTCTTGCTAAACTGAGATAGGTAAATCTGATATGTTTTTGTTAGTAAAGTCTACGGTTTTCTTTATTTTAAACTGCAACCGGCATTTTTGATGGCTCTCTGCTATATTCTTCAGCAAATTGACTAAATTAGGAATTAGGTTTGATTGATTGATTTAGCCTGGAGAATGGTCTTACCTACATGTATATATGCTTGCTTTGTCTTTAAAGAGAGGAAAGTAAAAAAAAAAGAGTGGTGCAGTTTGTGTTTGTACTATTGTGTTCGGGCTCAGGTTGTGCTATTATAAATCATACAAATAATGGCAGGATAGCTGTCAGAAGAAATATATATATATATATATATATATATATATATATATATATATATATATATATATATATATATATATATATATATATATATATATATATATATATATATATATATATATATATATATATATATATATATATATATATATATATATATATATATAAGAGATTTGGGGGGTTCTGCAGCTTATCCCTGCCTTGCAGCAACAGAGGTTCAGATCTTCCCTTTCTCATGTACAGAGACCAAAGACACAATGTAGCAATAGGAAAACTCACCAATTTAGGGACAGAGCGTTCCAGAGTGTTTTTTTTTTAATATCCCAGTTTTAAATTCTAGAGGTTTGCATATGCCTAATCGGTGTTTATCTTTTCTGCTCAACACATTCAAGGTCAGCAGCAAACAAGGCAAGGGGGAGCCAAAGGAAAGGAGGTCAAAAAAGAACAAAGAAAGAATGGAGGAAATAATGGGTCTTACATTGAATGCTGCCCTGAAAAGTGAACTAATTAGTTGGTTCTCATTTGCTACTGCTGGACAACACTGCTTTTACACAAGGCACAGAAATCAATTTCCCTGAGAAATATCAGGGCAGATTAATTCCCCTTCAGTGGAATCATTCCACTGTAGACGATGTAGGTCATATACTGTATGTATGGCTGAATTGTTATTTCTAGAATGAACATCTGAAGAAATAATAATGGTGGCCAGAAATGAAAGCACCCAAATGACCCTTTTGGAAACTGGGTGAGCATTTCAGTTAATCCAACCCAGTTGTTATTCAGCTCATTTTATACTCAGTCATTTCTTTGATTCATTTGTTCCCCCATATGTTCTCCCACTGATAATTTACAGTATTCCCAATGGGCTTCCTAACCAGATTTCTCCCAATCAATATTTTTCTGCTTCAGTTCCAAGAAAGGGTGTGGAGTTGAATTTTATGATCTCTACCAATGAGCCGCATGGCAGAAATTTTCTTTAGAATCCCAAATGAAGAACTACTAGAAAGGTGAAAAAAGCATAATTATTTTTAAAAGAAGAATTATGTTGGATATACCACCCACAGTGATGCCATCAGGACCTGATCACTGAACTTCTCTGCTGGAGAAGCCCTACATGGCTCAGGACCAGGTTACCTCTGGGACCGCATCCTACCACATACCTCCCTATGACCAGTGAGGTCCCACAGAGTTGGCCTCCTCCAGGTCCCATCAGGCAAATGTCGGTTGGCGGGTCCAAGGGGGAGAGCCTTCTCTGTGGGAGCCCCATCTCTCTGGAACCAACTCCCACCAGAGATCCGGACTATACCCACTCTACTGGCCTTCCGTAAAGCCATAAAAACATGGCTCTTCCGGCAGGTGGGGTGAAGAAGATCGGATTCCCCCATGGATGAATGGTTTTAAAGTTGTGTAATGTTTTAAAATTATATATCATTGTATTGTTCTTATGCCTGTTGTACGCCGCCCTGAGTCCTACGGAACCCTATAAAAACTTTTAATTAAATTAAATTAATTAAACTTCAAAACCACACACATAATTGTTTTTTAAAAGATCAATCTTTTTAATGTAAAACTATTATTTATTTATTTATTTATTTATTCATTCATTTATTTATTTATTCATTTATTTATTTATTTATTCATTTATTTATTTATGATGTAAAACTATTCAACACCACTGACAATGCTGCTACCCTTCAAAAAGACCTTGACTATGTGTCAGAATGGTCAAACAAGTGGCAACTGCAAATCTCAATCAACAAATGCTCAGTCTTACACATTGGCAAAAATAATCAGAACACAAAATACAAACTAGATGATCATGACCTTGTTGACAATCCTCACTCAGTTAAGGACCTTGGAGGACTCATCTCTAATGATCTAAGTGCCAGAGCCCACTGCAACAGCATTGCCAAAAAGGCATTAAGAGTGGTTAACCTAATCTTGAGTAGCTTCTTCTCTGGTAATATTGTACTTTTAACCATATAAAACATTTGCTAGACCAATTCCCGAATACAGCTCATCTGTCTGGAACCCGCACTACATATCGGACATTAATACAATTGAGAATGTCCAGAGATATTTCATGAGAAGAGCCCTCCATTCCTCTGTTTGCAACAGAATACCTTATGCCACCAGACTTGAAATTTTGGGCCTAGAAAATTTAGAACTATGCCGCCTTCGATCTGACCTAAGTGTAGCACACAAAATTATCTGCTACAATGTCCTACCTGTCAATGACTACTTCAGCTTCAACATAAGCTGTTTGGCAATGCTACTTTTCTGCAGTGTCGCTAGCAGGTGGTTTAAGTAAGCAAAACTACTCCAGATAAATATGAACAACGGCTGAAATGTATCCCTGCTATACAGAATCACAGCTACTATTTTGATAATTCAGTCTGACACTATCACTCTGCAAATTATTCCGAGCACATCAGTGAAAATAATAAACCAAACTGCCTCTGTCTTCCATCCCAGAGATCAAGACAGTAAAATCTGATGCATAAAGCTCAACTCTGAAACTAACTCTTCCAGTTGACAGCTCCAAAAAAGGCTGATTTGATTGTTAAAAAGTAATTGTTGTAGCTGTGCTTCCTATCAAAGAAGTAAAACAATTACTTTTTCTAGAGAAGAAAGAGTGTGTAATGATCTGAGAGGAGGTTATTTTTGATCTCACTGAAAATGTAGGTGAAAGAAAATGGATTTATAGAGTTTATGTATTATTGTTGAAAAGGACGTTTTACCTATTGGGGAGTTCTGAAGTTGCATTTTTACCGATATTTTTTTTTGATAAATTGCTACAGCTGCATATAAAATTCCCCGAAAGCCAAACATTTTAGAATCCTCACATTGCAATACTTTATATGAAGTTATAAACAGTCTTTGTTCTGCCAAATTAGTTTGAATGTTAGTCATGACAAGAGTGTTTGGACTGTGGGAATGAGTACCTTTTGAGACCCAAAGCAGGAAAGGTGTTTCAGATCTGGAGCAAATGTACTTACTAGACATCTCTATTACTTCTTAAAGAAACCCTTTTTAATGGACATCATGTTGGTAAAAAACCAGTTACCTGAATCATCCAGCAATTTCTTCCTTAAAGAGGGTAATTGAAAAGTTCATATATTTAATCCGCAGTGCAGAATGCTACATGTATGAGTTAGGTACTATCAGTGGTGGGATTCAAATTTTTTACTACCAGTTCTGTGGGCATGGCTTGGTGGGCATGGCTTGGCTTGGTGGGTGTGGCTTGGGCGTGGCAGGAGAAGGATACTGTAAAATCTCCATTCCCTCCCCACTCCAGGGGAAGGTTACTGCAAAATCCCCATGTCCTCCCGATGGGACTCAGGAGGCAGAGAATAGATGGGGGCGGGGCCAATCAGAGGTGGTATATACCGGTTCTCCGAACTACTCAAAATTTCCACTACCGGTTCTCCAGAACTGGTCAGAACCTGCTGAATCCCACCTCTGGGTACTATAGGGGGCAGCCACATTAGTTTTTCTATCCAAAAATTAGAAGGAATCTGGTAGCATTTTTTTCAGACTAGCAAATTTTATTTAAGGCATATGAATTTTCACGAGCTGAACCTCACTTCAGCAAATGTAACCTGGGGTGGCTAAATGTATGTAGGAGTTAAATTGGGATGAGGGTGGGGCGGGGGAGTGGGACTGGTTATGCAGATGCAGATTATCTATTAATCACGGCAATGTGTTCAAAATCTGTTGTGTTTGTGGAGATCTTCAAAGAGTGCCTGACAACTTTTCACATATGTGAGTTCAGCAATCTCTTACTCAGTGCTGCTTTCCAAAATGGTGGCCAATATAGGGTACAACAGCTATTTTTAATTCATAGCTCCTCAATTCTATGAGAGATGAGACATTTATATGTGAATAATATGCATACAGGTAGCCCCTGACTTACAACCGTTTGTTTAGCAAACACTGAAGTCACAATAGCACTCAAAGAAGTTACTTACAATTGGTCATTACACTTATGACCATTAAAGCATGCCCAGGGTCATGTGATCAAAATGTGAGTGCTTGGCAACTGGACTGTATTTACAACACTTGCAGAATCTGGGGGGGTCATGTGGTCACTATTTGTGACCTTTCCAACCAGCCTATGATAAGCAAAGACAATAAGGGAAGCCAGATTTGTCAGCAGTGTACGGCAGCAGCCAAAAAAGCTAATACAATCCTTGGTTGCATAAACAGAGGCATAGAATCAATATCATGTGAAGTATTAGTACCGCTTTATGAATCCTTAGTAAGATCACACCTGGAATACTGCATCCAGTTTTGGTCTCCACATTACAAGAAAGATGTTGAGACTTTGGGGAAAAAGTGCAAAGAAGAGCAACTAAGATGATTAAAGGCCTGGAGATAAAAACATATGAAGAAACAGTTGCAGATTTGGGTTTGACTAGTCTAGAGAAAAAGACTAGGGAGGACATGATAGCAGTATTCCATTATTTGAGGGACTGCCACAAAGAAGAGGGGGGTCAACTTATTTTTCAAAGCACCAGAGGGCAGGACAAGAAACAATAGATGGAAACTATTCAAGGAGAGAAGCAACCTGGAATTAAGGAGAAACTTCCTAACAGTGAGGACAATTAACCGGTGGGACAGTTTGCCTTCAGAAGTTGTGAGTGCTCCATCACTGGAGGTTTTTAAGAAGACAGTGGACTTGTCTGAAATGGTATAGGGTCTCCTGCTTGAGCAGGGGGGTTGGACTAGAAGACCTCGAAGGTTCCTTCCAGTTCTATTCTGATTGATTGATTGATTGATTGTCTTAACTGTAGTGATTTGCAAAAAAAGACTGTAAAATTGGGCAAGACTCACTTAACAACCGCCTTGCTTAGTAATGAAAATTCTGGTTGTAATTCTGGTTGTAAGAGAAGGATTACCTATAATGACACAATGCACATAGGTTAATAAGTCATGCAGATGGGGAAAATGGACCCAGTTTCACCCCTATTCCAGATGCAAAAGCTACCTATGGAGAATTTTCCAGAAAACATTCATGCTATAACACAAACATAAGCTACTATCTCCAAAGGGCAGGATATTTATGGCCTGATATTTCTGAAATTGGTCAGTTTGAATAAATTCGGTTCATGTCACTCGGGCACATGAATGGGACATTCTCCCCTCCTCGCTGTGCTGTGCTGGACAGGTAGATACAAATGTGAACCAAGGGTTTCAGACTGAGCCAGGAAAAGCAAATAGAATTTTGGGAGAGTAGTTTAGTCCATCTTAGTCTACTGACTTACAATTTCTTGATTTTTCTTAGTCGATCCACATCATCTGAATAGGGCCAAAGTTATATACCGTATTTTTCGGAGTATAAGATGCACTGGAGTATAAGACGCACCTTAGTTTCTGGGGAGGAAAATAGGGGAAAACAATCTGCCTACCAGGTATTCATCTGGCTAGCATCCTTAGTCTGGTCAGCTTTAGCACATTATTTTATCCACTGGTTAGGACTTAAAAAAAACCTTCTTCTGAGAGAATAACAATGAAAGAGCCTGCAAGATAAGAGCTGGGAAGATCGTTAGCACCTGGTTAGGGCTAGAAAAAAACTTATTCGGAGCAAGTAGAGCAATGAAAAAAAAATTCTGCAAAGACTTAGGGCTGGAAAACCATTCTTTGGAGAGAGTAACAATGAAAAAGCCTGCAAGATAAGAGCTGGGAAGATCTGTTAGCACCTAGTTAGGGCTGGGAAAAAACTACATTCGAAGTATAAGACGCACCCAAATTTTCAGCCACTTTTAGGGAGGAAAAAGGTGCCTCTTATACTCCGGTACTTTGTCTCAGTCCTTTGCAGGAAGAAAGGCATATAAATGAAATAAATATTAGCTTTATGAAGTAATAAGATCCTTTTTAAAAAAGATACAAAATAGTTTGGCCTACTACACACCATAGTTAGAATTGATTGGGGCCAAAGGAAAGTTTTAATATTGCATACGCCAGTTATGATTTATTTATATTATATAGTGATAATTGCATTAAAAATGGCAGTACCTGCTGGGGAGCAGAGCTATGCTTTTAATGCTCCCCCCCCCAAATCAGGTAGTTAAAACTATACAACTGATTAATATTTCAAGAATAAGAAAGAGCAAGCCATTTAGCAACCTCCATTTATTCTACACTCTAGTATTACCAAGGAGAGTAACGCTTGTTAATTCTGCATTTACACTTAAAACTGCCTTTTGAGAAAAGAAATTAAATAGTACTGCATGGCATTTCCACAGGTCAGAAGGATGTTTTCACTGAAGCAGTAAATTAGTCTCTGGCCATAAGTCCCCATTTATATCAAGACCTGGCTTTTTAAAATAGGCTTTCATTTTATGGATTTGAAAAGGGAACATTTTAGTGAAGCTCATATAGAGTGATGAATTTTTGGTTGCTAGCTAAGAGCTGACATGTTTTCCTTTCATTTAAATTCCCTGGAATGTTGCCAAAGTGCACTTTCTGCATGCAGTTTTAGGAATTTCCACTTGGTGGAGCTTTATGATTGAATTTTTAATATTTTATTATATTTAAATATTTGCAATGCAGATCAACGGGATACACAAGAAAGAAAAGCTGTTTGTGAACATGTAATGGCAAATTGCTTGGATTTGTTTAGAAGCGCTAGTCAAAGAGGAAATGATCTGATTTGGTTAAGTGAAAAATGTTTATTTTTAAAACATGACAACTAAGCCTGGAAGCTCCCTCTCCCCTCCAGTATACATTATTTCTGATCTTCCATTGAGCGAGAGAGACTAAAACTCTCCAAAATGCACTGTGGTTTCCAACATGACTCAAGTTCTTTGTGTTTGGTGAACTTTCTATTAAAAACATCTTCAGCTTTATCAAACCTTCAAAAGAAAATAACAAAACCGTCTCCACCTCTCCACTTCCACTTTAGATGTCAACTTTAATGCTATTCAAAGACTACCATATCACATAATTAAACAAATAAGTAGTGACTATTTTGGATAGAAGTTATAATTATGGAATTGACCAAAGTCAAATTTAGTCTACATTTCCATCCCCTCAACAGCTGCAGGAGTTTATGAGAAAACCCAAATTAGGTCATTAAATGGTTGTTCTTCCCCATTTTGATTCGCTGGAGAGAAAGATTATCTCTGATAGGTATAGAGTAATATTTATCACAAGCGCTGAGGCTTATATCTGTTCCCTATGCTAAGCTTTATGTTTTCTATTTTGAAACAAGTATGATCCAATTCTTCCTTAGACATGTTGAGGAGTCTTCAATAAGAGGCTAATGCATCCCATCAATTTGCCCCAAACAAACGGAGTTAGTTGGTCTTCATTTCCTGAATCAATTCTGTAACCATTTGGGGGGGGGGGGGAATTGCATTTTTGCAGTCAATTGTACAATCCTCTGGTTACATATTTTTATTAGAAAAGTAACAGTTTCCTATTAAATTCTTTAAGGACACTCTTGAAAGACCTTATCTGAACCCTGGTGATCAAACGTAGATACATCAGCTCAAGGGTGGGTTCCACTTATCTTCGCCACCGGTTTGCATCGCGACTTTTCCCGCGTGTTCCCCCCGTGCGATTTCACTTCCACGCATGCTCAGTAGCAGGATTCAGCCCGAAACGCAGCTGAGGAGCTGATCAGCTGTACTTCTGGGAGAAGAAATAAGGGTGAGTATTAACCGGGGGGGGGGGCGGGAGGGCTCTTTTTCAAGCCACGGAAGAGGAAAAGCCATCCAAACACAAAAAAATTCACCAAAAATTCACCAAAAAAGATGGTGGTGCCCACGGACTGGCACCGACCAAACCGGATCTGTGATGCCATTGTCACATCACCAGCGGGTTGCTAACGGTTCTGGCTATCTGGTCCGAACTGGGAGAAACCCACACCTGCATCAGCTAAGGTGCTGATCTTCGATTGGGCAAAGCCACGGACAATCTGTTACTTTGCTTCAAAACTCACTGGATTGTTGTTTTGAAACCTGTTCTATCTCCTTCAGCCCAATCTGCCTCACGGGATTATTATAACACTTTGCTGCTCACGGTTTCTCAGACAAACGCACATAGTAAAGATTGGAATGGAACCAAAATTATATACAGGTAGTCCTCAACTTACGACCACAAATGAGCCCAAATTTTCTATTAAGTGAGACATTTGTTAACTGAATTTTGCCCCATTTTACGACTTTAATTGCTTCAGTTGTTAAGTGAATTGCTGCAGTTGATAACATGGTTGTTAAGTGAATCTGGCTTTCCCATTGACTTTGCTTGTCAGAAGGTCACAAAAGCTGATCACATGATCTTGGGACACAACAACAGTCATAAACATGAACCAGTTGCCAAGCATCTGAATTTTGAGCACATGATCACGGGGATGCTGGACAGGTCGTAAGTGTGAAACACGGTCATAAGTCATTTTTTCAGTGCTGTTGTAACTTTGAACGATCACTAAATGAACTGTTGTAAGTCAAGGACTACCTGTACTTTGTCTCAGTCCTTTGCAGGACTCTATTCTTCCCCCTAGTTACTTCTATCACCAGGACTTCTGTTCTAAAGTATTTTTCATGACATCATCATATAAAATTACATACGTGTTCCAGTAGTGGGTTCTAAATCCCATCGCTACCAGTTCGCTCACTCACGTGCAATGCTTCTGCGCATGCACAGAAGCATCCTGGGCAGGTGGGCGGAGCCTCCTGCCGCTGCTGCTACCGGTTCGCTGAATCGGACCGAACCAGGAGCAACCCACCACTGATATGTTCCCATTCCAAATCAATATACCTTTTCCATCACCACAAGCATCACCTATACATCACCACAAGCATCACCTACACATCTTCATAAACATATTAAAGAAGGAATGAGACATCACACATTCTTGAATTAGTCCCTGCTCAGTATTGGACTAATTTGCTAAGCATTCCATTTATTCTCATGTATGGTTTGCTTCCATCATATGCTGCTCTTATCACAAGCGGCAACTAATATTCAACTTTTTATTTTTGCAAAACATTCCCCAATTCAACCCTTATTTACTTTCACTACGCCACACACATACAGTAAAGAAATGTACAGTAAATCTGGTGTGTGCGCATCCCCTTTTTGGCATGAAACCACTCTGCATTTCCCAGAGTTTGCTTGCTGTCACCTCTAATTCCTTTCAACCAGAATTCTTCCAAAAGTCTTCCCAAGCATACTTAACTAATCCCCTTGGACTTTTTGCGTTTATTCTTGCTACCTTGCCTTTTGTACAGGGGAACAATAACAGCATTCTTTCCATTGTCAGCAGATTCAGCCTTCACACAGCATAAACAACACCCATCTATTATTTTAACATTTCTCCAATTGCACTATTTACATTGAGTTTTAATGTATAGGTGGTCCCCAGCTTGTTGCAGATTAATAACCCTATAATCATGAAATTTTTCACCATTTTGGCAGCAGTAATTACTTCTTTTTTCACTATTTGTTGTCTTCAATGCTAGCATTGATAGCTTTTGTTTCAAGTTTGTCTTGATTCCCATACAAATCTGTAAAATATTCTTTCTGGTATTTTCTGATTCCAGTTCTGCTGAAAGGTCCCTATTTAATTGTCTTCACCTACTTACACAATAGTACTTGTAAGTATGTAAGTATGTAAGTACTGTAACCATCACTCTGTGTTTCCTCTCTTTGAGTAATGCATTTTTATCATCCTCTTTTCATTATGTTATTCATTGTACAAGATCTTTGTCTCATCCTAATTTTTTTCAGAAATCATTCCCATACTGTTTTGTACTCAGTCTCCTTTTCTTCATCTTTCGATTTAGTTTCTTCTACTTCCTACTAGTGTAACCCTACATTCTACTGAGTTAATTATAACTTAATTCTTTTTCCTCTGTTTCCTACAGCTTCTAATTCCTTACATATACTTTTGATTTATTTTGTTATGAGATTAGTCTGTTTCATAATATTTACCTTATATAACTCATACTTTCACTTTGTGCAGTTGGTCATTCTTTTATTTTTTTCCCCTTTCCCTTCCTTTCCCTTCTCTTTTCCTATGCATATTTCCCCTAAGATCTAGTCTTGGCACTACTGAATATTGGTCAGTTCCACATTCAGAATCTCTCATCACCCATGTACCCTTAACTAATACTCTTAAACTTTCATCAACAACCATCAAAGCCATCATGATTTTGATGCATTTTTTTTGAAGGAATAGATTTGTTCTCAGCAATATTCAAAGAAATTTTCTGTTTTCATTAGAATGACCAGAAACCAGCAGTGTTGGGTTTTTTTGGGGGGGGGGGTCTATATTGCTGATTTTTTAAATGTTTGGTTCACCACCCAAAGATTCACTTGAAAAATGGACAGCTGATAGATCAGTGCTTTCTAAATATTTTGCTCTGAGGATCCCTTATCATTTTTAAAATTAAGGGGGACACCAAATGAACCTTTGTTTGTATGGCTTTTATTTACATATTGAAATTTTTACACTTTATTTACATATTATAAATTAAAAATAAGGCACAATTGTAGAACATTTGCTTATTGCGTCAGGTAAAAGTAACAATATCATATCCATTGGATATTAATAAAATATTTTAACAAATTAAAAATAATGGGAAAGAATGACATTGTTTTAATTTTTTGCAAATATCTTCAATATCTGGCAAATAATTTTCATTTCACAGATCTCTGAGGTCTTAGTGTTCCCCCAGCGGTACTTGGACCACACCTTAAGAAATACTGTGATAAATACAAATATTGTATTGCATGTTCTGCCCCTTTGAGTCATGTGTTCAGTGTTGCGATGAAGATTAAAAAAGGAGTAGCGATTGCAATGTTGAGATGATGCAATGTTGCTGACATCAGTCTCACCTCCTTGACCTATAGATTCCTCTCCTTTTGCTTAAACCATAAAAAATCCAGACATAAACAAATTCTCAGCAAGCCATCACAATTCTTATTCTTTCTTGGGCGTCCAGTTGGTCCAATAATTTTTCTGTACCCTCTCATCCTGCTGTCATCCATCTGTTCAGGTCACTTAACAGAATAACTTTCAAATTGTATTCATTTAGAATGTTGCATGGTTTTTCACAATACATAACCCTGATTTTTCCATTATCATCATGAACCGGGGCATTATAGGGTCAGTCACCAATCTATGGATTATTACTTTCTTACGTCTGACAACAACCTAGATTACATGGTTTCATTTATAATTAAGCATACTACCATTTCCCCTTTCTGTTAGTTTCACAGATACACAACATGATTTAATAACTTAACTTTTAATTCTTTCATTTCATTTGTTAATTCATGCTCTTTATTCCTTACTCTTCTTCTGAGTTGCCACCAACCTTATGTTGTGATTTTCATCAGATGGGACCATATGTCAATTGAGGCTCTCACAATATTTAATTATAGCCATACCACATGAAAAATTAGTTGCTAACACTAAAGTCAGTTGGTCAGTTTTGGCACATTTGCGCCAGTATGCTGCAAGCATTAGCACTTTTTAGCAATTCACTTTTACTCCAAGCATATTTATACTTGGAACTCGACTCTCTGATGTGGAATCTACTTTGCAGACCAACATATTGTTGCCTACATCACATCAGCTCAGAGATAAATGGCATGGAGAAAACTGATTGTGCCCCAGGATGCATTTTGCAAAGAAAAAACATTGAAAGAATTCAAACTTCCTGCAATCTCTTTTTAGAATTCCTTTAACTTCTTTGTCATTCAGTGGTCCAGCTATCTCCACGTTCTAAAGTCCCATTGCATATATATTGCATATATATTCTTTGCATATATAGTACAATGGTGTCAATTGTGACATGCTGCAAAAAGTTTACGAAAACGCTTCTTCATATCTTAATCTTTAAATAACATTTCATTAGATCAAAAGCTTTTTGAGAAAAGGGCCAAGTCAGATAATTCTGATGCATTGTTTTTGTAGTAGTAAAATAAATGGTAATTTCTGTTGATTATAGTCTGTGCATATACCATGTTGTTAATGTCATTGAGGAGCTGAGGTGGTGCATCAGGAGCTGAGGTGGAGCAGTGGTTAAAAGCAGCACTGCAACCTACTTCAGCTGACTGCTAGTTCAGCAGTTCAGCTGTTCAAATCTCACCAGCTCAAGGTTGACTCAGCCTTCCATCCCTCTGAGGTCGGTAAAATGAGGACCCAGATTGTTGGGGGCAATCTGCTGAACTCTGTAAACCGCTTAGAGAGGGCTGTAAAGCACTATGAAGTGGTATATAAGTCTAAGTGCTATTGCTATTGCTATTGAGCACCTCATACTGCAGCTCTAGTAGTTTCAGTTGCTTAACCAGAATTACTTTTCTGTTCCAAGGTCACACATAACTAACTCTTATTAAGCAACATTCTTATTTTCTGCAGTTTTACACAATCTGTGCAAAATCTTAAGAATTTAGATCCCTTGAAATAACACTTCTAGATGATAGGCATTTTCTGGACACATGCATGTAGCTTCATGTAAATGCTTCATAGCTTAGTGCAGGCTCTATTGTTGTTGTTGTTGTTGTTGTTGTTGTTGTTGTTCTGGAATAGTTCATTAGATCGCTATATTATCTAAGCAACTTACATTGCAAAGCAGCATCACCAAGCATTCCTTCTTAACCAGACAAACATTCCTTCTTAACCATTTTGCTCGGTTGGAAGAAAGAACTGCATGGGCTCCATGGCTTTCCTGAACTCTTCAGTTAGTCTGAAGATCTCAAGTAGGTTGGGCACTGTCCAAGCAGCACTGATGAAGTGAAGTTGATTAGTTCAGTTTTCCTCTTGAAATGGTAGAGCACTCTCAGACCCTTTCTGTCTCCAGTGTGTTGGAATCAGCCATTTCCTAACACAGAGACATTTCAGTTACACATCTTCCATTCTGTTACCTTTGCAACTCTCTGCAAGCCAACTGCAATCCAACTGGGTTTTACAAATACTCCGTTACTGGATTTGGAAGAAGCCATGTGTGAAATCAAACAAAAGTTTCAAAATGATATGAACCTTATGCCTAAACACACTTACTACTATCATTGCAGAAGTTGACGTTTCTTGGCAAAGAATTCTAGCGATTTTGGTCCAAAATGTTTTGAATGCTCTATAAAGTTGTTTTATCCTTTCTTCACTATAGACCCCCTTTAAATTTTGTGGTCACGAATCATGGCAAGGCACCCCCAAGATTTAACTCAAGATTTAAATCATAACATTTCTTAAAGCCTTTACAGACTCCCTAGGACAGTTATGGTTAACCTTTTCAGCACTGAGTGCTGAAACTGGAGCACATGTGCGCCCGAGCGCCAGAACCCGGAAGAGAGTAGCTGGTCTGACACACATGTGCACCGGCCGGCTGTTGACTTCCAGGTTCCGGTGGGCACATGCGCACCATCCAGCTGTTCTTTGTGTGAAGACCAACTGACCAGCCTGCATTTGGATGCCAGAACCCAGGAGACAGCAGCTGGCTGGTGCACATGCGTGCCAGACCAGTTGTCCGGTGCACATGTGCATGACGGAACCTGGAAGAACAGCTGGCAATGGCGCGCATGCACACAGAGAGGGCTCTGCAGGCCACCTCTGGCACACGGGCCATAGGTTCACCATCACGGCCCTAGGACGACACTGCGGATCCCCCCCAGGGGTTCATGGACCATAGATTGAGAACCACTGCCCTATAATATACCAGCATGGATTTATTAGCCAAGAGTCAAAGAAACTGAAATGATACAACACACAACTCCTGTGAAGTTATCTGCAGCTCAGCTGAGGGAGCTATAGGCTTAAAAGACAATACAGTATAAGGACATTATGAACTGGAAGAAAAATCTCTGTTTTGAAATGATTCAACTTCCAAATCATATATTTCTTTATTTCCCTGACCCTTTCTTTACTCTTTATCACCAGGGCAATTTGTATAAAAATAGGATCTGTGCCACTTATGAATTTGTGTGCTCCTGCTGCTTATTCATCCCTTGAAATCTTAATCTTTTGTGGCATTTATACAGTACCTTTCACCCCAAAGCACTTTACAGTAATTACTAATTGATATAAAAGGATCACTTCATCTACCCTTGACATGAAGTCACCTCTGTAGCAATAACCAGCTGTTTAATCATGTAGAGGAGAAAAGGGAGGGAGGAAGGCCAAGGAGCAGAGGGAGAAACACAGTAATTTAATACAAAAAGTAAAGAATAGAAGGAAAAGGAAGGAAGGAAGGAAGGAAGGAAGGAAGGAAGGAAGGAAGGAAGGAAGGAGATAAAATATATACAGTAGCATTTTATTAGGCATGATCTTTTTTAGTAAAGAAGGAAGAAGCTAACCGCAAGAACTACAGGCATATGTCTTCTAGTTACTGTTGAGTAGGCTATGTACAATTTACCCTTAGGGCTCTCCCTTCTTACTTTACATTGTGACCTCTATTTCAAGTTATTCATAGTAACAATCAGGCAAGACATCTTTAAGTGTACAGATGAGAAAATGGAGTGCACTTTAATTCAAATCAAGTGACTGTACATGTCAGCAACAGGATACTAAGAACTATGCATTTTATTTTCAAGATTTGCTTCTTGAACTTATGTCTATTCTGTTTAATTTTTGCTGTATAATGAAGCTCAAAAGTGTCATTGATAAAGTAAGCAAAAATAAAATATTCCAGATGGTGAGGATGATTGAACATTAACATTCTTGGTGGCTTTCTTGAACATTTGTAAAACTTTGTATAAATGGGGTATATTTTTGTATTACTTCCAATCTATAGATATAAAAATTTGATTAGCATACAGAGTCCTATTTAGTTGCTCTAGTTTTTTTAACCACTTACGTATAACTTCAAATTGTTCACACAAAATTTTTTTTCTGTCAACTGTCCTTTGTCATTAATATAATAATTTTCAGATCTGGATGGCCCTAACCTGCTGTTGTTTAGAAGAGTCACAAAGACCTGGCTCTTTACCCTGGCCTTTGGCAAGGGAGAGTGAGATCCCTCATTTCATTCCACCTGGTCTGTTGTTCTTGCCATCTTCTATCATTTCTTCTTCCTTTTTTAATCAGTTTTATTGTAATTTATTTGTTTTGATTCTCAGGAACCCCCCAGAATTGTTGGAAGTCGGGCAGCATACAAGTTAAATAAGTAAGCAAATAAATGTGATCCATGTTAGACATTATACAGTCTAACAGTTATTGCAAATCATTCAGGTGCTCAACCAACAATACAATAACATCTGTATCAGTGGTGGGATTCAAAAATTTTACTACCGGTTCTGTGGGCGTGGCTTGGTGGGCATGGCATGGCTTGGTGGGCGTGGCAGGGGAAGGATACTGAAAAATCTCCATTCTCTCCCCACTCCAGGGGAAGGTTACTGCAAAATCTCCATTCCCTCCCCACTCCAGGGGAAGGTTACTGCAAAATCTTCATTCCCTCCCCACTCTAGGGGAAGGTTACTGCAAAATCCCCATTTCCTCCCGATCAGCTGGGACTCGGGAGGCAGAGAATAGATGGGGGGTGGGGTCAGACAGAGGTGGTATTTACCAGTTCTCCGAACTACTCAAAATTTCCGCTACCGGTTCTCCAGAACTGGTCAGAACCTGCTGAACTCCACCTCTGAATTCTGTATACAAAATTAGCTTTATCCATAAAAATATTACCCAACTATTTCTGTTTTGCTCCCTGTTCATTATAAAATTATTCACTAATTGTTCTATTTATTACTGTGCATGCTTATCATCATCATTCTAGCCATTGTCTATCCACTGCAGGATGAAGGCCTCTACGGCATGTTTCCAACCAATATGGTCTTGAGTTTTCCTTTGCCAGTTGGGCCTGCAATACTTGCTGATATTGTCACTCCATCTTGTTTTAGGCCTCTTTTGTGGACGTTTTTTATCAAGTGGAATCCATTTTATGACTGCCTTAGTCCACCTGCCATCAGTTCTTCTTGCTATGTGACCACCTCATTTCCATTTCAATTCTTTTACTCTTTTGATGGCATCATATATTTTTGTTTGTTCTCTAATCCATGTGCAGGTCTTTCTACTTTGTCTTGTGATGCCGAGCATGTATCTTTCCATGACTCTTTGAGCCACTCGTAGCTTTGGTATTGATTGTAAGGTTAGTGTCCATGTTTCATGGGCGTATGTTAGAACAGATAGCACACACTGATTGAAAACTTTTCTTTTCTGGCATAGGGGGAGGTTGTTCTTGAAAATTACACTTAACTTGCCAAATGCCTGCCAACCATATTTAACATGCCATTCAATTTCCTTTATTGTAATACCTTCCACTGAGATCCATTGACCAAGGTATAGGTAGTGGTCTACTATGTTTAGTTCTTCTCCAGATGTAAACATTTTTTCTTTGATGAATTTATTAAACATAATCTGGATCTTTTTCAGGTTTATTTTTAAGCCAAATGGTTCTCGTACTTTGTGCTGCTTTTGTATGTCTTCGTAACTCTTCTGGGTCTTGGGCAGTGGTGAAATCCAATTTTTTTTACTACCGGTTCTGTGGGCATGGCTTGGTGGGCATGGTGTGGCTTGGTGGCCATGGCTTGGTGGGAGTGGCAGGGGAAGGATACTGCAAAATCCCCATTCCTTCCCCACTCCTGGGGGAAGGTTATTGCAAAATCCCTACTCCCACCCAACTCTGGGGCCAGCCAGAGGTGGTATTTGCCTGTTCTCCGAACTACTCAAAATTTCCGCTACTGGTTCTCTGAACTACTCAAAATTTCCACTACCAGTTCTCCAGAAGCTGTCAGAACCTGCTGGATTTCACCCCTGGGTCTTGTGAGAAGAGAACAATATCATTTGCAAATCTTAAATGGCTTAAATGGGATTTCCATCTCATCTTTCCTTAAATCCACATTTGATTCATTTTGTTGAGAAAATAATCACTGCATTTTCTGCATATTACTAAAAAGTGCTATGTGATAGCATCAGTTGATATATTGAATAGTGAAGTTCAATTTTTGTGGTCCCATCTGATGATGACCATGGCATATGGAAAATTGCAAATGGAAGTGTATGATTAGTGAAGATAAAGAGCATGAATTAATGAGTGAAAGTAAAGAATATATACAGATATTTGTGACTGTGAAACTAATATAAAGTTAAAAAATTTGCATCAAGGTAATTAAGGTAAGTTAATGGATACAACTTCATCAACTTCAAAGTTCAAAGTCTTCATTGTAGACTTAACAATGAATGAAGGGGCTAAAGTCTTTTAGAAATGATGATGTTATCTAGATTCTGAGTGCATATGACAATAGGAATTAATACGTTGTTAACAGATTTAGAAAGAAATAATCCAACTTTTGGTTATAACTGCATGTTACACTCCAGTGAATAATAATAATGGAAAATGAAGAGAAAGGTTTGGAAAAACTGTGCAGCATTCAGAATGAATGTAATTCAAGAAAAAAAGGTATACTGCTAAGCACTGTGCAGCGGCCGCGCACATAACGAGAGAACATTGCACGGAAGTTTCTAACTTCCACGCGGCATTTTCTAATGGCAGAGGCTGCGCGCCTGCGTGGCCACGCACATGAAAAGAGAATGCCGCGTGGCAGTTTCTAACTGCCGCGTGCCGTTTTCTGATGTTACAGGGAACATTGCTGCTAGGTGACATGAATGGATGGGTAGAAAGAGAAAAATAGAATAAGTGATTGGGCCAGAATGAGAATGGAGACTAAAGTATCTGTTTCAGAAAAGGGTGTTTCAAATATCTGGATTAAACAAAACTCTACTGATATATAATTAGGGCAAAGAGTATGTATGTATGTATGTATGCATGCATGCATGCATGTATGCATGTATGCATGTATGTGTATAGGTGTGTGTGTGAGCACATTTCTTAGCCGAGGGAGCCAGCATTGTCTGAAGACATTTCTGTGGTCATGTGGCCAGCATCACTATACACCGAGATGCGCAGAACACTATTACCTTCCCACCAAAGCGGTACCTATTTATCTACTCGCATTGACATGCTTTCGAACTGCTAGGTGGGCAGGAACTGGGGCAAGTAACAGGAACTTATCCCATCATGGGGTGCTCGGGTCTTGAATCTCGGCTGTCAGCTTTCCAGCTGACAAGCTCAGCATCTTTAACTGCTGAGCCATTGAACCCCCCCCTTTTTGTGTGTGTGTGTGTTTGTGTGTGTGCGTGCGTGTGTATGCGTGTGCGTGCATGTATATGTACATGTATATGTACATATGTGTGTGTATGAATATATGTGTGTATATGTATATGTATATAAATATGTATATGTGTGTATATACGTATATACATATATGTGTATGTGTGTATGTGTGTGTGTGTGTGTGTGTGTAGTGTATGTGTATACTGGTATATCTATATCTATAGATATTTATACACTCACACACATACACACAAAATGCATATAGTGTGTGTGTGTTTATATGTATATGTGTGTGTGTATATATATATATATATATATATATATATATGAACAAATGGACATAAAAGAAAAATAAACAAGTGGAAGAAAAAGAATAGAAGCAGAATGAATCACTGCAAGAACACAAATACAAGTCGTGTAGGAAAATATTTTAGAAGACTAGATTAGTAACCTTAACAGTTCAGCAACATTTTATGCTAATGATAAAGTTATCCATCAGTTTTCTCACATTTAGGCCAGTATGCCATAACCTCAATCAAGCTCTGTTTTAGCACAAGCAGAGTCATGGAATTCCACACAAGTTAGGCTCTCTAATTTATAGGCTACTTCGTAAGCCCATAACCCCCCCCCCCACCAATGCAGTGTATAGTGTACAGACACAATGAAGAGCTTGAAATTCCGTGTGGTTAAAAAGTATACTTACTGCATTTGCTCATATATGGTTTTATTACTTTTCATGTTTCAGAAATGGATTTTGTTATACAAACCAAATTCAAGAAAGAAACCTGGGCCAAATTATCAAAGGTAGTCTTTTCATTTTCATTAGAATGGTAAATCTCATTTGTATAATTAAAACACAGATAAAAGACTTCCGCTTTTAATAATCACTGTTCGGAGCAATGCTCTGTAAAATGTGTTTATGCTTCTCATGTAAAGTATTATTTCCCAGAGATTGGGATTCCCTGCTCTTGGGTTCCAGTGAGACCCTTAATGTGGTACACATAACGCCACGGCCTTAGAGACTGAATAGTTAACCATGTCTAGGTAGACTCCTGTGGCTCCTTATTTTCAGCTGCCCACCAACAAATTAGAAGATAACAATACTACAAGGACTATTTTGTAAATGCATACTACTCTCCAGAGTAAGAAATCTTCCTCCCCTCACCCACAATACAGCTGTTGTTGTTATTGCAACATCACAAACACTAATTTTTAAAAAGGAATGTTCATCTCACTGTATGTTCCGATTTTCTCTCAATATAGCTCTGAATGTATTAACAAATTAGAATGTAAGACAATAAATCGGGTGGATGGTAAAACTTCAAATGTCTAACCATATAGGTTTTTGGTTTTAAAACCCCTTTGATGGATTGTTAAAAAAAACATTGATTTATCCTGATTTGCTTCCATTTCCACCAAAATGTCATTTCCTGTATTTAGGCAACAGAATTGAAATCAGGTTGTTCTGACCTGATGCTTTCTAGATAGATTGTGACTGTATTTTGCTTGGTGAAAATTTTGGAAGTTGCAGTCTCATCACATTTGGAGGGCATCAGTCTGGAGGTGGGGGAGGAAGAGAGGGATGGAAGAATACATGAGGGAGCAGAAGATATGAATGAACATATCAGATCTGACTTCCTTCCTCTTCTGTGCAAACCCTTGTTCTGCCTTCATATTGAAAAGCAGGTAACATTGCCTTGGACTGTAAAGTTGAAAGCCTTTTGTTCCTGGCTTCAGAAGTTTGCCCTGAAAGTTTATCCTTTCAGAAAACTTAGTCCTTCACTTTCTTTATCTCTGTTTCAATCCAGTGTATATTAGAAGGAAAGAAAAACCTAAGATCTTAGATAAACATTTAATGCTAAATTCAGCATCCAAGTGGAGAAATCTTTCTCCTGCATATCTTTGTGGGAATTATAAAATACTGCTAAGCATCTTAACTGAACTTGATCTGGAACATAGACAACAAATAGATATATTTGTAAAAATCCCTTGACCTTTATTGAAAAATCAATCACTGGTATTGTCCATGAAGTAATCATGAGGAATACAACTGACAGAAAAGGCTGTAATTTTCTGGACACTTAATCTACCTTTCATCACAGTAAAATTTAGTCCATTGCCTCTAAAGATATAGAACTGAAACCTGTTATTTTAGGTTAATTCTGAACCTTTCAGTTGTGAAGTAAAATGATTATTCCTTTAGGACTAGTACAAAATACAAAATACAAAAGCAAAGAACAATTAACCTTTGGTTTAATAGTTCTCAATTTAATGAGCAACAGAGATGGGGGGGGGGGTGTCAGAACAACTTCCTGATATAAATAGGCTTATTTTTTTATTTGTGGGGAGCTATCTTTGGCAGTGATGGGTCCTAGTGCTAAAAATGAACTAAAATTAATGTGCATACTCAGTATTAGGAAGATCAGGTGGATTAATGGCATTTGTGCAAGTTTCATGTTTGAGTTCCAGGAAATAGTGTCTTCCCACATTCCTTCTGTTAACCAGTACATGGCCTTCTCTCCCATCCAGTTTTGCCCACCTTTCCTCTAAGACTGTAATTCAAATGGCCTACTGAGATATTAGTTGAACAGGGAAAGAAGAAAGAGGAAAGATCCTGGCTCCTTCCCCCTTTACCTGGCTCCTGTCCAAACCACCGCTTCCCTGCTGACACAACAGTGTATGGAAATGTGGTTCTTCAACAGTCCTTAAGGTTTGATGGGCAGAATGATGTCCCATAGAGGATTATATTTGTAAATGCCTGCAGTCAAACTCTAGGAAGGAAAAAAAATAAAGGGGCCTACAGAAGGACACACTTTTCCTGAGTTATCTATTAAATCAAACTTTTCTGTAATAGTTTTTCAAGACAAACAAGACAAATGCTCATTCTTAAAAACCAACTCAGTGAAGTACATTCAAAGAACATAGAAATGGCAAAAATACAATTTAAGATTGTATTAAGACGGTTGAAGCAAGTTGACTTAATGTATCATGAGAATCCCAGAGCTGCCTTCTTTTTATGTTCTTGAACCTGACCCAAACACCTAAATAGAGAGTAGTGGAGGAATTTCTGTGTAATGACATTCCAAAATCTGGGCATCATTCATTCTTACCAATAGGACTTCAAATACCGAAAAGAGATACAGGATAACTTGTCCAGATTATCTCAGAGAGTTTAGAATCTATGTAATATTGGCTGCAGTAGAATTTCATCTTCATGAGAGTTCCTGATTCTAAAAAATGACTGAGGTGCTCTCAATAATAGCATTAGCTCAATATCCTCCTATAATAGTATGTATTATCTGAGATATGGAGTAATATCTGAAATAGATGTATATTCGTTTTCTGTAGAATTTCAACCAGTACCAGGCCATTTACTTAACATGAGCTGCCCATTGGTGCCCTTCACTGGGGCAAAAAAAATAAATAGAACATCCACTAGTTTTGAACTGGTGAAAAGTACTTCTCCGAGTGTGAAAAGTATTAATTCCTTTGTAGTTGCATTTTTTTTATTGACCAAGTCTTTTTAAAATCAAAGTATTCCTGAGAAATAATTGCATAGGTGATGGAAGGACAGATGCACCTCTTTATTTAATTGTCCTTTCGGTGGAAAACAACCCTTTTACAAGAGGAAATATTGTTTTTCTTCTTGCATTGAATCCTTATGCTAAAATGACCTCTCCTGATGCCATTGCAGACATTTTTGCTATGAGGTTTTGGTGGGTTTTCAACTTAATAATTATTTTAAGTTGTGCAACTAATTTAAATCTCAATGCTTAACTTTGTATAAAACTTAAAAACCAATGCCAGTCCCTTCTGATTTTATTTTCTATGCATGTCTGGGCAGCTGAGACACTCATCAGCTTTTTCACACCTTCTGGCAATTAAACACATTAAATATGTTGCTAGAAAAAAGGGCTGATAAATCCACTAGGTTAACAATTGCTCTCAAGGCAAGCCATCTGTTGACAACTATAATAGGCATTGTTCTTGAGCTATTTGATCACATGAAGTTCCAATAATTAGTTCCAATAATTGGACAACTTTATCAAGAACTATTTCAGAAGAACAATAATAAAGTTGAGAGCGATCAAGATTGATCAGTAAAGCTGTGAAAGCAAAGAATAATCACTGTGTGTTTTCAGTCTTCCTTCCACTAACTTTGTGGTTTCTCCCATTATCAACATTTAAAAAATAAATTCTCAAAGCAATAATGTCTCTTTTTCAGTTCTTTGGAATGGCCCACTAAGACAAGTCTGCTACATTCTTCCTGTTTTCCAAATCATTGTCCAGCTGATTTCCAAAGTTCGAGGGGGGGAGCAGGAGTAGTTTCCAGATTTTTAAACAAGAAGTGGATGTGTAGATGCAATCAAGGTGTATTGGTGCATCATGAAAACTCAGCCAGGAGGGTCCCTGGATGTTCTTGGACTCAACATTGTTTTTCAGCCTAACACAGGGGTGTCAAACTCATATCGTCACGGTGGTGTCACATGACATATCGGGACTTTTTCCCTCTTCACTAAACCGGGCATGGGTGTGGTCAGCACATGACGCATCCGGCCCACGGGCTGGGAGTTTGACAGCCCTGGCCTAACTTATCGTACAGGAAATATGTACAGTATATAAGTCAAAGAGAGGACAGTCACACATGTATGAAACCTGTGGGAATGACTATTCATCGCAGCTTCTTGTCCTGCTTATTTGTAAACATAAGCTCTTCTAAAAATGGTACATTTTATTTATAGCCCAGATATGATTGGGTTTAAAATTGTTTACTTTGTATTGATGGGATAAATCAGAAGAAAGGTCAAAATTTCATCAGATTGGAATTTAAATTGTGGGTATTTGTAGCCATATAAATACAGTTACAACCAGTGGTGGGTTCCTACCAGTGCTGTGTGGAGCGCAGCTCCGGTAGGAGCCCGGCGATGATGTCATTTTCTGGCGCTTCTCTGTGTCCTGAGCTGTCGGGAAAAAGCCCTCCCACCTGCCCTTGTTTCAATACAGACCTTTATTCTTCCTCCGAAGCACAGCTGAGAAACTCCTCAGTTGTGTTTCGGCTTGTAATGTTGTCCTAAGCATGTGCGGAAGTGAAATCGCCCAATGGAACATGAGTTCACTTCTGTGCATACTCGCGATGTGCACTGGTAGCGAAAATAACCAGAACCCTCCGCTGGTTACAACACGTTTCAGCATCTGTCTGTCATCATGGGGTAAGAATAGGGTATCTCTATATCTATATCTATGTTATTGTTTCTGTTTTCTAATATTCCATAATTTTCCCTCTTCTTTCCTTGATCCATTAATTCCTTCCTTCCTTAAAACAGAATACATTCTTCCTTGACATTACTTATTGTTCACTTGTTAACATAATAGTGGTGTAATGTAGGGGTGGGTTCCTCCCGGTTTGGACCAGATCGCCCAAACCGTTAGCAACCCGCTGGTGATGCAATGATGGCGTCACAGATCTGGTTTGGTTGGTGCTGGTCCATGGGCACCGCCATCTTTTTTGGGGAATTTTTGGTGAATTTATTTGTGTTTGGATGGCTTCTCCTCTTCCACGGCTTGAAAAAGAGCCCTCCTGCCTGCCCTCGGGTTAATACTCACCTTTATTTCTTCACCCGAAGTACAGCTGATCAGCTCCTCAGCTGTGTTTTGGGTTGAATCCCGCTACTGAGCATGCATGGAAATGAAATTGAACGGGTGGAACACGCGCAAGCGCACGAGCTTATCAAGGGCACACACGCAAAATGTCACAATGCAAACCGGTGGCGAAGGTAAGTGGAATCCACCCCTGGTGTAATGGCATCCAAGACATTGCCATTTTTCAAATGGGGAACTAAGACTCAGAGAACAGGATTGATTACAATTTATCATATCCAACATTTGTCTCATTTATGAGAACATATAGCATTCAGTTTGACATACATACAGAAGGGAAGAATCAGTCATAGGTGTGTCAGGAGAGAGATCCAAAGGCACTTCCACTGATGGAAAAGCAAAGATATATATTTTTTTGCCCATCCTTATCCAAGGCTGTCTTAACAGCATTATGGGCCCCGGGAAAAGCAGTGTACTGGGGCCCCTACGACAACTACTCACAGGAATAAAAATGTAAATGGTTGATACATTTGCATGTTAGTATTAATTAAAAATGCAGTAAAAATGCAGTTGACACATATTTGCATGTTAGTATTAATTAAAAATGCAGTAAAATGCAATAAATATGTTGCTGTATTTATATGATACAAAGTGCATTGAAGGGTTAACATACACAGATTAGTATGGGGCTCCTATGCTCGTGGGGCCCATGGGCAAGTGCCCATCAGGCCCATGCATTAAGACAGAAGGACCTTATCTCTGCAGCTTCTTGGGCTTCCTGAACTTTAGATTTTTTAAATGGTTGATGGATATTATAGAATACATTGGTAGATAGAGCAATATGTTCCATAAAGAATGAAAATGCAACTAAAATGAAAGTTTATGGAAACATTTACTAAATCAAGAGATTTAAGTAAATTAAAGGAGCCCTTCTATTCGCTGAAGAACAATTTTTGATCTGATCCAGAATTTGCTAGTTCATGAATTTCACACACATGATATCAAGCAATCACTTTCATTTGCAAACTGGTGAGTTCCCAAAGCTCTAACTTCCAAGATGGAATGTTAATAGATCTTGGACACAATGGTTTTCTATGGGATGAAACATTTATATGTGGGAAGCATGAAGTCCTTGATCTTGCAGAAAGATTCAAGTTTATACAACACATATAATTTCTACATTGCAAAATCTGAGGTGGAACACTGAATCAATTCAACTAATTATATCAATGTATCTAAGCTTCTACAAATGGACCTTGAGGTTTTTTGTGGTTCTAGTAGGGGAGTGCAACTATCGTATATCCTTGACAGAAGACTCATATCTGGGATGGTCATTCTCTTCCACCTAGTGGGCAGCTTTGGGAGGGACACACATGGAGTGGTGAGGGAGGAAGGGGACACCCACGTAACCATCCAGATCAAACCTGGCAATCAATGGGATGACAGATGTTGCGCCAATTCATCCTCACATGTATCTAATTAATAACTGAATTAGATTTACTGAATCAAATAGGTTCAGAATGATTCAGATATTTCTTTATAGGCACATATGCATTTTAATGCTCCAAACTATATTGGATCCAGTTTAAACATTGTCTGAATTGATTCATTTGAATCACCTTGGATTGTTCTTTCAAATTGATTCAGATGTTCAAATCAAACTGAAATGGATTCAATCCACACATCCCTTGTATGCACTTACAAAGCTGTAGTCAGAAGATCCCAACATGGGGTAAAATTGATACCAATACGTTCTTAACATGTATTTCAGTATTGTTATTTCCTTATACAGCTATATATACTACAGTAAAAAAGAAGAAGTGAAACAACCCTATGGGAAGATACTGAAAATAATGCATCTAGATACATTACTAAAATATATACTTTGGTTTCATCTATGGTACTATTTAGCTGCTTGGTTGTATGGATTTTTACAGGATTCCTGCTTCGTACATGTTAATGAAGTTTTAATGTTTTTAGAGTAATATATACGCTGATATCTCAATCTAATTTTCCAATTTAGATTTAATGGGGGAGGGGAGAGCACAAAATATGTTCTACGAGAGAAATATAAAACTCTGGTAATTGACTTCAGGAATATCATCCAATTTTCTCTTAAATTGAGATGCCAAAGCAACTACTTTGCCTGTTAAATCAGATAACAAAATTATTCCAGGTATAAAATGATTGCAAAAGAAGAGTCTGTGGTAAATAGCCTGTGAATTCAAATGTGGCTTGCATCTTTCTTTAAGATTTCTCAGTTCCTGTAAATTAGATAGATAAATTGGTAACTCACCTATTGCGTCCTGGTAAACAAACATTTTTAAACAAACTTGTTGCCTTCATCCGTTATGCTGGGCTAGTTTCAAACACTGTAAATAAAGGTGGCACAGTGATGGGTTTTTGAATTAGAATTCAAAATGAGTCTTGCAGGACACTAATGAAAAAACAAGTAATTCTAACAATTTAACATAGCAATATTATTAACTTCAAGGTGATCTAAAACTGAAAGCTCAGACATGGTGACATCCAAACACTGACTAACCTGTTTTTCTTTGCCATGAGGAAATATAGAATTTAATTTGAACAACAACATCGTTTTATTAAACTTCAAAAGAAGGAATGAAGGCTTATACTGGAGTTTTGAGCAACACTCTCAAAATTCACCACTGGATTTAGATAATTATAAATTAGCTATTTGTTCATCAAGTCTGGTGAACCTGATTTCAGAAAAAAGAATTAAATTTTGTCAACCGAAAAACTTCAGGCTTCAAAATCCACAATTTCCCTCATTTATAACTCTCAAATCTAATCATACTCTTCTTTCTTAGGTTAGTTTACTGTGTGAATGGAGTTGTGGGTCTGTATATAACACTAACTTGCTGTTTTGTTATATATATTTTATCTTAATTGGTAAAGACACAGGAGACCTAACCCTAAGATGAGCTGCCAGGATTGATTTTTCATA
Source organism: Diadophis punctatus similis (assembly GCA_023053685.1). NCBI lineage: Eukaryota > Metazoa > Chordata > Lepidosauria > Squamata > Dipsadidae > Diadophis > Diadophis punctatus. The sequence continues at coordinate 243,759,605 of JALIGW010000001.1, forward strand.
GAGTTTTTAATACATGTGCAGCATTTTTACACCTTTGAACAAGTAGTAATGGATTATAAGGAGGCATCACCTTCTTTGATGCTTACCAAGCATCCTGCCCCACTTTTCTTTTTCTAGGTTCCTTTATTTAAATGGTATTAATGGAAACTCATTGGGTGACTTCAAACTAGTCTCACAAATAAAATAAAAAACAAATCAAAAGGAATACTACACAAGAAAGCACCACTCTCCACCAGCTTTGTATGTATTTACAGAAATTCTACTTGGCCACAAAGAACTCAAGTAAAATATTCTTAAATAATAAGATGTTTGGCTGCTGTACTTTGTAAAACATATTTCCTCTGTCCAGAAAATAATTACAAGTTGGGAGAATATTCTAGGATGCTGTCAGGGAACAATCTCAATTGGCAGATGGATTTTTGTGACTGTATACAGCTACCGCAATAATGAACCTGTGAACGAGTAGGTGCTCCATATCAGCCATTTTGTGAGAGTCCTTAACAACACATTTGAAATTTCACTTTGTGGTGTGGAATAATAGGCGTCTTCTGACCTGTTTAATCTACGTTTAATCTATATCTGGTTGCAAAAATATGTGCAGTCAATAGAATGCAGGAAAATTAAGCTTATTTCTTGCTTCTGTTTGCTCCCATTTACTGGTTATATGGAATTTTGTAACCATAATTAGCATGGTTATCAGCTTTTAGTCATGTTTCTTTATATATAAAAAAAGAGCAATGGCTCCCTGTGCTCAGAAACAGAGCCTTACTAGCAAGGGCATTTTGATTTGATTTGAAAATCCATCTAAATATTACAGTAAGAGAGGAATCAATATAAAGTCTATTTGCTAATGGTGCTCATTTCCAATTCCCTTCACTGGAGATAGGACAAAACAGAGCAAGCAGAGCAGTGATTTTCTACCTGCCCCCATTACTTTCAAAAAGTTTTATTAGTACAAAATTACATGAGTAGTAGCAAAATATTAAATATGAAGTACAAACATTTTTTGTTTTTTTCTCCCCCCCCCCGAACCCGCCCCCTTCCCTCCCCACCTCCCCCCCCGGACTTCCCAGAGATAATACAGGGCATAATAATAAATTTAAATTGTTAATAAAAAGAAGAGAAAAAAAAGAACACTATTTTTAAAAAAACTTCAACTCCAGATTATACACTAATAATATATCGCATTTGTATACAATAGTAAAGATACAAAAAAGAATAAAAAAAAGAAAGAAAGAGAAATCTCTTTAACAATACAAACAAACAAACCTCCTACCTCCTCCCTTCAATCCTCTATCTAATACAAAGTAAATGTTATATAAATAATAACTAAGTATAAAATACAAAAATCTTAAACTAATATTTTGTGATAGACTTTACACATTTAGGCTTATACTTAAACTAATATTATTGACATTAAAAATAACCTCTAAGATAAAACTTGACTAAATGTTACATAAGTAATCATTAAATATTGAATTTCATCATAATATTAATAACATAATATTATTCTAAATTAACTTACTAACTTCAATAAACAAAAAAGAAAGGGAAAAAAGAATAAACAAATCTTCAACAAACTATATATATCTAATATAATTAACATTAAAAGTAACCTCAAAGATATATAAAACTTAGCTAAATATTGCATAGGTAATCATTAAGTAGGGAAAAGGAAAAATGCCATCATATTAATCTCTATCCGTCCAATATATTTCAACATCACATCGTTTTGTATCTTGATAGTTCATCTTTTAATAGTTCAGTAAATTCAGATTTGTCGACTCGTCTCCCATCTGATCCCAGATCTCCATCTCCTTTTCCCCAGCTATCTGGTTCTGGCACTCCTTTTGTGTTTTTGAATCTATTTCCTTTTGATCCATCAAAGATGGCTTCCCCTCCTCCTCCTCTTTTATTTTCATACATCCTTCCTCTGGAGGTATCTTGGATATATCAGCCTTTAAAACATTGACATAAAATTCAGTAGCTTTTTTTATCGTGTTGAGCCGATATCTTTTTCCAGAAAATTTTACTGCTACTCCAACTGGCGCTTCCCATTTATATTGTAAATTTAATCTCTTAAATTCATCAATCAAAAAAGTATAGCTTTTTCTGGCTTTAAGCATTTTAGAGGGGATTTCTTTCCAAATCTTTAGTTCCTGACCATTCACCATAAGATTATTGTTAAACGTTGCTTGTATAATTCTATTCCGTAAAGCTCTTGTGGTAAAATATATGACAATGTCCCTTGGTAAATGCTTTTGTTTAGCGTACCACGAATTGATTCTGTATATTTTGTCGATTTGTGTAGCCAATTCCACTTTAGAGATTCCAGACACCTGATCCAGTACATCAACCATCCTGCCTTTTAAATTTTCATATAATCCTTCTTTCAAACCTCTGATCCTTATAGCAACTTCCATGGATCTGAACTGTGTCATCAAGACCTCTTTTTCAAAGTTTGCAATATCATTTTGGATTTTGTCTATGTAATTCACCGAGGTTGCCAAAGCTTGTTTATTTGTTTCAATACGTTCTGCCAAAACTTCAATATTTGTTGCTAAACCATTACAAACCTCTAACACATCAAATCTGAGTTGTTGATTCATATTCTTCAAAGCAGCCTGCATTTTTTTGTCTATCTCGCTTATTTTCTGATTAAATTCCAAAGTAAGTTCATGTTTCATAATCTTTAAATTATTTAATAAATTTTCAGGTGTCAAAGGCTGTGGAGGTGTTAGCTCAGTGTTAAATTGCATTTTAGAAATATATCCAGATGAATAGTCATTTCTTTTAGTCAAAACAATCTTTCCAGACTTCGAAGCCATTGGTGTTTCAAAAGAGTACGAAAAAGAAAGAAAGCCAGGTGCCTGTTAAAGTTCTTTCCAGCTTAAAAATCAGGTAGTCTTTTATTATTGGAAATATTTCTGTTATAACTTTAATCCAGAGTTAGGAGACAGAGAAAGAAAAAACCATTTTTCCAAGTTAAAAGTTTCCATAAGAGAGAGAGAGAGAAAAAAAAGCCTCTGGGGAAACGAAAGTCACTTTCACTTCTCAATCGCCATATTGTTACTCTGTTTCCTTTGTTCCCTTGCCGAAGTGAAAGCTTACCCAGGAGTTGAAAAAAAAAAGAAAAAAAGAGGTTTCAGTACTTGCCCATCTCACGCCTGTTTCTCTCTGTCTGCTTCTATAGTTTAAATGTAGTTATAAATCCCATTCTTGAAGCAGCGGCTGGTCACTCCATCTAGCTCCGCAAAAAACGGAGGTTTCCTGATCTTCGGAGCTGGAGACAGGCTGCATGGGGAGCTCTCCCTTCGCGCCCTACCAGATGGCTCCTAGGGCGCTAGGGGGGCTCTACCCCACCTGTCAGGCTCTCATCTCTCCCCTTTGCCCGGGGAAGAGATTTCAAAGCCGCCAGACAGCTGTTCTGGCGGCTTTTAACAAAGATCGGAAAGGCGTCCAATGAAGGGACGTCCGCGATGGAGCGCTCCAAACCGGAAGTCCCTCTACCTGCCCCCATTACTATGTCATCCTTCTGATCCATTCATAGGATGGGCATATTCATATTTCTGCCCAGAAGACCATTTCCATGTATTTAATTATAAGATTGCAGAACAATAGGGCTGAATATATCTAGAGGGCACAATGTTGGGGAAAGCTGCCCATGGGGCCAGGGTGGGGTTTGGCAGGATAAACTGGTTTATCATTCCCAACAAAAACACTTGGGCTAATTATATTATATTTCTCTGAGGATTTTAGCCATCGGAGATAACAGCTTAAGTGTTGTTTATATGAGACCAACCTGTACTTGGCAATTTGTTTTTGTTGTCTTCAAGCTATGTCACCTGTGACAACCATATGCCAAAAAGCTAACCAGGATCAAATCAATAGCATACTGTGTCATTAGGCATTTGACCGCTGTGTCAGGGGCTGATGCGTTTGGAAATCTACATGAACTTAATGAAAAGCTAGGCTGTCACTAGATAACAAGGTCAGATGTAGCTGACCTCCTCCAGAATGAAATAAGTCAATCAATAGCTCTTCCTCCTTGTGCTATCGATGCTTCCAGAGCGCCTCAACTTTGATTCACCTCTTGAATGTGTAAACAAATCAGAGTTTGAAGTGAACTTATGGATTGCCTTTTGTCCCAGGATAATTGATTGGAGGGGGGAAAAGAAAAAGTCCAGTGCTTCTATGTAAACTCACCTCATATCCCTGGTGATTGTTGTGACATCTTCAATTCCATATGGAACTGCAAAGATGTAACAGGGAGACCAATTATGTACTAAATTGGGAATGTATTCAATTAACCATATTTCTCAAATAACCTTATGCAGAAATTTATTGGAAGGGTGTTAAGTGCTCAAAGTAAATGTGATTTCCATCTGCAGCCACTTAGGGACAAATGCTGATTACTGATTGTTGTTGATCTCACTTCTATTACCAATATAGAAAATTGCCTTAGTATAACTTTTTTGTCCATTAAGCAATCCAAACAAAAGATTGGGGTTTGTCAGCAAACTAACCCTGCACACCTGTTAGTAGTGCTTTGCAGGATGCAAGTCCTTGTTTAATATTTTGTTCATGTATATGTACTACCTGTATATTAATTAAGCCTTCATTAACAATGGACTTAATTTTAAAGCAATAAAACATAAAGCAATAAAATACTGTGCCTTAAAACTGAAAGTAAAATAATGAAACTATCTGAAAATACAATAATGTAAAATGCCTAGGCAAATTGTAAGTCCCCACCAATGCTTTTCAATCCAGGATGGAAAGCCATTTCCAATTCAGGATGTTACATTGGTGTTACAGGATAATCACCTTGGTGATCTTCTCTTTAGCATATTCATCATAGACTTCTTCTGTTGCTGGAAGGACCCCTTTTGACAAAGTTAATAATGGCAAGTTACTAATGTAATTCCTTAGATCAGTGATGGCGAACCTATGGCACGGGTGCCACAGATGGTACGCGGAGCCATATCTGCCGGCACGCGAGCCGTTGCTCTAGCTCAGCTCCAGCGCGCATGTGCGTGCCTGCCAGCTGATTTTTGGCTCACGCAGAGGCTCTGGGAGGGCGATTTCGACCTCTGGAGGGCCTCCGGGGTGGCAGGGAAACGTTTTCGCCCTCCCCAAGCTCCAAGAAAGCCTCTGGAGCCTGGGGAGGGCAAAAAACGGGCCTAACGGACCCACTGAAAGTCAGAAAATAGGGGAGTGGGGGGTCACGCACGCATGCGCAGGGGGGTGGGGTGAGTGGGGGGCTTTGAATTATGGGTGTGGGCACGCACGCACGATAGCACGCGTGCGCACTATTTCGGCACCCAAGGAAAAAAAGGTTTGCCATCACTGCCTTAGATATTTGGATTCCAAGCCATTGAGTGATTTAAGGGTAACACCACCGCATTGAACTGGTATTAATAGCAAATGTGCAATCTTCCAGAGTGACCTATTTGGCTTTGTTGAGATAAATTCTGCTAGCTGAATTTCCTCTAAAAGGATGAATTTCCTGCAAAGGATCTTTGAGAAGGGTCAAGTATCTCTTTTAAGCAGCTTTGTAAACCCATGCAGTCCTCTCTAAGTATGAATTACTCTCATTGCTCTGCTTTACCTGCTCCAACTGCTTGTAATACTGAGAAGAGATTTGTATGCAAAGTGGTAGTTCAGTCTGACCTAGAGGCAATCCGCTATTTGGAGCCATCTTCCAGCTGTTGTAAGTGCTTGAGGAAGCTGCAAAGCAAAGGACTGCATCAATGTAAATTACATCCTCTCCACTGAGATAAATTAAAAGAATTATGTAGGTCTGTTGTATAACAATCCAAGCCTGAGCATTGATGCCTGAGCATTCCCACAGCATTGATGTGAGCTGATGAACTAAGTAAAGTAGGTAAAAAGTGATCCAAGCCACTGCAACCATAGGGTTTCTTCTCAAATTTGTATCATAGAGTATCCACAGGGATAGACTGATCCTCCAAGATTGGTATGAGCCATTAAGAGCAGGGAATGGACCAACTATTATCACACCATGTTTCATCACCTGAACCGCAGGTGCGGTTGGACTCCATACAATCCATCCCTTTGACAACTTCATTTGATTCAGATGACAAAGAAAAACAGAGCTGGGTGTTATAAGTATGCTGTATTTGCAAATCTCCACTGATTTTGTAGACTCATACAGACCTCATATTGCAAAAGCTATGAAGTCAAATGAGGATATTCATGTTGAAATAATTACATCCAAGTTTTTGCAATATTAAAAACATAAGAATAGGTTGCTGGCACTTTGCAGACAGGGATATATCTTCCCTTTTCATGAAGGGAAGGAGAGAGGGAGAATTTTTTGAAGAGTGCATGAAAAAAATGTAGCACACCAACATGGCTTTAAATCTGAAAATCGCATTAATAGAAACCATATATAAGGATAAGAAATAGATCCTAATTTTCCAACAATTAAGGTGTATGCGCAGGCAGGACAAAAACGAAGAGTGTAAAAGAGAGGATTATGCACATAGAAATATGCATATACAGTAATTTAGAAGGCCTGATACCAGGCTTCTCTGAGGCCTCCTCCCTGCCCAAAAGCTGTATGCTGAGATGTAATAGGGCACACAAGTGGAGTGTAAAGTCAATGGGATTACATTTTCCTAATTATTTTCTGGTTGAGGTTTACATCCCAGGCACAGAATGAGATCAGCCGGGAGTTGCCTCTTGAACAAATCGCTCAGACTTAATCATTGCTTGCATACACAATAATGGAGGAAGGGGGTGTGGGTGGGCTATAGCAGAAGAGGCTGAAAAAAGACAGAGCAGTGTTTCTTCAATCACAGTGGCAAGAAACAAAAACCTGGAGGGGAAAATACTGTTGGACCGCCACCAAATTTTTTCTCACTAGAGACGGGAGCCCATCTGCTGAGCTCTGCAACTTAGCTTTAACTACTGTTCAGCTTGCATCTCTGCAGAGATCAATCTGTAGCACTGGCAGATGGACCCCTGCTTCCCTGAGTAGCTGTGTTATTTGTTTAATAAATTTAATTAACATCCTCCTTGCACTGGGTTGCTCCCAGAATAGAAGGCTGTAGTTCTCTCTTTCCCTGCTAACTTCATCACGAGCGATTTCTCAGAATAGACTAGATAACAGGGCCCCGGGACACTGAAAAATTAAAATCACTCTTTCCCTATGTTGCTTTGCATGTATTTTTGTGATTGCACTAATATTGCTCCTGGAGGCAATTATCACTTTGTGTGGGTATTTTCTTGAGGCAGAAGGGAGAAAATCAATAAGCATCTAGCTTGATATCAGTTCCAACACTCACAAAATGTTTTGCATAACTCTATTCCTCACAGTTTAATCTACTTGCCAAAAGGAAAATAAATTGAGAATGAGAACAACCCGCCCAAGTAAATACATATTTTGCTAACAAAAAATTTAACAGGCAGTCAGGATTGCATTCAGCATATATTAATATTTAAGAAATAAATGCCTGCATGACACCTGATGCTGGGTGCTGTTGTATGTTAAAAGTGGCCAATATCTCCCCTGGTGCCATAATTCAAAGTTCATTTGTAGAGAATGAAAGTAGTTACACTACAAGCTAGAGGAAGCTTACATATATAACTACACTGATGTCATAGTAGATATAAACATCAATTTTTGTTTTTAAAATTACTGCAATAATATCGGTAATAATGACAACAACTCTCCCAGAGTTCCTTTGCACATTAAGATGACGTACCTTAAGGTTTACTTCTGAATGAAGATGGTTGAGACAATATTGAAATGCAAATCTTGATCCTTGCAGAAGCAAAACATAAGTATCCTTCTGCCTTCAATTCTTACCTTGTCAATTGGATTTTGGGTTTCTGGGAAAACTTCAAGATCAGAGTTAACTCTGAATGGGGTTACATTCCCCTATTCCACGGGTGTCAAACTCGATCGCATCACGTGACGTATCGTGACGTATCGCGATGTTTTTTGCCTTTGCGGAGCCGGGGTGGGTGTGGCCTGTGCGTGATGCATCCAGCCCCCGGGCCACCAGTTTGACAGGCTGCCCTATTCAGTCAGTGAGCAATTTTATATTTTCTTGGAATCATGGCTCCTGCTCAATGAGCAGGTGGCAGCCATGGCTACGGAAGCTTTTCACAAATACACTGTGTGAGCCAGTTACACCCATTCCTGGATTGGGAGACACTGCTCAAAATCATTCATGTCTTAGTCACCTCCCAACTGGACTACAGTGATGCATTCTACATGGGACTGTCCTTGAAGAGTGTTCAAAGCTTTAGCTGGTCCAGAATGCAACAACACAGGCAGTTTTGGGCACACTGTGGTATGCCAATGTAATACTGCTGCAATGGCTCCCGATAGCTTCTGGGGACAATTCAAGCTGCTGGTTGTCACCTTTAAAACCCTACAGGATATGGGACCAGGTTACTTGTCTCTCTCCATGGTTTCTGTCCACCCTACATCAATTAAGACTTGAGACAAGTTTATATCCGAGATCTCCCCCTATATGTATGTTGCTCAATGTTCTTTTTAACTCTTTTTAACTTTTTAAAACTGTTTTTAAATTAAGTTTATTGTTTAGTGTTCTCTTAAAATGTTGTACACCGCCCTGAGTCCTTAGGGAGTAGGGCGGCATAGAAGAACCTAATAATAAATAAATGAATAATAAATAAAACAATATCATCTAATGGGTTCCCAGAAATGTGCCTTCTCTGTTATGACACCTGCTCTGTGAAATAGCCTCCCTCCTAAAATACAGAAAGCACTACTGTATTGGTCTTTCACACAGCCATGATGACCCTAAGCCAGAGGTGGGTTTCAGCAGGTTCTGTCTAGTTCTGGAGAACCGGTAGAGGAATATTTGAGTAGTTCGGAGAACCGGTAGGGGAAATTTTGAATAGTTCGGAGAATCTGTAGTGGAAATTTTGAGTAGTTCGGAGAACCAGTAAATACCACCTCTGACTGGCCCTGCCCCCATCTATTCTCTGCCTCCCGAGTCCCAGCTAATCGGGGGAAAATGGGGATTTTGCAGTAACCTTCCCCTGGAGTGGGGTGGGAATGGAGTATCCTTCCCTTGCCACGCCCACCAATCCACACCACACCCACCAAGCCACAGCCACAGAACCAGTAGTAAAAAAAAATTTGAATCCTACCACTGCTCTAAGCACTGGGGTTAGGACATAAGTATGGAAGTTCTATAAGATCTGTGATCAAGTGAAAATTTAATTTCACTTGATTCTCCAAATTTTAATTTGGAGTGATTCTCCTCATTCCAGTCTAAGACTTTAATTATACACACTTCTCTCATTGAGAAATAAAGTAAGAATGGAGAAATTTGCAATACGGTAACAATATAACACAAAAGGGTAATATTTCTGTGCTGAGAAAAATCTTAGCAGTGTAGTTTGTGGAGCTTATAAATCAGAATATGAAAATTTACTTCAGGAGACAGATTTGAGGGATAGTCAAATCCCTTCGATCCTTTTCTTGAAGGCCATGTAGACAATAAGAAAGATCACCATGACAGGAATATACAAGCTCTGTTGCCAAGGCAACAAGAAGTAAAATTTATTTTAAGCCCACTACAGATAGATTACGTCTGGAAGTGGCTCAGACAGACACCACTTCTAAATACAAGAAGGTGGAGAGGTACAATAATATTACAGCAATACGGCATTGATTTTTTAGTCTGGTCTGTTTATCTGCTGGCCATAGAATTCTGCCTTCACTTCTTATGTTCAGTATCTCCCTCTGCAAAAGAAATGTTGAAAAGACAATGGCTTGGCAAACGTTGCTGTGGAAAGTTTTCCAAATCAGCCAACAGGACTAGTAGGAGTGTCTTCAACATATGTATTTTTTTAAAAAATTCAAGATGGCAAACATAATAATGTAAGTCAGCCTCTTCTGATTGCTATGTATGTTGTTTCAATTGCACCCTTGTGGGTGGTAGCTGTTGACTGTTTTTTATCACACTTTGCAGATACCACTGATCTAGTGTTTTACTATGAGCAACCCAACCTTGCTCCAAACACCACTTGTGCCTTGGCAGCATGAGCTCCTAAGGTCAGTCAGACAATAATATCAGAGGTCAACATAATGACATATCAGAGCAAATGAATCTCTAAACATACCTCCCCCCCCCCAAATGGGAGCCAGATATGGGAAGGAGTTTGAAATATCTCATTTTCATATGGTCATCTTCTCTTGCAACTGCAGTTTTATTTTTTTAATCCCATATACATTTTTCTTATAGAACAAGATCGAGGTTTCCGCACTTAGGAAACCTTAACCTCCAGAGATTTTCTATGAGGGGGAAGGAAGGAAGGGAGAAGGGAGTTATAAATGACCATCAAAGTATCAAATTGTGAAGAGAAGACAGGCAACATATACACATGTCTAACTGTGCTGCTCTTTGCTGAATAATGCTTCTCTTTTTTGACCACCAATTTGTCAAAACAGCTTGCTACATTTCAAAGTAATTTCTTCCTTTTTAAAGATGAAAGTTAGTAGATGTACATTTTATGGACACAAATTGCCTTAGGCAGGGCTATCACATGCTATTTCTCATTACTGCTTTTTCTTAGGAAACATCTCATCTGAAGCAGAGGTGGGCGTCACATAATTTAACAACCGGTTTGCCCAGAATCGAAAATGTGAGTGCGCGCGTGCCTTGCACACATGCGCACTGCATTAAAAAACATGGCAATTCGCTCATGCGCACTGTCCGTGCATGCATGTGGCATAAAAAACACAGCGATATAGGATGGGATTGCGTCCGGGTGGGCGGGCCCACCCACAGGTCGCCACTACCAGTTCGCCCGAACCGGTCCGAACTGGCTGAATCCAACCTCTGATCTGAATCCAACCTCTGAGCCCATATCTTTTGTTATTTTAAAGAGTTGGTGGCTATCTAACATTGTGTTTTAATACACATGAAAGTGAAATCAAATTGCATAGAAAACTAGCCTGTAATACTCATTTTGACAGTTTTGTGTTTGTCTGTTGGAGAGATAGCATCATCTAGTTAGAACCATCTAGATCAGGGGTGTCAAACTGGCCTTCCACGGGCCGGATGCGTCACGCGCAGGCAATGTCCACCCCAGCTCCTTGAAGGGGAAAAACATCACAATATGTTTTGTGATGGCAACGTGATGGCGTGAGTTTGACACCCGTGATTTAGATCATCCAAATAAGCAGTAGAATATCTCAAATGTAAAGTTGATACATTCTGTCTTTATATCCTTTATACCAGGCGTGTCAAACTCACGTCATCATGGCGGCATCACGTGATGTATCAGGATTTCCCCCCCCCCTTCATTAAAGCAGGTGTGGGCATGACCAGCATGTGACTCATCCGGCCCATGGACCGGGAGTTTGACAGCCCTGCTTTATACAGCAGCTGCTGGAAGAAATTAATAGGGAAGAGTATGCTAATAGTGAAGAGAAAGCTCACGTCCTATTGACTATATGGCTACAACTATATAGATTACTCAATATCAGGATGGTGGTAATTTGGAATTGCCTTCTTCCAGGATGTTTCTGTGATATCCCATCTACTGTACCTTCTTCCAAAGTGGTCTTCCATTCACATATTAATGAGACCAGGGGCCACTTAATTTCCCAGTCTGGACAAGGGAGTCCAGTGGTGCTACATACTAAGAAAAGAACATGCTAGATAATTCAACAAAAAGGGTTCTTCATTTATTGTAACTCCCAAACTCTTTCACATATCCTTCAACAATTTTCAGATTTTTAGCTTAGAATCATTTATATCAGAGGTGGGTTCCTGCCAGAGCTGTCCGGTGCGTAGCTCCGGTAGGGAGCGGCCGATTGCGCAATTTGTGCGCGACCGCTCCTGTGCCCTCTCTGCCTGTCCGTTTGCGCATGTCACCATCTTTTTCAGTGAATTTTTGGGCGATTTTGTTTCTGCGCATGCACAGAAGCAAAATTGCGCTGAAATCTTGTGAGGGGACGCGCGTGCGTGTGAGATTTCAGTGCAAAATCTCACCAAAATCTCTCTCTCTCGCGTCCCCTCGCAAGATTTCAGCGCAATTTTGCTTCCGTGCATGCGCAGAAGCAAAATTGTGCGAGGGGGCGTGCGCGAGTAGCGAGCACGCATGCAGCTGAAACGTGGAGATGCGCATGCAGTGCACTGGCACCCGTAAGGAAGCAACCCACCCCTGATTTATATGATGTATGTCTTCTCATACAAATCTCAGGAAAGGCAAAGATACCAACCAACATGGACTAGGGACGAGGAACCAAAGCAATTTTCTCTCTATATCCTTTCAATTTTGAAAATTTCATTCCATAAAATAAAACTGGACTTTTAATGAAAATTTATGGATTTCTTAGCTAGGACTAACCCTATGTTTATAATAGCAGAAGAAAGTGTATTTGTTGTTATAATTCTTAATGAGCCATGCTTCTATTGTATAAAACAAAAACCTATTCTAAAACTTGACAGAACTTAATCCCTCAAATCAGTTAAACAAATCTAAATATTATTTCAATTCTGTCAAGAAGACATTATCAGTAGTTCCATTTAAAATAAAAATCAGTCACCTCCCCCTCCCTCTCAACTGCTTGAATTTTGGTAGGCTACATCCTTTCTTAATTATCTAATAGACTGCATATTTAACCCTCTACTATCAAATAGGGAGAAAAAAAGACATTTGTTATTAGATAGTTTATTACAATCAAGACATTTGTTGAATTCCAATGATAATCAGTAGGAGGCCTGGAATTTCAGGTTTCCAAATGCAGATTTGGACTCAGTCCCAGAGTCAAATTGGGTGGCTTCCAAGTCAGTCCAAAGTAAATCTGGCTCTTATCCAAATTGCCAAATTTGAGTCCAGATCTGTTTTTTGAATCATGACGCATCTGAACTAGGAAGGGTTAAAAAGTGACATTAGAAAAATAATGATCCCTAACCATTTATCAAAGGTATCTTCTTCATTCTGATCACATGCCTCTTTAATTTAATTTAAATGTAGCATGGAATAAGACTTCAGCAAGCTGTTCTACTTCTTACCTGGCTGCCTTGATATGGCTTAAAATCTTTAAAAAACCCTAACCTCCCTTCCACACCCCAGCTTTGCACCTCAAGTGGGAAGAACTCTATGGTGCTCCCACCATTTTGACATCTGCAAGGGGTGAAGTCATTCTTGAACAGTTTATCACCCATCAATTGTAATTAAATATGTTTATATTAAATTATGTGATGTAATTAATGTAAAATCTTTTTAGCCGGTGCTGTTGTTAGAACCAGATGCTGAAGCATCAACAGTATTTCAACATGACTGTGCTGCCTTGCCAGCTGTCTAACTGTAATTACTTTAATCTCAGCTTGTTATCTAATTATCAGCTTTGTAAAGGGAAAAGTACCCTCTAATGTGTACTGATTGTTTCAGATGATGATGAAAAGCATGAAACAGCTGTCAGATATCTTAGGCCTGTTTATCTAGACTGAAAAACTTACCAATAAGGACTGGTTGGCTTCAACTCTCCCTGACAGAAAGCACAACAGAGAAGGAGTTGGATAGAAAGCGCTTTTCCTACATCATTTGTCTTTTGGATTGCAAATTAGCTATTTGTATAAGCACATACACACCTTAATTTGCCTTTCAGAGTGATGCCTGCCTTGCATATCAAAGGACTGCATCCTTACATGGAGCACATCCTTTAAGCAGAAACAAACATAATTGCTATTGTTGGTTTGAGCAAACCCCATGCAAACGCCTTTCATAGTATGAGTAGCGTTGTATGTTAGGAAGCCTAGAAGTGATAAGCTGTTCAAATTTTCTCCAAGGACAAAGAAAGCGGTCCAACCTCAGATGGAGACAAATGGCCTCTCCAAATTTACCTTAAACTGCAATATGGTCCTTGCCTGTCCAACAAAAAGAGTTTCAGAGAAAACCAGGGAGGGGGGAGCTTGGAGAGAAATGTCAAAAGAATTGAATCCAGAGGATTGACAGCTTTTTAGTTCTCCCCAACATTCCCCGCCCAGGGGAATGCATGCTGGTTTATGCAATTTTTCTTTTCTTTTTATATAACCAGTCAGAAGGAAATTATAAAGAGAAAATTGTAAACCTGGCAGGGGCAAGAAAAAGAAACCCCTGTCTTTCTTTGTGTCATTCTCTTCACCAAACCTCTGGAGGGTGGCACTGCATTCTATCTTTTCCCGTAGAACCCTAGAATTGAAAATGGCCATTTAAAACTTCCCTTGCTCAGTACAGGTGTCCAAAATAAGGTATCTCAAATAAATGGACTTTGCTTGCTTGAACAATCAAATTGAACCTGCCTCCCTGTTATTTAAGACTATTGTTCCATAACCTGCACACTGAGATGGTTGTCAGCAGGTTGAACTCCTGTATGGCACTTTCACAGTTACTATAAAACTACTAGAAAGTATCATGCTTTCCCTTTTTCATCAAGTTATGGGCAAAATGTGGAAAAGTTCCAGTCTGTTGTGTCTCATTCCAATTTGATTGATCGGTTTCAATTTCTTATGTCACACACTCCGGCAGTTTCTGCATGACTTACAAAATCTAATACTAAGTTAAAACAAAAATGTAGACAAAGAAAATAGCCCAGACTAAAAACAACTATTAAGCCACAGTGTGACATTTCCTATCCACTTTCAACACAATAACCTCAAAGCTGGAACCACATCCAAGTTTTAAGGGGCCTTTTGGAACTCCAGAAAAGTGTGCACCATCCTTATCTCTGGCAGAATCATGCTCCCAGAGGATGAGAGCCATGACAGATCCTAGATCCCAGAACATAGCAACATTAGGAGAAGAGACCTGGAGCACACCAACTCTGCCCAAACATACCAAGTGGGCAGAAACAACAGGAGAAAGGCATTCCTTCAGATAACCAGGCCCAATGTCATAAATAGCCTTAAAGATTATATGAATTGCACCTGGAAGTCAAGTGGTAGCCAATGCAGCTTGTGTAGCAGTGATGACATATGGGCACAATGAGAAGTGCCCATTACTATTTGTGCCACATCAGTGTTGAGAGATGAGAATAAATCTCATAGAGGCAATTTGGATCTTTACTTGGAATTCAGGCAGTTAGAAATAAAGCCGAGATTAAAAGTCTAATAGAAATATTTATTTCGGTACAAAAACAATAAATCCTGAATAATTACATCTTTGCTAAGAAAACGCGACCATTCCGGTCAAGAGCCAAGTCAAAAGTGATTAATGGTGGATCAGAAATGTGGACATGCGTACAAGATCATATCATGTGTTCTGCCTGTATTGGAATATACCATAATATTAGAATAGGGGTGCATCACCCTGCATAGACATACAACTGACAATATTCACACCGTGACAATCAGTTTAAACCAACTGTAGCTTCTAGATGGTCTTCAGAGGCAGCCCCATGTAGAGTGAATTGCAGTAGTCCAGTCATGAGGTGACCAGGGTGTTACAGACCATCAGCAGGACCTCCACAAGGAAACAGTGCAACTGGTGCATAAGGTATATCTATGTAAAGGCCTTTCTGCCACAGCTGCAACTTGTTCTTCAGGTTGATAAAGTCTTGAATGGGGAAATGTGACCCCATCAAAAACCAGTGGAGGAAACATCCCCAACCCACAGAAGACAGAAGCCACACCTCTCAATCTCATCAGCAATGAGCCAAAATCTCCATCCAGATCTGAATAGTCTCCAGACTCTGGGTCAGTATCTTGACAGCTTCATTTGTACAGCCCTGGGGGAAGTGTAAAACTGGGTATGATTACAAACATGGCTGTTACAAGCACATAACAGCCATGAGGAGCAATTGATGATCATTTTCAAGCCTACTATGTATCTATCTACCAAACATACCATCAAGTCTTTGTTTAATTACCTTACTAGTCACAACTGTATGGGACACTTCATAAAATGTTCTGTTGAAATCAAGTGATGTTATGTCCACAGCATTCCTGTACTGCTTCAAGGGCTCCCTCCTTAACCCAAAGGAATCAAGTAACTCAAAACAGATTTACAAGCAGCTATCTGTGGATGCAATTGGTGTTTTTCTGAAAGATGGTCACTTTACATCTGCCATATCTAGTCCTTCATTGGATGGCTGGTTATGGACATTTACATTTTACTTATGTTAACCCAATTGCTCTCTTGTACCATTAAGTTTATTTCCTTAGATTTGTCTATAGATGCTTAAATACATTGAAACATCATTATTTCTATTTTTTTAGTTCCTTCTTAACAGACTGTGTTCTTCAATTGCTGTATAATGTTTCATTGTAATCCTCATCCCAACATTTTCAGTTATATTTATTAAATCATATTTGCTTTCCTGCATTAAGAATTTAAGTCCATCTCAACATTAGGATATTGACAACTAAGGTCATGAACATTTTGATTTTGTTGATTAACTGACTAGTATAGTTACTCTTCCTGCTACTCTCTTACAGTTTAAATTTATTTTCTGACATTCTTATTTAGGCGTGTCTGTCTCCAATGCTCACAGGATTCACTTTGGGGCATAGGTGTCTCGGGGTTGAGGAGACAGTAGTGATAAAATGTGTGTTGTCATGATATCAATACAACTGAGGTAATTTGTGTTAGATATACATTACAAGTTCATGAAATTAGAGTTTGCATCATGACATTATACTGGACATATGTAATCCAGCAAACAAAATCACTGTTTGCTGGAGACAGCTATGGTTTAAGGCAGGGGTGAAATCCAGCAGGTTCTGACAGGTTCTGGAGAACCGGTAACGGAAATTTTGAGTAGTTCGGAGAACTGGCAAATACCACCTCTGGCTGGCCCCAGAGTTAGGTGGGAATGGAGATTTTGCAATATACTTCCCTCAGGAGTGGGTAGGGAATGGGGATTTTGCAGTATCCTTCCCCTGCCACGCCCACCAAGCCACACCCACCAAGCCACACCAAGCCACACCACACCATCAAGCCACGCCCATAGAACTGGTAGTAAAAAAATTGGATTTCACAACTGGTTTAAGGCCTTTATTAAGGGTGACATATTTTGGCAAAATACATTTTCCTCGGCTTTCCAAGTGTCTTTTGCCAGCAATCTGTGACCATGGTCTCAAAAACCAAATCTTTCCTCTAAGGACCATTTCTTAGACTCTAACCAATCTCTCCTCCCCCTCCTAATTCTTGTCTATGGAGATTCTCAGTCATTCAGGTCACGGTTGCCTCTTGAAAAAGCACCTTTGGAACCTTCTAATTCTTTTTTTCCCTTCCCAGTGCTCTTCAGTGTACTGGAAAAAAGGGTGAGAAGGACACCTGGTTGTCCCACTTTTTTCAGCTTCTTTCCTAGACCTTCAGCCTTGGAGATAATGCACTTCAAGCAGCAGCTTGTTGTTACATATTTCTGCCTTTTTTTTCCAAAATGAAAAGCAGATAGTTTCCATGACATAAGAGATCTGAATTTGAATTCCCTTACACTTATGGAGTGATTTTGACCAAATAATCCAATTACCGTATTTTCAGAGTATAAGACGCACCTTTTTGCCCCCAAAAAGAGGGTGGAAATGTCGGTGCGTCTTATACACTGAATACAGCAATTTTTGGCCTCCCCAAGCCCCGCTCTCACATCCCATTTTTGTGAAAAATGGGCCATTTTTTGCAAAAATGGGGGCGTTTTTGCCTCCCCCCACCCCCTAGGAGTGCTCTGCAGGCTTCCCAAATCCTCTGCATGCCCTGTTTTTGCAAAAAAAAATGAGCAAAAAATTTGCAAAAACTTGGGTGTTTTTGCCTTCTAATTACCCCATCTAGCATGACTGGAGGAGGAATTCTGGGAGTTGAAGTCCACTAGTCTTAAAGCTGTCAAGTTTGAAGACGCCTGGGTTAGGGGTTAGGGGTGCAAGGGTCTTCAAACTTGGCAAGTTTAAGACTTGCGGACTTCAACTCCCATTCCTGAGCTAGCATGACTGGAGGAGGAATTCTGGGAGTTGAAGTCCACTAGCCTTAAAGCTGTCAGGTTTGAAGTTTGTAAAAAGTATACATGGTTGTAAAAAGTGTACATGGTTGTAAAAAGTATACATGGTTGTAAAAAGTATTCTGCTACACTGGTATTTTATTAAATAATATATTATTACACCATTTGGTTCAGAATACTTTTTTCCTTGTTTTCCTCCTCTAAAATCTAGGTGCGTCTTATACTCTGAAAAATACAGTAATCTCCACTATTCACACCAGCCTCCTATAGACAGTGTTGTGCAGAAATTACAACATAGTTTCTTATATCTACTAGAAACAAAACTGAAATTTTTAGAAATGCTGAATTTTTAGTATCGAAAATTGTGATATCAAAAATAGTAACATAACTTTGGAATACTTTGCTGCCATTTCTTAATACAATATCAGTTTTGTGGTCTAAATCCACTGAATCAGATTGTAAGCAGATTCAGATGGGTGTGGAGGGGTGGAAATGCATCCAGCAGAATTAAATGATGATGAAATGCAAAAGGTACAATCCAGGTAAGTGCTCGCTTATCCCAGAGGGAATTGGTAATTGCCAATTGGTAATAATGGTTTTTCCCCAACATTTCTAATGAATACCTACAGTGGAAGTTATGATCATTATTCATGCCAAAATCGATAGAATCCATCTATCAGGATGCTTACCTGAGTACTCCATCTGGGTTTAGTCTCCTTTTTATTAATCTTATGTCATAATCTGCCTTGCTATTTTGCATGCTTTCTTTTCTTGGGAAGAGGAGTTTATTTTTCTACCTTATTCCTAGGAAGCTTTGAGAATTTCTCTTGAGGATGCTTCTGGGTTTATTGTTGAAGTTGAGAAGGGATGCTACTGCTCATCTTGTTTCCTGTTACTCAGCTCTCCTTTATCCTAAAGACTCCCTGGCTGCCCTTCACTTCCCAGTTTTTTAAAAAAGTGACAGAAGCTCCATCATATCTTACCATGGGATTTACTTGAAGGATGGGTAGTCACACTAGGATGGAAGAGAACAGATGGAGAGGTGATTGTACAGACTGAACATTCACACACATTCCTTGGCCACCTTGTAATAACATCTATTCATCCCACTAAAATTTCAGCAAAATTATTTTCTTCTTGACATAAACTTCAACAATAATTTCTCTTTTATCAGAGTGACTGAAAACCATTAGAAAAAAATCAGGAGATTTTGCATGTCATTACTCTTAGTATTACTTCTCATAAAAAAATATTGTAGAGTAACCAGCCAAGCCTGGTTTACTCAGGCAGGTGCTGGCAAAAGGTAATGCTATGTTGTGAATCCAAAGTCATGGTCCATTACTTTATTTATTTTATTTATTTTTTATTTATAAGAGTTCTTATAGGCCGCCCAATCCCTTGGGACTCAGGGCGGCTTACAACAGAGATTAGAACTACACATTAAAATAGCATCTAAAAACATCATGTTACAATTTAAAAAACCATTCATACATGGAGGAGTCGTCTCTTCACCCCGCCTGCCGGAAGAGCCATGTTTTTACTGCCTTGCGGAAGGCCAGTAGGGTGGGGATAGTCCGGATCTCTGGTGGGAGTTGGTTCCAGAGAGATGGGGCTCCCACAGAGAAAGCCCTCCCCCGTGGGCCCGCCAGCCGGCATTGTTTGGCAGATGGGACCCGGAGAAGGCCCTCTCTGTGGGACCTAACTGGTCGTAGGGAGGAATGTGGCAGGATGCTGTCCCGAAGGTAACCTGGCCCTGAGCCATGTAGGGCTTTAAAGGTCAAAACCAACACCTTGAATTGCGACCGGAGACTAATGGGCAGCCAATGCAGCTGGCGGAGGATGGGTGTTACGTGGGTGTATCTCGGTACACCCACCACAGCTCGCGCAGCTGCATTCTGTACCAATTGTAGTCTCCGGATGCTCTTCGAGGGTAGCCCCATGTAGAGCCCGTTACAGTAGTCAAGCCGTGAGGTGACAAGGGCATGAGTGACTGTGAGCAAAGCCTCCCTCTCCAAGTAGGGTCGCAATTGGTGCACAAGGCGGATCTGTGCAAAGGTCCCCCTAGCCACAGCTGAAAGATGTTGCTCCAATTTAAGCTGTGGATCTAGGAGGACACCCAAATTGCGGACCCGTTCTGAGGGAGTCAATTTTTCTCTCCCGAGAACCAAGGAGGGATAGTCGACATAGTCCTTGGGGGGCAATATCCAGAGCCACTCAGTCTTGTCTGGATTGAGCCTGAGTCTATTCACTCCCATCCAGACCCTCACATCGTCCAGGCAGCGGCACATTACATTAACTGCTTCACTGAACTGGCACGGAGTGGAGATGTACAACTGGGTATCGTCAGCATATTGTTGATACCTCACCCTGTGTCATCGGATGATCTCACCCAGCGGTTTCATGTAAATGTTGAACAGGATGGGCGAGAGGACCGAGCCTTGTGGCACCCCGCAAACCAGTGGCCTGGGGGCTGACCTCTGCCCTCCTGTCAACACCGACTGCGTCCTGTCGGAGAGAAAGGAGGAGAACCACCGAAGAACGGTGACCCCCTCTCCCATCTCCCCAAGACGACGCAGAAGGATACCATGGTCGATCTAGCTCTTTCGCTCTTCCTCCTAAACTTTACACCAAAGCTGATAGTAATTCTTGGTGAAGCTTTTAAGTTTCTCTGTGATTGCTCCCCATTTTTCATCACAGTATTGGTGATGACAAAGTTTTTAATAAATATAGTCCCCGCAGAGGTTCCACAGATGTCACATAGTCCTCCAGCTTCACTCCGCCAGATCACAACAGTCCCGGACGTCCTCATAAGGCTGGGGAAGATCTTGAAATCGGTCTCAGCCAGAGGCAGCCTCGAGGCCAAGATGGCGGTGGCAAAACTGCGCAGGGAACACCGCTCCAAATGGGAGAATGGCGACTGCGGTCCAGATGATAGGCACCACTCCCAAGGTGGTAGCCCACCAGTGCAGTTGATAAAGCACATAAAAAGTCCCCCAAAACGGGTCAAATTAATTTGGTCCACAGGGATCTCGCAATCGCGGTGGCGGCAACCACATCGCCAAACAGAGAAAGAAAGTGCCGCAAAGATCACAGAGGCGGCAGCCGTTTCAGCCCAAGGCATCCCTAGAGCCTCAGACCGGGTTAACCTCGGTCTGGCCAGTCATTTTTTATATTGGTACAAACAGTCGTGGGGTTGCACGTCCTCGCACCGGCCACTGCTATCCCGTGATCTGGGGCCAGACTGTACCTCGCTTCCACTCAGATCACCATCCCGCAGAGTGCCGGGCAAAATACAGGACGTTTCGAAAGATGGACAATGGCCCCACGTCTCCGACCGGCAGACGATCTCAACACTCGGCTTTTTAATCCGCCGCCCTCCGGGTTCTTCTTCCGCCCATACGGTACCTCTCACCTTGTTTATGCTCTCCGACGCTGTACTCGCTACCATAATGGCGGCCTTACTTTTGTAGCCTGGAGCTCACAAGTTCCCCCCGTCCTCACGCCGGACAGATTTTGTTTTGCTCTTTTTTACTGGTTCCCATATTTTAAGACATTTTCCCCTTTTAGTTAAATAAGGTAGTATTGGATCCTGCTGTTTCCCATTTCATTGTATGCTAAACATAAAAACATTTTTATGCTGTTTCCTATTCCTAGTTCCAGGATCTACTGTTTTAATTGTAGACATTCATTCATTCATTTGTTCATTCACCCATTCATTGCTTCAGTGTGAATGAGTGTAGTCTATGTGAAGTCTAATTGGTGCTATTATTACAATAATTTTTTTGCATACATCCCTGACTTCTTTCATTCCTCAAAATCACTTTCAGCATTTTGATCAGTAATGTACCGGTAGATCAATTTGGGGTCTTTTCGCCCCCGATTCTGCCTTTATTTATTTATTTATTTATTTTATTTATTTGTCAAACATGTATAGTAGTAATTTGTATAAACATAAGTAAAAAGTAACGATAAAAGAGGACAATTGGACAGTAGGACAGGGACGGTAGGCACGCTGGTGCGCTTATGCACGCCCCTTACAGACCTCTTAGAAACGAGGAGAGGTCGACTGTAGTCAGTCTAAGGTTAAAGTTTTTGGGGTTTGGGGAAGAAACCACAGAGTCAGGTAGTGCATTCCAGGCATTGATCACTCTGTTGCTGAAGTCATATTTTCTGCAGTCGAGTTTGGAGCGTTTTACATTTAGTTTGAATCTATTACGTGCTCGTGTATGAGGCTCTTAAGAAAGGATGGCATAATTTTGCGGGCAAGGAAAATGTATATTTAGGAGGGAACAGAGCTCACACACTCTCTTACTGAGGATATTCCTCCATCTGGTTAAGAGCTTGAGGTTATGAGTGACTTTTTTCATCAGAAACACAGACAAATGTGTTTGCAATGAGTGAAAAATCATGGGATGAGTTGCCTATGAAGGTTACAGAATCCCACATACCCAATAAATATGAGTCCCAGCTATTTAGACCTTATCCAATCTACCAGACATAATGTATATATTTAATAAAAGTTTGCTTTTATTTGCAAATATAGAGACAGAGCAGAATCGATGCAGACTATTTAAATCCACATGTTTCCCCAGAGGAAGTTTGCTCTTGCTTTATTTCTCGCTTGATTTCTTTTGCCAGTTGTTCAAATGAATCAAATTGGTTAGCATGAACGCTGCATTATATGAAAAGAATAAGCCACAAATACAGAAGAAGAAACATCATGTCTGCAGAAGTGGCCTGAATCTCCACTGAACAGAGTTGGATTTTGTACTGTAGATGCAAGCAAACAGCTGCCATATGTTTCCCACCCTTAGTACATGAGGAAAGATTTCTGAGGAAACTTAGTGGAAAAAGTTAGTGATGCTTAAGTTGCTATCTTTAAGGCAAGTGGCTGGATTAAATGATCCATTTATCATTGAACAAACCTGCAAATTTAACAAGTCTTTCTGATGGCTATTCTGCTTCTCTTTAGACTTCTTTTATTTATTTTATTTATTTATTTATTTATTTATTTTGTCAAGTACGTGTTGGTAATATAACATTGTTTATATACATAAGATGGGTACTGATAAGAGGGAACATTAGGACAGGGACGGTAGGCACGCTGGTGCACTTATGCACGCCCCTTACTGACCTCTTAGGAATCGGGTGAGGTCAACAGTGGACAGTCTAAGGGTAAAGTTTTGGGGGTTTGGTGACGAAACCACAGAGTCAGGTAGTGAGTTCCAGGCATTTACCACTCTGTTGCTAAAGTCGTATTTTCTACAGTCAAGTTTGGAGCGGTTCACTTTGAGTTTGTATCTGTTGTGTGCTTATGTATTGTTGTGGTTGAAGCTGAAGTAGTCGTTGACTGGAAGGACGTTGTAGCAGATAATTTTATGAGCTATTTTTGTGCCTTCTGAGATAGTATGCTGACCCCAATTTTACTGGATGCCCAATTCTCTCAGTTTCAGACTTTTCTGCACTGAATGGCAAGACTTGAAAAGGAGCTTCCTCTTACCACCATCACCTAGCCCAATTCCCAAGACCATTGCAAACTGCTTCTTATTGTTGCCAAGGAAACTACATGGACATGTCCATAAAATCACCAAGAGTCAAACTTGACTTAAAACCAAGGCATAGCAGGTAGAAGTACCTGATTGACTTATCAGAGCTAGTTAAGATAAGAAAGATTGCATTTAATTAGTACTTGGATGAAATTCTTTCAGGGAATAACAAGATTGCAGACTAGACTAGGAAGTTGGAGAAAAAAAACCCTGGCTAGAAGGATGATAAATCACTTCTATCATAAAGACAAGAAATTATATCCAAGCTCAATTGCATATGTATCGGCATCTTCTACATATACAATGAATTCAAAATATCTTCTATCTTGGCTACCATGTTCACAGCTTGCTTTTACTTGTTCGGCTGAGCGTAGACAAGACTTACAATCTGATCTCTCCGCATGTGATCAGACCATTAGTATTCCTGAACACATCCAATGATGCAATAGTGGCAAATACTGACATCAAACAGCACCAGTTCGATTGGAGCAACACAAAAATCATCAGCCATACTATCACCCGCCACACTCGTGAGTTCATCCACAAGCACTCCACAAGCAATTCTATCAACAGGCACATTGACCTACAACCAGCCTACAAACCAGAGGTGGGTTCCTGCTGGAGCTGCCCGGTGCGCAGCTCCGGTAGGGGGCGGCCGATTGCACAAACGCTCTGGAGCCCTCTCTGCCGGTCCACCGTGTGCGTCGCCATTTTTTTCGGTGATTTTGGGTCGATTTTGCTTCTGCACATGCGCAGAAGCAAAATCGTGCCAAAATCTCGCGAGGGGATGCACGCGCGCGAGAGATTTTGGCAAGATTTTGCCTCTGCGCATGTGTGGAAGCAAAATCGCATGAGGGGGCGTGCACGCGTAGTGAGCGTAGAAGCGTGGAGATGCGCGTGCATGGCTCCGGCAGCGAGGTAAGAGAGCAACCCACCCCTGCTACAAACCCCTCTGAATCCAGATCAACTGCACAGCCAACCAGAGACCTCACCAACCCACAAGCAACCCCTCCCCACCACCAGTTCACCTCCCAATGACCCTGACCTGATATAATCTCCTTATCACAAGACCCAGCACAAGACTCACTGATGACTCACACATGACCCATCACATGACCCATCACATGACCCTCACTTGACACACCCACACCTGACACACCCAGCCCTTATAAACAAAAGAATATTGACACTCACATCCCATAATCTCCACTGAAGATGTTACCTAGCCTGGTAACGAAACATTCGGAAACCAACACACAAGCTCGGAGAACGAACCTTCACCCACATCCAGTGATCTTTTTGTCTTTTCTATTTTTCATCTGTTCCAGAACAGTCATGGAACAGAAGTAGGACTTGAAACTGGAACCTATATTGTTGTTGGGATAGGCACTTTTCCAGTATCCATTCTTTGAGAAATGGGTTCCCTGTTTGTGATTTTTTTCCCAGCAGTCCAAAGTGCAGTGTGAGTTGCAGAGATACAGTACAGCAAAGCTCAGGAGTCAGGCTGTCAGTTTAATACATTGTGTGAAAATTGGGGCCGAAGGTCGCCAGTCTCCCAATACACAAATCTCCCTCTGAGAATCTAATTTCATTCAGACTATCAGTTAGATTAGAAATGCCCTAATTATCCCACTGAAATTAAATTACTTTATGTAAGGGTGATATAATGAACAGCCATAAAGAAGCTGTACAACCAATCATTCTATTAGTCACAGCAAGACGAGACTATAACTAAATGGCCCTGGTTGATTATTGCTGGTTGGTCTCTGCCACATAAAAGTGAAGAGGGGCGGCGGGGGGTGGGGGAGAAATAAACGCAGGAAAGATTTGTTCTAATTTCTCCTTTTGCATTTTTAGTGAAAGCAAGCAATTTAATCCCACATGCTTGTCTGTAGGAGAACAAGTCACAGGATTAGCGTCTACGGGAAACTGGCAAGATATCCTTCTTCTGGTGAAAGGATGTTTTCGTAGGAGTCATGAATAAAATTCCAGAGGGATATGGTACTGTTGAATTTTTTTTTCTTGAAAAGTCACAGAAAAATGCACAACTGATGTTTGGTATAGTGGTTAAAGTGCTGGCCTAGAAACCAGGAGACTGTGAGTTCTACTCCCACTTTAGGCATGAACATTGACTGGGTGACTTTGGCCTACTTACTCTCACTCAGCCCAACCCACTTCACAAACTTGTTGTGGGGAAAATAGGAGGACAAAAAAGTATTAGGTATATTCACTGCCTTGAGTTACTGTGATAAAGATGGGATTAAAAAAAGATCTAATAAATAAATAAATTGATTTATAGAGTGCAGGGGTGGATTCCTCCCGGTTCGGACTGGATCGCCCAAACCGGTAGTGACCCGCTGGTAAAGTCACTGTCGGTGCCGTTCTGTGCGCACCACCATCTTTTTTTTGGATTTTGTGTGAAATTTTCCCCTTCTGCGGCTTGAAAAAGTACAGCTGATGAGCTCCTCAGCTGTGTTTCAGGCTAATTCCTGCTTCTGAGCATGCGCGGAAGCCAAATCGCACAAGGGGACACATGCGCGCGCGTGAAACGTCGCGATGCGAACTGGTGGCGAAGGCAAGTGGAACCCACCCCTGATAGAGTGTAAATGTGAAGACTAGAAATACTGTGTTAAGGTAAAAGAAAAGAAAAAGGAATACCTTTAGACTTCTCTTTTCCTAATCTTCTATCAAGGTCTGTCTGTACAGATAAAAGATGACAAAACTACTTTATTGATGAATGTTTGGCTTAAGGCAAGGAAGCACAAATTTATTGAGATTAAGAGCTAACTGATTTTAATTTTTTAAATTTTTGATGATTTTTGAAGATCATAGAGTAGTTCAAATAATCGTGAGATATTACTGGCAGGGCCATGGCCAACCTTCTTTGGTTACTTTTGGGAGCCTTGAGAGGTTTTGAAGAACAAATTGGGTGCCTTAAGCCTTTGCTAATTGTAGAATGCATATACTGTATCACACCTTAACATACCCATACTAAAAGATTGACTGAAAAATCTCTGTGGTAATGACCAGGAGTAATCTGGGAGTTGCAAAAGTTATGTAGCTATTTAGAACTCAGCCTAGCAAAGTGAAGGTAGGCAAGCTTTGGCTGTGTTAATCCTAGCAGAAGAGAGAAAAGAAGAACCTTTGGTATGTGAAAGTTCCAAACAAAATGCATCATTATTCCAAGCACTTTTACCAGTTATAATATACACAATCTCTCTAGACCATTTTTGATCCAACAGGATACATATACTATTTGCTTTCATACAAAATGGCATACCATACCTATCAAGAATTATAGTTCTCTGTTACAGGTGTATTAGGGAAAAGGTGATAAAATTTAAACAGACAAGTTACAAACAGTTGCCAAAATGGTTTTTATTAAAAATTCAGAAATGCATATAATGCATTCAGACTTCAAATTTTGGAAAGAAAATCCTAATCCCAGAATCTTCAGTTTTGCATTTATTACATTGAATCACCAGTGAAATTGGGGCTCAACATTTACTTTTTGGGGAGAGAGTGAAGATCTAAATAAGAGCATTGTTGCTTTTCAAAGGCCTTCTACTTTAATTCCCATGGCGGTGTTTGGGAGGAGGAGGAGAAATCAGAATACAAAAAGATGACACAATAGAAAATAGGCCAATTTATTGTCAATTTTCATCAGTGTGACCTTAGAATGCTAGAGGCCCTGCTTCAAGATGTTTTCTTGAGCTAACTTCAGATTCTTATAAATATTCAGTGCAATACATATTTGTACCACCCCACCCCCCAAAAAGAGGTAACCCATTTCAGGAATTATTTGTGATGCACACATGCATCTCGTGTTTGTGTCAATGAGAAGATTTCTAAATGTCATCTGAGGAATGCAAATTATGTCAAAATTATTTAGCACTGGAATGTATGTGCTTAATTGCCATGTCTTTATGTGTTAATCTGGAATCTCTTCTCAAATACAGTGAGACTGCAGTCAAGAAAGTCAAGCAGAAAGATATATGTGTGTTTATTTTGTTTTATTGGCAGTGGTGTCACTTTAATTTGTTTTAGGCTTTTTATAATGGAATGACGTTTACTAAAGGGGAGCTGCTGTTGAAAATGGAAATAAATAGCATGCACTGTTATTTATTCCCATTTATTCCCAACAAGTGTACTGGAGTCAATTTAGGGAAATTGTCTAGTTAAAACTACAATCCTCAATGCTGAGTATGAGCTCTGCAGAATAAAGGGAATTTATCTCTGGGTAGACATTTCCAGACTGGTGCAATAAGCTAGTAATTTGAGCAAAGGTTCTTGGTGGTATATTTTTTCAATTTTATTCAATTTTATTCACAATGTTAAAATATAAACTCCAAGGGGGGGGGGGAAATACAAGAACAGAGCTAAACAAGACATTTTATATGTGTGTGTGTGCATACAAAAAGAAAAAGAAAAAAACCCAAACAATATATAAGTTGAACCCCCTATTTGAATGAAGTGGTGCAGTGGTTAAATGCAGCCATTGCAGGCTGACTGCTAGTTCAACAGTTCAGCTGTTCAAATCTCACTAGGCTCAAGGTTGACTCAGCCTTCCATCCTTCCGAGGTCGGTAAAATGAGGACCCAGATTGTTGGGGGCAATATGCTGAACTCTGTAAACCGCTTAGAGAGTGCTGTAAAGCACTATGAAGCGGTATATAAGAAAAGTGCTATTGCTATAAAGTGCTATATTTCAAGAATAATACTCCCTCCCTTGCAAAACAGGCTTACAGTTTATGAACTTCTACAACTCTATTATCCAACTAATTTGGTTGGGTAAACAGGTGATATATTCCTGTTATGAACAATTCTGGCAATCTTGCTATGTGAATTGATATACTTTGATTAATCAGAAAACAATTGGCACAATTAAGATAATTTTGGTTTAAATCCTGTAGGCAAAACAACACTATTCTGCTTTTGGCTATTCCTTCTACTTTTAGGTCCCCCCCACCTTTGAAAATACAAGATGGAAGATACGGCTCAGGTTAGTTTGACATTATTACTCTTTCACTGAAAAAACTGGCAGAGGATGTAAAAACAAACATTGTTTGTATTTGATTTTTGAGATAGAGAAGAAGGGGAGGACGTATTCTAGTATGAGGGAGGGGGAGGGGGAGGAACCTGCTGTGAAAAATGGAAAACACAAGGTTGATCATGCCTCATCAAATCTGCCAAGTTCAATCTGCCATTACAGAGGATGAGCTGGCTAAACTATGTATAGAATTGACTGACAACATTTATCTTACTCAATGAATGATTTTTGGTCTATGTACTACAACATATGTCTTTCCACCATGTCCATGAATACATGGTTTGTTAAGAGCAATTAATTAGTAGTGATGAACAATAACTTAATGGATGTGATTATCTCTGTTAAACTATCCCTGAGATCTCACCATTTGTGTTTGCCAGTCTTGCTAACACGATTCCTGAATATTGTCAACTTGTACGAGATTCTTGATGAACCGTGCTTGTGACATCAAAACTGAGATAAATACTTTCCAGAAAACATTTCTGATTTGAAATGAAGCTGGGAAGGAGTCAGTATTTCCGGAAAGAATCTCTCTTAGGGTACTCATAACATATTTCCCAGCTTTGTGCTTAAGCTCAATCATGCCAGGAGACAAATTTTACTGTGTTAAGTGATTCTCCCATTCTGAAGGTCTTTATTGTTTGGTTAGCATGTAAAGAGGCAGAACTTTTAAAGGAAATTCCTTGACTAGACCTTACTCTTTATTCATCAGAGGATTAGGAAAATACCGTATTTTTTGGAGTATAAGACACACCTTTTTCCTCCCTAAAAGTGGCTGAAAATTTGGGTGCGTCTTATACTCCGAATGTAGCTTTTTTGAAGCTTTTTTCCCAGCCCTAACTAGGTGCTAACGATCTTCCCAGCTCTTACCTTGCAGGCTTTTTCATTGTTACTCTCTCCAAAGAATGTTTTCCAGCCCTAAGTCTTTTCAGGGTTTTTTTTCATTGCTCTACTTGCTCCGAATAAGTTTTTTTCTAGCCCTAACCAGGTGCTAATGATCTTCCCAGCTCTTACTGGCTTGCAGGCTCTTTCATTGTTACTCTCTCCAAAGGAGGTTTTTTAAAGTCCTAACCAGGGGATAAAATAATGTGCTGAAGCTGACCAGACTAAGGATGTTAGCCAGATGAATACCTGGTAGGCAGATTTTTTCCCCTATTTTCCTCCCCAAAAGCTAAGGTGCGTCTTATATTCCGGTGCGTCTTATACTCTGAAAAATACGGTAAGTATTCAAAGATAAGACTACAAGGACTACCCACATAGTTCAGCAGCAAAGAGTTGACTGTTGGCTGAATTGAGCAATGGAGAAGAATTCAGAAATGTGCAAGTAAAGATACTGAATTTCCATCAAAAGAGCCTCGATGGCGCAGTGGTTAGAGTGCAGTACTGCAGGCTACTTCTGCTGGCTGCTGGCTGCTGGCTGCCTGCAATTTGGCAGTTCAAATCCCACCAGGCTCAAGGTTGACTCAGCCTTCCATCCTTCTGAGGTGGGTAAAATGAGGACCCAAATTTTGGGGGGCAATATGCTGACTCTGTAAAACTGCTTAGAGAGGGCTGTACAGCACTGTAAAGCGATATATAAGTCTAAGTGCTATTGCTATCTGAACTGCTGAAATCCAGGCTGAGCTTGGGTGTTTTGAATGTAGCTCTTGCCATTTTTATTCTCTCCTAATTTAGGACTAGTTGTACAATTTTAAAGGAAAAAGCATATGACTTTTATACAGAGAGAGAGAGAGAGAGGGAGGGAGGGAGGGAGGGAGGGAGGGAGGGAGAGAGAGAGAGAGAGAGAGAGAGAGGGAGAGAGGGAGAGAGAGAGAGAGAGAGAGATCCAATATTATAGAATTGGAATTGTACAGTCTTTCCAATACTGAGAGTAAATGTTTGTGTTTGTGTATCTCCTATGTTGGAAAATCCATTCTTGCTCCTGATTTCCAAAAAATGATTTATCTATAATTGTCATACTAGATTATCACAGAGTATAATTTTATCATGTGAATAAAAATTTAAATTATACTTCCCTTCCAACATGTTCCAAATATGCTTTGCAGCCTTTAATATAATGAAACTATTACTAAATCCACATTTAGTATGCTCCTATCAGGCCCAAAAAAACCAAGAAAGACACACAAGTTATTTTTAAGCAGTTTCCTTTATTGTTCCTCAACCAAAGACAGAAAGTTGCCAATTTTTTGTACCATTAAAATATACTTTGAGCGGTTTTAGGGAGAAGCTATCTTGACCTTCATTCTCCAGCCAAATTATCCAAACTTTGCTATCTCTTGCTCCTCCGGAATGTGACCCCTCCCTCTTCTGAATCCAGACTACATTCCACCACATCCCATCCCATAATATCAGAGAAGCCACATAACTACTTTCCTGTATCCAGCAAGACTATCACTGCTGATTTTGATTTTTCTGAACTGATATCCAAAATGTCAATAATTTAATACTATCAAATGTCCGGTGACTCCATATATTCTGCAGAATGGATAATCAAAAGGTCGTGTTAGGGTTGCTCCCAATATTTTTGTGTCAACATTTAATAATGCTTAATTTTATATTGGATAATAGTTAACAAGGCACTAACCTGACTTCAGAATCATGATTTCCACCAGATGTGAACTTATCTGGCTACAGTAACTCATCACTCATTATCACCAAGAATTTAAAAAAAAACCTGCAATACATCTTACCACAAATTCTCTTTGAAGATTATTTGGAAATTGTAACAGGTCCAGAATGCTGTTGTTAATCTAATTGGTTGTAATATGTAACACCACTATTGGTGTTGCTTACAGTTCATTGACAGGTGAAATCGAAAGTGAGGTTTTCACTCAAAAAGCTCTTTATGGCTTGGCATCTGGGGACCTGTGGTCTCTAACCTGCACTGGTCTGAATTTCTAAAGCACTGAGGGAAAGACACTCTTCACTCTCAAATTTTGCACTTCTGGGAATGAGTGGAAACAAAACTTGGAGATGCTACTTCTCAGTGGTATTCCTGGTGCGGTGGAATGGTCTTTTCATTGAGATGAGAACAGCCTCCCCCACCACCATCTTTCCTTTCAGAAAGTTAAGAAAAACTGAGCTTTTCCTGAGATTGCATCTATTGCCCCCATATTTTACCTTTTTTTACTCTATATCTTTGTTTTGTTTACTGTTACAGTACATACTATGCTATATGTTACTCCTTAGCATTATAAACACAGTTTCATTTGTTGCTGTTTTAATCATACTGTGGATGTTGTAAACTGCTGAGAGTCACAAGATGGCAGCAAGCTATGCATTAATTAAACAATCAACAAGCAAACAAATTCAAGCTTGTCTATGAAGTGAATAGTATTGAGCAAAGAACTCAATATGTGATTTATATCAGCGTGGGGACAGCAGTAACCTACATTGGAAGCTGTTTTTGTAGATTTCAAAATATCTATTCTTTCTTTCTTTCTTTCTTTCTTTCTTTCTTTCTTTCTTTCTTTCTTTCTTTCGTAGTTTTTCTATGCCGCCCTACTCCCTCGGGACTCAGGGCGGCGTACAACATTTTATAAAACTCCAAACAAATCGTTAAAAAAGCAATTTAAAACAGTTAAAAACATATAAACATCATACATACATAGGGGAGACATCAGATATAGAGTCGTCTCAACTTACCCCGCCTGCAGGAAGAGCCATGTCTTGATGGCTTTTTGGAAGGCCAGCAAGGTGGGGATGATTCGGATCTCTGGGGGAAGTTGGTTCCAGAGAGCAGGGGCCCCTACAGAGAAGGCCCTCCCCCTATGCCCCGCCAGTCAGCACTGTTTCGCTGACGGGACCTGGAGGAGGCCCACTCTGTTGGACCTGACCGGTCGAAGGGAAGAATGAGGCAGAATGCGGTCCCGGAGATAGCCTGGTCCTAAGCCATGTAGGGCTTTAAAGATGATGATCAGCACCTTGAATTGTACCCGGAGACCAATGGGCAGCCAATGCAGCTGGCGGAGTATAGGTGTTACGTGGGTGTACCTTTAAGAGATAAAGCTGCATGAAATAGCCAGACTGATCATGGGTCATCCTATAAAGAACTCTTACATTCAAATTGAGTTGTATTTGACTCAATATTGTCACTGGAATCATTACTGAGTCAATATAATCATTCCTATTATTGTACAAAATGAAAGCAAGAGTAATAGCTTTTTGAGCCATGCCTTATCAGGATTAGAAGAAACACTCATTGAAGTTTTGGAGGAGTTGGGACAAGGTGGCACAGTGGTTAGAGTGTAGTACTGCAGGCTACTTCAGCTGACTGCTAGCTGCAGTTCGGCAGTTCAAATCTCACTGGTTCAAGGTCAACTCGACCTTCCATCCTTCCGAGTTGGGTAAAATGAGGACCCAGATTGTTGGGGGCAGTATGCTGACTCTGTAAACCGCTTAGAGAGGGCTGTAAAAGCACTATGAAGCGGTATATAAGTCTAAGTGCTATTGCTATCTGAAACAGCTTTGTTTTACCAAATCCAATTGCAAAGGAGACTTTCCCATTTCTAATTATATTCCCTCCTGTAATTCTCTAAAAGAATCAAAGATCTGTGATATATCACAGGACTCTTTATCATGCTATATACAAAATGTGGAAAAAGCAACAGTGGCATTGTTAAAGGAGCTGGAAGAGTGATGCTGGACAGCTCCATTCAACTGAAGTGAAAATAAATAATATTCTTTATTACTGATTGGATGAAATAGCACATGGCGTGGTTGTAGGTAAATTATCTGAATATCTGAACAAAGTACTCACAGAACATCAGAAAAATATATTTAGTATGATATTTTTGCAGATTTGAGATGTGAGATACTCCAAAATATAGTTGTAAGCTGCATAAAATGTGATGGTTATTTATAGAATATATATGCTTTAAAATGTAATTGTTTTCTAAATACAAGAGGAGCTAGAAGGAAAAAAAAACAGGAACTTCATAACCATAGCTTGTAGTTAGCCCAAAGCTGTGCTAACTGCTCTTTAGAAATGTATGAAAAGAGCAAACAATTGACTTTTTTAATCTATCCAAAACCTTACTATGCATTCATGCATAACCTAATTCATGACATTTCCTTCTATATTGAAGGGCCTACTAATCAAGAGCTCCTCTCAAAATCAAGATAAGAACTCCCTTACACCATAGCTGAGTATCCTTATCCTGTTCTTTACAGAAGATTTGATTGCTTCGAATGTAACCTTATTTGTCAATATATTGATATAATGCACCACAAAATTCCTGTAGTACTGCACTGCCTGTTGTCCCAATTGTATTCTTTAATTGGGTTCCAAATTATGCTGAGCTTGATATTGTGTGGAACCCTTTGTGCAAATACAGCCAGGAAGATCATCCAGGAATTTCAACATCATGGCTGGCCTTCAGCAGACACACTGGGTATTTTATTTTATATTTTATTTCCCACTTTTATTATTTGTAACTAATTCAAGGCACTGAACACACACAATACTCCTTCCTCCTCCTATTTTTCTCATGACAACATGAGTTGGGCTGAGAGAGAGAGAGAGAGAGAGATGATAAAGTCACCCATCCAGATTTTATGCCAAGGTGGAATTAGAACTCACAAGTCTCCAAGATTCCAAGATCAGGGCTGGTCTTCAGCAGATACACTGAGTAATTTTGCCAGTAAAAGAAAAAAGAGGGAAGAAAAACAACCCCCACAAATCTCTTTTTACCTCCATAGCAAAAAGAAAAAATATAATATAATAATAATAGAAGATCCAATACTTTGCCCTCTTTTCA
This sequence comes from Diadophis punctatus similis, assembly GCA_023053685.1. Taxonomy (NCBI): domain Eukaryota; kingdom Metazoa; phylum Chordata; class Lepidosauria; order Squamata; family Dipsadidae; genus Diadophis; species Diadophis punctatus. The sequence goes on from JALIGW010000001.1 coordinate 243,793,894, forward strand.
TGAGAACTGAAAATCTTCAGGCCTAAGAAGAATGCCTCACACTGCCTAATACAATTCTGGCTGATAGGAACCTTAAATTTTCTAAGGCCTGTTCTGGTCAAAGCCATAACAGTTGTTCCATGCAGCTAACTTGGTTGATCCCAGGTGAGCTGAGAGTAGAATGTGAGCCTTTGTAAAGGGGTTTTGTTTCCAGGTCTTGTCCATTTATCAATCCTTGTCCGTCCTTCTGCTCCCTTCCTGAAGTTGCAGCATGTCCTCCCTACCCAGCTGGCACCAGATGTGTTGTCAACCCACCACTGTATGTCCCAAAGCCTCCGTGTGGCAGTATGCAAAATCTCAGGTGACATTCACCTGGAAGTGCTTGGCCCTCAACAGCTGTAGTCCCTTGATTATCTTCCCTGCTTTGGCAGCTTTGTGCCTCCACCATTTTGATGGCTTGTCAATTCTGCTTAGCTATCACTTTGACTGACTGGAATGAGGGAAGTGGGAGTGTGGGGTGTAGGCGAATGGTTAAAATTAATTGCTACATAAGAAAAAAATGAAAGATAATTATTCCTGCTTTCCTGTCAGTGCTTGAGGGTAGATGACCTCATTAACTTGCAGCTTGTACACAATTCAATTACTAGGAGATGGAAAATACATTTTAATTACCTCAGTGGCTTATGCTCCATTCATCTCCATTTGCATGGCTTTTATGCTGTTGTGTTTTGAAGAAGTAGCACCCTCAGACTACAGCAACCATAAGAGCTTGATTCTCACCACAATTATACCTGAATGAGGTAAGATATTAAATATGTGCAGTTAACCCTTTGCTGACTATTGGATTAGCAGTTCCTGTTACAATGCTAATGTATTTTCTTACAATAACTCATTTCATCTTCTTATCCTTTATGTAAAACTCATTCAGTGTAGATCTGACATTCAACATCTATCATCTCACTATTGCCTTTCTTTTAATCCACCAGTAAAATGAGTTGCTGGTCTATGATATAATATATTAAAAACCAAACAAATCTTTTTTTAAAAAAAATCCAATGAAATCACAACTGCTTCTCAAGGTCTTTTAACCATGGTTATCAAGGAAAAATTCTAAGTAGATGATCCTCAGAATTGTCTAACAATCCTAGGTTGTTAGCCTCCCATGCTTTTAACCTGAACTAGATACTTTGCTCCTTGAAGTATCAAAATGGGGCCCCTTCAGAAGACAACCTGGATGGTAATTTAATAATAGTCCAATCATGTCCTCCCATACTACAAAGAACTAATGTGAGGTGCAGTGCAAGGCAACTGCTCTCATTCTGCTGAATAGTAGAGTACATAGAATATAGTTGTTGTCAGAAAACAGGAGAGTCAGTCAATTGATCTTTGGATTTCTGTAATGTAGTGGATAAGATAGTTAAATAGAAAAACAGAAAACCACTTGGATGGTCATTTTTGAGGCCTGCCAGTGATGTGTTCACAGGTGAGGAATGCCTTAGAGAACAGATTATTTGTTCAACATTGTTACTTTGATTAAAATTATAGCTCTGGTGATTACAGTTGCTCCTTTTAAAAATCCATTATAAATCCCTGGCCTGTGGAGCTTGGCGTGGAAGTTCTCTCAAGGAGGAGCTTTTTCCATTTATGCAGAATGTGCCAAAATCCTATCAGCTCTGCCTAACTTTGTATATCCCAGATTCCCCAGGCAAGAACCCATTTATCTTGACTTTTTGCGCTCCTATGACTCTGAGTGTGGCATAAATCATACCCATGGTACACTGAGCTTAGGTGTAGGAAAAGAAAAATGCTGGGCATAAAAGTGCCTTTCCATTGGAAGGACCAGAGCAGATACTTATAGTAATAATACTTTGAGATCAGGAGCGGGTTGCCTGTTCTTCGCGCTACCGGTGCGCTGCGCGCGCATCGCCATGTTTTGATGTGCACGCGCTCGCTACGCATGCGTGCCACCTCATGCAATTTTGCTTCCTGTGCATGCGCGGAAGCAAAATCTCATGAGGGGATGCACATGCGCACATGATTTCGGTGATTTTTTTGCTTCCGCGCATGCTCGGAAGCAAAAAATTGCCGAAATCTCACGCGTACTCACGTCCCCTCACAAGATTTTGCTTCAGCGCATGCGCAGTAACCAAAATCAGCCCAAAAATTCCCCAAAAAAGATGGTGCCACACAACAGACCGAGGAAGATGGCACTGGAGCGGTCGTGCGCACACAACGCCATCTGCTGACCGCTACCGGAACAACAGTGGACTGCACCGGTAGGAACCCACCACTGTTTGAGATTTAAGAAATGTGTCCAACACCAAAGCAAGTATCATCTGAAGGTTAACACGTGGGGAAAATTGACTTCTACTCATGTGGTTTTCAAAGAGAATGTAAAACAAATGTCAGTAGGACCATTCCACTGAAATTGTAAGGCTTTACAATGCTAACATTTCTTCAGATTATGCCCATACATTCTTTAGAAACATAAAAGCACAAACACCAGAATCACAACAATTTTTGGAATCCAATTAAAATTAAATAAATTAATTTTTGTTCCATGTAGTTTGGAGACCATTTGTGCTTTCCAATTCCTTTTCTAGAAATGAAGACATGCTCTTGCTAGATAGATCTAATTATGTTCATAAAATCATAAAAAGCCCTGCTACATTACAACAATATACCTCAGTAGTGGGAGGTTTGATGCCCATAACCATCAATGTTTCTGTAACATGTCCCTTGATATCTGTCAAGCCTCATCTCCACTTGTTTTCCTTTTTTGTGAGAGAGTCCATAACGTTCATTCAGAATTCTAGTTGCATACTTTATGTGTAACTATTTTGTACAGAATTCTGTTTCCCACAATTGAAACCCATAGATTGTATTGACTGGCCGATTCATTGATTCATTGATTATATGCCACCACGGTATAAATTCTTAGTGATGATAGTGACAGGATTTCTCTGGGATGATCTGCTCCAGCCTGGTTCTTCAGGTTATTGTCACCCATTGCCACTATAATAAAACCCATTCAGGTATCCAAAATACAATAATTTAATTTAATTTAATTTAATAGACGTTCTTATAGGCCGCCCAATCCCGTGGGACTCAGGGCGGCGTACAACAGAATAAGAAGCGTACAATAAAAACAATTATCATAATTTAAAATTAAAAGGCATAGTTAAAATAATTATAAAAACAACATTCAAGGGGGGAATCTGATCTTCCTATTCACCCCGCCTGCCGGAAGAGCCATAACTTAAGAGCATAACTTAAGCCCTGATCATTTGTGCCTTGAATGAGAATTCTGAATTGATTAGTCTGATGATCCATTTGTTTGTTTCTTGGCTATACATGGTATTAGGAATCTTTTTCAACAGAAAAGTTAAAAAATGTACAAATGTAAGGATAGGTCTTCTTATCCTACTTATTCAATTCAATTTTTTCCCCAATTCAATTTATTACAGTCAAAGACCAGAGACTAGAACAAACAAAAACACTCAGTAAATATACAATTAAAAGTTATAAAATAAAATAATAAATAACAGATAAAATCCATGATAAAATCCAGTCTGTCAATTACACATGGTAATTGACCATTGACCATTGACCACTACTAAAATTACAATCCATAAGCTGTGAGGCCTATAGTCAGTTTAATACTAATAGGGAAAGGAATAAGCAGGTTTGCCACATTTGTCATATAAATTAGCTATGGTGGATTAGACACTTAAATGTTAGCCACAGTTGGTATATAAATCGCTATGGTGAAGAAGACACATATTTAAGATGAATCCCCACTACTGCTGCGCAGAATCTGGCCACCTGTGCTGTAGTTATGGCCTGTTCATCCTTAAGCAGCCACTGGAAATAAGTAGTGTCGGAGTGGCCAGGATAACCTACTTATTCAAAGTCTAACTTTTACTTCCATACTATGTCACAGGCAAAACCATTGCCTGAACAATTCTTTTCTCTGTGGATATAATTGTCATGGCATCTGAGTATCTTTAATTAGACTTTTATTGTTACCCTAACAAATGCTAGTCTGCAGCATATATTTTGGCTGTTGGCTTTTAACTATTAATAATTTATCGTAAAAGGCAGAAGTTACATCACTTCAATATGTTCCTGGTCAGTTTTAAGGCTTTCCTGTTCCCATTAATTTGGTCTTCTTTATGTTTAAACTTAGTCCCCATTTTTGCAGTGCTCTTTGACTTTCATTACTAGAGATTCTGGATCATTTGAATTTTCACCTATCAGAGTAGCGTCATCAGCATTGCACATGCTGTTAGTATTTTGCTTCTAGCTTTAAAACCATGCTCATTTTCTTCCAATCCTGCCTCCCTTAATATATATTCAACATATCTAGCATGAACTGAAGGTAATAACTCTAGGTAATAGGATAGAACTAGATATAAACATATCTCTAATTCTGTCCATGCAAACTCATACTTATATTGGTAAATCGTTTAAAAATCCATTTGAATATGAACTAATAAGTCTATGTGCCAAGTTCCAGCCTTGGGTTTTTGCATTCTCTAGGCCAGTGGTTCCCAACCTTTTTGTGATCGAGTACCACTTGGAAGTCCCGTACAGTCGCCGCGTACCACCTGGTTCCAGAGAAACTAAATTCGATCAGATATCACTTTATTTCCATAGAGTTCAGAACAGTCACCGTTCCTTTTTTGGCCCCGCGCATCCAGCAACTGGATTCTCGGGCCGCTGGGACCAGGTGGGTGGCGTGTGGCAACAGTTGCAAATCGTTGCCAGATTATTTTGTGTTAGGCAGTAAACATTTTTGTGAAGTAAAAAATAACTAACTAAAAATCGTTCATGACCCCGAAAGTGTTCGCGTACCACCTGGAAGGCCCTCACGTACCACTAGTGGTACACGTACAACAGGTTGGGAACCACTGCTCTAGGCTATCAGGCTAAGAAGAAATAATACCCCCAGAATATACCATAAATGACATTTTCATTTTTCTTGAATGATGTCATTTTTCATAATGATGATTATGCATCTAGTGGCATAGCTATAATATATCTTTCTTCACATTGTGATGATAGCCAGAGTACATCCATAGCCACTCTTTACCATAGTCCTCCCCATCTTAATGCATCTTATGAGCCTGAGAACTTTTCAAAGTCATTTGTAAGAACTTTAGAAAGATTTTGGACTATGTGGAATTGATGGACTGAAGATGGCTCTGTGAAAAGCAAAGCTGATGATCATGGCAGAATAAAATGCTGGCAAGTAGACCAGCTCTTTGTAATTCCTCTTCAAACAAGGAGAGGACTTGAGATCACCTACAAGTGCTTCAGACAGTTGCTCCTCATGAGGAAACTGCAAGACAGCAATCTGCCAGATTTAGTGCTCTGATGAGGGAATAGCCATCTTGGTCAAACTGTGGTTCACATGTTTGAAATGACACTGGATTCACATACTGCCTTTTCTAATCACTTTTGTAAATGGCTTGCTAACTGCATTTAGGAACATTTGGTTTTGCAGCAGTAGATAAGTTTCCTTCCACCCATAGTGAAAGCACTATTTAGGTTTTTAAAATGTTTCTGGAATAAACAGCCAAAGAGTGATTAAGACTGATTTTAGAAAGTTACAAAAGGACTAAGGGTCCAAATAAAGGTGAAATAAGATTTTGAAATTAATCATGAGAATCTTTCCTGGGATAAAATGATTTTATTATGAATTCTTGTTTAAAAGAAATATAAGACAAAGCTTTACACTATGCAGAACTAGAAGGAACTAAAAATTACAGTCAAAAGAGCAGAACTACAGTAATACAGAATGAAGCAAAATATTTTAACATTGGCCATATTGAAGGATACTTTTGAAGAATGGACCCAGAAATTAATTGCAAGAGTGCCTCAATAGATAGACTGTGTTTAAAAAGGAAAAAGGAACAAGATTTTCCTGACAAGACTGAGACTGGTTTGAAAGTGGATTTAAAATGACAGGCTATAAGGATGACATGGAAAATAATGTTACACTTGACTTACAAAAGAAATTGGCTGATGTCTTAATAGTTAAAGGGATATACAAAAAATAAACCAAGAGAGTGACCTGGATAATTTTTCTATGTTGAATTTATCAAAGAGCGTGGTTAAAACTTTGAATAATTTTGTAAGAAGGGACAAATAAAAAATAAAAATAAATAAAATTATAAGGCATTACTTGAAGGAACTAAAGATCAAGATTGTTAGAAATAAAAGGAAGGAATATACAATTGGTTTATATGATCAAGATTAAAATAGATATGGTGTTATCTCTGGTAATTCTTAATAGACTTTTGCTGACATCAGTACTGAAATGTGATTTGGGAAGAAGAAATCATTTGTATTTTAAGAAAAGATGATAATTTACTAAAATTGTTTAAACTTGTTGGGATGAAAGAGGAAGTCATTTCTTTATATGTTTCTTTTCCTTTGTTATATGCTTGTTTTTTCCTTTCAAATCTTTCTACATCTTCTATTTTTTATTCTTTTATTTTTTTAGTTTGTATTATTGTTGTAACTATAATTTTTAATAAAATTACTATTAAAAATGAAATGCAGAACAATTTAGTTTTAATCAGATAGAAAAGTTATAAAGAAGTGATATTATAGCTCTTTCACGCTTCTATTACTTAACCAGCAAAATTTCCCTTAGAATTCCTGAAACCTTTCAGATGGTTTTGAGTACACTGTAAATGTAGGAATTGAAAGTCTGTGGAAATTCTCAATCTACCAGGTCATGGTTGACCCAAAGCTGCTTTTTTCCAAAAGGGAACTGGACTTTGTGTATTTTTCTCCCCCTTTAAAATTGTTTCGCTTCTCATCCAAGAAGCTTTTTCAGTTCTGAACTGCAACTTCATCTTCTTTTTTCTTCCAACCATTGCATATTACCAGTACTTCACTTGTGAGCTTTTCTTTTTCAATACCAATTCCATCTTGCCAGAGGACTTCGGAAATCTTAAACATTCCCGCTCTTCCAATCTATCCAAAAAGTGAGGAAAAATTGCTCTACCTTTGTGAATGTAGGCTCTGTGGTACTACTGGAATTGATAAGCTATTCTCAAAGCCTTTTGCACCAAAGATTGTGTAATATATTTCTTACAGGAGTATGTATCTAATTTTCTTCCTTTATATAAAACATCAGACAATGGTCTGTTTTGCCTGCTAAATATCCTAGGTTCAACTATGGAATGTTAGGAGGACAGTTGGAAAATCTGTGCTCTGTACTTGGACCCTGTTGACATTTAAAGATTTGTGTAGTGTGGGCTCCTTCTTAATAGACAAAGTGTCAGTAATGCACAGTGTTATTTATAGATTTGTTCTCAATCTGGACACAGAGCTTTAAAAACTTAATTTCAAGATCTGGCCTGGATATTGTAGATGTCATGTGATTTAATATGGCGACACACACCTGCATTGTGTATCTCCTTATCAAAAAGAAAACGGAAAAGATTAATGCTTAACAATTCTGGATGCGTAACATGACATGTGATTTAATAAGGCGACACACACCTGCATTGTGTATCTCCTTATCAAAAAAGAAAACGGAAAAGGTTAATGCATAACAATTCTGGATGAAGAAAAGCCTCCCATTTCTATTTTGTATGCTCCATTCATATTTTGGGATGAAGTAGAAGGAAGGTAAATTGCTCTTAGGGAAAAGATTGATTACATAAAAGGAAAAATGTCTAGCCATGAGGTAAAAAAGGTAAAAAGTTGGCATGAGTTATGTTCCCCTCATCTGTAGAAACATAGGCATATTTTAACATGTTCTAGGCCACTGAAAAATCAAGACAATTGAAAGAGAAATGAGTTGCAAGATCCAACCTTGTACTTCTTTCATAATTCTTGCAAATTTCCCAACAGTTTTTATTTTAATACCTCAAATAAGCCATGAAAACAAAGGCTTGGGAAAGTGACGTAGCAAGAAAATATTTTTAGTAACGTTTTTAGGGGAGTACAGATACGTGTTGAAAGGATATTTTATCTATTAATTTAAATTCCCACCAACCTTTTCTAAACCATATATTTGGTCAGATAATATCTGCTTCATCCCTTTAAATTAACTTGGGCGAAATCAGTCACTTAGAACTGAACTGAAGTTGGTAGACTGTGCTTAAATACAGTGATAGAGAAAATTGACAGTATTTATTCAACCAGTGTCGTCACCAATGCTGGGCAGTAATACTTCAACATTATGGCAGGTCTGGCTTCATAAAATTATGGGAGATCATAAGTTATTGCAAAATATAGTACCTAAAGCATTTGCTGCAGTAAAAGGAAGTGAAGTAAAAGGCTCATAAGCTTTTACTACAGCCTCAAAGATTGGCCTGTTTATCCCCACCAAGTTTTCTGAGTGTGTTTTTTAAATCATAATGTCAGTGATGAGGAACTTAGTTCTTATTTAATCAAAACAAGATGCACATATGTGTGTGTGTGTGTGTGTGTGTGTGTGTGTGTGTATGTATGATGCACCTTCAACAACCAGACAGACTAGCAGTTATGTAGTTGTTCTCCTCCTGTGATGAGTATCAGTGGAGGGGTAAACACATTTTGTCTGCAATTTTTTCATCTTCAACTATTGTCTTCTTTATATCCTGCTGATTTAACTATTATGTAAGTGTTCTTATAGACTGCATAGTCCTTTATAAAGGAAAAATTACTTATTGGAAGTCATCCTCTGTACTCCTCTTCTCCATCCATATATTTGATTTCCTGCTTACCAAGGTAAAACCTAAATCATTGCTTTTTATTTTTAGAAGTACAACATTCAAGACCATAACTAGGGAAATGGGTCCCAGCAGGAATCTGAAGATCTTTTTTAAACAAAGATCCAATTTAAACAAAAATATTTATGAGGTGCCCAACTAGGGTATAAAAGATAGCAGTACAAACAATATAAATAATTTCCCAACCTCTTCTTTCATTGAGTTGCTCCTTTTCCTAAGGAACTGAGATACAGGTAGTCCTCAACTTACAACAGTTCATTTAGTGACCGTTCAAAGTTACAACGACACTGAAAAAAATGATTTATGGCCATTTTTCGCACTTACGACTGTTGCAGCATCACCAAAGTCACATGATCAAAATTCAGACACTTGGCAACTGACTCATATTTATGACGGATGTAATATCCCGGGGTCATGTGATCACCTTCTGACAAGCAAAGACAATGGGGAAGCCAGATTCACTTAACAACCGTGTTTCTAACTTAATAACTGCAGTGATTCACTTAACAACTGTGGCAATAACCATCGTAAAATGGGGCAAAACTCAGTTAACAAATAGTTTCACTTAGCAACAGAAATGTTGGGCTCAGTTGTGGCCGTAAGTCAAGGACTACCTGTACTTGCCCACCTGGAGGGTCCACAAAGAAGATGGTTTTGTGGCTTTTCTCTTTAAATTAATGGTGTTGCTTTCCTGCTCTAATGGCATGAAGAGAATGAGACAGGGAGCTTTTTCAACATTTTTGCACAGGGTTATTCAAAAAGAATGAACCGATTTCATGATGCAATATTTTATTAAGGAAAAGTAATACAAAACTCCAGCCAAGTCACAAGTATTCTACTCACAATCAACTTTTATTTCCTGTCTTACAAGTGTTCAATGTGGCCGCCACCTGCAGCATAGGCAACATCAATGCAATAAGAGAATTCCTCCCAGGTGCGTATCAGCATATCACAATCCACCGAGTTGATCGCTGTTGTTATTCTATGTTTAAGGTCATCAAGGTTAGTGGGTAGCGGTGGAACATAAACTTTTTCCTTTACTCAGACACCCACTCTCTTGAAACTGTCGAAACCATCTTTGAATGTTCTTAGGAGAGGGCGGGTTAATGTCAAATCGCCTTCAAAAAGCACGCTGCACCTTGACAACCGAATTTGTTTTCGCGAACTCGAGAACGCAGAACGCCTTTTCCTGGGGACTCGCCATTCCGAGGGTAAACAAACAACTGAACGTTGCCAGATGAACAACACGACTACATCGCCCCTGTAGCAGCCATTCAAAACTTAGATAACTCCTCTTTCAAATGGTCACTGACTCATTACATGATGATGCTTGAGAACTGAAGCAATGCGTCATGAAATTGGTTCATTCTTTTTGAATAACCATGTATAATTTGATGTTCACCAACACGAGAGCTTGCATTTGAGGTACTATAGGGATAAAAAAAAACTTCTGGGTCAATTGCAAGCAGATGTTATCTTTTGGAGAGTGAGTTGCATCATCGGAGACAGGTTTCATCTGGGATGACTTATGCAATCTACACCCTCAGGAATGGGAGGCACTCTGTGGCACTGAGATGCCACTTGAAGTACAGGCAGAATCTCTTTTGACTAACGTTCAGTGTGTATGGCATTTCCTTCCTAGCATAGAAGTGATTTGCCATTCGTTTCTTCTAGGTTGGGTATCTTTTCAGCTTTCCTAGAGTATAACCAAATCCAAGGTCAACCAAGATGACATTTATAACTTCTGATTATTTTCAGAAGCTGTTTTTGGCTATCACTGAAGAAGGGAAAGGAAGGGAAAGGGAAAGGGGAAGGGGAAAGGGGAAAGGGGAAAGGGGAAAGGGGAAAGGGAAAAGGGAAAAGGGAAAAGGGAAAAGGGAAAAGGGAAAGGGGAAAGGGGGAAGGGGAAAGGGGAAAGGGGAAAGGGGAAAGGGGAAAGGGGAAGGGGGAAAGGGGAAAGGGGAAAAGGGAAAAGGGAAAAGGGAAAAGGGAAAAGGGAAAAGGGAAAAGGGAAAAGGGAAAAGGGAAAAGGGAAAAGGGAAAAGGGAAAAGGGAAAAGGGAAAAGGGAAAAGGGAAAAGGGAAGGAAGAAAGCTTGCAGCCTTATTTAAAAGGCTTATTTTATGATAATAGCTTAATTAGAAGCAACTAACTAACCTTGGTCGCTTTCAAAAAGCTAAGCAAGATTAGATCTGGATAACACTGATATAGGAATCTACTGTCCACTTCCAGGAGTTTGAGCTAAGGGGGAAGTCAGAAAGACAACCTTTGAAATAGAGTTGATTGAGAACCAACCCTATTTTAAGAATTGGTTGTGACCTATTCATTTTAGCTTCTTTTGAGAATGATGGACTCTAATGGTCTATTTACCCTCAAGTTCTTTAAAGGGAGAATCCATAACCAGAGATTGTAGCTGAGAAAGTATAGCCACGCAAGAATGTTGGTTCTTCTTTGCCACTATAGAAGGAGTGTGTGTGTGATGGGGAGCTACTACAGTATTTACAGCTCAGTGAATAGGATTAATATCATGGAACATTCAGTTCTCATTGATACATCCCCACCTGTCAGCTGAAGAACAACATCAAAACATCCACCTGAATCACTTAGCACTTAATCCAGAATCCAATGTGTATTTGGATACAGACCAGTTCCTTCCCCTGACTCTTCTCCTATGTATTCACACTCGGCTTCCTCATCCATATAACTGCACTGTGATTCAAGCTGTGAACCTCACAATGAGCTCACATGGCTTTAATTCCCTTCTTCATTTGCTTCTCTTTATCCGCTTGCTTCATTTCCCAATCTGCTCCGCTCTTCTTGTTTATAGAGTGCCGTTCAGGTAGCGTTTTGCACATTAAGAAGGCAGCCAAAGTGTGATTTCTCACAGAAGGCCATCCTACACCATTCGGATCTTAAGGGAAGTATTTTAGCCCTGTTTTCAGCTGGATGGAAATTGCTCCCTACAAGGGGGAAGACAATGGAAAAACAATTTTAGAGGAGGGAGCAGAGCAGGCAGTTAAAACCTAAGACAAACGGCAGATGACTCCTGAGAGAGGGCTCTTACATGCCTTTCAAGAGAGTGAGGCGAAAGAGGCCTCTTGCTATTTGCTCGCTCAATCCATTTAAAAGACGGATTTCTTGCTTTCACTGTCTCTTCCGCTGCTGGCTCCTCTTGGCGCCTGATGTTTCCTATCCTTCTCTCCTCCCCCTCCATATTTCAAAGCTTTGCAGCAAATAATCAATGCCAACCAGCACCAACAGTCCCTTTCTGCAATTCTAAAACCCCATTAAATTATATTGTTGGGGGGAAACAATAGTTGTGCTAATCATGCTCTGTGCATGTGCATCTTAATTTCCCCAGAGGCTGGAATATGAATTTTTACTAACATGTTAATTTTGTGTGTTAATCAGTAGCTGTAGGCCAAATGAATGGATTGACTATGTAAAACTGTTTGATATTGAAACAACTCCTTTTGACCCCCTCAAATTGGCTTCATTCCCCTAAAGACGGTTAAAGTTAATTAAGCACTCAATAGGTTTATGGTGTTTAAATTAAAATATATTACTCCTCATTGTGTAGTCATCAAGTGAGAGAGGCATTCTCCTCCTGGCTGCTTGGCTAGCTAATAGGCTTATCAAAATTCATGATGTAATAAGGTGGATTTTGAGGGGATTGACAATAGCTGTTATGAAGTCCACTGACACAAATTGTGTTTCTCTACTTATGGCCACTAGAGGGCAGAAGGTGGCCACAAATAAATCTAGGAAGTAAAACAGCAAGAGCTGGCTACCTGTGGAGAATTTATTTCATTTCATTTTTAAAAGGCACCGGTGGGGTTGCTGTTATGAATAAATGCAGTATTCATTTGATAGAACAGGAAGGAACCATGATTCATCTTTCCTTCTTCCACCAAGAAGAAGGATTTCTTTTCAATCCATTTCTAGTCGTCATTCACCATCCTGGTGTTGCCTTGGAATAGTGTGAATATGGAATGTAGGAAAGAAATAAGGAATAGTCCTTATGCAAAGAAGGAGACACATCACTGACCAATCATAGCTTACTAATCATCTTCTCCTATTTGCCCCCCACTGACGTTTGATCCAAGCAATGTTAAACCATAAACAAAGCAATCACTCTCCATTTTATGTTCAGAGAAATGTTAAGAGGAAAAGAGGTAGCTTCTTCATACTTTGGTCTATCTTTGCATGGTATACTAGGTAGCTAACTATACATTAGCAATAGTACTTTACTTATATACCGCTTCATAGTGCTTTACAGCCCTCTCTAAGCGGTTTACAGAGTTCAGCATATTGCCCCCAACAATCTGGGTCCTCATTTTACCCACCTCGGAAGGATGGAAGGCTGAGTCAACCTTGAGCCTAGTGAGATTTGAACAGCTGAACTGCTGAACTAGCAGTCAGCCTGCAGTCGCAGCATTTAACCACTGCACCACTTCAGCTCTTCCTTCATTACCAGTCATTCAGCCACCCGCATAACTCCAAAACCTGGATGGATAAGCATTCATATCTATTTATATTTATCAATGCCAGCTTGTAAAGGATTCCTACAATTTAAGTAGGAATGCAATTCATCTTATTTTTCTGTTTAAATTTATGGAAAAGACTATCAACAGCATGCTTGACAGACGATATCTATTGATAGGCAACTTCAAGACCCTCCGTGTCTTCCTAATCATAGTTCTGTAATCTGATTTGGATGCATCAGCCCTTCAAATTTAACCCAGGTGCTTTAACTTTGGTGCTTCAGGGACAAATACAAATGAGCCCTTGAAAAATACAGGACCATTCTTGTAAAAAAGAGATTAATATTTGTCTTCAGATGCAATGTTTCTACTTTTTGTCTATGAGGAGGAAAGGAAATGACTGATAGAAGAGGAGACAGGAATCGGCCATTCCCCTATTACCTAATTCCAAAACTACCACTCTAGTTTTCCTCATCTTGAAATAGTAAAGGAAGTTCCTCAGTAATTTCAGCAATGCTAGCCAGGTCAGATCTTGTTAGGATGGAAAGTCATACGCTGACAGAAGTAAGTATTTCTCACCACCAGGCTGACCTGAACCCTCTGATACAGCACTAGATTGAAGAACAACCTCAAATGATGGACATGATTCTTCAAAAGACTTTTCAATTGGATAAAAAAAATCCCCCCTTCCAACCCTTTGACATCTGTGGAGTCATTTCGTTATGTTTCAACCAGTCCACAAGCCAATCTAGATAACAGCCATTTAGGGAGCTCAGTACAACCAAAGAAGATGGAAGAGAGAAGTAGATTTGGGTGTTGCCTGCATAACATTGTCAACCAGCGGCATTACTCCTGATTATCACTCCCAGCAGCATCGCATGGATGCTGAACATCAGGAGGAAGCTACCTTTATTATTTATTTATTTATTAGTGAGACTTATATACCGCCTCATAGTGCAAGCACTCTCTAAGCGGTTTACACCATTAAGCAATGTATATTTGCATTGCCCCCAACAAGCTGGGTCCTCATTTATGTCCTTGCATGCTTCAAAGCATCTTATTGGATTTGAATCCTAAGTAATGCTTAGCCTTATTAGAAGGCAATAGATAATCTGTTAAACAAGAAAGCACCAGGAGTAGATGAAATACTCACTGAATTATTTAAAGCTGCAAGAGAAGAGGTGCTGTTTCAACAACTATTAAACAAGATTGAATACAATTGTGTGGCCCCAAAGACTGGAAAAGATTACTGTATATCTACACTGAAGAAAGGGGATGGAAGATAATTTGCAAATTGCTGAACTATTGCATTAATTCCATTTACAAGCAAAGTTTTGATTAAAAGCTTACAAAGAAGAATAGAGTTATAAATGAAGAATGAAATGCCAAATAAATAGGCAGCTTCAGAAAAAACAGGAATATAATATCAGATCAATAAGATCAGACAGACAGATATTGGTGAGAGCAGATATGTTTTTCAAGGAGAAAGGCAATGGCATAATAATAAGGATATTATTATGAGCATAAACCAGGGGTGAAATGCTACCAGTTCAGCCTGGTCTGGGCATACTGGTAGCGGCGGCCGCCAATGGTTCGGAGAACCGGTAGCAGCGGCAGCGTGAGGCTCCGCCCACCCACCCGGACATCACCATTTTCATGTTTTTAACCCTCTGCGCATGCGCAAAGCGTTCTGTGCATGTGCAGAGGGTGAAAAAGCTCGCGCTTCCAAACCGGTCGGGAAGGTAAGTAGATTTCACCACTGGCATAAACATCAGTATACTTACAGCTATGATTTTCCATTGTCTGTGAAGATAAAGATTAAGAACGAAAAAGAATTTAAATGCCAAATTATGGCTCTGAAGACACTATTAAAGGTATCAGGGTTTTCAAATTGTGGACTAATCAAAACTAATTACTGGTTAGCAAGCAAAATCTCATATACTGGATATGATGCAAATGGATGATGGCAAGAGTGAGAAAAATAGAAGAAGGAGGAGTCAGTGAATAAGCCAATGATGGATGGTTCAAGGAGATTGTACCATAGGCCTTAGAAGAGCTACAGGTTATGGTAAGAGATATGTTGAGATGACAAGCATTTGTCCAAGCAGTCTTCCAGAAGTTATGCTCAACTTGTTGGCACCTGTTCCAAAGTTTTCTTCGCAGTTTCCTCTGTTTAGGTTCACCTTCTTCCTATCTATTTTCAGGGATGGGAAACAGATTTCTGATAGGCTTTGCACATATTTTACATTTACTTCTCGCTAGCACCTGGTTCACTGAACAGCAATTTGGGAATAGATTGCACTTGTCTAACTTCCCTCTTTTTTTTCTTTTCTTTTTTAGATAAATGCTGTGCCGGCACACATAATCTGATTCATATTCTTCTGAGTTGTGCATCACACTGGCACGAGGAGATTAAAGTAATGGTTATTGCAAAGATTATATACATAAGTGCATGGAATTGAGTTCCAATTTCAATGTGAAAAGGGAGATCGCCATATGCTCTTATAACCCTGTGTACACTCTTGGATGGGTGTGCTGGCAGCAGCATTTGGAGATCCAAGATCCAAGTAAGTATATGAAATTGTCCAGCATAATCTCATCTTTTCTCCTCCCCTTCAATAATACTGATAAGCTAATTCCCCTCCCTCATTGTATTTGCTCCTTAACACTGGCAAGAAAATGTAGCAGTTTCTTCTACATTGTCCTCAACTACTTTTCATATACCAAGAAGGTTTTTAAAAAGATGTTTCTATCGGAGAAAGAATTTTCTTAATTCATCTAATTCAATATTGTTGTACTGGCTGGAGTCCCAACAACTTCTAAATGTTTTCCTATGTTTACCTCTCCACAAGGACATTTCCAGGTTGCTTCCTCCTACACCAAGCTTTAGAGAAGACCAGGACCTAGTTGTTTTCAAGGCTGTCTGCTCTGAAATGAATTGCCAATCCAGGAAGATTTCTCCATAGAGGCACTGCTAAGAGTCCCTCCCTTAAGGAGTTCCATGTGCAGGTTCTTCTCCATTCCTATTCCCTGGAGAATAACTTGCCCCCCATATACATGGACCACTATGTTTCTGGTAAATTTGTTTCCACATAGGAATAGAATAGAATAGAATAGAATAGAATAGAATAGAATAGAATAGAATAGAAGTAGAGTAGAGTAGAGTAGAGTAGAGTAGAGTAGAGTAGAGTAGAGTAGAGTAGAGTAGAGTAGAGTAGAGTAGAGTAGAGCAGAAACTTTATTGTCACTTTGAATACACTGATCAGCATATATTAAAATGAAATTTTGTTGCACACAGCTCTCAAAGGGTCACCACCTCCAATATACACTACATGAACATGACAAAATAAATAAATACAAAATTATGTATATACCCACATATATTATATGACACAGAGAAACAACACAGTCTAGTTTGGTTGTATAATGTACATGGCGAGAAAAATGAATCTTGTGAGTTTACCAAAAGGATAGCATAGGGAACAAAACTGTTACAGAATCTGGTAGTCCTGCTAGAAATACTTCGAAACCTCCTCCCAGGGGGGAGCAACAGAAACAGACCATAAAGTGGGTGTGTAGGGTCTCTAACAATACTATGAGCTCTAAGCACATAGCGCTTATAAGCAGTATCCTAAATAACAGAAAGCGAGCTTCCTATAATCTTCTCATCTGTCCTCACCACTCTCTGTATGGACTTTCTATCTGAGGCACTGCTGCTACCAAACCAAACAGTGATGCAGTAAAGGAATAAAGGGGTAAAGACTGGCTCCATAGAGAACATTTAGGAAAACTTAAGTTTTGAAACTCAAAGGTGCTTTTTTCTTCAAAAGGCAACTGGACTGTTTTTCCTTGAGGAAAAAGAAGAAAATGTTTCGCTTCTTATCCAAGAAGCTTCATCAGTTTGGAATAAGTTTGGAACAAGGGCAGTTTGGAAATTGCCCTTGTTGGATTATGCAGTGTGTTTTACTTTGTTTCCTGTTTCTTCTGTAGTTTTAATTTTTTATTTCTGTTGTACCCTGCTTAGAATCCTTGGCAGCGAATGGAATAGAAATCTTGAAAATAAATCATTCTTACCAATGAACCCAAAGTCCTTAACTAATTCTGGCAAATTGAGGGACTTTAACAGCTAGAACAGTGCTTCTCAAACTTGGCAGCTTTAAGGTGCACAGACTTTGGCTCCCAGCATTCCTCAGTCAGGGAATTCTGGGAATTGAAGTTCATACATCTTAAAAGTTGCTAAACTCAAGAAACACTGAGTTAGAGCATCTGTTTCTACAAGCCTCACAAGACAATGTGGCACTTATATTAAATGGTTTTGTTTTAGTCATTCTATGGATTGATTGTTGTAGAGAAAGGGGAAGGAAGGGATATGATGTGTGTTACCTTTTCCTCTTGCAGGAAAGACAAGATACAAATATAACAAGCTAAATATATAATCGAAATACTGCTCCAAAATAGCTTTGCCTAAGATAAACTAAGAATCAAGTTTTACCCTTTCCTCAAAATGTCTCAGCAATCTATATCTTAAGCAGCTGTCATTACTGCAGTAAAATCTGTATAGAGATGCAGTCTATGCATGGGTGGGCTTCAAAAATTTTAGCAAGGGGTTCTCTGCCCTGTTGCTGGGTGGGCATGACCAGGGTGGGCATGGCCTAGTCGGCCTCCTGCACCATGGTGGGGAGGCATTTTTGCCCTCCCCGGGCTCCGGAGGCTTTCCTCAAGCTTCCAGGAGAGCAAAAACGGCCTTCCCAGGCTCCGGAGACCCATTTTTTGCCCTTCCCGAGCCTCTGCACATGCCCTGCACTTACCTGCATCCAAAACGGGCCACATTGGGACTCCTGGGAGGGGAAGGGTGGGCAGGGCCAGCCAGGAATGGGAATTGGGGTTCTCCGAACTGCACAGAATCTTAGCTAGTGGTTCTCCCGAACCCCTGCGAACCCCCAGCAGCCCACCCCTAGGTTTATGGTTCTTCATTTTTCTCCTCCTCTTCCTTTTGTAGATTATGATGTATTGCAGTTTTTTAAAAAAGTTTTAAAGTTTCAAACAGAAAGACACTTTATAGTGCCAAATGACTTTTCAAAATGCAAAAAGAACTCAAGAATATATTTTAAAAAATACTGTAGACAAATAACAAATTCAGTCTAGACTAGAGGATAGAAAATTTGGAAAATTCTTATTCCACAGTTTAGAAACAATCCTTAAATTCTTGCTGGAATTAATTAACGAACAACCCAAACAGAGAGGTTTACATTTTTCTTCCTCAAGTAATTCCACTGTCCCTGAATTAAGTAACATTTAAGAGTAGCATGCTCTTAATCTTTTAGTTCTTTCCGACATCTCTGGTAGGGTCAGGGAACCATTTCTTCTTTATCCAAGTTTTTCTGTACGAAAACTTTTTGGTTTTCTCCTTTTTCCCCTTCATTTTTGGCAACATTGCCTACATAGAAATTCAATGGATGTTGGTTGCAAACATTACTGACAATAAACATTAAAAAAGATATGAGGTAATACTTGGAACTTCATTTCTAAAACAATTTCTAATAAAGAAGTCTAATTCAAATGGTAACTATTCCTATTGAAATATAGGGAAAGCTTCTTTTCAAATGCCATGGCAGTTAAAGATGCATGAAAAGAATGTTATAATAAAATGGGTAGAGTGAAAAAAAAAGTGAAAAAACAGACAATAGTTAATCTCATAGGAATACACGCTTTAAATTAAAAAGGCAGAGTGCTGCTGATGTGAGCATAATATTAACACTTATGTGACACAACTTTGAGCACTTGCTTCATTCCATAATTTATCATTTACCCTTGAAAATGAGGAAATCTTCTTGTCCTAGTAAAGGTACCTTCTAGTTACTTTATTTAAAACATTAGTTATTAATTCTGATACATTATTATGCTGACATTTGTTAGCAAGTAATCTCATACATTTGTCCTCCTCAATGCAAGTTTATGGAACATATTAGGATGCTGCCATGGCAGAGGGCACAGAAGCATCCACAGGATATAGTAAAACAAATAAAAATGGCAGTTGTGATGGTACAATCGAAGTACTGTTCATTTTTAAATTTTGATTTGTACTTTACACTGATGTGGTCGCAATCTTGACTTTTTTGACCACACTCTGAAGGCACCATGGGAGGAGCTGAAATCCATGGTTCACTAAAGCAGAGTGAACAAAGAGAATGCTAAATGCAACATTGGAGAGCTGATTTTATTTCAATTGCTTCAAATGTTTGCCTACATTTAAAATCTAAGGGAGGAAATGTATGAAACCCCGTATGAATCTTTCAATAGGCTCAATGTAAAGAAAACCTTTTCACTCCAAGCTTCCACAGAAGATTTAGCCCATTACTGCCCAGTCTGCTTTGGTCCTAGATGCCCTCGCCTCTTTCTTCTCTAAATTACAGTGTTTATTGTTGTGGTGTTCTTAGGCAAGTAATTTGTATGTATTTCTAGTAGATAAAGTGACTTGGCTTAACAGACTATACATATATAGCAGGATCCAATCTGAGTCGGTCACTGGGAGCAGAGATTTGTTCTTCCAAGCTTTAGGACTTGTGCTGGAACCCATCCCCAGGAAACTTCTCAGTCTCCAGGATCTGTGTATATACAGATATAGTTCTGCATAGATTATTCTCAATGGAGCTGTTTAGAATATCTTATCTGTTTCACTTTCTTCCTCCCTTCCCTTCTTCATGCATCTTCTCTCAGTACTTTCACTTCTGTGATCCCTCTTGATCCAAATGAAGAGACAAAATAATTCTTTTGGGATCCCAACACTGCTGTCAGGATCTCCTCAAAATCCACAAATTGCAGTCCTTTCCACCCACAGCTCTTTCCCTCCTGTATGGTCCTGCTGGATTTCCAATTCCATGTTCCTCCTCCACTTATTCCTTGATACACATAGTATCTATACAGTCCACACTACACAGAACAATTCCAACAGTGTTCATCCATCTCCACCCGCCATGTTTAACATCTCTTCCTTTTGTATATTTGTGTATACTATATGTTCAACTATAACACAAGTGTGTCTGCATTCAGGTGTTTTCATTAGGCACAAAATATCTCTGGTTTTGGCATGCAAAAAAAAATTAAATCTAAGAACATTATATCATGCCTTGTCCATCAGGAAAATATACCCTGCCACATCTGGTCAACAAAATGTTTCCCCAACTTGGTCCCTCCAGATGTGCTAGACTTTGTTCAGCAATTTATTCCATATGGAATGATCCTTGAGATTAAAAGAATGTAACATTTTCTCTCCCCTTTTGACTCTTAACAGATAATATATCAGAAGCATCTTAATTTCTATATAATTTGGGCTAGAGAACTTCCCAGAGGAGTCAGTCCCAGTCTTATTAAGGTGTAAAATAAAAACTTGCTGCATTCTGGGTTAAAGAGACCATATAATAATTACAATATAAGCTTTTAGGAATTCAACAGAGTAAATTATTAGTTTATATTTAGGAAAAAGATGAACAGAAAAATTCCCAAGTTCCATCAATTCTACAGTGAACTCTTTCCCTCATTTACATAACTCATTAACAGCTTTTTAACAGTTCATTAGGAACACAGAACCCCATGTGACAAATAATGAGTGAAGTGTAACATGAGGGGGCTTCCTAGTGATTTAAAATAAAAATCTCAATGAAACATGTCGCTGGAGATGAAAAAGTATTTCAAGATGCTGTTGAATTTGGCAATTGGCTATGTTCCATCTTGAGCAGCAATGTGTTATATATTAGCAGCACATAAGGACAACAATATTGATAGATGTAACAACACTTCAGAGAAATCAACAATCTCAGCAAACATTATACTGTACACAGTTGGCCCACTGGGGCTTCCTCTTCCTGTGCTGGTCTTCTCCTAATCTGATGAGTGCCAAATATCTTGGAAATCCTGGATATTTTTCCTTTTCTGAGCTTCATGCGCTAGCTAATTGCAACAAAATCCCATTTCATTTCCTAGCACATCACCTACCTGTCATGCTGAAACAGCAAGAAATAAATGTTGATGTTATATATCAAGTCATGGATCAAATCATAGGATCATAGAGTTGAAAGGGATTCAAGAGGTCATCAAATCCATCCCACTGCACCATCCCCATAGATGATTATCCAGTCTCTGAAAACCTCCGGTGAAGGGGAAGAAACCACTACACGGGGTAATTTGTTCCACTGATTATCAGCTGTTATTGTCAGGAAGTTCTTCCTAATATCTAATCTGTATTTATATCCTTGAAATTTTATCCCATCCATTCTAGTCTTGCCCTCTGAAGTAAGTGAGAATAAGTCTGAGCCACCTACAACCCCTCCAGATATTTGAAGGCAGCTATAATGCCCCTTCTTAACCTTTTATTCTGCACGCTAAACATATCTAAATCTTTTTTTACCATTCTTTGAAGAATTTGGTTTCCAGTCCTTTCACCATCTTGGTAGTCCTTCTCTAAACTTGAAAGGGACATGATACCTGGGAGTCTTCGGTTATTCTTGCAAAGACCTGACACAAGAGCCTAGAGAAGGAAGCTGAACAGGCACACCACATTCACGATTCTGAATCTGAATTGCTGCATAGTTGAAGCAAAAGGAAGAAATAAAAAAAATCAGGAAGATTCTCATCTACCTTTCGACTGCTGCCTATCCATAATCTACAGAGACAGCACAAATCAAATTCATAGATATAATTTTTGAATATTTCTTGCTATTGTAATGATGATGATGACAATGATGATGATAATGATTTTGAAGTAGACCTTGCTTAATCATCACAATTGGAACCAACATCTCTTTCCCCAAGCAACATGGTCATTAATCAGTGGTGGGTTCCTACCAGTGCGGTCCACTCCGCCGTTCTGGTAGGGGCCCGCCGATTGCGCAACGGCTCCGGTGCGTGCGCGCTGCCATCTTTTTTTTTGGGAATTTTCCATGGTTTTTGGCTTTCTGCGCATGCGCAGGAGTGAAATTGTCCTGCGCATGTGCAGATAGCCAAAATTGTGTGAGAGGGCGCGCACGCACACAACATTGCAATGTGCACCGGTAGGAGAAGGTAAGAGGAACCCACCCCTGTCATTAATGAGACATCAAATGACTACAATGGACTTACAACCTCATTTCTCCCACAGTTAATAAGCAAGACATTCAGCGACTATAATTTATGATGTTGGTATCAGCTTTGCAACTGATTCTGTTTGTCAGAAGCTGGATGTGAAGCACACAAATGGTAATCGTGTGACCACAGGATGCTGTGATGGACATATATGGTTGATGGTTGTGAAGTTCCTGAATCTTGATCACATGACTTTGGAGATGCTTTGATGGCTGTAAGTGCAATGACTGGGGATAAAGTTGTTTTTTCAGTCCCATCATAACTTCGAAGGGTCTCCAAAAAGGGCAGTTGTGGTTTATAGATAAGAGGTGAAATATGGGAAGAAGTTATCTTTTGTGGTAGTATCAGCGAAGATGATTAGTTACTAAAATTGTATTTGTGATAAAGGGGGAAAATCATTTCTTTATATATTTCTTGTTTATATTTTTTCTTTTTCTCGTTTATATTTTTCTTAGTTTGTATTAAGTTTTGATCTTTGTATCTTTAAACCTTAATGAAAATATTCTTAAAAAGTTGTCTTCAAACCATTTTCCCATTTCCCTACAATATTTAGTTAAGACAAGTACTGTATTTTTCAGAGTATAAAACGCACCAGAGTATAAGACGCACTTTAGTTTTTGGGGAGGAAAATAAGGGGGGAGGGAATTCTGCCTACCAGCCTCCATCAGTATTCATCTGGCTAGCATCCCCTCAGTGTGTGAGAGAGTTGAAGACTGTTTGGAAACTGAAACAGTATTTGCTGTGTGAGCAACAAGGAAGGAAACAGTAAGAAGCCTGGGTGTGGCTTATCTCAACTGTTCTGTACTAAAGCTGTATGCTGTGCTGATCTCTGAAACTAAAACTGAAACTGAAACTGCTCTCCTCTTATTGTGTTTTGCTTGTATTTACAACGTTGGAAAACCTGCTTTTGTTATTGTATATTTACTTTATATTATATATAAAGAGAAGTTATTGAATCCTGCTGAATCAGTTACTTGTGTGTGCTTTCTGGATGTAATTTCTGCTGCAAACTCTGACATGTCCTTGCAGCAAATAGCAAACAGCCAGGTCAGCTTCAGCACATTATTGCAGCCTGATTCAGCATGGGCAGCTGATTGGCGGGTGGAACGGCCTCCCAGAATACCCCCAATCAGCTGTTCCAGGCTGCAGGGATTGCCACAGACTATTGCCTCCTCCGTGCCTCGCGGTTTTGGCTACATTCAGTGTATAAAACGCACCCAAATTTTCACCCTCTTCGGGGGGGGGAACTGCATCTTATACTCTGAAAAATATGGTAATTAATTAGAAGCTATACTTAATGCATTATTACAGTGCCATCCTGTATTACATTTATTCAGAAGCAGGTCTCACTATATCCAACAAAATCTTAATTTGCATACTTAATTGACCAAATTCTGTTCATATGTTGACATCAATCGCTAATATCTTTTTCCAGGGCATAGCCTGCAAGTCATTTATGTGAGAGTAAGTGTAATTGTATTGTGTGGAGTTTAGGATTATAATGTCAGTCTGCAATTTGTAAACACAAGGGAATAGAATACCTTATGCAATCAGACTTGAAATCCTGGGCTTGGAAAGCTTAGAGCTACGTCGCCTAAGCATAGCTCATAAAATTATCTGCTACAACGTCCTTCCTGTCAACGACTACTTCAGCTTCAACCACAACAATACACGAGCACACAACAGATACAGACTCAAAGTGAACCGCTCCAAACTTGACTGTAGAAAATACGACTTTAGCAACAGAGTGGTAAATGCCTGGAACTCACTACCTGACTCTGTGGTTTAGTCACCAAACCCCCAAAACTTTACCCTTAGACTGTCCACTTTTGCCCTCACCCGATTCCTAAGAGGTCAGTAAGGGGCGTGCATAAGTGCACCAGCGTGCCTACCGTCCCTGTCCTAATGTTCCCGCTTATCAGTACCCATCTTATGTATATAAACAATGTTATATGTATGTATATTACCAATACGTACTTGACAAAATAAATAAATAAATAAATAAATAAATAAATAAATAAATAAATAAATAAATAAATAAATAAATAAATAAATAAATAAATAAATAAATAAATAAATAAATAAATATAGCAAGTTTCCAAGGACTTCAAAATAGACATATAAGGGTGTTATAATATTAATAAATTAATTTTTTAAGGCTACTGTTGTTTGGCTAGGAATGACAGAAAAATAGAACAAATGTAGATTTGTCTGGACAATGACATAAATAAGAAATATTGATTTTATTCCATGGTATACATACAATTTTCCATACTAGATCAAATCAAAGTTTCTATTTTTCACGGTGGAAAGTATATAATCCCATTACAATAGCCCTTTTCCCATTCATGTTGCACATCTACCAAAAGAAATACACTGCTTCAGTGTTTTGTGATATATGAGGGAAAAAGTCTCATCAGTTCTTTTGTAAAGTGATGTTCTTTAACAAGGGGAACCCCGTCCCCCTTAAAATAAGGAACAAGTTGTGGAAGCTAGACAGGCTGTTTAAGAAACTGCTGGAAAAATAAAATATGAAGCTGCCACCCTGTACTACATACTATAGTATTCTGTTGAATGGCATATTAATTACAGTGCTCTCTGCAGCCTCTGAAGTTGTATGCCAGTACACAGTATTGTCTTCTGTCCATGCTGGTATCTCCCACAGATCAGGACAAAGTAGGAAGAATTTGCAAAGAAAAGTAAAGCTGTAAGTGCTCCTTTCCTCCATGGGTTCTAATCCTCAAGAGCTTTAAAAAGGAACATCAAAAGGGCTGTAGCCGGTCTAATTTTTGTTTGCTCAACATGAAGTGATATAATCCTCCAGCACATTACATTGTTGTCTTATGGTATTGTGGCATTAGTGTTAATGATAAGACATGCATGCTTCAAACATCCAAATTTCTACATTGCCTATTTCCAGACAAATAAGTGATTTCCCTTCTCCCTCATTATTAAGGAGAGAAAAAAAGTAAAATAATGGGATAGGATAAGATGGTGATATATGTATGCATGTATGTATGTATTTGTTTTTATTTATTTATTTATTTCACCATCTTTTTATATATAGATGGTGAGATAGATAGATAGATAGATAGATAGATAGATAGAGAGAGAGAGAGAGAGAGAGAGAGAGAGAGAGAGAGAGAGAGAGAGAGAGAGAGAGAGAGATAAATAGATAGATAGATAGATAGATAGATAGAGATATAGAGATAGAGATAGAGATATAGAGATAGAGATAGAGATAGAGATAGAGATAGATAGATAGAGATAGATAGATAGATAGATAGATAGATAGATAGATAGATAGATAGATAGATAGATAGATAGATAGATAGAGATAGAGATAGATAGATATAGATAGATATAGATAGATAGATAGATAGATAGATAGATAGATAGATAGATAGATAGATAGATATAGATAGATATAGATAGATAGATAGATAGATAGATAGAGATAGAGATAGAGATAGAGATAGAGATAGAGATAGAGATAGAGATAGATAGATATAGATAGATATAGATAGATATAGATAGATAGATAGATAGATAGATAGATAGATAGATAGATAGATAGATAGATAGATAGATATAGATAGATATAGATAGATAGATAGATAGATAGATAGATAGATAGATAGATAGATAGATAGATAGATAGATAGATAGATAGATAGATAGAAGAGAGAGGCTCAGTGGCGTGGTGGCTCAGTGGCTAAGACGCTGAGCTTGTTGATCAGAAAGGTTGGCAGTTTGGCGGTTCGAATCCCTAGCTCCCATTACTTG
Source organism: Diadophis punctatus similis (assembly GCA_023053685.1). Lineage (NCBI taxonomy): Eukaryota > Metazoa > Chordata > Lepidosauria > Squamata > Dipsadidae > Diadophis > Diadophis punctatus. The sequence goes on from JALIGW010000001.1 coordinate 243,819,997, forward strand.
TCCCAGCTTCTGCCAACCTAGCAGTTCGAAAGCATGTAAAAATGCAAGTAGAAAAATAGGGACCACCTTTGGTGGGAAGGTAACAGTGTTTAGTCATGCCAGCCACATGACCACGGAGACGTCTTCGGACAGCACTGGCTCTTTAGCTTAGGAACGGAGATGAGCACCGCCCCCTAGAGTTGGGAACGACTAGCACATACGTGCAAGGGGAACCTTTACCTTTATATATATATATATATGACTCGACAGAAAAATATATATAGTTAGTTATTTGCTTATAGGTTAAACATTGTATACGTTTAAAAAAATCAGAAACGGAAATGGTTGCTGTCTTGAAGTAGCTAATTGCCGAAGCATCACAGTCATTTGTGCTGCTTCATTTTCTCTGGGGAACGACATTCACAACAGGATAATTCTTACCCTAATGCAAGTGTCACAATGGGCCTCAGTGCAATTTGCTGATATGATATCAAAATAGCATTAAGGTAATTACATTTTGCACTTGTAATAATTCATATTGAAATTTCCAGTTCTTTTGTAACCTGGTCACTTTTTTCCCTTCTCTTGCTCCTCTTCTATCCTTTTTTTCCCCCTTCATCTTTTGTTTTAATTTAAGCCGCATTGAAGCTAATACGCTTACAGCAAGCATTTAAACATCCATTTTATTAAAAGCATTTATTAGGTGAAAGGCTAACCAGTATGACAAAATAAATTACATAATGTTGTAGCCCTGTTCAGATATCTGATCTGTGGCTTCACCAATAATGAACTAACCCCAGGATAATCATAGGTTGTCTCATCTTCCCAGAACTTACTGATGGACTATCCTTGTTGGGGGAAGCGATCCAACATTTTTTATGACCCTTTGAACTTGGGAATGGATTCTGATATCCCAAAGGTAAGCCTGTTGTGTGATAACTCCTGATCAAGACCAGTTTCCTCTCCAGGTCTTACTTGGTGCTTCATGATTTTCTAGCTTGTCTGCAGGAGGATACTGTACATAATATTTTAAATGCATATTATCTATTTGTTTTTTAAATTGGGTTTTGTCCATTTCCTTTTTTTTTTTTTACAATATGGCTATTTTCAGTGGAAATGTATACAGCCAAAAAGAAAAAAGAAAGAAGCAAAACCTTTTGGCCATTCCCCAATTTATATAAACCAATGGAAAAACTGAATATCCAATTCTAAAATAACATTTATTCATTAACAACAAAAAAAAATTCGAAACCAGATTTGGTTGCAAAAAAAAGAGTACTTATTAGTGTAGTTAACCCAAATGAAAAAATCTGTTAACTCTCTATACGTTACCCCAGCAGACAGAAAATTTACACACATTTTTTCAGATTAATGATATCCTCAATAGTTGAAAACTGATTTTGTGTGAATTGATTAATTGATTTGATTATGTGCTATCAAGTCAGTGTCCACTCTTAGCAATCCCATAGATAGATTTTTCTCTATGTCAATCTATCCCTAAAACCTCTCTTTCAGGTCATGGAACAGTGTATCCATTACCCCTGAAGATCCAAAGTTAGATTTCAGGAAAAATGCAACTCTTTCTAAACCCCAAAAATCTATATTTTATTACACAAATAACATTGTTGCATCAACATAAGATCAACATAAGAGAAGGTGTTTGGGGATTTGGAAGAGAAGACATATTCAACAAACCATTGCCTATGAAGACTCTATGTGTCATGAAACCAGCTGGAGACAACACTGAAAGTATTAATCTGCTATCCAGATCAGGGGCGGGTTGCTCTCTTACCTTGCTACCGGTGCGCTGTGCGCGCATCACCACATTTCTCGCGCGCACTCTCGCTACGCACACGTACCCCCTCACGCAATTTTGCTTCCATGCAAGCGTGGAAACAAAATCGCGCCAAAATCTTGCAAGGGGACGTGCGCGTGCGGGATTTTGGTGATTTTTTGCTTCCACACATGCGCGGAAGCAAAAAATCACCAAAATCTCGCACGCACGTGCGTCCCCTCACAAGATTTTGGTGCGATTTTGCTTCTGCACATGCGCAGAAGCAAAAAATCACCCAGAAATTCTGAAAAAAAGATGGCGGCTCCTAGGGACCGGCAACCGACCGCACCGGGTCGATAGTCTCTTCGTGACGTCACCAGCCCGCCGCTACCGGTGCGATAGAATGGACCGCACCGGTAGGAACCCACCACTGATCCAGATGTTATTATCTGTTCCACAGACTGATTTGGTTGAGGGAAGACACTTCTGAGAAGGGGGTGTTCTTTGTTCTATCGCCAAAGCCAAGATTGCCAGAACCACCATTGACACTGATGAGAGAATAAGGCAATTCTTACAAGGATTCTAAGTGCTACATGGGCCAGGATGACTGCTGATTTGGACACAACTATCTGCTCCATTTCTGCATTCATAATGTTGAAGAGGAGGTCATGATGTAGAAGAGGATATATGATCTCATGATGTAGAAGAACATATATTGTTGAGAAGGCCCTGGTGAAAGGCAAGAAGATACTGGTCCCCTGACATAGACCATTAGAGAGTAAGAGAGCTTGTTGGTGCAGGATGCATGGAAGAACACTCCCATCCTTGTGAGATTCAAAACAAATGTCCCAAATAATTTATAGCTTTCCTAGTACTGGTGGGAAGAATTCTATGTAGGAATTCAATAAAAATATGAATTTAGTAAGTAAATTAATCAGATAAATAATCGGGTAATCATAAAGACAACTTTTTTGTATACATGTTGATGTTAAAAATTTTAAACACTATTTCTGTACTCACCCATTAAATGAATTTCTAAGTAATTTTTAAAAAATCTTCCTCAATTCAAGTATATTTTAAAATAGAATGTATTATAGGCTTAAATTGTGCTATCTGTAAAGATTAAGATGTAGAGGACTCAATAGAGATGAAAGAAATAAACCCATGTTGGAATCCCAGATCCTTATTTTGTCTCCTTTTACTGCCCCTTTTCTTTTGTAGTGATAAGCTGTAATTGGAACCGTTTACAAGCTTAGTAAAATAAATAAATGATAAACAGACAGCTTTCAAGCAGCACTAAGCTCTTACTGTCATGCTTTTTGTTCTATCATAAAAAGAAAGATCCAGCATGTATGTAGGAAATCTGGTTACCCACATTCACTTGGAAGTGTCTGACAGAATGACAGCATCTAATATAAATTAAATTCTCACAGTACAGTAACAGCTTACATTATATTTTATATAGGGCTGCTTATCGACAAAATAAATGTATAACTTCATTTCATTTCCACTTTATTACTGAATTCTGTAATGGACAGAATTTTGCATGCAGATGAACAAATGTTTTTCATTATTTGAGGTTCAAGAGCAATAATGAAAGTGACCTGGAAGATAAAAGAACAGACTTTATTTTTCCAATATAATGTGAATTTTTATTGAGTGAGGAATTTTCTGTCATGTAGGATTAGTATCAGGTCACATTAACTTTCGTTTTTACTAATGTACAGTGAAATGTGCTAATGTGACTAAACATGAATATTATATGAGGAAAATGAAGATTGATTTTACTATAAATATGCCAATGTATAAAGTTTTCAACAATATATTTTCAATAATACCTAGGTGGAAGGAACCATATTTTCAGTTGATGTGTACAAAATATAGCTGACTTATGGGACATACCGTAAGTCATTCAAATGTGAAGGAAAAATGTTGAATTCTTTTTTAAATTATTTTTTGTGCATTGAATTTCTAATAACAGAATTTTTTATTCTTATCATTTCAAGTAAATAGAACAGTTATTGTGAGAATAGGATGACATTAATTCAGCCAATCAACCGGCTATGACATGGGTACATAATGAAGGTGGGGTTGAGCAGCTCTGTCTTAAGTTTAGTAGATGATGGTCATTCAATGGTTTTAGAATATGCCCAGCAGTGGTGGGTTCCTACCGGTGCGGTCCAGTGCGCCGTTCCTGTAGGAACCCGCCAATTGGGCAGTTTGCGCGCAACGGCTCCGGTGCCGTATTTGCCGGTCCGTCACGTGGCGCTATCTTTTTTCCTGAATTTTTGGGCTTTTTTTGCTTCCTGCGCATGCGCGGAAGCAAAATCTCGCGAGGGGACACTCGCATGTGTGAGATTTTGGTGATTTTTTGCTTCCGTGCATGCACGAAAGCAAAAAATCACAAAAATTGCACACATGCGCATGTCCCCTCATGAGATTTCGGTGATTTTTTGCTTCCTGCGCATGCGTGGAAGCAAAATCGTGCAAGGGGATGCACATGCGTAGCGAGCGTGCGCGCATGCAAAATGTGATGATGAGCGTGCAGCGCACCGGTAGCCAGGTAAGAGGAACCCGCCCCTGATGCCCAGCATCTTTTTCCAACCCAGCTCTCTCCATAGAGGCACAAATGGTATGAGTAGAGTCCTACATTTATGGCTCTTGGATGGGACCACATTATTGTGCTATTTAGGCTGTGCATTAAGGCATTTCTACTGTAAATACACTATTTGACCTCCATCTTTTGCCATTCATATTTAGGTCAACATAAGTTGTGCAATGATGCAAGGTGGTAAATGCCAACATGGATTTTGCTTGTTGCTGTGGTTATTGCTTATTATGTTAAGCTTATTTTAGGATTCACACTATAGTCTTCATGTGTAAGAATAGAACAGAATAGAATAACAGAGTTGAAAGGGATCTTGGAGGTCTTCTAGACCAATCCCCTGCTTAGGCAGGAAACCCTATAACATTTGAGACAAACGGCTTATTTATTTATTTATTTATTTTGTTATTCTTATATGCCGCCCAACTCCCGAAGGACTCAGGGCGGCGTACAACAAAGAGAAATACAAGAATGAACAAAATTTCATAAAATTAAAGAACAATACAAAATTTAAAAACAGAATAAAAGCAGCAACATCCATTCAGCAACATATATACTTGGGGGGTAAGCTCGGGTGGGTTAAGCTGTCCCCCCCACCTGCAGGAAGAGCCATGTTTTAACCGCCTTTCGGAAGGCCAGCAGAGTGGGGATGATTCGGGTCTCTGGGGGGAGCTGGTTCCAGAGCACGGGGCCAGCCTCAGAGAAGGCCCTCCCCCTGGGGCCCGCCAGCCGGCATTGCTTGGCCGACGGGACCCGGAGGAGGCCAACTCTGTGGGCCCTAACCGGTCGGAGGGAAGTATGAGGCAGAATACGGTCCCGGAGATATCCTGGTCCTAAGCCATGTAGGGCTTTAAAGATGGTGATCAACACCTTGAATTGGACCCGGAGACCGATGGGCAACCAATGCAGCTGGCGGAGTATCGGTGTCACGTGGGTGTACCTTGGCACACCCACCACAGCACGCGCAGCCGCATTTTGCACCAACTGAAGTCTCCGGATACTCTTCAAGGGTAGCCCCATGTAGAGCGCATTGCAGTAGTCCAAACGCGAGGTGACAAGGGCATGAGTGACCGTGAGTAAAGCCTCCTTCTCCAGATATGGCCGCAGCTGGTGCACCAGGCGGACCTGTGCAAAGGCCCCCCTAGCCACAGCAGAAAGATGATGGTCTAATTTTAGCTGTGGATCTAGAGGACCCCCAAGTTGCGGACCTGGTCTGAGGGAGTCAATTTCGCCCCCTCGAAGACCAAGGAGGGACAGTTATCATGGTCCTTAGGAGGCATTATCCACAGCCACTCGGTCTTGTCGGGATTAAGTCTGAGTCTGTTCCTCCCCATCCAGATCTTAATGTCGTCCAGGCATCGGCACATTACATCAACTGCCTCCCTGAAGTCAGACGGGGTGGTGATGTACAGCTGGGTGTCGTCAGCGTACTGATGGAAACACACCCCATGTCTGCGAATGATCTCACCCAACGGTTTCATGTAGATGTTAAACAGGATGGGCGAGAGAACCGACCCCTGGGGTACCCCACATGATAGGGGCCTAGGGGACGATCTCTGCCCTCCTGCCAACACCGACTGCATCCGATCGGCGAGATAAGAGGAGAACCACCGCAAAACGGTGCCTCCCACTCCCAACTCGCCGAGCCGATGCAGAAGGATACCATGGTCGATGGTATCGAAAGCCGCTGAGAGGTCAAGTAGCACCAGTATGGAGGAGTTCCCCCCATCCCAGGCCCGCCAGAGATCATCCATCAGAGCGACCAAGGCAGTTTCTGTACTGTAGCCGCGCCTGAAACCCGACTGATAAGGATCTAGATGATCTGTTTCATCCAGGAGCTGCAGAAGCTGGGTCACCACCACCTTCTCCACAACTTTCTCTAAAAAAGGTAAGTTGGAGACTGGACGGTAGTTCTTCAAATCGGCTGGATCCAGGGAAGGCTTCTTCAGGAGGGGTCGCACCACCGCAGCTTTTAATGACTGCGGTACGGATCCCTCCCGCAAAGAAGCGGTGATCACCGCCTGGATCCAGCCGCGTGCCACCTCCCTGCTGGCTGAGACCAGCCAGGAGGGGCACGGGTCCAATAAACAGGTGGAGGTACCCATCGCTCCCATAGCCCTGTCCACATCCTTGGGAGAAACAGGCCCAAACTCTTCCCATAATGGTGGACTAAGACTCGCCCCTGTCAACTCTATGGACTCTGCCCTGCCGGAGTCCAAATTCGACCGAATCTGAGCGACTTTATCCGACAGAAACTCAGCGAATTCCTCAGCTCTGCCTTGTAAGTGTTCCTCGCTCCCCCCTTTTGCAAGGAGGGAGCGAGTCACCCTAAACAAGGTGGCTGGACGAGAATCTGCGGACGCAATAAGAGTGGAAAGATAAGATCGTCTTGCCGCCCTTATCGCCACTAAATAAGATCTGATGTAAATTCTTAATAGTGTTCGGTCAGACTCGGTCTTTTTGGCCCTCCAGCGGCGCTCCAGACGTCTCTTCTGGCATTTCATCTCCCGGAGCTCCTCGGTAAACCAGGGAGCTTTCCTGGATCCACTGCCACGGAGAGGTCGTTTAGGCACAATTCGGTCTAGAGCCCCTGATGCTGCGATGTTCCAAGCAGCCACCAGGGCATCAGCCGAATTGTGTACCAGGGTTTCAGGTATTTCCCTAAGTTCCCTCTGGAATCCTTCCGGCTCCATTAGGCGCCTGGGGCGGAACCACCTAGTCGGTCCCGCCTCCCTGCGGGGGAGGAATGGGGTTGTGAAATCCAGCCTCAGTAGGAAATGATCTGACCATGACAGTGGGGTGATGACTATATCCCTTATCTTCAGATCATCTCTCCACTGCCCCGAGAGAAACACTAGGTCAAGCGTGTGACCACCCTCATGAGTTGGACCCTGGATTACCTGGGTCAGGTCCATGGTTGTCATGGAATCCATGAACTCCTGAGCTGCCCCAGAGGCTTCGCCAGCAGATGGCAGGTTGAAGTCCCCCAGCACCATAAGCCTAGGGAACTCAACCGCCAAGCCGGCTACTGCCTCAAGCAGCTCAGGCAGGGCCTTACTTACGCAGCTGGGAGGCAGGTACGTCAAGAAAAGGCCCACCTGAACCCCTAAGTCCAACTTCAGAAGGAGCATCTCACACCCAACAATCTCCGGGGCAGGGATCCTACGAGGATGCAGATTTCCACGCGTTATAATTGCCACTCCTCCCCCCCTTCCCTGGGGTCGGGAATGATGCTGCACCGAGAAACCAGCTGGGCATATCTCGGAGAGGGCTACTCCCCCCTCCTGCCCTAGCCAGGTCTCGGTAACACACACCAGGTCTTCCCCCTCCTCTGTGATTAAATCACGTATCAGGGGGGCTTTGTTGATAATTGACCTGGCGTTAAGCAGCAGCATCCTGAGCCCAGGGCCCTGAGAACCCTGGTTGCCAGGTATCCGGGTTGAGCAAGATGGAACCGGATCAGAGGGGCCGGAACAAGGGATCGCTTGTATACAGCGAGGTCTTATTCCCCGAGAGCGGCCCTCCCCTCTGCTCCCGCTATATCTGCCTCTTCCCATTATGACCGAGATGTTCCGGCTCTCATCCCCACCAGAGACCCCCTCCCCCCCCCGCTGGTCCCCCTCCCTTCCTGCAGGTCATCCATACCATTCTCAGTGATCACTGGACACATATATATCCCTATCACTCATCTAATTGTATAGTCACACAGTCATACTCATCCATAACCCATCCGTCAATCACATTTACAGTACTTCTGGGGTAAAATGCAGAGTTAATTAGTTGTGAATATTAACATCCACAATTCTATAATTGCGCAGCTCCAGTCCTTGTTTCGATGTTACAGTTCCAATCAGGGTTTAAGTCTTTCTTGCCAGAGTCCCAGAGTCGGGGGGAATACCAGAATAAAGACCAATGGAGGTTCTCTCTACGCAACCCTATTTGATGTATCCAAAGCTCCCTCCCCCGAATAGTTTCTACTGGGCTGCTCAACAACAGGGACTCACGTAAACCAATCTGGCAGAGAAAAAGGTTTTCCCAGTCTCCTTTCCTGTCCTCCCTGTTCTCCGCTGTTCTAAATAGCCCAGACTTCAACACAGTCTGAGTCTCAGCTGTACCTGAAGATGTCGTTCCGAGCTGCCCCAGTTCGAAAAAGGCAGAAACCCAGGTCGCATTCAGTCCTGCCTTGAGTAGGGTAAAGATCCAAGGCCCACCCAGAGCCGTCATGTTAGGCTTGGCGGCATCGGACATCCCAGGTCTCGGATCTCGGAGCGGTGTTTCTGGCAGTTGCCAAGATGGCAACGACAACCCCAGCGTCTTTCCTGCATCCACTGAGCAAGTAAAGCTGGAGAGAAAGCGCTCACGGGCAGGAGAGGGTAGATGGACCAGTCCGCTGACAGCTGTGTTAGTATTCCACCAAAGCACAAACCACGGGAGGCTCAGGGAAGGAGCAGGAGCAAAAAGCGAGTCTCGGGTAGCCAGTATAACAAGCCACAGGGTCCTCCAGATGGTAACGTTCATCCTTCCACCGCGTAATTGGGGCGAGAGGGGGGCCTAGGTCTCCGCAGCAAGCAAAAACATACCCGTCGCGGCAGCCATTCGGCTCCCCAATAACTCCCCACCCTGAGTTCAACCGGGCTCACGATAAAGAAAAGAAGCGACAGCAATGACTCAGCTCGAAGTTCGGCGCCTCACCGCTCGGAGCCTCCAAGCACCAGGCTCACGAAGGAGAAAGGAGCGGCAGCAATGACTCAGCTTGAAGTTCGGCGCCTCGCCGTTCCAGAGTCTCAACACCTCAGGACCCGAAAGAGCCCACTCCTCTCGAGACTCGTTTTTTGACAGTCCCACAGCGGAACGGAGCGAACAAGGCGAAAAAACAAATGGCGCCTCTACTTAGATTTGGCGTCTCGCGACTTCAGCGCTTCAGAGCCTCGGAAGCCTCAGGGTAGACGGAGTTCCCTTTTGTCTTGTTGTTCCCCAGGGTCTCCCGTTCCTCCGTATATGCAAAGATGGTAATTTCTGCAAAAACTGCTGCAATTTGATCGAAATTCAAAGTTTGGAAAAGCGGAGCTACTCTCCCCTCGCCCTCCGTCGTAGCCCCGCTCTCTTCTTAATCTTAATCTCTTCTTAAAAACTTCCAGTGTTGGAGCATTCACAACTTCTGGAGGCAGGTTGATCCATTGATTAATTGTTCTGTCAGGAGATTTCTCCTTAGTTCTAGGTTGCTTCTCTCCTTGATTAGTTTCCACCCATTGCTTCTTGTCCTGCCCTCTGGTGCGTTGGAAAATAAGCTGACCCCCTCTTCTTTGTGGCAACTACTGAGATATTGGAACACTGCTATCATGTCACCCTTAAGATAAAGGTAAAGGTTTCTCTGTCAGTTATGTCCAACTCTAGGGCACAGTGCTTATCTCTGTTTCTTGGCTGAAGGAGCCAGTGTTGTCTGAAGACAATTTCCATGGTCATAGGTATTCCATCTCAAATTGTGAGAAGCAGCAATGTTCACAATCGTTCAGCTATGCCATCAAAAAGTGGCATACTCAAAAGGGGTCCAGGAACTGTGACAAATGTAAAAGGCTTTGGACTTTCCCCCATCCCCCATTCTACTGCATGTGCAATTGCATGGATTGTTGCCAGTTAATCAGAATAATCTGAAATGTGCTGCCTTTAAATAAATAATCTGAGGTTTTGAGAAGAACAGAAATAAAACTATACTTTTAGTTAGACAAGATTAGATTTTCCCTGACAGTAGGGAAATCTTGCTTATTTGTGGAGAAAATATGGACTCTACTTTGTGTGAATGACTTAATTTCATTAAGGTCTATAGTTCTGAATTTCCAGTAGAATCCCTGTGAGGTGGCCGAAGTCTGCCACTAGAATGTCCCTGATTAAAAAGGCCTAGGCGTCCATTGCTAGTCTACTGCTCTCTATCATTAATAGCATGTTATCTTTCTCTTCAGACTGATTTTTAATTTTTATATTTGTAATTATAAATGATTTACAGGGACATTCATTGCACAAACTGTCTGGAATCATTAAATTCTCCTAGGTTGAATAACCTAATAGTCACCTGGAATTAACCACCTTGGAAAAATTATCTAACTGAATTTTCTGCTGCCTTATGAGTCCGGACCTCTCATTTTTTCTCTCATGTCTACAGTCTCTAATGAGAAAGAAATTAATTGATAAGAGGTAATTAGCCACATCTAAAGGGTGCACACTAATTACAGGAAGCTATATGTCTTCTATAGTTAGTGTCGGTAGATGTTTCTGGAATAGTAGCAATGTTTTTTCCAAGCACTTTTCGCTGACTTTAAATGCTACCTTAAAAATTAACTTGCTCTTTCCCGTACTCAGTACGTTTCATACATGATGGGCTGTAGTTCCCATAATTCACACCCAGCTTAGCGAACATTTATGTTGGCTAGGATGAGAACACTTCTAGTCCAGTGTATCTTTAGACTTGATCCTTCCATTGACAGTGGCTGATTAGGGACATAAAGGAAGTCTAGTAGACCCTTCCTCATTGCTAATCAGCACATGGTAAAAAAAAATGAGAAGCTCAATTCCCATCTTCCATGCCCATAGTCATCTAGTTTTGCTTGTCTCTTCACTTGAATTACATGAGCTTGCAAACTCATTCTCAGTCTCGCATGTCTCACATGTTCTATGCTCCCTTGGAAGGACTGAAAGTCCAGGCTAGGGAATTGGTCATCATAGAGAAAATCTATATATGTGGCCACTAGGAATTGATTGCAGTTTGATGGCACATAATCAATCAATCAATGCACACACCAATGAGGCAAGGAGAAAATGGGTTCTCTGGTGTGAAATCTTCTATTATAGCCAATGTACATTATTTTATCATGTCCCTCAGTGATGCTCTGGTACCACCTACTACTTATCACCTGACTTCATACTTGAAATTTACATCTGCTATTATACATAGTGAAGAATGACAGATATTATATATCTCAAAGATGCTCCTGGCTGCTCTTGGCTTACAAGGAAAACACTACTTTAACAACAGCACAGCTACAGACAACTTATGGCTTATGGGGTTAGGGGGCAAATAAAGAAAACACCTTTGAGCCATGATTACTGAAAGTGAGGAAAGACTGTTTAGTTACATTTATTATAACTACCTCCTCCCATCGTCTCCCACAGACCCCTGCCCTTCATCTACTTCTTATCAACAGGCAATAGTATCGTGAGGAAATGGTTTCAAGGTGAATTTGTGAGAAGAAAGTAGTGTCTTACCAGATTGCATTGAAATGGTAGCACCTATAATGGACATTTTTTTTAATGCTAAACATAGTAATTGTCTGTCTAAGAGTAAAGGTTCCTGAGATCAGCTTTCGTTTTTCTCCCTGCTCCTCACTTTAGGAAGACAATTATGTTTCACTGACATTTGCTATTTTCCTTCTCTTTTTTCCATTTCTCTCTTCTCCCTAAAGGCCATTCCCATTACATATATCCAAGTCATTCCCAACAAAGTAATACACACGTCAAAATACTGTGTTTGGCTTCTTATAAATTCTGTTTATTCAGTACATTTTTAAAAATGTGTTTGTGTTTTGAATTAGATCTAGTTCTAGTATTAGAGCTGAGGTGATGTGCCCTATATGGTTCCTTTGGCACTCATCAATGAGGATGAATCAATACCTGGAGTGAAGCATCATGCTAATCTATATTCCCATTCAGATTATTGTGAATTACATTTCTCTCGCCTTCCACTGGGCATATTACAGGATCTTTATAAACAAAGCTATATTGTGATAAAAAAAATTGGATAGAGATTGTTTTGTTTTTTAAGTGAAAGTGTACTATATAAAATGGAAACTTAAGCTTACTTGGGATCACCCAGAGTGATTTGCGATATATAGGGAACAGATATCTCCATACACCCCCCCACACCCAAAATCACTTGTACCACTAGAATTCATAATGGGCTTTGTTTTAGATGGCTTTTAAACATTTTATTTTATCATATTATTTTCATCCAGACAGAGTCTGTTAATGGATGTTGGTATCACAGCTATGTGAAATTTGTGTTCTGACACAACATGACACTGACCACAATTGCTAGGGATTAATGGCATAGGAATGCCACATTTTAAAGCAAATACATCTAGCTCTCATCCTCTGAGATACTGTGCAAATCACACATAGTTATCCCTCGGTTTATGTATGCTTTTCTGGTTGCAATACAAGTCACAGCTGCATGGAAATAGGGTAGGGTAAATATGCACATAATGTGTACTTTATGATTAAATACATGCAGACATATGTGATTTGGGAAATGTTTGTTAAAAATAATGCTGAGAGTATGTTTATACCTATGTAGTGCTATACAGGTGCATTATGGACTGTGTTTTCTGAATGCTTTGTATTGCTTTGAGTTATGTCCTGCCCAGTGCTATATACATACCCTGACACACAGACCAGGAATTATATCAGACTGAAGGTGTTTTAATGAAGCATATATTAAGCTAACGCAGACCAGAAATAGAGTGATCTGGACAATGCAGCAGTATATCTTATCATCAAGGATTATTCTGGTTGAATTAGTTACCAGATTTTTTTTTAGATTTATTATTAGAGTTGGAAGGGACCTTGTAGGTCATCTAATCCAACCCCCTGCTCAAGCAGGAGTTCTTACACCATTTGAGACAGATGGCAGTCCAGTCTCTCCTTGAAAGTCGCAAGTGTTGGGACTCTCACAACCTCTGCTGGCAAGCTGTTCCACTGGTTGATCGCTCTCACCATCAGAAAGTTCTCCTCACTTCCAGGTTGAATCTCTCCTTGGTCAGCTTCCATCCATTATTCCTTGTTTGGCTTTCTGGTGCCGTAGAGAACAGCCTGATCCCCTCCTCTATGTGGCATCCCCTCAAGTATTGGAACACTGCTATCATGTCACCCCTGGTCCTTCTCTTCGCCAGACTGGCCAAGCTCAGTTCCTGCAACCGCTCTTCGTATGTTTTATTTTCCAGACCCTTTATCATCCTGGTTGCTCTCTTCTGCACTTTCTCTAGTTTCAATGTCTTTTTTGTAGTGTTGTGACCAAAACTGGATGCAGTACTCTAGGTGTGGTCTGACCAAGGCTTTATAGAGTGGTACTAGTACCTCTCTGGTCCTTGATTTATGCAGCTAAGGACTGTGTTGGCCTTTTTGGCTGCTGCTGCACACTGCTGGCTCATATTTAGTTGGCTGTCTACCAGGACTCCGAGATCCCTCTCACAATCGCTGCTATTGAGTGTGGTTTCACCCAGTTTGTATGTGTATTTTTGATTCTTCTTACCTAGGTGCAGAATTTTACTTTTCTCTGTGTTAAATTTCAATTTATTGGTTTGGGCCCAGTATATGACCCTATATCCATTGTCCAGCAGGCACAGCCTTAAAGTCAAATATTGCTTTATGTTTCAATTCACAGATACATCTAGCGAGGCTAATTCTGTGTGTAATATATGAAGTGACAAAACATTCAGCCTTTTGTTACTGAAAATAAAAGACCAGAACACATTCTCTTTATCAGCCAAAAGCCAGATAAGCAGGGATTAACATCAGGCAATCAGGTAGAAAACAATACCCTAATCAGGGAACTATCAAGGAGAAAACTACAGCCCCACCAAACTGGCAGGGCAAGCAACTGTATATAAATAGGCAGTAAGCACCATACTGACTCAGTGATGATGTTACCTAGTTGGGTAATGAAATGTCTGCAAGCAAACAACCAAGCTTAGAAAGCATTAAGTTTTCACACGTTACTATGTATTAGCCATAAGTGGAACATGAGGTTAAAGGTAAATAGATGAGAAACACTGCAAGTTTGTCCATAGTGATTGCCTTCTCTTGCAAGGTTTTATGAAAATTCTTTAAAGTGTAGCATCTACAAACTAAAAAGAGCCCTAGGCCTTTCTTTGGACATTTTATTTGCTGCCCTCGCATTTCATTATATTTAAAATGGAGAACCCATTAAAAAAAACAATAAACAAACTTCAAAAACATAGCCAGTACTAAAACTTTAACTCCTGAACAGTAATAAAGGGTGCACTTGTTTCAGTTCCAGTAGCAATTTATTCTTTAATATGACCTCCCATTGCAGAGGTAACCATTGCTATCAACCACAAGAATGAACAGCAGACTAACACAGGAGGATGTTGTCCCATAAAATATCTTGGGATTAAACTGTTCAGGCTTTATACACCATTACGAACACTTGAAGAAGTTTTTCTGAATATTTTCAGAGGGCAGCTGGTAACCAGTGATATTCTTCAGGTGAGGATTATATAGAACTACTCATCACCCATGCTGAAATATTGTGGGCCAGTTGCAATTTTCAGACTATCTTTAAGGGTCTGCCCACAGTACCGTTTAAAACAATGAAAAACTTGAGACTACTAGTACATACAGTATATCACTAAAGCCAAGATTCTCTTCCATGTAGGGATGTATTTGATTTATGAGAAAAGCTCATAAAAGACAAGAGCAGTGCAAACAGGCATACTCTATCTCATAAGTAACAATTTTTATGCAAAGACTAGTGACTCTAGATGGGCCATGTGAAGTCTCTCTCTCTCTCTCTCTCTCATCTATCCATCTATCCATCTGCATGGTGGCGTAGTGGTTAGAATACAGTACTGCAGGCTAATTCTCTGCTTATTCCAGTTCAATTCTGAGCAGCTCAAGGTTGACTCAGCCTTCCATCCTTCCCAAGTCAGTAAAATGAGGACCCAGATTGTTGGGGGCAATATGCTGACTCTGTAAACTATTTTAAAGAGGGTTATGAAGAGGTATATAAATCTAAGTGCTATTGCTATCTATTTTTCTTCTTTCCTTCCTTCCATCCATCCCATTTATGGATTTACCAACCAACCAACCAACCCATTTATATAAACACATTTGCATTTGCAGCAATTTATGTCAGAAGCTTTATTCCATGTACACATTGGGGGGGGGGGGAGTTTCAAGTAAGTAAACATAGGACAAAAGTTCCAAATAAATTGTATGTTTACTTATTATCTGTGATCACAAAGAGTTATGTTTCTCTCTTTATAACATTATGAACTTACTGGTGATGTCAATAAGAATAAGCTCAGCTTCTATAGTATAAAAGCATGGAGATAGTTCTTATATAAAAATACAGCTGTATGTGCACTATTTTCTCCATCCTGTAGGAGAAACACTAATTTGATTGGAAATGGCTGACACATGTGGGGCTTTAAGACAATGAGTATTAGCCATATAGGCAGTTTGATAAACCCTAATAACAAAAACTGTGTGCATGCTAATTCTTAAAAACATTCTATGAATTGAAAGAAGAGGGGTCTTTGGTGTGTCATGACATCATCATAATAAAAACATTTAGTTAACGGAAAATCTATGTCACAATAGTGTGCACAGAGAACCTGCGAATACAAAAATCCATTCATGAAGAAAAAATCTGAAGTAACTGGTGAAAAACACACAGAATGGATTTCTATATTGCGGGAATGAATCATGGTTTCCAGCAATTAATACTTTCTCATACTAAGAAGATAAATAATACTATATGACATGGTATTACTATAACATTTTGTAGCATTTATCATAATTGGATTTTAATGATATTACCAAGACAAACATCTCTGGAACAGTCAAGCTCCATTAAAATCCTTTTTGACTGATTGATTGATTGACTATGCTTAGGCTTATCACCTAGCTAAGGTTTGATTTCATTAAATAGTATTTCAATTTAAACCCAGCACCCTTGGTCTAGTAGTTTACAGTTACTCGAGTACATAAAAAAGCATCCTGAAATATTATCAAATGCTTCAAGATTGCTGTAGTTAGGATTTTTGTTCATTCCCATTTTAACATCCGAAATATAACTTCAAGAATTTAACTCATAAGAATCTAAAGTGTTTTTTTTAAAGTTCATAAATTTTGTTGCATTTCCATTATTTTTTGGTTCTAAAAATTAATATCTTCCCAGTCCAATGTTCTTCAGCTGTATTATACTTGCAGCTTCCAGAAATCCCAAACAATCATTAAAGACTATGATTGTTTGGAAATTCTGAGGATTGGGAGCCTGAAAATGAAGAACTTGGCACAGGCCAGAGAATATGCAAGGACAAAGGTGTTGGAAAGTTTGATCATGTGTATGTCCCAAAGAATTTCTTCACCATGGTAAAGCATCATGTTATATGAATGAACCATATATTTAGTGGTATTTCCCCAAGAATGTCATGTAAGCCACTCTTTAAAAACTGTTTTAATCACATGGCTGTTTGATACATGGCATATCTGGGCTGCAATAATTTAGATGACCACTAGTTGGCAGCAGAGATAAAGTATGAACTCTTGCATGTCATCCATAGGTATCCAGGTAAGTTATGCATAGGTTTTCCCAATAGAAATCACACACTGCGCCAGGGCCTAGGAGCCATTTTATCTTTCAGCTAATAAGGGCAGTACATTCACTTCCTCTTCTACAAAAGGCAAACTGTGTCATTTTTCCCAGTAAGTGCCTGGGATTTTCTCCTCCACTAGGAAAGGACAGTAGAATGCTATTGCAGCATGGAATGCTATTGCGGCAATCCAGGGGTGGGTTCTACTTACCTTCCCCACCAGTTCGCATTGCGACGGAAGTGCACGCGCGCGTCCCCTCATGCAAATTAGCTTCAGTGCATGCTCAGTAGTTAAAAACAAGCCCAAAAAACAGCTGAGGAGCTGATCAGCTGGGCTTCGGAAGAAGCAATAAAGGTCCATATAAGCCTGGGGGCAGGAGGGCGGGCCCACTTCCAAACACACAGAGAACAGGTTCTGCATGCACAGAAGAAGAAAAAAACCCGGGAATTTTTTTTTTAAAAAAATGGCGGCTCCCATGGACCGGCACCGACCAATCCGGTTCCATGACGTCACCAGCGGGTTGCTACCAGTTCGGGCGAATCAGTCCGAACCGGGAGGAACCCACCTCTGCGGCAATCTCTTTCTCATGTCTGACATGGTGTATCCTCCCATAAGATACAGCCAGCTACCTTTTGGGGAAAAAAAGCTAGCTCAATCTTTGTCATCCATGCAGAATAAAAACTATTACTCCTGACCAACAGCAGCAATTGACACGATGCATTGCAGGAATATAGCTGTCCAGAATCATCTGGATTCACATAACATTAAGCCCATGATTGATTAAACCACAATGCTTGGGTTCCAATATTTCTCAGTCTGGTGCCTTCAGAGATATTATGACTACAACTTCATAAATTTCCACTTAGTCTCTCCTCATGCTGTAGATAATGTGAGCTAAAGTCCAAAGCATGTGGAGAATGTCAAGTTGGAAAAGGCTGCAATTTATCTTGTTGCGGCCTGCAACTTGTATGTGGTGTTTCCCCATTCACATCAGATTGAATTTTGTCAGAAAATGAATAAAAAGTATTACAAGAAAGGCCTTTTTCCCCCACAGGCAGTCACTAATTGTATTAGAAAAGATAATATCTA
The DNA here is from genome assembly GCA_023053685.1 of Diadophis punctatus similis. Classification (NCBI taxonomy): domain Eukaryota; kingdom Metazoa; phylum Chordata; class Lepidosauria; order Squamata; family Dipsadidae; genus Diadophis; species Diadophis punctatus. Next base: position 243,837,831 of record JALIGW010000001.1, read on the forward strand.
GAATGATGCCTTCTTAATCTCCACTTTTGAGATTTTAAAATCAACGTATTATTGTTCATGGCTTCTGGTCCATAAAGGCAAAAATACTGGAAAAGTTTATATGCCACACGAAATAGAGTAAGTTAACAGTCAAGAGCAAAAATCTAAAAGTGGCCATTTACCTCACAAGATCCCATATGAAGATAGCGGCCTGTGCTCAAGTCTTCTCCGATAGCAAATACTCAAAGGCGATGCGTACAAATTCTCCTTCCCTGTGGTACTTTTGTCTTTCATATTATTCAGTACCAATACACTTCCTTGTAAGGAGGAAATGAAGATGGAAAAAGAGCACCTTTTCTGCTGTTAAGAATTTTTAAAATGGAACACAGACATACATCTCATAAATTACATCTTCAAACAGCGGAAGGCAATCTGGTACCTTTCAGATGTTTTAACACTGCAACTTCCATTAGAAGGAAATATGAGAATTGGTCTCCAAGAATGCCTACCCATCTCAGAAGAAAAATTTAGAAAAACTACCATATGTAACATATATATTTTCTTCATTATGAAAATACTGGAGCTTTTTGTATTAAAAAATTATACACACACATCCAAATCCACACATTCTCATCAATCTGGAAGGGACTGAGTTCTAGATTATGGTTCCTTTGCAATAACTCTTGAAAATGACAGGGCTGATCATTTCTCTGTCAAAAGCATTATGAGTTGTTTAACTTTCTGAGATGAGATCTTAGTTCTGAGTATACTGTACCTATCACTAAAAACCTGAGCAATGCATTCTGATGATAGTATACTTCATGTGATGTAGCCTTATATGATACTTCTACCACTTCATTATACACGAGATAAAACATCTGAAACATTCTGACATCAAAGAAATCCCTACATGGCAGGGATGAAAGCCAAGCTTTTCGTCTACCATTGGTCATGTGGATTGGGGATGAGTTGTACCCCAACACATTTGATAGACTCTATGTTCTTTGAAATATGGGAGTTTGACTATACCATGAAAGAGCATTGAATTATTCAACTCTCCACACACAGTATGATGTAGTACATGTTAAGCAGTAAGATGGGAGGCTGTTTATCTTACTCTGTTTCACAGGTTAAATCTCACTGATTTTAGTGATAAATCCAAGGTTACATATTTAGGATTGAAGTGAAAGTATGTCAACCTACAAATGGAAAGTGCACTTCCCAAGTTACAATGAATTCATTAAAATATGCATTTAAAAGGAATGACATCTGTGGTATTCAATGGTATTAACAGAATGGATTTTTGTTAGAAAGTATATACTGGTGCAAAATAAATTTGCCATAATGACCATTGTTATTCTGGTCATCTACAGGCAATTCAGACATAAGTCTCTGATATATTTGCTTTTCAAAAAACATTATAGCTCATCATGATTCTTTGTGAGGTCTTCTCCATAATTTGTAGCCTGACTTCCAACAAACATGTTCCAATTATCTAGAATCTCTTGTTTGGTTAACTTCTGATCCTGCAAGGGAAAAAAAATAGCTAGTTAGCAAAACAGCTACAAATATCCAGCTCTAATTACATAGCTTTAATGTCTAAAAACAAGATGTGTGTGTATGTACACACACAAACACACACACTCACTCACACAAAATTACTTGGCTGAGTGAGAAATTATTATTCAAAAATCATAAGCTGCAGACAATCATTAGCTGCAGATAAGCTGCAACAATATCAATTGTCCCTTTTTAATGTTGCTCTAAAATGCTTTAGCTTGTTTTCATGATGAAAATTTGGCCTGCATAATCCAGTTGTCCTGAGATTGATTCTATTCTGCTACTTTTGTAGGTATTTCTGGGCACCTACTTTCCTCTGAGACCTGCAACTGTACCAAGAAGATACTCAGGAAAATCAATAGAAGACTTAGGAGGGGCCCTATACACAGCTATGTTCCATTCTAGTCAATTTTGTGCCTCTTTGTTTTAAAAATCCAAACTCTGGTATAAGAACTTGGATTGGTATTTATTCATATTTTTCTCTAAATCCATTTATTTATAAAGCCTATATGAGAGCCTCAATGCTTCAGGCCATATAAAAAGAACAATATACAAAATGAAGTGTCAGTAGGCATTTGTTTGCAAAAATACCAAAACAATTTGAAAAATAAATTATTAGTGTGAAAAAAAATAATCTAAATCTTGCTTTCCTTGATTTAAAGAAAACACTTGTAAATTTTAACTTGTATCGGAAGCGATATTTGGATTAGAACAAATGTTAAAAATCCACATTAGATTTACAGTTTTAACATATTTTTTTACCGTAATACTTTTTTCAAGCATTTTCTGAAACATTAGCTAATGACATCAAGGTACTCATTCAAATGATGCATTTTTAATAAGCATCTTATAAGAATTATTAAATCTTAAATTTATGGTTGGGCAAAGTAGAATCAAACCAATAAGCTAACATGACACCTGTGGGGGTGGGGGAAACTAAATACCTTATCTGCATCTGATTCATAAACTAAATGCCTGGCTTCGGCTTGTGCATGATCATAATCTTTTGGAAGAATCCAGTGTCGAATCTCTTCTTTATCCATTTTTCCGTCCTTGTTTAGATCTCGAAAATCTGTAAACTGTTCACGTTCTGTTACCACCCAATCTGGTTCAGGTCCCCCATCTTCATGTGCAAACATGTCAGCTGGAAACAAGACATAGCATGTAAAACTCAGATTTTGTACTAGAGAAAAGATGTATCCTGCCTTTATTTATTTACTGTATTTCTATACAGACATATTTCTCAATAACTCATGATTATACAAAATCAAATGCATTATAGTCACCCAAAATATCAGTATGAAAATCCAACCAATAAAACCACATTAATCATGACAATATGTTGCCTCCTAAGGACTACACCAATTGTCCCTCCTTGGTCTTCGGGGGAGATAAATTATCTCCCTCGAACTGGGTTCGCAATTTGGGGGTGCTCCTAGATCCACAGCTAAAATTAGACCAACATCTTATGGCTGTGGCTAGGGGTGCCTTTGCACAGGTTTGCCTGGTGCACCAATTGCGACCATATTTGGAGAAGGAGGCTCTACTCACGGTCACTCATGCCGTTGTCACCTCTCGTTTGGACTACTGCAATGCGCTCCTCATGGGGCTACCCCTGAAGAGTATCCGGAGACTGCAACTGGTGCAAAATACGGCTGCGCGTGCTGTGGTGGGTGCCACCAGATACACCCACGTAACACCTATACTCCGCCAGCTGCATTGGCTGCCCATTGGTCTCCAGGTGCAATTCAAGGTGTTGATTATAATCTTTAAAGCCCTACATGGCTTGGGACCAGGTTACCTCTGGGACCGCATCCTATCTCATACATCCCTATGACCAGTTAGGTCCCACAGAGTCGGTCTCCTCCAGGTCCCGTCAGCCAAACAATGTCGGTTGGCGGGACCAAGGGGGAGAGCCTTCTCTGTGGGGGCTCCGGCTCTCTGGCACCAACTACCCCCAGAGATCCGAATTATTCCCACCTTACTGGCCTTCCGGAAAACCATTAAGACATGGCTCTTCCTGCAGGCAGGGTGAGAGATTATTGAACATCTCAATCTCCCCCTTGGTATGAATGGCGTTGGTTGGTCTCTTCCTATTTTTACAAATTGTTTTTATGACCGTATTTTTAATTAAACTATTGCTGTTCTTGAATATGCTGTACGTCGCCCTGAGTCCCTCTGGGAGTAGGGCGGCATATAAGAATTGCAAAATAAAATAAATAAATAAATAAATAAACTTCCAATGAAGCTTATATGAACAGATGCCCAATGATTAAAATTAAATAGATGTACAAGACTATGAGATAGTTGTTAGGCTAAAGATAATTTCAGGCTATTTTTTAAAATTACCCCCTTTCCTTCCCTCCCCATAACTCAGGACCTACTAAACCCACACTTTTTATAATAGGTTTATTCATGGGGGGAGGGGAATCATACTCTGCAAAAGAAAGAAAAACACCAATCAACCTGATCTTGAAGAGTTAGAGACAGTAAAACCCATAGAAACCAACATTAAAAGAACACTAGGTTGAAAAAATCATATAAACTGTATGTAGGCAACTTATGGTAAATGCATTAGAAGTGGTCCATGCAATTACTTCTCTCAACATAATTTTCCATCATTTCCTTTTCTCGTGGTTTAGTGCTACATTTTCATTAATACTGACTGTAGTTTGCAGAAATTGGATTCAGCTGGTAAGATGGGAGAAAATTTGTTTTATAGCCAGTTAAAAATTCAAGAGTTAGATGTGAACTTCTGCACCAGATAGGAGGGATTGGGGGAAGAGACTTCAGTGTAATGATTCTCAGAATCCACTTTGCATATGCTCTTATGTTATTTGCATGGTGGCTTCACACCCCTTTTATCATCATGCAGCATTTTACTGCTCTTGAATTGATAATGTAACTGCTACTTGAAAGACAACCTAGAAATCCATGTATATGCTTAAATATTTCACACATTCTGTAAGTCACCTTTCTCCTTATTTGCTGCTCTGATCTATAATCATATTTATAGCTAACAAAAAAAGTGGGCTTCATCTTTATTTAAGTCATCAGATAATATGAAAGAGGCTGAGCTGATAAGGGGAAAGTGTCATTGGGTCTCCAACCTTGGCAACTTTAAGACTTGTGGACTTCAATACCCAGAATTCTGGGAGTTGAAGTCCACAAGTCTTAAAGTTGCCAAGGTTGGAGACACCTGATAATATATAATTAAAATTGCATTTGTTTAGAGATAATTTCTTCTGCACGGTATCTTAGAATATAAAATAGTTCACACAAAATCAAGATAGAGTCTGCAACTGGGATTACAGTACAGGTAGTCCTTGATTTACAACAGCTCATTTAATGACTGTTCAAAGTTACGACGGTACTGCAAAAAGTTACTTATGACAATTTTTCCCACTTCTGACCATTGCGGCATCCCCGTGGTAACATCATCATAATCTAGATCCTTGGCAACTCATATTTATGACAGTTGCAGTATCCCGGGGTCATGTTATTACCTTTTGCAACCTTCTGAAAGCAAAGTCAATGGGGAAGCCAATTCATGAACAACCCTGTTACTAACTTTACAAAATGGGGCAAAACTCGTTTAACAAATGTTTCACTTAGCAACAGAACTTTTAGGCTCAATTGTGGTCGTAACTCGAGGACTACCTGTACTGTCCACTTTATGCATGCTGCACATATAAAACAAGTAGAGTTGTAATTGTGTTGCCATGGTTGCCCTTTTCTGCTGCTTCCCAAATATTAAAAGATTCTATTCTCACCACATCTTCCAAGCTCTCTGTTTATATTTCTACTTTGGTTTATGTCACTAAACCTATGCTACTTCAGTAGGCTTATTTACAAGCCTTGGTATTGTTTTTATCTTCTTGCATCTTTTGTCTGATGGAAAACAACTTTTTTTAAATAAAATAGGAGAATGCCGATCCCTTTTCTTACCTACTGAATATCTTTTAAGACAAGAGAAGTTGGAAGAGTCACACTTTCCTGTTACACAATCCAACCACTTTCTTTTATGCTACCTTTAGAAGTCTGACTAGAAAAACAGCCTAGAGCAATTCTGCATTTTCTTTCTGCCAGCCAAAGTCTCTGTGGATAACATCAGAATCAAACAAGCTGAAGGAATAGAAGGCACCAGGAATTTTAGAGAAACAACAGTCAGCTATGTGGAACTTAGTGGTCTTTAGTGAGGCTTTAGATCAGGGGTCCCCAAACTTGGCAACTTTAAGACTTGTGGACTTCAACTCCCAGAATTCTCCAGCCAGCTATGCTGGCTGGAGAATTCTGGGAATTAAAGTGCACAAGTCTTAAAGTTGCCAAGTTTGAAGGCCTCTGCTTTAGATATATCCATTCATAGGCAGTACTGGTACCTCTTCATTAACTTTCCTTTTCATTTCTTTGCCCTGAGCACTAAGTACTCCAAAGAGGACCAATGTTGCTTTGAAAAAGCAGGACGACTTGGAAATCAAACAACACTCGGAAAAATGAGTTAGGAAAGCTAAGGCTCAAAATGAACTAAGATGTGCCACAAATGTAAAAAATAATAATAATTTTTTTTCAACATGTAAAAAACAAGAAAAAAGTGTATCACAGTGTTACTAACAAATCTGGCTTTCCCAATTGACTTTGCTTGTCGGAAGCCAATTGAAAAGGTAACAAACCATGATCATTTGACTGCAAGCCACTGCAATAATACTAAACGTTGTAATTTTAAGGATGGTCGCTAAGTCATTTATTCTGAGGCTGTTGCAACTTTGAACGGTTGTTAAAACAAAAGGTCATGAGTCAAGACTACCTGTACTATATTTCTGAGTTACCTAACAAGTAAGGAGATGGTAACAATCTTTTCTCTAAACTGATAATAGGAAGTCAAAAGTCACATGATGTCTTTCTTATTAAGTGTGCTTATCGTACTTCTGAACAAATGCTGATGCACAATCAACAAAGACACATGAGCTATTTAGCTGATTTCCAGTTTCTATGAATATTGAATATGATTTGGGGCTTTTATCCACGAAAATCCTATACAATATTAGGCTTGCATCTAGATTTCAGGTAGATTCTAAGAAAGAACACGACTGATACCCAGTACTTACAGCCAGAATGTGTAATCTCACTACCAATCTATGTGCAGTTTCTAACTGGGGAGAAGACTAGCCAAACTGGCCATAAGAAATCATATTTATTTTACAGGATTTTTTTAATGAAGATCAATATGGATTTATACCTAAAAGACAACTACAAGATAATATTAGAAATGTTTTGAATATTGTGCGCTATCTTCGAGCAACATAATGAAAAACAAGCTGCATTGATATTCCAAATGCAGAAAAAGCCTTTGATAATTTGAATTTTGTTTGTTTGATTACAGTTCTGGAACATATAAAACTTGGAGATAATTTTATAAAATATATAAGATTGATTTATATGTCTCAGAATGCACACATAATTGTTAATGGAGAATAACAAAACGGTGTGAAATTCAAAAAAGAACAAGACAAGAATATCCATTGTCTCAATTTTTGCTCATTATGGTTCTTGAGGTATTGGATAAAAGACATAAGACAAGTTTAGAAAATTATAGGAGTTAAGATTTAAAACAAATTTATAAGTTAAGGGAGGATAGGCAGAAAAAAAATACTAATTGACATACTCAATAGAAAACTACCAAGGCAAATTTAAAATGAAATCAAGAGTCCAATAAAAAAGAGGATATAATTGTCAATAGTTTTCCTGTTTATAGTTATCCGAAAGATTTTAAATACATAAAATGATTTATAGTATGGAGCAAAGTAAGATAGAATTTGAAATATATTTGTGTACTGATAATGAACATATAATTCCTAAAAATACATAATTGTTTGTTGAAATTTGAAACATATGAAAAATAGGTTAAAGAATGCACAATAAAGCAGGTCAAGATTTTTGGTTACAATATACAGATGGATCGATGGGAAAATATGTAGTTAAAAGTTGAAATTTATACTGTGCTTTGATCTAAAAGAGAATTTGTACTAAACGATGTATCATTAGTACATGACACCAGAGAAATAATCTAGGACATATAAAAACACTTCAAATGCACAGTATGTTGGAAATGTAAACATGAAGGGACATTTTATCATGTTTGGTGGACATGAATAAAAGCTAAAAGAAATGGATTCAAATACAAACTTTGATATAGAGGATGTTAAAGACTGGTATTCAATTGAAGTGAGAACTTAGGACTAATGGGAGAATAGTTAGAAAAATGTCATGGGAGATTATTTCAATATATGATTAGTGTGATAAGATTAATATATCCACCAAGATGGAAAGTTTCAACATTGTCCATAATGGAAGAATGATTGGTGCAGTTGACATATTTTGCTGAAATGGATAAATTATTTTCTTTGATTAGAGAAAAGACATTATCTACATTTATTGGTGAGTAGAACCCCGGGAGTTGGGCGGCATACAAATCTATTAAATTAAATTAAATTAAATTAGAACTATCTTATGGACATTTTGCAAGAAATTATAAAAATGGGCTTTTGATTTATGTCTTTGAGGATTAAAGAGGATAGATTATAGAAAGGAGGAATATGATTCTTTATATATTTTCCTTCTTTCTATTTTTATTCAATTTTTCTCCTTTCTTGAACTTTCTCCTTTTCTTTGATTTCTATTTTTTCTTCCTTACATTATATTACTTTGTATTAGATTTCACTTTAAAAGTTTCAGTAAAAATCATATATTTATACAAAAAGAAACTATATTTATAACAAATAAATATACAAATAGTAGAATTGTCCATGCCATGGCATACCAATGTATTCATCCTGATCCACAAAACCATCTTCATTTTTGTCTATGTCCTCCAGTGTTTCCTGTCACAATAAGAGGAAAAAAGCTGTCAGTATAAAGATGCCTAGTTTTTTCTGCAAACTGCTTATAAATCTTTCATTTTCAGCTGTCCTTTTACATCAGCATCTCCCAATGTGAAGCCCTCCAGTGGTCTTGGACTTCCATAATCTTCAGCCAGCTTGGCCTATTGAGTGCTTGCTAGGAATTATGAGAGTTGACATCTAAAATATTTGGAAAGAAAACAGTCTGGGAAAGGCTATTTACACCAAGAGCAGTAGAGCCTTTTTTTAATCAAACATTTAATAAGCGTAATGTTATATTATCTAAATATTTTTCCTGAACATACATGCAAGGTATGTTTTACCTTAGAATCTTCTTTATGAACAGGAATTGGCTACAGGAGCTTCTGTAATATTTCTCTGGAGATATCATACACCGTATTTTTCGGAGTATAAGACGCACCGGAGTATAAGACGCACCTTAGTTTTTGGGGAGGAAAATAGGGGAAAACAATCTGCCTACCAGGTATTCATCTGGCTAGCATCCTTAGTCTGGTCAGCTTCAGCACATTATTTTATCTCCTGGTTAGGACTTAAAAAAACCTTCTTCTGAGAGAGTAACAATGAAAGAGCCTGCAAGCCAGTAAGAGCTGGGAAGATCGTTAGCAACTAGTTAGGGCTAGAAAAAAACTTCTTTGGAGCAAGTAGAGCAATGAAAAAAACCTGCAAAGACTTAGGGCTGGAAAAACATTCTTCTGAGAGAGTAACAATGAAAGAGCCTGCAAGCCGGTAAGAGCTGGGAAGATCGTTAGCACCTGGTTAGGGCTAGAAAACAACTTCTTTGGAGCAAGTAGAGCAATGAAAAAAAAACCTGCAAAGACTTAGGGCTGGAAAAACATTCTTCTGAGAGAGTAACAATGAAAGAGCCTGCAAGCCGGTAAGAGCTGGGAAGATCGTTAGCACCTAGTTAGGGCTGGGAAAAAAGCTACATTCGAAGTATAAGACGCACCCCAATTTTCAGCCACTTTTAGGGAGGAAAAAGGTGTGTCTTATACTCCGAAAAATACGGTATATGAAAATATCTGAACTTTCAAAGATTGCTTAGTCAATTAAATATCAGGCCATTAATAAATCAATGTGACTACCAATATTGTAAGCTTCCAAGTTAGGAATAGCAAATTCAGTTTCTAAGCCTCAGAAACAGCAGTAAGCCTGTGGTTCAGTACATACTGTAGGAAGAGCTTAAGCCCAAATCTCAGTATCTCCAAAAAAAAAAAAAAAGACTGGAAACCAGGGAATTTTGGAAACTATAGTCAACTGTTGAGACGACATCAGGCTGGAGAAAGCTGGTCTTGACCTCACTTAGTTAGGTCAATGGCTGACTATGCCTAGCTTGACATTACACACTGGAATGCTTTTTATTTCAGTGGTTCTCAACCTGGGGTCCGCAAACCCCTGGGGGGCCCCATGTCATCATAGGGGTCCGTGAAGGCTTGAAGAAATGTTACGATTTAAATCTTGAGTTAAGTCTTGATGGCCACAAAAGGTTTTAAAGGGAGTCTGTGGTGAAGAAATAGTTGAGAACCACTGGTTTATTTGATTTTGTTAAATGTAATAGTGTGAAACCAGCCAACTGTTTAATTGTGGTTAATTGAGTAAGCTACAAATGATGCTTAAGGTACAGTATGTGAATTATACCATAATAAGGCACTGCTTATGTTTTTTATAAAGTAAAATTATGCCATAGTAAGCAGCCACACCCTGATTTCTACAGCTAATTTGAAGGATTGTGAGCACAGCAAAGCTTTGTAGCACTCAAGCAACAATTGGCCTGTAACGTATCAAAGATAGAAGGCAAAGGGTTGGCCATTGATAAATATAGGCAAAACACAAAGTTTGCATTTTTATGACTTTCAATGGATGCTACTTTAAAACATTTAACACAAGCATTTTTTTCCTCAGTATTGTTGCTTTAGTATGTGATAAAATCAAGGATTTGTTGAATACTTCAATAAGGCAATCTTCATGGCAAAATGGATCCATGTCTATGACTCTGTTTGCTACCTTGCTACTTAGCAAACTTCATATAGAATTAATCAACACATAAGAGGGATCACCCAAATTTGGGAGAGAGGCTACTTTTTAGTTGCCTAATTCTTAAAAACAGCTTTCCTTCTGGATGAAAAGAACCGTAATTACTGTCTAGGAAACCTTGCCTTGAAAGATGAGGAGGTCATTTTCAAACTGATGTAATAAAGAGAAGCCCAAAGGAAAAAGGTGGCTTTGCCATAGCTTACTAGAACAACAATGTCTTTCATATGCTCAAACTCCTCCGGGTGAAGGAAAGCAGTGAATTCCTCACGAGTTGCTTCTGAATCACCATCCAGATCAGCTTGTTTGAATCTTCTTTCATCTCTGGGCAGCATTTTCTTAAAATTGTGTTGCTCTGTGATATCTTGGAACTCTTTGGAATGCTCTATAGAAAAAAGGAATTATTAGAATAAGATGAACCAAACTAAAATTGCAGGAGTAATTAACACCAGAGTGTTTTATCTAGGAATGATATGCAAGAATCTAATTCTCTAAATCTCCCTTACATAAGACGTACATCCAGTATAGTATTCTGTCTATGGGAATTCTTCCACTAGATTTTTGAACCTACTGTTGTACATACACACACATATAGCTCCATATTCTTCAAATAAAAAATGTACCGTATTTTTCGGAGTATAAGACACACCGGAGTATAAGACGCACCTTAGTTTTGGGGGAAGAAAATAGGGGGGGAAATCTACCTACCAGGTATTCATCTGTTCGGCTTCAGCACATTATTTTATCCCCTGGTTAGGGCTGAAAAAATAGTCTTCGAAGGGAGTAGGAATGAAAACAAGCCTGCAAAGACTTAGGGCTGGAAAAAAAATTCTTCGGAGGGAGTAAAAAGCTGGGAAGATCGTTAGCACCTCTTTAGGGCTGGAAAAAAAAGCTTCGAAAAAGCTACATTCGGAGTATAAGACACACCCAAATTTTCAGCCTCTTTTAGGAAGGAAAAAGGTGCATCTTATATTCTGAAAAATATGGTAATTCTTTTCTTAGCCCACAATAAAAACCACAGCATTTTGTATTTACTAGAGAGACTCTTTGACATAGCTACGTATCTGCGTCCCTTTCCCATCCTTATATATACAATCAGTGTTGCAGCAGCTGCTACTTCCATGTGCTTTAAACAGAAGGAAGGTATTTTAAGAGGATTTAATTACCATTTTAGTCCTCAAAACAATAGTATTATGAAAATACCCTTTTCTTTTACACCCAAAAGCATTTATGCTTTGACATATACACTTTATACATAGGAATTTTTACTTGTTTATAACAATGTGCACAGAGCCACCAACTTGGCCAGAAAAACTGATATGCTTGAATAAGCACATGTAGTCAGAAACAAAGAATATAGGAACGTTACACCCACCCTTTTTAATGGTACCCATGTCCTCTGGAACTCAAAACTGAATCCAAAGTCCCATTTAGTGATTCATTTACATTTAGATTAAATTGACAAATGCATTTCTTCTTTTCTGTATTCATTTCTTACCTGTGCATCTTGTCTGCCTATATTTACCAAACAAGTCAGTTTCTGCTTTCTTGCAATTTAATCTTGAATACATCAAAGACAAATATGAATAACCTGCAGCCTGGCTGTAGCCCTTGGCTTAATTTCAACTGGTATTTAATATTGCTTTTCAGAAGTTGTTTTGCATTTGTTTTGGACACATTCTGAATTAAAGCAGGATACTTCAGGGAGATTTGGAATCTTTCTGCTCCAACATTTCAGATGTTCTTTGGCATTCAAGTACTCTCAGATATATTTTGTACCAAATGTATCATAAATGTAAAATGCCAAAATAGGGCTGATAGGATCTAGGTTTGAACTAAACTGTTGTTTCCTACCAGAGTTTACTAAATACTTTGCTTCCAGTCATACCATTCTGGAAAAGAACCAAAAAGGAATATACCCAAAATTGTTCCATAAGCCTTTTTAGAAACAATGCTAGAATTCAGAATTGCTGATGATTGTGCTTTGTGTGTTTGAGTATTTTTACTCCAATATTTTCCAAAAGTTCAATAACTTAATTCACTATGGGAATTATATTACTCTTAGGTGTGTTTTTTTTAGCACTAGCTAGTTATTAGGCCAATCTCCCATCCACCCACCATTCATTCTGGTTCTGCTGCATCTGAATTAGGTTCAGTTTTATGGCTGATAAATATAAACAAATGCAGCTGAATTACTGTATGTCTAGAATTTTCTTACCTAAGTAGTAGCCATATGATGCTTGTTTGTATTCTTCCCATGAAATTTTATTGTCCTTATTGAGATCATAATCCTTCCAGACCTTAGCCACATTTTCAAAGATGTAACGTTTCTGTACTCTTTTAATCCAATTTTTCAGTTCTTCTGTTGTGATAAAACCATCTTTATCATCATCGATCCGATCAACAATTTTGCTGAGGTAAAGGGGAAAGTAATCAGATTATTAGAATGTTGGTAAATATTCTTCAGAATTTGCATTACTATCCATATAATCCTAAGTAACTGTTCCACAAATTGTCATGCCTTGTACAATTACATTTGCTTAAAATGAATATTCTGAATGGGAGCCTGGGATGGGCGTGCTCCATTTTCACTGGCAGAGGCCCTGCGGGTCAGTCCTTTGCTGTTTCCAGGGGGGCCCCACGGGCCAGATCTACGCATACCGTCAGCCTTGAGTTTGACACCCCTGCTCTAGACAGTTTCTAAGAGGCCACTGAACTGATACAGAACCCATAGATAGCCATACAGTTATAGGTAAACAACCTACTATCTCTGCTTATGTAACAAACCACTCACAATTTGTAGTCGGCCCCAAGATGTGTAAACCTTCTGCAGCTTTTCCTCAGTTTTCCTGATTGCTGCCACTGGAGTGTTCGTCTCTTTTATCTTCACTAAGATGGAAAATAGTTCTCTAACAAGTTTGTTAGCTAATTTGTTTGCTAACAGGTTGTTTTGCAACTACAGTTGCAGCAGATCAAGTGACTAGGACAGGGGTCGGCAACCCATGGCTCTGGAGCCACATGCGGCTCTTTAGGCCCTCTGCCACGGCTCCCTGCCCCTTGATGGGTTGGCCCCGCTCCTTGACCCTCTTATTTCTTTTTTGGACTCCAGCCCGAAATGGCAGGAAGTGAAGGCTGCCTTTATGTGCAAATGTGGCACAAAGGCAGAAACAGGGCAGCTTCGCTCCTGCACTCTTCTCCCCCTCTCCTCCTCTCGTGACCCTCTAGCTGGCTGAAGCAGATCCAGGAGCGTGCACACGCGCGGGGAGACCCTCCTTAAGTGAGCCGCTGCCCGCCCATGCTCCTTTCCTGAGCTTTGGCGCTCGTTTGAGGAGGGTCTCCCTGCGCGTGCCCACGCTCCCGTCAGCCACAGCCAGCCAGGGGGTCAGGAGAGGAGGGGGGAGGACGGTCGCCCGAAGGGAGGGGGGAAACACACACACACACACACACACACACAGACATACACAGACAGTGATACACAGAAAGGGTGTGTGAGACAGAAACACAGAGATACATACAGAGTGATACATAGAGAGGGGGTGAGAGAGGGGAAGAGGGAGAGAGAGATACAGAAGGAGAGAGGCACAGAGGGGCGAGAGAGGGGAAGATAGGGAGAGGGACAGAGACACAGAGATATAGAAAGTGGGGAGAGAGGGGGAGAGACATAGAGAATGGTTTTGTGGCTGGGTAGGCGTGGCTGGGGGGGTCATGTGACTGTGTGGGAGTGAGTGACATTGAGTTGGCCACGCCCACCCAGGTTTTGTGGCTCCCGGTCTGTTTTTTTTTTCTGTGGGAAACGGGTCCAAGTGGCTCTTTGAGTGTTTAAGGTTGCCGACCCCTGGACTAGGAAACTACAGGTAGTCAATTGTTTAGCAACCATTCGAAGTTACAACAGCACTGAAAAAAAGTGACCTACAACCAATCTTCTTGCTTACAACTATCACAGCATCTCCATGGTTACATGATAAAAGCTTGGGCACTTGGCAATCAGCATGTATTCATGATGGTTTCAGCATTCTCGGGTCATTCGATTGCCATTTTTCACCTTCCCAACTGGCTTCTAACAAGCAAAATGAATAGGGGGAGCTGGATTTGCTTAACAACCACATGATTCTCTTAACTGCAATAATTCACTTAACAACCATGTCAAAAAAGGTCATAAAATCAGGTCTGAGTCACTTAATAACTGCTTTGCTTAGCAACAGAAATTCTGGTTCCAACTGTGGTCGTAAGTCAAGGATCACCTGCACCACTAGGATTACGAAAGTAGGGAATTCTGGAAAACCCCAATGTATCCACTTCAATATCTTCTACCATAATATCCTTCTTCAAATATATAAACTAGATTTTTATTTTTAAACTGGGTATCTCTTTGGTAGTTTTTAAATTATCTGATACACCAATATCCCCCCATTCCACCAGGGACGCAAAGACAGCCCTCTCTCCTGCAATTGTTCCCAACCACAACAAACCTGTGAGGCACAATGGCTGAAAAAAGAACTGGCCCAAAATCATTGAGCACACTTCCAGTATAAATCCCAAACTTTAACTACTCTACCGCACTGCGTTATCCATCTGATCTAAGATAACATTATTGTTTCAAGAAATCCTTTTCCCTGCTGTTTTTACCTCCACAAGCTATGTTTGTATTTTTTAATAAAATGTTGCATTATTGTGACTGACCTGCAATTTATTTTTTGAGGAAGGGTTGCATTATAAGCAAATGACATTTCACAGTCTCCGTCTTCACCCATGTCCTTTCTTAGTCTTTCTCCCCATTTCACAGTGGCTTTGCTTTCAACTATCTGTCTGATCAGGCAGCAGAAGGAGATGTATGCAAGAGATTCTCATTCTCTAGAAATAATCCCTTGTGCCTTCTCCAAGAAAACCTACGTGGCATTTTAAGCCACTCCTCAGACAGTGATGGGGGGAAAAAAGGAAAGAAGAGGAATGGACTGAATGACAGCAAAGTAAAAGGCCATACGTTAACCCAACAGGAGTCAAATTTGAACACCAACTCATGATATCTGGCCACTGAATTTGTAGGGATTTGATAACCTAGCATGTTTTAAAAGTACCGATCACATTTCTTTTTCACACAAACATACATAAAGGTACTTGGTCAAGTTTTGTGGAGTGTTGCCTAAGCCAAATAAAATGCCAAAATACAAACTCCAACCTCCTTCCCCATACACAGAGGGATATACATCTGAAAAGACATTTGTATCTGGATTACAGATTGCATCTGGAGGCTCTCATGACCCAAAGTATAGTTACACACAAATGAAATCCTAATTTAACAGACCATTTGGTAGGAGAGATTGTCTATTGTTCCTCTTTTTCAGTGAAATTGTAGTAAGACAATTACCGGTATATTACAGTATATAAGTGATGGAAATTCTTCATTTGTACCAATTTATATCATTTGCATTGATTTCTGCCATTATTTAAATATAACAAGAATTATGCCCATTGCATCAAGGTCCGCTAAACAGAGGTTTAACTTTCCATACACAGCATTAAATGCCAGGCAAACTTTCCAGTCTAATCTTCTCCCAAAAACCTAGTTGTGACTTATATGTGCCAAGTGGGCTTGTCACTGAGAAGCACTCAGCACTTGTCACAGCAAAGAATTTAACTAGATAACCTTCCACTAACTAGATTTCTATGATTGGACAAGAAGTAATAATTGGCAATAGCAAAAAATTACCGTTACTGATAGTAGAATAACCTATTAAAATGTTGTGAAGAAACTTAATATTCAGTGGAGCTTACAAACATGGGTAACCAGTGAAGACAGATTATCAATCAATATATTGACCAGTGCTTGTGAAATCTCTTTCAAAGGAGAACAATGATCTCCAAGACTGTAAAGGACCAGTTAACATGCCATATTTGTCACATGGACAAATACAGCATGATATTTGTCCATGGCATGGCAAACCTTCATGTTTTTATTTATTTATTTATTTATTATTTGTTCTTCTATGCCACCCTACTCCTGAGGGACTCAGGGCGGCGTACAACAATTTTATAAGAACATCAATAATAAACAGTGATTTAAAAAAGCAACAATTAAAGCAATATACAAAAGTTAAAAAAATGTTCACAATCAGCCATAACAAGGGGGGAATTCAGATGGATTTAGTCTTTCCCCCCTGCCTGCAGGAAGAGCCATGTCTTGACGGCTTTCCGGAAGGCCAGCAGGGTGGGGATGGTTCGGGTCTCTGGGGGAAGTTGGTTCCAGAGCGCGGGGGCCCCCACAGAGAAGGCCCTCCCCCTAGGGCCCGCCAACCGGCATTGTTTGGCTGACGGGACCTGGAGGAGGCCCACTCTGTGGGCCCCAACCGGTCGAAGGGAAGCGTGAGGCAGAATGCGGTCCCGAAGGTAACCTGGTCCTAGGCCATGTAGGGCTTTAAAGATGATGATCAACACCTTGAATTGTACCCGGAGACCGATGGGCAGCCAATGCAGCTGGCGAAGTATAGGTGTAACGTGGGTGTACCTTGGCACACCCACCACAGCACGCGCAGCCACATTTTGCACCAACTGAAGTCTCCGAATACTCTTCAAGGGTAGCCCCATGTAGAGCGCATTGCAGTAGTCCAAACGAGAGGTGACAAGGGCATGAGTGACCGTGAGTAGAGCCTCCTTCTCCAAGTATGGCCGCAATTGGTGCACCAGGCGAACCTGTGCATAGGCCCCCCTAGCCACAGCTGTAAGGTGTTGCTCTAATTTTAGATGTGGATCTAGGAGGACCCCCAAATTGCGGACCTGTTCTGAGGGAGTTAATTTCACTCCCTCCAGAACCAAGGAGGGACCGTTGTCTTGGTCCTTAGGAGGCAGTATCCAAAGCCACTCAGTCTTGTCGGGGTTGAGTCTGAGTCTGTTTCTCCCCATCCAGGTCCTAACGTCGTCCAGGCATTATACATTTGATACTCCTAAATGAAATAAAAAGCAATACAAAGTGAAATTCTAGAATTGACTGAATGGATGTAGAATCATTCCCATGATGAACTTTGGTTGATAGAGAATATGGACTATATGAAGGCTCTCTGAATACTTACTACAGCTTGTCTCACAGTTATAGCAAGAGATAGGAGAAGAGCAATGTTTAATCCAGCTTTAAGTCTAGGAGAGGAGAGGAAAATAAGCCTCTCCTCTGAACATACGAGTGTTGGAGGCAGAGCAGATTATTGCTTTGCTATTGTATCCAGAAGCCACTGTGATTACTCCTCAGGTTAGCAGCTAGACTTCATGCTTCTACCATATCCTTCCACCTCAGAATAAAGTAACTTTGTTCTGCACCAAAAAAGGCATAGAGTTTAGAATGGCCCTCAGATGCCCAACAGAAGACCAAGTCTTCTGCACCTGCCTCCAGGTACAAGCAAGCAGGAATGCAAGTCATATCAGCTTTCTCTGTACCATATGGATGCTTTGAACACACAGCACTCACCAAGCATAGAAGGAATGTCAGACTGAAGAGGACAGAAATCAGCTGATTCGCCTTTTCCTGTGACCCATCTCAATAACCAGATGGCAAAAGATCCAATGACATTATCAAACTCTGGGCCCAGTTACTGGAGAAACTATTTGGGTTGAAATCTAAAGTTGCCCTACCAACTGTGTCCTGGACCACATCCTAGGTAGGCATCACCAAGACACGGTGTTGACACAACTGCCAGGCCCACCCCACACCTTTATTCTATTCATTTATGCACACTTGCTTCTCCTCTCCTCCATCTTAGAAATTAGACTTAGAAAGGGGCTCTACTAACATCAATGAGAGCTATTTTGAATAAAAGTTGACAATTCTTCAACAGAAAGTTGCAACCTTAGGAAGGAAAGGCCTTCTCTCCCCTCACCAACACCACACCTTGAAGAACCCTACCACAAAGCAAAGTTTTCATTTACTTCAACTGCTGACTTCAACTTCCTCAGCCAACAGCAAAGATCCCCAAATGACAACATGAAATTATGTTCTTCATACAAATGTCATAAAAATATATTTGCACTAGGACACCAGCTACAGCATTTGCATGACATTATGCATGTTTTAACATTTGTCGCTCCCTCCAAATGGCCATATAATAAGAGCTTTCCCCATCCCAGGCCTGGGCACATTAGATGGGATAAAAAACTGAGGAAGAAAAATTAGGTTATATGGGAAGCCATCGCAGACTGTATTTTGCCTAGAGAAAAGCAATTCTCCCTGCCTGCCTCAGACAGAAAAGTCAAGTTTATCACAAAGTTAGGCCAGACAAGAGAGATATTGCTTCATTTATAAAAGAGTATAAATTTGGAGAATATTCTCGTTCATGCTTAGCCACAGCAAATCACGGGGTAATCTCAAATCACAGGGTAATCTCATACATCCCTACGATCAGTTAGGTCCCACAGAGTCGGTCTCCTCCAGGTCCCTTCAACCAAACAATGTCGGTTGGCGGGTCCTGGGGGAGAGCCTTCTCTGTGGGAGATCCGGCTCTCTGGAACCAACTACCCCCAGAGATCCGAACCATTCCCACCTTACTGGCCTTCCAAAGCCATTAAGACATGGCTTTTCCAGGCGGGGTGATTGTGACTGTTGCTTGTGTTGTTTTTATTTTTTTTAATTGGTATTTTATTGCTGTTTTTACTATAGCTGTTCTTATATATGTTGTACGCCGCCCTGAGTCCCCAGGGAGTAGGGCGGCATATAAGAATCATAATAAATAAATAAATAAATAAATAAAATAAAATAAAATTTATCTCTCTGGTTTCTCTAATCAGCAGATTTGTCATGAAGATCAAATGGGAAGATTAAACCTGAGTATCTTGGAGAAAAGAGTAATAAAAGGGATCCATGTGAATGTAGGTTTGACTTCCTATCTGTGACACCCTTTGGTGAGCAAACTGTTCACATGCTGTCCTGTGGTGTTACTATTTTACTTTTGATCTTTCAACTTGTTTTTTAAAGTCCAACACCACTGAAATGCTTTCCACCAGTTTCTATTAGTTGCTAGGTTTCTTTTCTTAAGAATCAGACTTGCCTATTCATATCCTGCCTGTCGCAATATGAATTGACACCTAATCAGGTTTTATTTTTGTACTCTTTTCATCCAACTCCAATGTTTTTTTTAAATTTCTTGTTGTTGTTGCAAAATAGGTTTTGTCCTTGACTTACAACCACAATTGAGCCCAGAATTTATGTTGCTAAGTGAGAAATATGTTAAGTGAGTTTTGTCCCATTTTCTGACTATTCTTGCCACATTTAAGTGAATCACTGCAGTTGTTAAATTAGTAACACGGTTAAGTTAATCTGGCTTCCCCATTAACTTTGCTTCACAAAAGTTTGCAAAAGGGGACCCCAGGACACGGCAACCGTCATAAATATGAACCAGTTGTCAAGCATCCAAACGTAAATCACATGACCATGGGGATGCTGCAGCGGTCATCTGTGTGAAAAATGGTCGTAAGTCACTTTTTTCAGTGCTGTTGTAACTTCGAATGGTCACCAAATGAACTGTTGTAAGTTGAGGACTACCTGTATAATGCCTGTGGTCCCACTCTGTAAACTTAACCCCTCCATCCCACAATTATGCATCTGCCAACACAAGATACATAATGGTCATGCACTGGGTGGATCTCTCATCCATGAAAGACTCTTATTTCTGCTGCAACAAATTAAGGAAGTCACCCTCCAAAAGTTTAAAAAAGAGAAAGAAAACCTCTCCTACAACAAACAAAAGACTTTTCATTTCAATGAGCTGATCCTGGATTTGAATCTCCCATATAAAAGTAGAATTCTGTATACTGTATGATCTAGGAATGAAACTGATTTTCCATTCAAGGCGTTGATAGGAACTTTCCCTCCCGCCACGTTACCAAGGCATCATAGTAAGAAATTTCTTCGCTTCTTGCAGAGTTGATTTTCGCTGCCGCGCGTTTATCGGGAAAGAGAAAAGACTATTAAAGACTGTTTGACAGTAGAGTGGCTTAACTCCGTCGGCGTGCAAAATACTATTATTTCACTCTGTACCTACTTGGAGAAAATCTCTAAATCACCCTTCCCAAGAACGTCCTCTTGCCTCGGGGAACGAGGGACCTTTATGCCTCCCAGTATTGGTAAAATAAGGACCGTCTTACCCCAACCGTTCCTGGCTTTCCTGCGGGCTAAGTTGATCGAAAGTTTTGGCATCATCTTTGCCCAGAAAGGCTTCGTGATCATACTGGAAGCTCTGGTTATCTTCGTGTTGCCGGTTGCCGAGTTCGGGATCGGGACGAACGACTCTCTCCTTTCTGAAAGTGGGGACGCCCAAGGACCTGTTGATGCACAATACTAGCATCAGCCCCACCGTGAGAGAGCTAGAAGTTGTTCCCAGGCTCATGGCTTCTTCCGGCCCAAGGGCGGGTTGCCTCCGATGAAACTTTCGCGTCTCCGATACACGTCAAAAGGGGAACCTCCTTCACTTTGTAGAGCCTAACACGTGTCTCCTGCTTGGCTGGGCTGCCTCCCACTCCAGCGGATCTCGCCTCTCTCGCGCCACGCGCTCATAAAAGCTCAACGCGGGGTCGACTCGTTTTTCCTGCCCCCCATTGTACAATCCTGGTCCAGCTGCAAAAGTCTGGCTTTTAAAAGACGCCTATGAATGGCCTAATTTGGAGTGGTCATTGGATTTCCCCCCCCTTCCTCCCAGCCACTCAGCAGCGCGGTTGCAAACGGGTGAAGCTCCGCGCCGTTGAATGCTACGCCTCGCGCGATTGGATAAGAGGAGATGCCTAAACTGAAAGGTGGAGCCGCCCAACCGCCACGTTTGCAAGGCGGCTCCAGTTTCTCCGGAGGACCAATTGCGAAACTGGCGGGAGGAGGCGGGCTGAAGGAAGAAAAGATTCCAGCGGGAAAGATTCCCAGCGTCAACGTGGTGGGGATTGCTACTCTTATTTCTTTCCCAGGAATAAATGCTTTAGAGTTAATCAGCCTGATGCTAGCCATGTTCATCTGGGAAGCAGATTCCTCGGTCGCTTCTGACTTGATGGATATCATATCATCGAGATTGCCTTGAGTTCTTGTAAATTCGTGCTTATGTCATCAGACATAATATCTAACCTTGTCAATAAAGGAGAATATTTGCATCTTAGGGTTAAATGAGGGCTCCTTGGTGCTCTCTGAGGTTGGTTGTTTTCTTGCAGATGTTTCCTTACCCAAACTAGGCAACATCATCAGTGCTAGCATAGCACTGATGATGTTACCTAGTTTGGTAATGAAATGTCTGCAAGAAAACAACCAAACTCAGCACCAAGGAGCTCTGGTAACCATCTTGTTTTTGCTGAACTTTTTCAGCTACTTTGAGTATTCCAAGCATTAGCACTGTGCATTCGCCAATGACTCCTGGGTTAACTTCAACTGGTGTTGACTGATTTCCTCTGGTGGGCAAAGAGTTCATTGCAATTCGGCTGCTAATGAATTCAAATAAATATTCTCAACCATTTTATTCAATGCCTCAATGCAAAGACATCAATTTTTCTTCATTGTGCCTTTGATAGCCATGTTACAAATGGGGAAAAAAATACATGGCTCCAACAGTATTTGTGGTCATGGTTAGTGTCACAGGTCTAATGTTTTCTCTAGATCTGTTAGTCCAGTGATGGTGAACCTATGGCACGTGTACCACAGGTGGCCCGCGGAGCCATATCTGAGGGCACGCGAGGATTTGCCCTATGTCAGCTCCAGTGCACATGTGCGCGCTGGCCAGCTGATTTTCGGCCTTTTTGGCCGTTTTCGCTCAGGAAAGCCTGAAGCCTGGGGATGGTGAAAAACGGCCCAATGGGCAAACCGGAAGTTCCCTTGTGTGCGTCACCCCCAGCCTTTTCGTTGTCAGAGGTCTTCAGGAACTTCTTCGGCTTTGGACAGTTACAGCCAAGCCTTCCATACCTCAGCCCATTTCTTCTGCAGCCAGCAAGGCTTTCCTGAAGGCCTCTGCAGCCGATAATATAGCTCCAGATCAATCCGGAGCTCTGTTATCGGCTAGAGAGGCTTCAGGAAAGGCCTTTAGGAAAGGCCTCTGCAGCTAATAACAGAACTCCGGATCGATCCAGAGCTCTGTTATCAGCTACAGAGGCCTTCAGGAAAGCCTTGCCGGCTGCATAAGAAATGGGTCGAGGTGTGCAAGGCCTGGTTGCAACAATCTGAAGGTAAGTCGTAGGACAGTTTCACTTATGTTTCGTTTCCGAACTTCCAGTTGGCCTGTTGGGCCATTTTTTGCCATCCCCAGGCTTCAGGAGGCTTTCCTGAACCCTGGGCAGAGCGAAAAACAGCCCAACGGGCCTACCAGAAGTCCGGAGGCTTCAGTGAGGCTGTGCGCATGCACGGGGGGCAGCGCAGGGGGGCAGCGTGCATGCGCAACGGGAGGGCATTGCATTATGGGTGTGGGCACACGCACGCACGCCATTGCGCGCACGCACACCCTTTTGTCACCCGAGCCAAAAAAGGTTCGTCATCACTGTGTTAGTCTTTCAAGTAATCAGTGTCTGTTCCATGACACTTGAGCTTATGAAGTTAACATCCGTCAATACTTCAACTTCTGTGCTGGCACTAACTTAATCTGGGTGGGTGGGGGGAGGATTTTTAACACACCAGCAGGCAAGTTTTTGCAGTCTTTAATCTCACCTTCAACAAGAGATTCTTTATGGTTCTCACGTCTAGCTATCAAAATGGAAACTTCAGCATATCAGAGGCAATTGGTGTTTCTTCCAGCGATTTTAATTCCAAGTTTTGTTTCCTGTCGTCCAGCATTTCTCTTGATATTCTGCATGTAAACTGAATAAATAAGGAGACACTATGCAACCTTAGTGCGTTCCTTTCTTTTCCATTGCACCGTGTCAGTTCTTTTCTAGAGTAAATTTTAAAAAAATGTTGAGTTGTGGGAATAACAATGTGAGACAGACTTCAAAGGGAACTTCTTTACTTGGCAACTTCTTTGTACAACCAGCAACTTGCAGTCTGACAGCTAGCCCTTTTATAGGGAGCTATCAGATGTGCTGTTTCCATTGTCAGCCATCACTTAACCGGATTGCATAGGATATTGGGCCTAAGATTTTCTCAACCTCCCCAGATAGCCATAGCGATCCCTCGGCGTAATTTCGAGCGAATACTGGGTCTCCCCGGGGAGTGGCAGGCCAGGGTAGGCAAGTTCCTCTTGAGCCAGCATATCACCCCTAGTGCAACCACAGCCTGGCCGAACTTCTCATGGGTCACAGGCTTCTATCAGTCTTAGACCCCCTGCACCCCAACTACACGCCAAAACACAATAGCAAACCAAACCACTAGGTCCTTCACCATAGGAGACCCAGTATTCGCAAACTTATGAAGATGAATTCATTTGATATAAACTGTCAAGTGTTTGCAATAAAGGCTTATTCTATTTTCTGATGGAAAAGAACACTCTCTTATTAGATCACATAAGGAACTGGCTAGGCACCAAGATGGAGGTTTGATTGTGGAAACACATCCTTAAAAAATGGAAATGGGATTTTTTTTTTTTTGTGAATGAACCTTATCTCAAGCTTTCCCAAGAAAATAAGCATAATTCAGTTTCCCCATTCTATGCTTTAGAATTGTCTGTGTTTGGCTCATCCAGAGAGCAAAGCAGCTGCATTTCTACACTTTGTGCTTCTTCAAAGCTTCCCTCACAGTTTCTTCTGGTACTTGACTTAAGGGTAAGTAGTGAGTCGGCCAAGCTTATGAGTAATGGTAAACTATTTAGGGCAGTGAAAACCAAAAGTGACTGAAAAGAACTGTAAAAGGATCTGTTCTAACTTGATGAATAGTCAACCAAATGGCAAATATAATTAAATTTAAATAAATAAAATATGCAATCCTCCCTCCAACCCCGGCAACTTCATATATTTGCTTGTATAGTCTGAGCATCCTGTCACAAACCAGAAAAAGGATTGTTGCAATTATGTGGCATCATAGCGGAGAGCTTAATGAAGGCATCAACTCAGTGACTGTGAATTATGAAAAACTTAAATACCATGTTGGGTATCTTTAGGAAAAAGGCTGAAAAAAATGCCAAGATACAAATCTTGATGTGTCTGATGTGTACGATACTGGTTGAAAAAGGATATAACAGCTGAAAAAAGAAATGTGAGAGAAGATGTCTAAAATGAATAGGGGACTCAAACAAAAACGCAGAAAACATGAGAATGTTTGACTGTTAGCTTGAATAAAGGCAAATGGGTGATGGTTGAGAAGTATAAACTCCTGCATGGAATGGAGAAAATAGGCATAGAGCAGGGGTATCAAACTCAAGGCCCACGGGCTGGATGCGGCCCGTGATGTGGTTGGATCCAGCCCGCGGGGCCGTCCTGGAAAATGTAAGGGGCTCATCGCTTCGGCCCGGTCTACCCAATGCGAAGAGGAAAGATCAGGCCAGCGTAGCTTCGGCCCAGTCTACCCAGTGTGAAGAGGAAACATGCCAGCAGTTTGGGAGTGGCGTCAAGCTGACCATGCCCGCCCGGCCCCCCAAGGTCAACCATAGCCCTGATGCGGCCCTCAATGAAATTGAGTTTGATACTCCTGACATAGAGTTTTCCTCCGTCTCAAAACTATAGACCATGGTTTTGGAAGGAGACCAGAAGAAGATTTATAATAGGCAAAAGAAGCAAAGAAACAGCACAGCAAATAATTTGTGGAATTTATGATCTTTAATATGAATGGCTGTAAAGTGATTGGATAAATTCTTAAAGAAAAAATCTAATTCTGGCAGTACTGTAGTGAAAAAACAAGTATTGTCTCCAGGGAAAGGCATTATCCATTAAAATACCAACTGCAAGGGAACAACGATAGAAGAAGGATGTAGCCTCATTTCCTGTGTTTTATGAAGATAATAGCTGGTCACTGTAAAATACTAAATAAAATGGGCCCTGATCTGATTTAGCCCAGTTGCTCTTGTGTTCTTCCTTGTAATAGCTATAAAGTAATCCAGTCAGGGCTGCAAAATCAGATGATCCTCAAACAACAAGAAGAGTTGTTGCTACTCACAGTTATTGCTACTCACAGGTATAATATTATGCAGGCTTTTTAATAAGAAATAATTTTTTCCAGCTGTGACTGCGAAACTCTGCTATAACTTTGCCACATTCTTGTGTCAAGTGACAATATATGCCTTACTTGTGATACTTTTACAGTTGACAATAAATCTGTCCTACAAGTATTGCAGCCGAGCCAGGTACCGCCTATACTGTACCTGTACATCTGGTTTTTCCTATTATGTTAGATATACATCTAATAAACACATATTTCTTCTTAAACCTTGGCTTAAAGATCTCTAATGATCTTCATTGCTCTTCTGTGAACCTATTCCAAATGTTTGAATCCTTTCCAAAATGTGGAGCCATAACTTCATTTCTAATGATGCTCTTGACTAACTTCCCACTAATAAATCTTCTGTTTCCTTATTCAGTATCACAGATTGGAAATGTATTCCTGACTCAGTCTACTGCATACGTCAAGCAGCTGAATAATCCATGAAATGCTATGTGCATTCCTTTGAACAGAGCCTAAGCAATTGTAATTATTGTCTACCATAGCATTTCTCAACCTTAGCACATGTGTGGACTTTCAACTCCCAGAATTCCCCACCAAGCCAAAATCCACACATCTGAAAGTTGCCAAGGTCCAGAAACATTGCACTACCATATGGCTTGCAGGGATTATTCCTTCCTTCTAACTAGGATATATCATCATGACTGCAATTGCATATGTTGCTTGGTGATTGTCTTTCATTGGTCCCCAATGTATAAATCTAGTAAAATAATGCAGAAAATAATGCAGTCCAACAGTATTGCCATAGAAATGATTTCAAGACTAGAATTAATGACTGTATTCTGGTCTCACCAATTCCATTGTTATATTTTTAGTATGACCCAACATCATCCCCAAAGAATCTGATGAGTTGATTTTCATACTAAAAGGCCTAAATAAATAGCATTCAGTATTTCCCACATAATCCCATATATACAGTTGCGCAACCAAACTACAGTGCAACCAAACTACATTCTTTCAAGCGTCCTTACAAACCTGGGAATAGCCTCTAAGTCAGTGATGGCGAACCTTTTTTCCCTCGGGTGCCGAAATAGTGCGCGCACGTGCTATCGCACCCTCATGCGTGCCCACACCCATAATTCGAAGCCCCCATTTGCCCCACCCCCCTGTGCATGCGTGCGTGACACCCCCACTCCCCCGTTTCCCGACTTCCAGTGGGCCCAGTAGGCCTGTTTTTTTGCCCTCCCCAGGCTCCAGAGGCTTTCTTGAAACTTGGGGAGGGCAAAAACGCTCCCCCCCCACCACCCCGGAGGCCCTCCAGAGGGCAAAATCGTCCTCCCAGAGCCTCCGCGCGAGCCAAAAATCAGCTGGCGTGCACGCACATGCGCGCTGGAGCTGAGCTAGGGCAACAGCTCGCGTGCCGGCAGATATGGCTCCGCGTGCCACCAGTGGCACCCGTGCCATAGGTTCGCCATCACTGCTCTAAGTAATTACTGATTAGATTTTGAATATCAGAGATGGGACCTTTTCCCTACCATAAAAGTGAAGTACAAGTGTCAGCCTTCCCATGAAGGTTGAAACATGACCAGATGAGTTAATTTTCTTTATTGTAAGGCTACGTTAACAGAATCTTGCAAATCTTACAATACAATTCTTCTGCCATCTCATTTACAGACTGATTAATATGAAGTTTCTTTCTTTGCCTGTTAATGTTTCTGCAGTCTGTGTCCTCTCTTAACTGATCACACCCTAGGCAGCATCTCTCCCATGATTATCCCAGAAAGAAGTGGGGAGGGGGAGAGAAACAAGGAAGGCCTGACGATCAACAAATCCAAACTGAAGGCTCAGATGATCATACACTAAATTATGCCTCCTGCAATCCCATCTGAAGATGTGCTGAAACTCAAGAGCATGTTCAACAGGTATTGTGGAACTAGTTTGACTAGGCTGATTGCGCTAATTGTATTTAGTATGATAGGATGTAAGGTTTGGAGGAATTTTGAATAGGATGTAAGGTTTGGAGCAGGGGCGGGTTGCTCACCTACCAATGCCGGTGCGCTGTGCGCGCATCTCCACATTTCGGGGGCCGCTCGCTCACTACGCACGTGCGCCCCCTTGCACGATTTTGCTTCTGCGCATGCGCAGAAGCAAAATCTCGCCAAAATCTCATGAGGGGATGCACACATGCGTGAGATTTTGGCACGATTTTGCTTCTGCTTATGCGCGGAAGCAAAATCTCACCGAAATCTCATGAGGGGACGCACGCGCATGCGAGATTTCGGCACGATTTTGCTTCTGCGCATGTGTGGAAGCAAAATCTCGCCGAAATCGCATGCGCGCGTCCCCTCGCAAGATTTTGGTGAGATATTGCTCCCGTGCATGCGCAGAAGCAAAATCGCCCAAAAATTCTCACAAAAAGATGGTGACGCACGCGACGGACCGGCGAAGACCGCTCCGGAGTGGTCGCGCAGAAATTGCGCAATCGGCTGCTCTCTACTGGAGCTACGCACCGGACAGCTCTGGTAGGAACCCACCACTGGTTTGGAGGAATTCATCTAATTCAATTCCCCGCCAAGTAAAAGATTCCAGTATTCCTGTCAGATAGATCCTGTTTAAATAGTCCCAGAAAATAAACTCTATCCTTTCATAAAATACATTTTTCATTGTTGACCAACAAGTCAACAGGTCAGTTTTTTCCTGATTTTCAGCAAAAAATCTGTTTCATTGTAATTTAAATTTTCTAGTATTATCTTCTAGTACAACTTTGAGCAAGTTTACCTGTCTTCTATCGGACAAGCTTTCAAAAAATTTAAAGACAGCTATCATATCTCCCTACTTACCCAGAATAAACATATCTGACTATTCTTCATAATTTTTCTCTATCAGTATCAGCTTAATTGATCTCCCCTGAACATACTCCAATTTGTCAATATCCATGATGCAATATTTTAATGTGGTCTACCTCAGGGGTGGGTTCTGGATTCTTCCGCTGCTAGTTCGCTCAGGGATGCGCCGCACGCACACTGCATGCGGGCACGTGTATGCGCAGTACTTTTAAAAAGCTGCGCATGTGCAGAAGCAAAAAAACAAGATGGCGCCGCCTATGGCACCGCTGGGAGAACCGGCTCGGGGGCATGGCAGGCCTGGTTGCTGCCAGTTCTAGCGATCCAGGCTGCCAAGTTACTACCGGTTCTATAGAACCGGTCCAAACCGGGAGGAACCCACCTCTGGTTTACCTATGTATAAAAGCTAAAATATCCAGCTGATCAGACTAAGAGGCATTTGGAGGCTCAGCCTGATCAATGGCAGCCTCCTCCACAGATATTCTAGAGGATAACTCAATGAGCTTTTAATTTATCCCTCAAATTTTGTAATATCAAATGCATCTGAGTCTGAACTCTAATGGGGACTGAGAAGGCAATGCAGAATACTGATCTGAACACCCTTCTCTCATAATTCTCAGAAAGGTCATTGATCATACAATGATTGAGCATGACAGAAACTGTAGCTTAGTAATATTGGTTGGTAGTATTCACATTTAAAGGGATATGGTGATGTAGTGGTTACAATACAGTATTGCAGGCTAATTCTGCTGACTGCCACTAGTTCGATTCTCACCGGCTCAAGATTGACTCAGACTTCCATCCTTCTGAGGTCAGTAAAATGAAGACGTAGACTGTTGGGGGCAATATGCTGACTCTATAAATCGCTTAGAGAGGGCTGTAAAGCATTGTGAAGTCTAGGGGCTATTGCTATTGCTAAATGCTATTTGTGATACAACACATCTGGACCAGCAGTTGAGGAAAGGCCCAAATAGATTAAAGCTTAGGAAATAAAGATTCAATTCCTTGCTTAGCAATGAACTTACTATATGCATCTTTGGTATTGCAATGAGCTAGAATAATGTCTTAACATAAAATGGTGCTTGTTCTGTTCCTCAAATAGCATAGCTGAGGAATATCCATCACTATATAATAACATGTTTTGGAAATGACTTGGACATTTTGCTTTTGTGTGAGACTGAAAAAGGAAACTACCATTTTAATAACATAATTCTTAAAGCAATCACAGTTTTTCAGACTTGTTTTGAAATTTAAAAAAAAACATTTTTCTTAAATTGCAGAAGTGCTGGGCTCATGCAAAATTCAAAGCACATCTACGTAATCATTTTAAAAGCATGCATAACCTAGCTAGTTAGATTTGCTTTTAGTATATCTTCGAATAAAGAGCACCCACCTCATTTAAGCAGAGGTCTTAGCCATAGACCAGTGGTCTCCTACCTTTCTGGCTTTGTGGACTGGCGGGAGGGGGGAGAGGGGATGGTTTTGCACACGCAAGTGGAGCTATGCATGTGCACGCTCACCTGCCCACTGCTTCTGTGGCCTGTTTCTGAATGAACCGCAGCCCGGGAGTCCCTGCCCCAAGCTACTACAAAGCATGACTAAGCTCCATTCCCAAGTGATGGTGAACCTATCTTGTAACTTCCATTCAGAAAATCCATAAAGCTCTAAACTATTTAGCAAGCTGCGTGATAATGTGAGATGGCTGGATAATGAATGAATGTTCGCATGGCTTTCAGTTTCTTGGCTATAAGATAGATATAAAAGAACTAGAATGGTCCATATTCCAAGATGAACAAAGACTCAAAATAACAGACAACTGTAGATGAGTCCAGTTCATGCTGTTTCACAAGGATTCACCTGAAGCTAAACCAAGGCTTTGTTCCCATATTTATTACTATGTAAAGTTACTATGCTACTTTCATTGCTCAGACAAGGAGTCCAGGGAGGAGTTTCCCATCCCATCACTATCTTTTTGAAAGTTTAATTGCATGAAACATTTAGCAAAAGAGAAAAGGCATAGTTTGCCAGGTTTTTTTTTAAATTACCTCCAGTTGAAACATGTCAAAAATCTGTTAAATTTGATAAAGATGGATGTAAATGAGTTTTGCTACTTCCCCTCCTTCTCATAGTTTCTGCCTCGGTGGTTACTTCTCTCTGCTAGTTTATTTTATGCCATAATGTTCAAGAAAATGTTGCGTTTATCACAGACAGCAGACACCTGCAAAGAAAAATGCTTCTGTCCTTAATAATAATTGTAAAAGCAGTCATATGACAAAAACTGTTCCTGGTCACAGCCTTTTCTTCATGAAAGCAGACATTAAACTCTCCACAGTTTCTTCAAGTTATTCAGAGTAAGAGCCTTTCCTCCATGCAGTCTTAAAGTGCTGGACTTCCCTATGTAAACAAACTGCAGGTTGTCCTTGACTTATGACCATAATTGGGACTGGAAAATTCATTATAAGGCAATCTGGTTGTTAAGTGAAGCATTATAGTTTTACCACCCTTTTTGCTGTAGTCGTTAAACCAATCTGGCTTCCCTCATTGTAATGGGATGTGGGAATGGGGAAAGGGAGGAAGAGATGCTTCTTAGGATACAATCAGACAAGAGAGGTGGGGGCCCCCAGTGGCTTAACAGGCAGAGAAAGAAACTTAGGAAGGATTCACCCTAATGTATTAAGCAATTAAAAGTAGTGGTGCTTTGTACTTTTAGACTTACAAATTTCTGTTAATGTAGCCTTTTGCTCATCTAGCTGTGTTTCCTGCCTGGTTTACCCAGGAGAATTGACCTCAATCTTGAAAGTTAAAAAAAAAGCCTGTGGAGAGCAGTGAGTAGTGGAGCTGAGATATTCCTGCTAAAGCACAGAATAACCAATTGGGATGGAGATGTTTGTCTACAATGAAATGAAAGGCAGCAGGTGAATCAGACCAACATAGAAAACACTACTTCTAATCAGATGGTTGGAGGCTGCCTCCCTGATAGGCTGAGGCAGGTAGAGGATAATGTCGTGTATTCCTTCCCTTCATAGATCAGTGGATAAAGTGAAATTTATGAGACCCAAAAGAGAAGAAAGTTTTCAGATGGTGCTCATAAGGAGCCCAGAGTTGCTTAGGAATCAGGCAGCCTATAAATTCAAATAAATTTATAAATGTATAAGCAAATAAAGGGACGCTGTGGCTCAGTGGCTAAGACGCTGAGCTTGTTGATCAGAAGGTCGGCAGTTCAGCGGTTCGAATCCCTAGCGCCGCATAACGGAGTGAGCTCCTGTTACTTGTCCCAGCTTCTGCCAACCTAGCAGTTCGAAAGCACGTAAAAAATGCAAGTAGAA
Organism: Diadophis punctatus similis; assembly: GCA_023053685.1. Lineage (NCBI taxonomy): Eukaryota > Metazoa > Chordata > Lepidosauria > Squamata > Dipsadidae > Diadophis > Diadophis punctatus. The sequence continues at coordinate 243,869,506 of JALIGW010000001.1, forward strand.
AAATAGGGACCACTTTGATGGGAAGGTAACAGCGCTCCGTGCACCTTCGGAGTTTAGTCATGCTGGCCACATAACCACGGAGACATCTTCAGACAGCACTGGCTCTTCAGCTTAGAAACGGAGATGAGCACCGCCCTAGAGCCGGAAACGACTAGCACGCATGTGCGGGGGAGCCTTTACCTTTAAGCAAATAAGTGTAAGTAAAGAAGTAAGTAAGGGTGGAAGTGTCTTTCAGACCAATCAGAGATGTTGGCTGCACTCATCAATGTTAGTTTTAGTGGAATGACTTGAAAAAACAAAGAAAACGTAGGCTTTACTTTAAATTTGAACTGTTTTTTATCTGGGGACCAGAGGTGGGTTCCTCCCGGTTCGGATTGGTTCACCTGAACCAGTAGCGACCCGCTGGTAATGTCATGGAACTAGTTCTGTCAGTGCCAGTCCGTAGGCGCTGCCATCTTTTAAAAGAAAATTTTAATATATTTTTTATTCCCCACCCCCGGGGTTTTCTGCACATGCACAGAAGCCGAGTTTCAGGCACTTCCTTGCTGCCACTCCCCAGGCTCACGTAGACGAAGAAGCCCGCCGGCGCTCTCGGTAGTTTCTCCTGCAGCATTTTCCGGACTAGGAGGACCCAAAGCTGCAACTCCTTATGGTGTGCTTTCCCAGGGCCCCAAGGGCCGCCCTCCTGGAGTGCCACTGCTGCTGCTCTGGAACTTTCCTTCTGCCACCGCTGCGGCTGGAGCTCCCATCAGGATTGAAGGCAGGCAAGCATGTTGGGGCCGCCCGGCCGCGGGGAAGGGAGCTAATACCCCTTGCATTGACGGGAGACACAGCTGCTGTGCTGGGGCCAAGAGGGGCAGTGGTGGGGCATCCTGGAACTCCTGGAAGTTTCCCTGCATGGGTTTGGGTGGCGGTGTGTGTGTGTGTGTGTGTGTGTGTGTGTGTGTGTGTGTGTGTGTGTGTGTGTGTGAAAAGCAAGCTCCAGGCAATGGCGGGCGGTGGTCCGAGAGGCCGGGCAGATATCCCAGGACAGTGCTGCCTGCCGTCACCTAGAGCTCGCTTCCCCCGCACTGCTACCGCCCGCTGGCAAAAGCGGGAGGGCTGTGAGACACGCTGGAGATTGCCAGTTAGCCAGTCATCTTATGGTGTGGTGGTGGGTCAAAACAGGGAAAAAATGAAGAAAGAAGCTTGGTTACAAGGAGAGGAGCTAATCGCAGATTCCCAGGAGGGGGACTTTGGTGGGGAAAGAGGACGTCGGAGGAGAAAACTGAGGGCGAATCTTCTAGGGAAGAATTTCTGATTGAGAACAGACATTGTATCGGGTGTGTGGCACAAAAAAAAAGGTTGCACCGAATCATTTGGGCTGGAAAACACTCCACCCGCACTCCATCCCTTTATCCACTGGAGTTTTCCTCCTGCTTTCCCCGGTTGCTTTCCTGATTCCTGCACTACAAAAAATCATTGAAAAATCAGAATGATTGGCCCTTTTTGCAGGAGGCTCTCCTAACAGGAAAGAAAGGGAAGGGACTGGCGAGGAGAAATACACCGAATCAGTATGAGAAAACCTCCCAGTTTTGTAGCAGCGCTGCTGAATTTCAAAAGAGAACCCAACAGTTCCTCCCCACGTGAGTTATTTGTGGCTGTGCAAAGCAAAACTTTACTGAAGTGGGGGAAAAAAGCAACAAGAGGAATCAGGGAAGCAACCGGGGAAAGCAGAAGGACAACTCTGTGGATAAAGGGATGGGGGGGGTGTTTTCCAGCCCAAATGATTTGGGGCAACATTTATTCTCAGCAGAGCCAGGGTGGGCAGGCAGGCAGGCAGGCAGGCAGGCAGAAGCACAAAGTTAGTTTATTTATTTAGCTATGCTGGCTGGAGAATTCTGGGAGTTGAAGTCCACAAGTCTTAAAGTTGCCAAGTTTGGGGATCCCTGTTCTAGAGGTTTCTCTGCGGTAGTTTGTGCTAAGAGTAGCTCCGTACATATGTGTGTATGTCTATGTGGGTACTAGGTTGTATTCCTCTTCACTCCCAAGACCGCCCGCTTCCTCCCTGAGAAGGCGAGGGGACAACAGGTGGGAGGGACTTGCGAGCCAATCTGTTCACCGCAGAACCCGTCGCCAGGGTAACAAGCAGCTATTGAGGCTGCAGCGGGGCAAAAAGGACTCCAAATGTGAACACCTTTAGGCGAGGACGAGCACTGCTGCGGCCGCTGTCCAACCCCAGGGTCATTTTTGCCAGCCCACATATTAACTCTACCCATGGGGTTATTAGTCAAGAGTTTTTTAAAATGTCAATTTTTCCCTGTGGTTTTGACTGCTGGCAAAATCTACTCTGAATATTTGCTGCGGTTCTTCTGAGTCCTACGGTTGGGATTGGTGGGGAAGAGGGGAAGGGGAGCTGCTGTTCTTGCTCGATGCCTTTGGGCTAGGTACTTTATAGCTGGATTCAGGTACAGCTAAGGACAGCCTTGCTTAAACATAATTTAGCTGCTCCAGATGAGCCATTGTTCACCTTGCCCTGCACGAACATACAGCCGCCGCAGCCGCCTCTCGCCTGCCCCATTCCCTCGCACCAGGGGGCAGCAGGGACAATCTGCAAGGGAGCAGCTGCAGACGAGTCTGCATCTCCCAAAGCCGCCGTCATTGGAGCTGCAGCAGGAGAGAGGCGGGCATGGCGGCTGTATGTTCAGGCAAGGTGAAGGGGGGGAATAGCCCCGGCCCCATTCAACCATGCCAGCAAAGAAACGTGGAATTTCCAGCCCATCCACCCCATGAGCGAAGCAGGCGGCGTGAAGGAGACCACTCGGCAGCAGCAGGTTGCGCAGAGGAGGGGTGGTGGGGGAGGGGGACCCCCTGCCCTCCCCTCGCTTGCCCTCTGCTCACGAAGACGAACCACTGCCTACCCTGAACTCATTGCCGCTCCCACACTAACGCCCCGGCCCCGCTCAACCGCGCTTCTTTGCTGGTCCTGGAGCCGAAGCCAGGAAGGCGAGAGGGGCGACGGTAGTGGCAACGGCGCTGCAGAATGGCACATGACAGGGGACGTGCCGCTGCCAGGCCGGGCTGCCCGCCCTCCCAGTCCCAGAGCACTTTCTTCCTTCTCCTGAAAGAGAAAGAAAGAAAGAGGAAGGGAGAGAGAGACAAGAAAGAAAGAGAGAGAGAGAGAGAGAGAGAGAGAGAGAGAGAGAGAGAGAGAGAGAGAGAGAGAGAGAGAGGGAAAGAAAGAAAGAAAGAAAGAGAGAGAGAGAGAGAGAGAGAGAGAGAGAGAAAGAAAGAAAGAAAGAAAGAAAGAAAGAAAGAAAGAAAGAAAGAAAGAAAGAAAGAAAGAAAGAAAGAAAGAAAGAAAGAAAAAGAAAAAGAAAAACTTATGACCACAATTGAGCCCAAAATTTTGGTTGCTAAGCAAGAGCGTTGTTAAGTGAGTTTCACCACATTTTACAAGTTGGCCACGCCCACCTGGTCACCTGAGCACCAAACCATGCCCATCTGAAGCCATGCCCACCTGACCCCAAGCCACGCCCACTAAATAAGCCACGCCCACAGAACCGGTAGTAAAAAATTTAGAACCCACCCCTGCTGGGGACCAATCATATCATAGCTATTGATAGGACAAGTCATGTTCTGTCAATTTCATTTCTTCTGTCCAAACTGAAAATAATAAATATTTCTTTTTTTAAAAAATCTCAGTTATTAAACCAAACTCAATTGTCTGCTTCAGTTTACTAATCTCTGAAGCTCTGGAGCTCAGTATTGGATAGCAGCTTAAGATAGGAAGTTAACAATATGTGTAATTTTTGTATTTCTAATTTTGGATTACATCCGAATAGACATAAACCCACTACAAACATGATGGTGATTCTATTTTAATAGGTACTTCTTTAATAGGTACTTCAGAAAGCAAGAGCAATTGGAGTAGGCATCTCAACTGAATTGTATGTAATGCCGCAATCTGAATTGTATGTAATGCTGCAATCACTACTGTTATTCCAACTTTCTACAATTCTGACTTGACTGTAACAGATGCAAAAAGTTAATTAGATAAAAACACAGTTTGAAGAATGCAGCACATCATCAAAATGGCTTCCGACAACAGTCTATGAACGAGAGGGCAAGAGCTTGTTTCACAAATATTCATATAGTGTCTTGCACATTTAATTCCTGTTAGCACCCATTCAATCAGTTTTGCATTAGATTGTCATTGAATTCAATTAAAAAGATTATAACAGGAGCGCTAATATTTCAAGCAGTCATTCCCATATCTCTTTGTATGGACATGGCAGTTAAGTCTGTAAAATATCAGTTAAAAGGCTACAATTATTATTTCAGTTTATCAATAGTACAATAATAATGTTGATGACACTCAGTGTAGATTAAACAAGAATATAAAAGCTAAAGTTAGAACATATTAGCAAACAACAGAGGTGTGAAGCGAGGAAATTGTTTTGATAAACGGAGTAATCTAGTCCCTATTGTACACTGCAGTAAATGTCAGTGAACCAGTGTGTTGAATGCTGTGATTGAGTGATAGCGTTAGTGGCTGTATTAAATGCTGGTTTTCTAGGGAGGGGGAAAGTGCCAAATAACTTTTTAGTTTGCAGAACAGAATTGTAGATGAAATAAACAGTACACAGGGACTGCATCGTGGCCAAGAACTGTTTCTGTCAAATGCATTTATTGGAATTATGCTGATGGTCCTCCGTAAGGTTCTAAAACTTCATGTGCCAACCATAAACAATTATTTAACATCTAATAAGGCAAGACCAGGAATAGAATAGCTTTTATGTTGAAGTTAACATCAAGTGATCTGTAGACATCTGCTCGGCAAGCCAAATGTAGTCTTCGTGTTGCATGCTTTGCCTCACTGCTTCAAAATAACAAGCTGACTTTCTGTTTTAGAAGAGCAGGTTTATTTGTTAAAAACGAAGAGGGGGAGGAATAGAGCTGCGTGAAAGGAAATTGCTTACAGTGCAAGTGTGGAGAACATTACATACTGTAGCTCTGCAGAGATTTTTATTTATTATTCTATATATAGCTGGCCTTTCCTTTAGGAGTCCAGAATCAGGGACCTAAAGTCTCTCAATATCTTTCTTCATACCATACCTGGTAGTTTGGGATAAAAAAATAATAGCAGAAAGGAGTACAGCCAGGAGTTGATGGAGATAGCTAAGGAAATGTTGTTTTCCTTTTCTTGCTTTTCTTTAAAATACTGATTTTTAAGAATATGTTTTCTCTCTCTCTCTTGAACCAAACCTAGTAACAGCTAGTAAGTTACATAAAACTTTATATTCTAGGGGTAAAACGAAAGATTACAGCCTTGGTTCCTTACCTTGACTATATAGAAGTCCTTGGATTTTGCAAACACTTAGAGATATATGCTATATTTGAACAGAAATTGTTGAAGATAGCTCTTCATGGAGGTACTTTGCACTTTTTAATTGTTTGTTTTATTTAAGAATAGCAACAAGAGAAAACTATTTAAATGCCAGGAGGCTCTATTAGCATTTTTTAAAAGCACAAACAAACATTAAAAGCCTCTGGATGTAAAGTGGTATGTGGGAATGTCCTTGGGAGACAAGGCATAGAAAATCAGCTAAGGAAACAGATAAAAATCAACGTTTCCTGCAACAAAAATATGGACAGGGCAACTGGTTCAAAAGGGATCCTCCCTAGTTTCTTGGGCTGTAAAGGAGATAAGATAAACAAATGTACTTTGAGACTTGCAAGATTCTATTAATGTTACCTTACAATAAAGTAGAATTAGCTCATCTAGTTGTGTTTCCTGTCTGATTTACCTCACAAGACTAATAGAATGAATGGGCAATTTGAATTAGAAAGATGCTGCTATGGGGGAGTTAATTACCCCTCCTCCATACAATTGTTCTGTTAAAGAATCTATATTTGTTTCAAGTAGCAGATTGCCATGTCACATATTGTTGAGATTTAAATATTAATTAATCAAGAAAAATAGTAATCCTAGTATTAAACATTTGACATCAAAATATTATTATTAGATAGAAGATACATTTCCTCAAGAAATGCAGTTATCTCCTTCTGCCTTTGAGTTGTTGCAAGAATTTGGGAATACTATACTGTATCTTGGGCCTGAAGCTCCAGTTGATTTTTGCAAATAGAATATCCAAATTTAAATGATCTCTTGCAGTAGCAGGATGGAGATATTGCATCCATCCTTCTTCAACTTGACATCTCAGCTATTTTGATACTATAGACCAGTGGTTCCCAACCTGGGGGTCGGGACCCCTTTGGGGGTCGAATGACCATTTCCCAGGGGTCGCCTCGGCATCCTCAGCTCCCCCCCCCCACTGCCACAAGCCTGGCCATATCGACTCAACTCGCCCGAGCCCTCCGATTGGTCGGGAGAGGTGCCATTTGGTGAGAGGCATTTGTGATGCCTGGCGGCCGAGCTTTGGCAGCATCAGCTAAGGGGCCAGCTTTGCTCTCAATTCTGGGAGTTGAAGTCCAGGCACCTTAAAAGTTGCTGAGATTGGCTTCCGGTTCCGGCTCGCGGCATCGCAGACGCTCCTCATTGAGTGCCCTTCCAATTCCCTGTAAAAGCCGCCAGAACAGCTGTCTGGCGGCTTGGAAATCTCTGCCCCGGGCAAAGGGGAGAGATGAGAGCCTGACAGGTGGGGTAGAGCCCCCCTAGTGCCCCAGGAGTCAGCCAGGGGTGCGAAGGGGGAGGGCTCCCCAGCCAGCCTGTCTCCTGCTCCAGGGATTTGGAAACCTCCGCTTTTGCGGAGCAAGATGCCGTGACCACCGCTGCTTCCTGAATGGGATTATAACTATTTAATGGATTAAAGAAGCAGACAGAGAGAAACAGGATTTCAAATGGGCAAGTATTGAACTTTTTTTTTCTTCAACTCCACTGCTGACTTTCACTTTGGAAAGAAACAAAGTAACAGTTAATAAGCAACAATATGGCGATCGGAAAAAGTGGGAGGAGAAGTGAAAGTAACTTTCGTTTCGCTAGCGGCTTTTTTTCTCATGGAAACTTTTGACTTTGAAAACTGGCTTTTCTCTCTCTGACTCCCGATTTTGGATTAAAATAACAACTGATAATTTTTTAAAAGAAAAATAAAAGACTATCTGGTTTTTGAAATTGGAAAAGAACTTTAATTAGGGACTTGGCTTTTTCTTTGTTCTCCTCTGGAAATACTAAAATGGCTTCAAAATTCGGAAAGACTGTTCTGAATAAAAGAACTGACCATTCCTCTGGTCATATTTCCAAAATGCAACTTATCACTGAGTTAACACCCCCACAGTCTTTGACACCTGAAAATTTAATAAGTACCTTAAAGATTATGAAAAATGAACTGATTGCGGAGTTTAACCTAAAAATCAATGAAATAGATAACAAAATGCAGGCTGCTTTAAAGAATATTGATCAACAAATTAGAAACGACGTGTTGGAGGTATGCAAAGGTTTAGCAACAAATATTGAAGTTTTGGCAAATCGTATTGAAGAAAATAAACAAGTTTTGACAACTTCGGTGGAATACATAGATAAAATACAAAATGACATTGTAAATTTTGAAACAGAGGTGTTAATGACACAATTCAGATCTATGGAATTTGCCATAAGGGTGAGGGGGTTGAAAGAGGGATTATATGATGATTTGAAAGGAAGGATGGTGGATGCTCTGGAGCTGGTGTCTGGATTGTCTAAAGAGGAACTGGCCATGCAAATTGATAAGATATATAGAATCAACTCCTGGTATGCAAAACAAAAACACCTACCAAGGGACATTGTAATATATTTTACTACAGAGCCTTACGGAATAGAATTATACAGGCGACGTTTAAGAACAACCTTCAGGTGAATGGCCAGGAATTAAAGATATGGAAAGAAATTCCTTCTAAAATGCTCAAAGCCAGAAAAGATTATACCTTTCTGATTGATGAATTTAAAAGACTAAACTTACAATATAAATGGGAAGCACCAACAGGAGTCGTGGTGAAATTCTTGGGAAAAAGATACCGGCTTAATACGACAAAGAAAGCTACTGAATTTTATGTCAACGTTTTAAAGGCTGATACATCCAAGATTCCAGAGGAAAGATATATGGAAATAAAAGAGGAGGAGGAGGGAAAGCCATCCCTTCCTGTTCAAACCGAAACAGCTTTACAGAATCCAAGTGATTGGCAGAGCCAGACAGATGTCTACAGTGTGGAAAAGGAGATGGAAGATCGGGGTCAGATGGGAGGAGAGCTGACAAATATAAAATTACCAAGTTACAAAAAGATGCAGTCATCAAGATACAACAAGATGCAGCGTTGAAATTTATTGGACGGATGGTGGCTAATATGATTGTATTTTTCCTTTTTCCTTCTTTCTTTCTTTTTCTTTCTTTACTTCTTGTATTTTCTTATTTTTTTGTTTTATTTTTTTTTCTCTATTTCACTATTATTATTAATATTATTTAAAGATTTAGAACTTCTTTGAAGCTAACAATTTGATATATAGTAATATTATGCTACTAATATAGTGGTTGATTTTATGATGAAGGTTAAGATTTTTGTATTTAATATTTAGTTATTACTTGTGTAATATTCATTTAAGTTTTATTTAATTTTGAGAAAGATTTGGAACTTTTATTTAAAATTACTAAGTTGTGAAATATCTTAATTGGATTTGAGATTTGTTTGAGAGGAAGGTTTATTCAAAGTTTAGAGTCAGTGTTGAATTTATGGGATAGACTGTATTTCTCTTTTCTTTTTTCTCTTTGCTTTCTTTCTTTATATATATATATATATCTTTATTATTATTATTACTATTATTATTAATATTTTTTAGAGATTTAGAACTTTTCTGAAGTTAATAATCTGATATATAGTAATATATGTCATTTATATAGTGGTTAATTTTGATAAGTTTAAGGTTTTTGTATTTAATATCTAGTCATTACTAATATTCATTTAAGTTTTGTTTAATAGTGAAGAAATGCTGTGTAGGGTAGATGATTGAAAGGAGGAGGAAAGAATTTTTATCAGTGTACAATTCGGAGTTGAAGTTTTTTAAAAAAATAAGGTGGAAATCAAAAAAAAATTTTTTAAAAAAATTTAATTTAAATTTATTTTATTGACATTATGCCCTGTATTCTCTCTGGGAAGTCCGGGGGGGGGGGAGAGCGGGGGAGGGGGTGGGTTAGGGTGAGGGGGGTAGGGGGGAGAAAAATAAAAATGTTTGTACTTTGTACTAATAAAACTTTTTGAATTAAAAAAAAGTTGCTGAGATTGAGAAATATTGCTGTACACTTGTTGGTTATCAAGTCTAAATACAGAAGTAGACTTGTTGTGGAAGATGATATTCCTTGTGCTCTTGCAAAGACTGGCCCGAGAATTTCTGATCTGGCATAATTACATATTGTTTTTGTGATTAATCGCTATGCTTTAATTATGTTCAATTTGTAACAATGAAAATACATCCTGCATATTAGATATTTACATTATGATTCATAACAGTAGCAAAATTACAGTTATGAAGTAGCAACGAAAATAATTTTATGGTTGGGGGTCACCACAACATGAGGAACTATATTAAGGGGTCGCGGCATTAGAAAGGTTGGGAACCACTGCTATAGACCACAGTATCTTTTTGGGTCTGCTCTCAGATTTGGGGTGAAGGAACATGGTTTTGTGCTGGTTCATTTCCTTCCTCCATGGCTAGTCCTAATTTGTGTTGATAGGGGACAAGAGGTCTAGGAGGATTGAAGAGGGGCAGGGAATCCATAGGTTTTTTGTATCCATGCACAGTTTCAAGTTTTCCTTTAAACCTTAGTCCTTTGATCTTGACATGTTGGAAATGCTGGACTGCTCCAAATTGGGGCAGATAGCCCAAACTACCACACAGCCAGGGGTGAAATCCAGCAGGTTCTGGAGAACCAGTAGCAGAAATTTTGAGTAGTTCAGAGAACCGGTAGCGGAAATTTTGAGTAGTTCAGAGAACCAGTAGCGGAAATTTTGAGTAGTTCAGAGAACTGCCAAATACCTCCTCTGTCTGGCCCCAGAGTGGGGTGGGAATGGAGATTTTGCAATATCCTTCCCCCAGGAGTGGGGAGGGAATGGGGATTTTGCAGTATCCTTCGCCTGGAGTGAGGTGGGAATGGAGATTTTGCAGTATCCTTCCCCTGCCACGCCCACCAAACCTTGCCCACCAAGCCACACCACACCCACCAAGCCACACCCACAGAACCAGTAGTAAAAAAAATTGGATTTCACCACTGCCACACACCATATAATTGTACAGTTTTAAGTTGCTTGCTTCTTTATCCTCATCAATAAACCAGGCATAAGAATGGAAACTGTTGGGTTAGAAAGAAAAGGGAGAGGAGAGGAGAAGAAAGGAGCTGTCCCAGTTCACTCAAACTATTTTTTTTTAACTGGGGCTATATGTGAACTCATTGAGGATTATCTGGGAAAAGGTCTTGGGAGTAGAAATCTTCCAACTATCCTTCAGGACAGGAATTGAAAACACTTTGAAAACTTGTTCAAGGCAGTCACTTGTTGAGATGGGTGACCATAGAAATTGAATAAATCAATTTAATTTAATTTAATTTAATTAAAAGTTCTTATAGGCTGCCCAATCCCATAGGACTCAGGACGGCGTACAGCAAGGATAAGAACAATACAATATAATAAAAACAATTTAAAAACATTACAGAAGTTAAAAACAAAACCATTCATCCATGGGGAAAATCGATCTTCTTCAACCCCGCCTGCTGGAAGAGCCATGTCTTTATGATCAATACATGTTTTCCATTGCTTACTAGGTTTGTGTCAGTGATGCCTTGTAACTTGTCCTTCATAGGGAATTTTAATTTGTAGATTTGAGACATATGTATATATTTCAGTTTATATTCTACCAGGAGCCCAAGACAGTATAGACAGTAATCCTATGATACCGTATGTCTCATTAAAAAAAAGTCAGACTTATATCCAGCCTTTCTTCCAAGAGCTCAAGTCAGCCTACAAATCATCCAATCCGCCCCCCCACCACTTGTCATCATTCTATTGTCACATATCTGTGTTTATCTGTGAAGCATTAACATCTATGCACAACTGGAGATTCTAAAGCTACACAGCAGCCTGCCAGTTTCTGTAAAAGAAGCCTATCCATTGCCCGGCTTCAATCCTAGAGTTCAGTGCAAAAATGTCCGAATCAGGGTCAATGTGCTTGTAAAATAGCCAGAGGTGGGATTCTACTGGTTCTCACCGCTCCGCTAGAACCAGTTGTTAACTTTCTAAGCAGTTCAGAGAACCGGTTGTTAGAAAAAAATATCCTTTTGTTTTTTTCCACTTTACAGGGTTAATCCTGTAAGGAATTACAACATTCTGATGTTGTTTCTATAGCTTAATCTTTATTGCCCTGCTTATAGAAACTGCCTCTCTGTTAACCCTTATTACATTCTTGGCAGTACGCCTAGACTTACTGTCTCCAGAGTTTTGTTTTCTTTGCTGGTACTTTCCACCCCCCTTTCCTTGACTTTCTTAAAGGGGAAGGGTTGTTTTAAGCTTTTTACACTGCTGTTGGGAGGAAATACTCCCCTGTTGGAGTTCTTCCAGCACAGAGCTGCCTGAAAGAAGCTTTTAATGACAAGGAACCAAGATGAGTGACATTCAGCAAGGCTTCTTGGCTAACTAGAAAGATTGATATTCAAACGTGAGTTTACATACCCTTTCTGACTTTTGGTCTAAAACTGGTTTTTGGTGAAGTTTAATTCTGTGCTTGCTGATGTTTAATCCCGTGTTTATTGATGGGATAATTTTCCCCATTCAGCTTTGTTTGGAAGGAGAAATGTTAATCTCTGTTCCTGAAAAGAAGCAGCTTCAGAAATCTGGCTAGTTCCTGTGTCTATTTGTTCTGGTAATTGGTTTAACAAGCAACAGCTACTGTGTTTGCTCCTTTGCTCCATTCTAGTTAGGCTTATCTCAAGTGTTTTTTCTATCTGGGGAGGGGGTCTTCCTTCACTGCTTTAGTGGTTCTTGGCACTGTCCTTTTGGGGTGTAGTTCCAAGAGGCAGGATGCAAGCTTGGCACTGATTTTTTTTACTGCCTTTCTGGGGGGCATGTGATCTTTCCTTAAATCTGGATGATTTCCTTAGGATATCTTATGAGGTGAGTGAGACCAGCTGGTATCTTTAAGTGGTACAAATGGATCTAAGGATTGCTTCTCCTGGGTGTGCTCTTTCTGGAGAGCTTAAATGACCTCTCTACTAAAGGGTTTCACTTTATGAGCAAGAGTTGATTGCTGATAGTTATTATTGCATTTTAACTATTTTAATTCCTCAAGGTGTTCTGGCACCCTGCCTGATTTGTAACTCCAGCTTGCAGGTATTTCTAATCTAATGATTGGTATTTAGGTCAGCTTTTTGCAAGCAAAGAAGCTTTTTGTATTTTTGTACAGGTAATCCTTGACTTACAACAGTTCATTTAGTGACCATTCAAAGTTACAATGGCACTGAAAAAAGTGACTTATGACCATTTTTCACACTTACGGCCATTGCAGCATCCCCACGGTCACGAGAGGCCAGGCGAGGAGAAGCGCCCCTCGATGTGAGTGACATCGAGTTGGCCATGCCCACCCAGTTACATGACCACCTGGCCATGCTGGGTGCACATAGGGACTACTCAGAGGGCTGTAAAGTGATTTTTGACCGGTCCTCACACTTACAACTGTCCTTACATTTTGCGCCCTATCTTGTCACAGTTGTGAAATGAGTGACACGGTTGTTAAGAATGCTGTAATTGGCATAGATGTTAGGACGGTCATAAGTGCGAGGACCGGTCATAATTCACTTTTTTCAGCCCTCTGAGTAGTCTCTATGCACATAGCAACGCCCACCTGGTCACATGACCAGCTAGCCATACCCACCCAGTCACATGGCTGGCCAGCCACGCCCCCAAATAAGCCATGCCCACAGAACCGGTTGTTAAAAAAATTGAACCCCACCACTGAAAATAGCCATACACGCATACTGCATGAGGGATCCCCTGTTTCTGCCTTTGCCTGCCAATCCAATGAGGTTAGCCATAGTGGATACATTCTGGGCCCCATTGATTAAGTAGTAACACCTTGCAGGACTCAGGAAGGATCTCTTCTCGGTATTGATTCCTGCTTTGTGGAATGGATGACTGAGAATCTCCATAGACTTGTGGAATGATATCTTCCTGGAGATCTGTATTCTTCCCATCCTTTTGATTGTTTTTGAAAATTGTTATTCCAGGCCTTGGCTTATAATGGTGGTTGAATCCCTCTGGGTTTTGGTTCTGCCTTCCAGCCGTAATTCTTTTATATATATATTACAATTTAATGTAATGAGTTAGTGTGGAGTTGGGCGACCTCAAAACTCAATGAATGAATAAATAAATAAAATCCATGTACCTTTCTTTCTAGGAGCACCTCAAATGTGGAAAGCTTTTCTCTCTCTCTCTAATTTTCATATTTTGGCAAAATTTACCTAGCTTGCCAATGCTTTTAAGTACCTTTACTTGACATCTTCTTGATAAATGGCCAAAGAAAGTGCAAGCACTTACAACATCAAAACATAAAGAGTTGCCCTTTTAGAAAATAATGGCATAATGCAGGATGCTTCTGTTCAGAGATACACTTGTTTGAATTTAATGGAAATTAATTTCAATTAAGTGTCTTGCAATTTGTTTTATTTGAATATATGATTAAGAAAAATGTGTGCAAATTTTAACATTTGATCTGTATTTGACCTTTTCTATTCTTTCTTTAACTTTTCCCCCATTTCTGGCCTTTCTTTTGTTAACTTTTACCTCAGACCCTAAAGTAACTGTATATACTAATTGCAAAGCTATTTATTATTTGTTCAGTACTACCGTATTGCCACCTGCTGGAAGAAATGTAAAAGAACCACTTTTATACCATAGTTTTAGACTTTGCAGATCCTGTTTATTATTCATTTATTTATTGTCTTCTTTAGTTTATTAACAATGTAATAACACACTGACACGAATACCCATAAAACAGAAATAAAAATCCAATAAAGTCTTCATTTGTCAAAAACAGTACAAATAAAATCAGTTAATTATCATAGATTCCCCCTTTTCATAACCTCAATTCAAAATGATCACTAATTCATTCTACATTACTTTGAGAAGAAAGCTAGTGCTATTTATGCACATGAGGGAGGGAGGAGGGGGAGGGAGGGAGGGAGGGAGGGAGAGAGAGAGAGAGAGAGAGAGAGAGAGAGAGAGAGAGAGAGAGAGAGAGAGAGAGAGAGAGAGAGAGAGAGAGAGCACCTTCCTAAAAGCCAAGCTGCAAATGATATGCATATACATGAAACCATGAGGGCAAGAGCCTTTTCTTCCTGTACCATTTGAGAAATACACTTATTATTAGAAATATATGTTTCCTCCCATGGAGTAGGGGTAGCTTCTATATTTGGTTACAGTCCGTGGGCGCCGCCATCTTTAAAAAAAAACATTCAGAATTTTTTTTTTAGATTTTTTTTCTTGAAATTTTTTGCAGGTTTTTTTTCTTCTGCACATGCGCTGAAGCCAAGTTTCTGGCACTGTGCATGCGGTCACCATCTTGTTTTTCGCTTTTTTGGGGGGGATTTTTTTTCCCGATTTTTTTTTAGGGGAATTTTTTTCTGGGTTTTTTCTTCTTCTGCGTATGTGCAGAAACCAAATTTCCAGCACTGTGCATGCGGTCACCATCTTGTTATTAGCTTTTTTAAAAAATTGGGATTTTTTGCCACTGCGCATGCGCACACGTGCAAAGTGCAGGCGCGCACGTGCAAAGTGCACACGCGCCCACGAGGTGTGCCCATGCAGTGTGGGAGGAAGCGAACCGGCAGCAAGGTAAGTTAGAACCCACCCCTGGTTCAGTGGAGAAGAAATAAACATTCTCTCCTCCTGTCACATACACATACTTTGTTCCTCCAAATTAAGTTGGCTCTAAGTTACAGAGTGTCCTGTTTGATTCCCCTGCCTTGTAGGCAGCTTCATCTGCATCCGGCTAATTCAGCTGATAACAGTAATGATCAGCTTTGCCTTTTTTAAAATCAGAATCCCTGTGCTCATATTCTTATGAGCTAAGCATTTCTGCCCACACATATAGGCAGAATTTTCCTTTGTATTTCAATAGGACAAGTTTCAATAAGAACACGTTTGTGTGCACATGTGCACAGGAAAGTGCTTATAATTGCATTAAGATTTTCTGAAGACTACAGTAAACATTACAAAATAATTCCATTTTCTACACTTTCAGCTAAACTACAATAAGACCAAACTCTCTTTCTTTCTTATTTGGTCATATGATCAAGTCCTGCTGCTGAAGTCTTTGCTTTTGGTCATTTAAAATTAAGCTCTGATTCTAGCATTAACGTCTGATGCATTGAACCTGGAATTTGGTTACAGAATGGCAGCATCTTATAATATGATTCTTCTGCTTATCAAGCCAGCTAGAAAGGGTAAAGTGTTCAGGGAAAACACGGTTGAACTTTGAGCTATGTCTGTACCATTGTTGGCCTTTAAATATATTACCTTTTATATTAACATGGGGATTGTTACTGTTGTGATATGTTGCCAGAGACAAGGCAAGGACACTGCTGTGTTCCTGCCTTGTCTCTGGTAGACGCTGGATGGAAGCAATCTCAATTAAAATCTCTCTGGGGAACATGAAGTAATGCCAAAGGTATTCACTGATAATAAATAGATAACTTGTAAAATCCTCAGACTAGCTTTGCCAATATTCACATTTGCTTAAAGCATTATATTTAGTCTTCTAGCACATTATAAATTAAGGTTTCCCATATTATATATGTAATTCTATACTGCCATGTTTTCTTTATAATCCAATGCATTGGGAGACATCTTAACTTCTAAGTGTGGGTAAGAAACTGCTCAGAACAGAGAAAGGGAGACTGAATATTCATTCACATTAAGTATCTGGAGTGGTTTACTGTAATATTTTTAAAAAATGTGTCCTCTTCAAATTATCCTCTTAAAGATAGCATAACATTGTGCTGTCTAGAATAACTTGAACTCAGGTTATGAGTGAAAGAATCTTTTCACAACAAACATAATTATACAAGAAACACTGTGTGACATTTACCTACATCAGTGGGTTGTAGAACTCAAGTGAAGCAACTCTGACCTAATGTGGTGAAAAAGAAGAAGAATTAGTATAGTCAAGAATTTGAAATACTGTATATATAATAGCATATTGTAGGTTTCTTATGAAGAAATCATAAGGAAGTAAGGAAGATACTTAGGGATGATTCACATCCTGGTCAGTGTCTTTTCTCACTTTTACCATCGGGCAGAAGACACAGAAGTATAGCCAGCCAGACAAACAGTTTTAAAAGCAGCTTTTATCCATGGGCTGTCAGACTCCTAAATACAACTACAATCACTCCATGCATACATGGAAACATACTGGTTTCTCCCTAATTACTTGTATAAGGACAATTTTCTATATTATTCATGTTGTCTTGCATTTTTGTTACAGATTGCACCAGTTGAGGCTAAATCAATTTCATTGTATATATGTGCAATGACAATAAAGGTTATTATTATTATTATCATCATATATATGTAACTTGATCAATAGCATGAATTATTGTATGTCAACTATTGACTGATCAGTTGGCCAGAATCTGCCTTCACTTTATATGAGAAATAAAGAATGGTGCAGGGGCAGGAGGACCTGGCTTGGCAGCTATAGTATATGTATGAAAAATATTTAAGTATCCAAGCAGATTGCAAACTGAAAATGAGCTGACAGTATGCAATAACTGATAAAAATGCTAATGCAATTTTACCGGTAGTTGCATTATAAGAAGCATAGAGTCCACATCATGAGAAATAATAATTCTGCTCTATTTTTTGATGGCCAGGGGCATCTGAAGTGTTACATATTAAGCAGAACTCTGTCTTTCGAATGGTGACTTTAGATGAAGAATCTAAGAAATGTTCCATAAGGAACTATTTAAAGAGCTGTTTAAGGAAGTTTAATTGAAGAAGGAAAGATTAACAGGAAATATGATCTCTCTTCAAATATCTAAAGTGTTGTCAGAGAAGGTGAAGCAGATTATGTTGCTCAGAAAGATGGACTTGATTCAATAGCTGTAAATGCCAGAAAGCAGATTTCAGCTCAACATTAGAAAATAAATACATAAATCAAATACTGAAAGGAATTTTACAATGGAAATAACTTGGTGTGGAAAGGGGAGGGGATCTGTTTTGCTGGTAGCTAAGCAGAGACAGAGACATTTGATCTTTCAATTATCTCTGTCCCAGCGGTGAAATCTACTTACCTTCCCTACCGGTTCGGAAGCGCGTCACCGTTGCACACGCTTTTTCATCCTCCGCACATGCACAGAAGGCTTTGCACATGTGCAGAGAGTTAAAAAAAAGAAAATGGCAATGGGTGGAGCCTTGTGCTGCTGCTGCTACCGGTTCTCCAACCCACTGATGGCTGCCGCTACCGGTTCGCCCGAACAGGCTGAACCGGTAGCATTTCACCCCTGCAATCTGTCCCTGAAAAATGTATCTCTCATTAAAAGCAAAGCATTGGGTGCAATGATCCCTTCCAAGTGGGAAGTTAGATACCTAAGTCTAGAGTTCTATTATTTTTGCAGCCCTGGCTGTATTTCACTGCTTTTACAATGTGTCAGACTTCTCTCCTTGCCATCTAAACTAGAAACAGTTACCCCAAGACTGTAAGAGCTATGACTACTAATATTGTTAAAACTATATTGCATTCTAAAGTTGTTTAGAAGAAAGATAAGGAAGAAAGATAAGGAATTCCATCAACTGCTGTACTTTCAAATATGACACCTATAGATCAGCAGTCTCTTGTCTATGTCCTCCCGCACAAAGATGTCAATCCTAAGAATAATTATATTTGACACAACATGGATTTTTAAATAACTTGCATCACTACTTTAAGCAATAGGCTCAATTAAATCAAAACGACAAGTAATGAGTCTTGAAATAGCAGAAAACAACAGAACAGAAATAGGGATAAATTGGTCTGGACTGAATTGTGATCTGTAAGATCATTTTGTAAGCATTGCCTCCTCCAGTATCTTGGAGAAGAGCTTTTGAATATCAGCTAAGAAGCTCCAGTTTTATAGTAGGACAGGGCTTCTGGATGTGAAAGTCCTTGTACACTCTACCCTTTCCACTTCTGGTGAGGCTAGCTCCACCTCTGTATATAGGATTCTTTTGGGGGAGATACCTATTTTCCTGTGAAGTGTTACCTAGTTTGATAACGAAACATTTGCAAGAAAACAATCAAGGTCAGGGAGCACCAAGGATCCTACAGCTCAACTCTAACCTACAAATATTTTATTCTATCCATACCTATTTTTCGGGGGGGGGGGTATGTAAAGAGGAGGAGACCTGGGATTTTGTGTATGTGTATGTGAAGGTGGTGCAACCTACCTCTGTTTATTATTTTAATAGCTGCTCTTCTTTTATCAATATGAGAAATGACTCTTACACTATCCAAATGTTGGACTGGCTCCACAATATCCTCCTCTAGGGAAAATAGCCATGCTTAGGTCATGGCTATTTGCTAAGGATAGTACCTGGATTCTGACAAAAACATCTGGAACAAGTTCCAATGCTCTTACAGTTCAAAGTAACAGTGACAAAAAAGCCATCAGCAACATTATATAATCTTTAAGAACCTCCCATCAAGTCTTGCATTAAGATTTTTTTTTGCACTCTTTACAAAATTCATGATGGAAAAAAATGCTTTTAACTCAAACAGTGCAAACTTTTAAACATTTTATATATTTGAAGATCTAGTTTCAAAAGCTCGTTTAATATCAGAACTTTTCCTTACTGTATTGCAGCGGTTCTTACCCTTTTTAGTGGTCCGCACCCCCTTGAATCTGAAAATAAGCTCTTGCACCCCCTTAAAAAATGTGTGTATATTTTTTATTTAAGAAAAAACATTTATTGCATAAACAAATGCCGTGTTTATTTACAATATATATTACTATATAACATAAAAACACGGTCGCCTCATTTGTATTTTTTTTTTACATTTTTGAAATTTCTCTCCAACGCCTAGAAATGCTCTCTCGCACCCTCAGGGGTGCACGCACCCCAGGTTAAGAACCACTGCTGTATTGACTTTACTTTTATTTGCACACATTCAGATCTATGCTGTGTTTTTTTGCTCTTGTTAGCATTTGTAATATGGTTAACAAATCTAAACAAATGCAGATCATAGAAATCATACAAGTATGTTTTTTAAGGCAGTAAAGCTGAAGCAGAAAAGCTTGTTTGCAATCACTCATTGATAGTATATTTGTGTTATAAAGGAATCTGGGAGAAGCAGTAATAGTAAGCAACTAGTCATTTGTTTTTGGAATCTCAAATGAAGCTTGCTGAATGACGTTGAAATTCAAAGAGAGATTGAGGGAGAGGGAGAAATGATTGAATTGAATGCCAAATAGCTATGGAGAATATCCTTTTATGTGTATAATTAGGAGCAGCTACCAAGCTTGAGGTAACAGCATCTTCACACAATTCACTACTTTTTATTTTGTCTGTACTTAGTGCTTGGGAATAGCCTTGAGGACTCACATTTGGGAATCTACCCAGAAGACAGAAGATGCATGATTTTGAAAATAAATAAATTAATTAAATCAAAATGTTCACAACAGGTCAATTGGGATCAAGGGTCACTCAAGTCAAACTCAATATATGGTGACTATGATACAACTATGTAGTTTTCATGTAGGATTTAGTGGTAACCTGTGAGGTTAAGGTCTACTCTAGCACTTCTCAGTTCCGTCTTGGAGTTATTGTAAAGTAGAAAAAAATTAATTTTACTGAGAACTTTATACAAGAATCATAAATATTGCACAAATGTAAATTAAGGAAATGGCGCACAATATAGCAATTAGCACACTTTGATACTACATGCCAACTTACAAATTCTAAACCTTAAATTTCATCATAATCCCACACCAATATATACAGTAAACAATCTTACCCACTCTAGAGAACAGCTAGTTGGGGATGTGGGAGGAGAGGTTGAAGACGACGTTCCATTCACTTCACAAAGAATAGCTAATCACAACATATTCTTGATTTGGAGTTGGTGTCTTTCATATGTAAACCCATGGCATACTGTACATGTGCTTAACAGCACACCCTGTTATGGCTGCAGGCAGAAATATTTGGGGTGTTTGTGACAATATACAAATTGACCAGAGTGTTTTGCCTAATGTTTTTCATCTTTTGAACTCCTTAAACCAGTTATTGTTTGCAGGACTTCTACTTGAGTTTGCTATCTGTGTTCTGGGACTAAAATTGGGCTTCTTCAATTCACAGTTTGACATCAGCAACCTACACACGAGTTGTGAGTAATTCACAAAGGCAGGCTGCCTCTAGCCTTCCTTTCCTGAAAAGCCAGCATGTAGGACTGGGTGATACAACATCAGAATGGCTGATAAATTGTCTTTTTGAGTATGGTCTACTGGCAAACTTTCCTTCATTAATTGACTTTCAACGGTTGCATGGTTATTCTTGGGGTATGTTGACTCCAATACAAAAACTTCAGCATTTCATCCAAATCCATTCCAGATGTAAACAGGGATCCACAAGGGAGGAAATCCTGTGATTTTGGATAGGGGGTAAAATTGTATGCTAAAAACTGAGCTGCTGTCAAAAAAGAAAAATCAATATAGAATAGCTTGGAATCTATTTTACCAATCCATGAGCAGTGGCCCTGCCAGCGTTGAACAGGAACTGCCATCTGGAGGGCATCTTAAATTTGTCCCTACTATCTCTAGCTGAGCGCCAAAGAATTGAGGCCTTTGAACTATGGTACTGGAGAAAAGTCCTGCGAGTCCCTTGGACTGCAAGGCGATCAAACCGGTCAGTCCTAGAGGAAATCAATCCTGACTGCTCTTTAGAAGGCCAGATCCTGAAGATGAAAATCAAATACTTTGGCCACCTAATGAGAAGGAAGGACTCACTGGAGAAGAGCCTAATGCTGGGAACGATTGAGGGCAAAAGAAGGGGACGACAGAGAATGAGGTGGCTGGATGGAGTCACTGAAGCAGTCGGCGTGAGCTTAAATGGACTCTGGGGGATGGTAGAGGACAGGAAGGCCTGGAGGAACGTTGTCCATGGAGTCGCGATGGATCGGACACGACTTCACGACTAACAACAATAACAATCTCTAGCTTTTTTTTTTTGACCCACTCTTCCTTCCCGGTGTCCCTCCCTCTCATCTACCCTTCCTCTCTGCAAAGAAGGAAAGGAGCATGAATGATTTTATTTCAAGCTCCCTAAACCTTGGAAGCTATAGCTGTATGCCTGGTCATCTAGCCTTAGTAGTACCATTCTGCATGAGCAACTTTCTACTCACACCAAAGGTTAAACCTCTGCAAGTGTTTGAATTTAATCCTTACAAAGGGTCAATGGGTTTTGTGCTTTATGCCAGCACTTATAAGAGCTCACATAAACCCTGTATCTGCTGGTTGTGATAATTATTTATTTATTTATTTATTTTGTGAGACTTATATACCGCATCACAGTGCAAGCACTCTCTAAGCGTTTTACACCAGTAAGCAATGTATATTTACATTGCCCCCAACAATCTGGGTCCTCATTTTACCTACCTTGGAAGGATGGAAGGCTGAGTCAACCTTGAGCAGGTGAGATTTGAACCGCTGACCTGTGGATCAGTCAGCTAAAGTGACCTGCAGTACTGCCTCTAACCGCTGAGCCACCTCGGCTCATAATTTATTATTTTAAAATGTGTTAGCTAGGGTTAGATGTTAAGAGCTGATCAGTCAGTTTGGGTGAGAAAGTTACCATCAAGAGAAGTCAAAGAGTTGTATCTCCACCCTTGGATAAGGCATTCAAAAAAGTATCTGACCTCCTGAACTGCTTCAGCTACTCTTGTTGGACTACATGATTTCCTTCCACTTAATATCATAGACAGAGCCAATAGATCCTGGTAACCAGAGCATAAATATTGAAAATATCAGACATATACTAATAACTGGAACCATTATTCTATTCAGGTTAAAGAAATAAACAAGTTATCTGTCTTCTGTCCTGAAATAGTCATCAATGTGTCTGCTGTTAGGATTTTTTTTTATTACTGATACAAACAGTAAAAAAAAAAATCCTTTCTGCCTGAAAGAAATGTCTTTGTCCTTTGGAATATGACTTGGTAATTTATTCAAATAAGGCGGTGTAGTCATTTTGAATTAGCACATGGCAGAACATCCTGATAAAATAAAGTCAGTTTAAATTCTAAACAACCTTTAATATTTGTAGAAGTAAATATGCTTTAATTTATCAGCAATTTAGAAGTAATGGGAATTGTCAGAAATTTTAATTCCTCACAATTTAGTTCACTCGCACTGCTTGTCAAACAGTCAAGTGATAGGATGTGTAAAGTACTGCTAATTGTTTCAGCACCAGACAGTGCTTCAACCGAAAAGAAGAGAGTGAAACACTAATGAAATTTTCTGATCAGAACAGAATAAGAATTGTGGGAAGAGACGAGGATGGCAAGGACTTTAATTATTAAACCCTCAAATTCTTCAAAAGCCCCTTCACTCAAATGCACAAAACTACAGATTTCAGAATAATCTTGCTTAACAATTGACAGTTTATCAAACCAAAACAAGGTTTGTGGTATTTTTCAGACGATTAACCTGAGTTCATACGACATAGTCAACAGCCATGAAGGTGTCTATGTGATAGACATGTATTTTTATACAGAATACACATAGAGCAACTCAGAAGTGTAACACAGCCTGCCAATTTGTAAATATTGATTCCTGGACCAAATTACCAAATCTTAGCTGTCTTTTCCAATTGAATGGGTCTGTGGAGAGCATGAGTCATCTCTGCATTGAATTAAATAAAGCTCTCTCTGGGTATCTCAGTGTTTATGTTTGAATTCTTGATTCTTACTTATGAGATAAGACAGAGAAACAGCAAGAAAGGAAGAGGCTTCTCCACTTTATTTTTTCACCTTTAGTTTCCAAATTAAAAATCATAACACAAGCCATGTCAATATTTAACTAATTAAATTTGAAAGGATAATTAGATCTGAAAATATAAATTCTAGATACTAGATATAATATAAAAATCCCTCCTTATGAATTCACTTATCAGCTTAAGCTACAAGCACATGCTTTGCATATACTTTCCAAAAGCTGCTGAAATTGGAAAGGGTTGAAATAATCATAATATCTTTTTTTTAATGACTTCTTGGTCCATCTGAGATTGTCTTTATTTAAGTATGTAAATTTAATACATGTACTACTATTAATAGGACATACTTTATCTTAACCAAATATTTTATTCTCAACTTGATACAGTTTGTTCTGCAGTGCCTAGCATTCATTCAAAATGTGGTGTCCAATTTGGTGAGGTCTTTAGGAAACATATACATTGGGTTAAAATACAACAAAGAACAAACAAACACAAATGGTAGCATGGAAAATGAGTCCTCTAAATACAATGAAATATTCCTTAATTCTAAAGAAATGTAGGCATCCATAGAGTAGCTTATTACTTCCTGATTAGTATAGCCCATCTCATCCATGAGACAAATAATCAACTGATAACAGGTAACAGTTGTTACCTATTTCTCTGCTTTATCTGTCAAGCGGCTTGAATCCCAATTATATTTTCTTGGTTCTTAGTTTGTATACACTGAATTACTTCTCTGAATTACAAATAAAATTGAGCAGGGAAAAGCTGTAAGGGCTGCTGTGTAGACCATACTGAACAGCTGGAGGAAAGGGAGAATATAAATCTATATAAATATTAACCATAACTTATTATCATGAATGAAGGCAAATATATGTGTCCCAGGATAATGTTGCAGTATCCAATCTGGGCTAGTCACCAGGAGACTAACGCAGTGACCAACCCAGATTGTATCCTGCATTATGTACCATATTTAGACTGCAAACCCCATACTGTAAATTGTCTAGAAATGTCCTATTGATCTTAAAGAATTCTACTTCTGCGGATGTATTCATAGGATTTCATGGTAAAAATATATCCAGTGGTCCCCCCAAAAAAATCATTACAAGGACCACAGAGATTGTAGTTTTCTTTCTGTTATAGAGGGAGACTAATTATGGCAAGCTCTTCGTGTGGTAAGGACAAAAAGAAAACATTTCATGCTCATTCATTTAGGAATTTAATAATGGGTCAACCCATTTTCTGTGGACTTTCTGCACCACTACCTCATGATTTGCATAAGACTGCAACACCCTCTTTTACTGACATTAAGTGACTTGGTCATTTCTCATCCTATAGTCCCACTTCAGTTTGGGTGTTTTCTATTTCTTTTGTTATCAGCCTCCTTTCATCTCTATGGAAACACTTCCTCCCCCCCCCCCAGCCCTTTCCCTTCACCTAAATTGCACTACCCAAAAAATGGCTGTTTAAAAAAAAAGTTAGATCTGGTTCAAGACCTCTAAAATGTCATTCAGTCTGACCATCAGGGATCTATCTTTTTGAAGTTTTATAGATACCTTTTACTTGAGAATTGCTGGACTAAGAATAATAATAACAACAATAATAATAATAATAATAATAATAGTCTGGAGACGGCAGAATAGAAGAGAAAGAACTGGAGAAAATCACAAAATACAAAGACTACAAATAGAAGTAGAATGACTGTGGCAAAAGAAAGTAAAGATAGTATCAATAGTTACAGGGTACTTGGGTGCAATCCCAAACAATTAGGGCACTGTTGGAACACCATCACAGCATTGACAAAATCATCATCAATCAATTGAAAAAGGCAGCTTTACTTGGAAAAACTTATATCCTGGGATAATATCTTTGACACCATCAAACAATAACATCAAATAACAAGATCTGCCTATCCCATGGGAAGGATTCAATATGTGGATAAAAATGCCAAATCCAGTATAAACAATCATAACAACAAAAACAATGACAGGATCTTTGAGGCAGCAAATCGATCATCTCTGGATGAGGCAAATCTTCAGTTTTCCTTTTCATTCACATTTTGTGATGTTTTTGTAAGCAAAAACATCAAGAAACATTTTTAAAGCACGATATAAAAATTCATACATTACAAATCTACCAAGTGAACATGCATTTTCAAACCAGAATTTCTGAGTGTGTTACAGTATACTACCAGATTCCTTTATTATCCAGTTCATATTTGTAACAGGATAACAAAGAAGAATATCAGTATCAAAACAGAGTCCCCTCTCCCATCATTTGTATTAGAGAAGTTCCTTACACTATGGAGGAAATTCCATGTTAAAGAATATTTCTAGGACTTTCATTTTTTTGCTTTCAATCTGCACATTTCCATTCACTACTATACATGCCATTTCTAGAGAACCCCATTTTCCTTCCTTTTCAGCTCCATGTTTTAACCTGCAGATTTATAATAGATATAGATCTACCTATCTTAGTCTGTAACTTGAATTAATATTATTTAATAATGTTGGAACTATCTACCTCCCCTCATTCCCTAGGGTTGATAATACAAGTACCTTCCTTCAGCAGTGGGGATCAAACCCTGAAATTGCCACAAACCTCTTCCCTTCACCTCTAAAACAATCTTTTGGTTTTTAATTACTCCTGCAAGTGAGAGCAATCAGAGGATCCTTCTGTGACATTTTCAAGTTTTCTGTCTGCTCCACTTACGGGAAACAAATGGGTCTACTCAGCTCCATCTAGATTGAGTTTTTCATGAAGTCATTACTTCTGTCACAGGGGCTATTTTCAAATTGAAAAATCTGAAACAATAAATGATGGTGAAGCAGTTAATAACTGTTAAGAAATCACATTTGGAAAATTGCATTTAAGCAATAACCTTTCTCCCTGTAATTAAATGACAGAAAGGTCCTGGTTTTAATTAAGTCAGCAATTTATAGTTATGAAGCTATACTTCACTATGCAGATTAGAAGATGATAGGTCACAGAACACCCTGAGTGCATTTTTAGCAGAGCTGATCTGGTAATTACTCCACTGTTCAATGGTGACCACATTGAACCGTATCTCTAGATTAAACAATTTTCTTTTCCCTGCTCCATGATGTATAACTAGGATGAGTAAATGTATCACTAAGACGGCACCGAGCATCTTTAAATTAAAATGGATTTTAAATGAGGGGGCACGAGCGAAAGAAGTAATGTTTGAAGAGCAGCGGTAGAAATGAATGGGCCACTAGGCAAGGCCTTCGAGCTGAGAATATATCATTGTTTTACAGAGCTCTCAATCTTGCGCCAGAATATTTAGGGTAGATTTATGAGGAAGTAAAATGCTAATGTTAGTGTATTTATAAACATATGATGGGGATTTCATTTATAATTTATTCCCTGGCTCCGCATTATGCAGCCTATGAAAGAAAATGAAATGCTATGTTGGACACCAAAAGAGTTCATTAATATAGCCTTCACATTTTATTTAACTTACACCCCCAGCTTGGATTACACACTGATTATTACATTGTGATGTACGTGTATATAGTATATATCATATTTTTCGGAGTATAAGACGCACCTTTTTGCCCCCCAAAAGAGGGAGGAAATGTCGGTGCGTCTTATACATCGAATACAGCAATTTTTTGGCCTCACAAAGCCCCGCCCCCGCATCCTATTTTTGCGAAAAACAAGCTGTTTTTTGCAAAAATGGGGGCGTTTTTGCCTTCCCCCACCTCCTAGGAGTGCTCTGCAGGCTTCCTAAACCCTCTGCATGCCCTGATTTTGCAAAAAAAATGAGCGAAAAACGAGCTGTTTTTTGCAAAAACTAGAGTGTTTTTGCCTTCTAATTACCCCATCTAGCATGACTGGAAGAGGAATTCTGGGAGTTGAAGTCACTAGTCTTAAAGCTGTCAAGTTTGAAGTTTGTAAAAAGTATACATGGTTGTAAAAAGTGTACATGGTTGTAAAAAGTATTCTGCTACACTGGTATTTTATTAAATAATCTATTACTACACCATTTGGTTCAGAATACTTTTTTCCTTATTTTCCTCCTCTAAAATCTAGGTTCGTCTTATATTCCGGTGCGTCTTATACTCTGAAAAATACGACACACACACACACACACACACACACACACACACACACACACACTCTGTCTGGTTGCTATGACCTTTTGCTAAATGCTTCAGCTGAATTTTGGCAGTATACAATTGTCTGATTTATGGTTTCCTGGCTGATAGGTAAAGGAACAATGTCCTTCTTGCAAAAAAAAAAAGGTACACAAACATTGGATATTAATTTGATTTGTTTGTTCTGCTAAGTTACCTTCATAGAAGGAAAAGCCAAGCTGATCACTAAATTTCTCTTCATGTTAACAAGAATAACATTAACAAAAACATTTTAGCTGTGGGATCATACAGAACATTATGGGAAAAGCTGTTTGCAAAAACATGTTCACACATAAGACAAAAATATTGTAAAGCATATTGCTCTGTGTGTTCTCTAAGTATTGGGAATAGCACCTCCCCCAAAAAAGGAAAAGAAGATGGTTATTGCTGAGAAGGTCCCAGGGGCCAGTCCACATTGTTATGGGTCAATAGATGAAAAGTACAAAATTGTTTGATGATATTTATGGAAATGTGTTTGCCTATGTCTATATTGTCCAGATTTTGTAAGGTTTACTGGAGTTCATCAAAAGCAGCATTGAAGTTGAGCAGAACAAGCAAAATTCCAAAGAGTGAATCTTTAGGTCTCTTGCAATTCAAATGGTAATCTTTTATGCTTTTAACTTTGACTGCTTTGCTCCAGAACTGTTAAAATTCTTTCTTTCATTAAACAATTTATTTAAAATACTTTCATTTAAGATTCCTTTCTTTCATTACTGGGGAATGTCAGCTTTGAGTTGAGCTCAGTTCTAGACTTCATGGACACTTCGATATAATTTTCTTGGCACCAATATGGATGCAGTTTGCCAGGGCAAATTCTGGAACTTTTAAAAAACTCCCATTGGATTTCTTTATATTCTCTTATTCAGGTATCTTATTCACCAGAAGCTGTACTTGGCTTTTTGAGGTCAGCCAACAGGAAGCAAAGTGAGATAAATAATGAAAGGAGCATCATGACATCATTACACAATGAAGTAACTTAGATTCTTGGGTCAGGAGACATGAAATAATCCTATAATTGTATCATTTGTTCAATGATATTATGATGCCATGTCATTATTTTGAGATAACCTATATAGGACAAGGGATGGGGCAGGGGAAAGGGTCAAAATGCTGAAGAATGTTCCTTCCAATGATAGTGGGAATCTGTCTCAGATTCAATGTATACAGCACGTCAATAAGCACACAATTTCACTTCCCCTTTAAGATGCACACACAGCATATACTACACTGATTGTATTGCCATGTTTAGTTATAATTGAAAATCAAGGACCAAATCCTTTAAAAAAAAAATTGGACAAAGTAAGCAAAAAGCCTGAATCAAAAGATGCAACATTGGTTTATAAACATAGGCTTATTTAAATAATAATAATAAGCATGTTCTGCATTCTGGCTCATGAGATATTCTAACTAAGAAGTACAGTAGATGAATGCACATCTATGGAATGGAATGGGAAAAATGGGGAAAAAATCTAAATGCTTCTGAAATTGTAATTTACAAGGATCCTTTGAATATTTCTAAGCATTTTCCTTACAAAATGATGCACTTGCAGTTGGGAAAGAATTTAATTATCACTCTTTATCCTACAATATGATTGTAATTTAAAATTTCCTTGCAGCTAATTTTCAATTAAAAATGCATACCCTTATTTGTAATGATGTTAGTAGAAACTGAAAGAAATTCTTAGCAAACTACTTTCATCAAAAGTGTATTGTTGTGGAATTCAGTGCAATCTAGCTATTTCCCCACACCACCACATTTGAGCTCATTCTGCTGTCATGATGATGGACAGATAGACAGAGTCTAACTCTCCTTATGGAATTTTTCCCCTATATTATGGGAAAACAGAAAACCTTGGGAAAAAATAGAAAACCTTACAATGCAAATTAATTTATTTGGAAAATGTTGCTCATGGTGACTTAAGGCACCTTACAGGAAATAAAAACACAATATAAAGAAATAAAAATAATTAATATAAATAAAATAAAAATAATTAGATAATAAAAATAATAAAATAATAACCCCCCACCCCGCAAGCCAGCGACAACACACACTTATACCAGTCATTTGATGGACTCCATCCGCTCTGGGTTTCCGAGGCCCTCTGGCAGAACCATGTCTTCAGGGCCTTATGAAAGAGTGTCAGAGTGGAGGCCAGTCTAATTTCTGGAGGGATGATGTTCCAGAGGGAGGGAATCACCACAGAGAAGGCCTTCTTCTCTGTCCTGCCAGATGAATCTCCTCAGGGGACAGAACCCACAACATTCCTTGCCTCCCCATTCTAGTGGGTCGGGTAGATGTGATTGGCAAGAGATGGTCCCTCAGATAACCTGGTCCTAAGCTATGAAGGGCTTTAAAGGTGACAACCAGCACCTTGAATTGCAACCAGAAGCAAATCAGCAACCAATGCAGCTCCTGCAGGAGAGGTGTCAAATAGAATGATATGTTTATTAAGAATGAAGGCTTACAGAATAGTTAGCAGGACTCAGGATGAGCAATGAAAATAAAGACAATAAGAGTAAATCAGAAAAGGTTACTGCATACCTCTTATAATTTCAACAATATACAAAATGTAGTTTCAGAATTAAAATAAAAGTTATTTTACTACTGATGAGGATATATAAATAGGATGAAATTAATAAAGGAATGATATAAACAAGTTTCACTTAACGTGGGAATGAAAATATTGTTTTATCTTACAGACTTCCAGAAATGTTCCTATAATAATGGATGTAAAATATTTTGACTCACCATCACTACAAGAAAAGAAAATCTTCTGTTTTGTATACGTGTGGTATGTGAAGTCTTACAGAATTCAATATATTCAAATAGACTTTTTGATGGCAATATCTGCATACTCTTTTATGTTTAGGTCATCTGTTGGGAGGTGTAAAAAAATTAAGATGGTCGCTGTGATGTATATTTTAAAAAGGGGTGAGGCTTCTATTGTACAGTCCTGCCAGCATCTTCCATTTTTAACCCCCACCCCACCACCGCCAATATAATAAGTGGTTTTGGATGATGATGAAAAACTTTTGAGAAGCATTGTCCTAGAGGGACAGATTTTATGAAGTTTTATGAAGCATCTGGAGGAACTAGAAGAGATACTAAGGAATGAAGGAATACTAAGAAAAGGTAATAAGGAATGAAGAGGGACAAATGTATCTGAGATTTTGCATCTCTTGCTGATTTTGTTTGTTTTATCCGGTTCTGGTTCAGGATATTGAATTTCTTTTGCTTGTTATGCTGTGGTGTGTGGTTGTCTGCATTATGCGTATGCTTTGGCCTGGCAGAGGGGGGGGGGTTTCCTGGGTGGAGGGAGTATCAGTGTGGTGTGAGTGGGTAGCTAATTTGCTTGTTTGACTCTAATAAAGACAGGTTTTTTATTGCTCCAGTGATGGCTGGGTAGAGCTATAAGAAGCTATAAATCACTAGAGAGGAAATGATTATCTTCCTCTATGCATTACCAGTTTGTCTTCTATAAAATGACTATTTTGATGTGGCGGTTTAAGGAGACAAATATGCAGTTTGGCTTTTGTGGCACAGACTTCCCTCCTTAGCTTTTATTCATTTTGTGGCTACCCTTCTCTTGATTGTGAGACTAATCAATAAAGACAAGTGCAGAAGTGTAAAATAATTATTTCAAAAAACTGGTTTTGTGTTTTCTAATTTAGATATCATGACCATCATGGAATTAAATTCTTTGTCAAATTGCCTTTCTTTCAACTTTTTGGAAAATAAAGTTTTCCAAATTTATGTGCCTATTATTGATGTCCTTGTGAATGGCCAGCCCATACCCTGATGACATCGCACATCTACATATTTCTAAAACTCTCATTGTCATTACCATTAACTGGGCAAAATGATGCATCACATCACACAAACACAGTTTTGGATCAAGGTACTTCAAATGGCTAACGTACAGAGTGTGTCTAAATTCTGGAACTGATGACTCCCCAAAAGGGAATGAAATTTGGGGAGATTGTGGCCACTTCAGCCCATGTGATGCTCATCCTGAACATTCTGTGACACTAATTGCTGTGAAAGATACTGTGAAAGGAAGGAAGGAAGGAAGGAAAGGAAAGGAAAGGAAAGGAAAGGAAGGAAAGGAAAGGAAAGGAAAGGAAAGGAAAGGAAAGGAAAGGAAAGGAAAGGAAAGGAAAGGAAAGGAAAGGAAAGGAAAGGAAAGGAAAGGAAAGGAAAGGAAAGGAAAGGAAGGAAGGAAGGAAGGAAGATTTTTGATGCTTCCTGCCAGCTTTCCAAAAGCAAACTCAATGATGAAGCTTGGAGGAAGTAGGAAGTCCCATCCACTCCCACTGCTTTTTTGCTCACCTGTGTTTATTCTGTTTCTCTGTTTAGGTAAGAAAATATCCCTGAAATGATGACCCAACAGAGCACAAGTTATCTAGTATATTATGAACATTCTAGGGGAACTTCTTCAAAATTACAACTACGTCCATTGGCCCTATAATGCTGCCTTTATCTCTTTCAAAAGTTTCAAAACTTAGATGTGTTACTTGGCCAGGAACTTTATTTCTACCTGGCAATCCAATATCACCAATGAACACCACTCACTGACCCGCATGAATGACCTATGGATTACTTTTCATTTTGTTTCAGCGTTGTTGTTGCTTAATCAAGAGAACATCTGAACAGAATTTACACTACTGAGCTGGAATTCTGAAGTGGAAGATGAATACTTCTTGGGCAGTGTTTATTAAGTATTAAAAATCATTTTACAATTGTTGGATTATTTTGTTTCCAATTCTTCGGTAATTATTTAGAAATAGCAAAATATTGTAATAGACAACTGCCCCAGCAAAATGCTATTCACAATGAACTTGCATGGTTCATTGACATATGTTGAAGCATGCTTTTTGTTTACATATAATTTTCTGCTTCTCTACAGTTGGGTTA
Source organism: Diadophis punctatus similis (assembly GCA_023053685.1). Taxonomy (NCBI): domain Eukaryota; kingdom Metazoa; phylum Chordata; class Lepidosauria; order Squamata; family Dipsadidae; genus Diadophis; species Diadophis punctatus. Next base: position 243,901,555 of record JALIGW010000001.1, read on the forward strand.
CTTTGCAAGATCTCCTAAGACTGAAAAAATGGATGGATGCTTTTATGATTGAAACCAGAAAACTGTTATCCTTAACGACATCCCACAAACACACTAGGTCTCAGAAGGCAGCCAGTATCTCACATGTTTTAAGCAGGACATCTGCTTTGCCTTGGTTGTACCTATTTGATATTGCACCGTATTCATGTCCAGCTTTCATGTCCAACCGCTTAGAGAGGGCTGTAAAGCACTGTAAAGCGATATATAAGTCTAAGTGCTATTGTTATTTCTGCCTATTCCTAACCTATTCTAACACATATGGTAAACAGACTGCAGCACACCAGAACCCCCTCCGTAAACTGGTATGTTAATCCAAGGCAGCCCATTCATAAATTGTTTGGCTGTGACAGAAAGAATGCCTAGAGTGGTCACTGATTAGACTGCTTCTTCTAATATATCTTCATCCATGCTTTTATGAACTAATACGGCAATAAATAAATCTCAATGGAAAGCTGAATACCTTAGGTAGCACGCTGTGGCATTATCAGTGTATAAATTATCCTTAAAGTGGTATAGATCAGATTCCATTCAAAAGAAAAGATATCTCGTAGAAAATAATGGAAATTTCATATCACAACTCCATCTTGTACAATAATAGATAGAGGAAGTTAAAATATGAATGCCAGGATTAAACATGGACTGGAATTATATTAACATGAAATAATCTTCAATAAGATTTACATTGAAATTTTAATTTATTTATTTTTTTAAAAACAGAGTTAAAGTGAAAATACCCACGGCTTGTCCACCCTCCTCCCTGCTGTGCACCATTTTGATTGCAGTTTAAGTGAAGGAGAAGTGGATTGACTGGCAAATTCCCCTGGTGAAGTGAATTGCCCAGTGTGTTGGCTTGGGGCAGGAAGGTGAGAGTTGAGGCCAAGAGGGTAAAGACCACTCAGTGAGAATTAGTTGGGAATGGGTGGGACTAGTAGAACCAAAGAATCAATGAACAGCCCATCTGGATTTGGATGGGGTCAGCAAGAAAGAGGGCAAAAGGAATCGATGCAAGTGGGTAAAAACAACATCATGAGGTTGTGTGTAGTGTGTGTGTGTGTGTGTGTGTGTATAGATAGATAGATAGATAGATAGATAGATAGATAGATAGATAGATAGATAGATAGATAGATAGATAGATAGATAGATAGATAGATAGATAGATAGATAGATAATGTAGATATAGCTGTAGATGTACTGTATATGTGGATGTTTAGACACAAACACATACTGTATACATCTATACATCTACATGTATATACAGTACATCTACATCTACATACACACACACAAATTACACACACACACACACACACACACACACACACACACACACACACACACACCCAACTCAAATTACTGAATCACGTGAATGTGATTGTACTCTGAAAATTTCCTTCTTTTTTAAAGAACTTGCTTGGTTGTTTGGTGAAAGAGACACAGTGTGCATTATTTGATGTGTGTGTGTGTGTGTGTGTGTGTGTGTGTGTGTGTGTGTGTGTGTGTGTGTGTGTGTGTGTGTTGGGGGAAGGGAAAGATACTAATTTCCACTGAGATCAATGGTTAATGTTGTGTATATTCTTGTGTTGATGCATTTATGCATCTATCTAACACTGCTTGTAGAACTGTTTCAGCATTACATACCTTCATAAAGCTACATTGATATATCAGCAGTTTTGTATAAATAATATTAGCACACTGCTATGAAAGGTTCATAGGCACTAGGAGATGAGGAGATGACTACAATATTGAATATAAATATCAGTTCACTGCAAGAAACAAATCAACCAATGTTCTGAACAGGTGCAGTTATAACTGAAGGTCTTGGATACAAAACCAACAAAGAAGACAAAAACAGTGCATCACCACCAACTGTGAACAAATTCTTCTCCTTCTCCTTCTCCTTCTCCTTCTCCTTCTCCTTCTCCTTCTCCTTCTCCTTCTCCTTCTCCTTCTCCTCCTCCTCCTCCTCCTCCTCCTCCTTCCATTGTTTCATTTTTGTACCTGCATTCTGAACGTTTGTTTTCACTGCATTTTTAAGTAAGCTACCTTGAATTTTTCTGAATTGATGGCCATGTAACTCTAATTTAAAAAATGTTCCATTTGGAATTCCCAACTTCTTTTTTCTGGAAATATGAAGAAACGGTTTAAACGTATTTTAAAAGTTTATTCCTCAAAAAAGTACAGTTGGGATCTAAAAGCATTTTTGCTGACCAAGAAAAAACAACGTCATACTCCGTTTTATGTGTTGAAGCTGCTCAGATTTTCAGATGAATCTTAATTTCAACATGGTTGATATAATAGCATCCTTGAACAAATTTAAAAGAGTTAGATCTGTAAAAGAAAATCCAGTATAGACAACAACATTACATTTTTTTTTAAAAAAAGGGCAACTCTGTATGCAGGAAGGAAGAATTCAATCTCTCATCTTTAAATATTTCACCAGTATTCAGTGCTTACAAAAGTAATGGAACACCACCTGAGGATAGGATTGGGTAAGGATCACAGGTAATGTGGCTGTGAATCCTGGAAAAAAACCCATTTCCCTACAGGGTATAGAAGTGCCATTCATATTCTCTGACTATATTCAGCTTTGCTGTTGTTGTTAGTTGCGAAGTCGTATCCGACCCATCGTGACCCCATGGACAACATTTCTCCAGGCCTTCCTGTTCTCTCTGGAGTCCATTTAAGCTCACGCCTACTGCTTCAGTGACTCCATCCAGCCACCTCATTCTCTGCCGTCCCCTTCTTCTTTTGCCCTCAATCTTTCCCAGCATTAGGCTCTTCTCCAGTGAGTCCTTCTCCAGTGAGTCCTTATATTCAGCTAGCTAGCTGTAAAAACAGTGAAACAGTATTTCAGCCTTTAAAAAAAGGGACTCAAGTAACTTTCAAGTAACAGCAACTGCAGTTTACATTAAAAAAGTTTCCTATTCAGAGAAGCTCACTAAGAATTAACTTAGTAAACAAAGCTTTGTTGAGATGTTCCCTGCAAATATTCCATATGTTCTCATTTCTAATCATTTAAAATTATTATAACACGAAAAGAGATAATAGGGATAGAGCATGGCCTGTTCTTTTATATGTGTCCTAAAGTTGCCTCCTGATCACCTTTATATAGGAATTTTGGGCCATTTTGTAAAGACTATTACAATTTTTGTTACTTAAAAATTAGAAGGGTTATGCTTCTTTGGGTTTGTTTTTCTTTTAGCATTTCACAGAGAGCTTTAAGACTCTGTTCTCACATCCTTTTCTAATTCTGAAAGCAAATAAAATATGCCTGAACCCAGGTGCTTGAAGCCTGTCTCAAACATCTCTTTAATACATCTAGTACATTTTAGGTCACTCCTGCATGATTAAATGCATTTTAATGTTTGTAACAAGACAAATAATTTCCTATAGAATGCATGGGGTTTTGGAATAGAGCACATCTGGATGTCTGTGGTTGAATCTGAAACATTCACACTTGAAGATGGGAGAAGCAGATGTTATAGCAGCAATCAGAAGAGATATGAATGATCACATCAGGAATCCCATCTGTAATTTGTTAAGAGTAGGAAACCAAGGCCAGATTGCCTTCATTTGTGTTTTGGATATAGGAATATGTACCATAGTATTAACTAAGGCTGCCTTATCAGTGTTTGATAGTGGGGAAATGATTATAATGGAATAATCACAAGATTTTTTTATTTGGAAAAAGCAGAAAACAATGAAAACTTAATTTCTTCAGCTGCCTTTCTAGGTACATAGAATCTGGATGCTATACCATTTTGGTTGCATGATTACAGTATGCATTGAATATAATTTCTTTGTGTATAGTCATGCAAAATGTGTAAAGTTGTATGTCTTCTCTAGCAACGTTCTTCCCATATATTTTTTTAAAGCAGGCCATTTTGTGGTTAGTCATGGTGTGTCAAATTCACAGTACTGGGAAATGGCGGAAAACTATAATTACCAAATAATCTTTATTGAAAATGAATCCTGTCCACAAAGAAGAGGAAACTAGTACAGTGCCATCTCTGCCTAGCCTCAGGAAAACTGTATAAAGGAGAGCTATACAAAACTGTTGGAATATTCATGACTGGGAGAGCCATGTGATTGAGTCAGCCAATCAGGCTGAAGTGTTATTTGAGCATGTCCAGAAACTTAGCAAGAAGAAGGGTGTGGTTTACTCTGTCCACCATTATACTCCAGTATGAAAACATCTCAACATGTGATGAAACAAAGTGTGGTATTGTAAATGTTTTATTCTACTTATAAAGAAGTTATTTGAATCAGCAAAATGCAGTTATCTTTTGAAGCTTCTGATTTATTGCGTAACTCTGACAGGTTATGGGCCCAGGAATCGCTCAAGAAGTAAAGTTAAACCTGCATTGTAATTTAAAGCTGATAAGAAGCTGTCTGTGTTGTTAAAGGAACAGGCAGAGAAGAAAAATAAAGCAGGATGGCTGCTGCTATGGAATTTAAAGACAGTCCAATACCTAAATTGGGGAAGAAAAATTATTTAATTTGGGCTGCAAAAATGGAATGTTTTTTGAAAGCAAAAGAATTATGGGACATCGTAGCAGACCCCCCACAAGGTGTGCTTGGAGCAGCAGATCAAAAGGCTCATGACAAAGCTATGGCTTATCTTCTCTTAAGTCTGGGGGATGATCAATTCTTAAATGTAGCTGAATTAAAGTCTGCAAAAGAAATATGGCAGAAATTGAAAGCAGTACATGTCAATGTTTCTGCGTGTAATGTGGTCCAACTTTCAAGAAAGCTTTTCAGAATGAGTTTGCAGACAGGAGATTCTATGGAAGATCATTTAATGAAAATGCAGTCTAATTTTCTAGAATTGGAGCAACGTGGAGTAAAGTTTCCAGAGTCCCAGAAAGTTTTATTAGTGTTAAATAGTTTGGATCAGAGCTGGGAGACTGTGTCAGCTATTTTTGAAAGTAAGCCAGAAGCAGATTTGAATTTGGAGGCTTTGAAATCGTGTTTATTGAATGAATATGAGAAAAGGCTTTTCAGCCATGCTGATGGAAAATTCCACAGGCGGGGGCCCAACAAGGAGTACAGTGGAAATTTACAGCAAGTCTCCAGCAAAATTTTCCACAGGCTGCCTATCTCTAGCAACAGCCGAGGTGTCTGCAGAGATGAGGAGAGCAGAGGCAGGAGAGATCAAGTTACACAGCCACAATTCTGCAAGCAAGATAAGAAAGCATGTTTCATTTGTGGAGAAACCAATCATCTGCAGAAAAGCTGTACACAGAGAAGAAATATGCAAGACAAGAGACATTATTTGCAAGGACAGATTGCAGTTGCAAAAGTTTGTTATAATAACAATAGAGACAAATGGTTGATTGACAGTGGGGCTAGTCAAACAATTGTTAATAATTCTGACTTATTTTCCAGATTTTCCCCAGGAAACCATGAAGAAGTGGCCTTAGCCAATGGTCAAAAGGCTAAAATCATTGGAAGAGGCGATGTGCAAATTCCATATTTGGACTCCAGGTTTACTGATGTGTTATGTGTACCTGAAATGGAACATAATTTGTTAAGTGTGTCTAGTTTAGACAAGCAAGGTTATGAAACCACATTTGTTAATGGGAAGTGTATCATCCAAAGAAATGGGAATGTTTGTGCACAGGGCATAAAAGAGGATAATCTTTATGTATTGCAGGGACAAAAGGTGCCACATTGTTCCCAGATATTTAAAAATGTAGCAGAACATAATTCATGTGTTCATCTTCTGCACAGACGACTTGGTCATGCTAATTTTAAGGTTGTTCAACAAATGAAAGAATTTGCAGAAGGATTAGATTTGAAGGGATGTAAGGCATATTTGGATTGTGCAGTATGCAAAGCATCGAAATCTAAAGCATTCCCAGTGAGCAAGTTTAGCACAAGACAAACCAGAAAAGCTCTAGAACTGGTGCATGCTGATTTAATTGGGCCTATGCAAGCCAGTTTGGGAGGAGCAAAGTATGCGCTGGTCATTGTGGATGACTACAGCAGGTTTGGGTTTTGCTACTTACTTAAAAGTAAAACAGAGGTGCTACAGCAATTTAAGCAATGGTTAAGTTTTGTAGAGAGAAGGTACAAACAACAGGTATGTCAGTTGCAAACTGACAGAGGTTCTGAATTTATGTCAACAAATTTTCAACAATGGTTGAGACAATTGGGAATAAGACACAGGCGCACAAATCCTTACACACCGGGAGAGAACGGAGTGGCTGAAAGGAGGAATGGTGTTTTGCAAACAATGAAAGACTCATTACTGGAGGATTCTGGTATGAGCAGGTCATATTGGGGTGAAGCCATACTGACTGCCAATTATTTAGTAAATAGGCTGTGGAGTTCATCCATCAATAATACTCCATATGCAATGCTATATGGGAGAAAGCCTTCTCTAGCACATTTAAAAATATTTGGAAGTACTGCTTGGGTACATATTCCAAAGGCAATCAGAAGAAAGGGACAACAAAAGGCTAGAAAGCTCAGATTTGTGGGCTATGAGCCAGGCTCAAAAGGGTATCGCTTTAGCGATGGAAGTAAAAGGATAGTGATTTCAAGGTCTGCTAGTTTTGCAGAACAAAATTGGAACAGAATTGATGCAAATTCTGAAAATGTCTCACTTAGTGACGGTGATCCGCTTAGCGACGGTGATCCACTTAGTGACAATAACTCATTTAATGATGGTGAATCATTTTCTGAAGGTGTCTATGTTCAGGGAGGAGAGTCTGAACAAGATATGAAGCCAGAAAAGCTTGAAACACAAGTACAGGCAATGCCACGTAGGTCAGAGCGTAGGAACAGAGGGGTTCCGCCAGACAGATATTCTGCCAGTAAAGTTAAAGTGTGTAATGTGTGGTATGAGCCAAGAAACTATAAGGAAGTATTGGCATTACCAAAAGTTGAACAAGAAAAGTGGAAGGAAGCCATGGATAAAGAGATGAAATCCATGGGCGATCATGAAGTGTTCACATCTGTGACTTTGCCACAGGGTACCAAGGCTGTAGGATGTAAGTGGGTATATAAGAAAAAGGTATTACCCAATAATGAAGTACAGTATAAGGCAAGATTGGTGGCACAAGGTTTTTCTCAATTAAAGAATGTGCACTATGATGAGGTGTTCGCGCCAACTGTAAAAGGTGAGAGCATAAGACTAGCACTGGCATTAGCATCAGCATACAGGCATAGAATTTGGCATTTTGATATAACCACTGCATTCCTCAATGCTGAATTAGAGGAAGAAATTTATATGGTTCAAGCGCCAGGGTATGAAAATAAAAAGCCTAACATGGTGTATAAATTGAACAAGGCCATTTATGGGCTGAAGCAGTCAGCCAGAAATTGGAATATCTGTTTAGATACTGCATTGAAAGGTCTTGGGTTCAAGAGTTGCAAAGCTGATGGTTGCATATACACTGGAAAGTTACAAGGTGGGAATTGTCTACTATTAGCATTTGTGGATGATCTTTGTTTCATTGCAAAGGATGCATCACAAGTTAAAGAATTTGCTAATAAGTTAGAAAAGAAATTTGTATTAAAGAATTTGGGAGAAATAAAGAATTATCTCGGTGTAGAGATACAAAAAACTGAAAAGGGTTATATTCTCAGTCAAAGGAGAAAAATTGAACAATTATTAGAGAAATATAACATGAAAGATTGTAATATTGCTCCTACACCTATGAGCACAGATTTTTACAATAGTTTGGGTGAGGACAAAAGTGAAGCCTGTGATCAGGAAATATATCATTCTGCAATAGGGAGTTTGTTATATCTGTCACAGTGGTCCAGACCAGACATAGCTTGTGCAGTGAGCATTCTAAGTCGCTTTACTGCTACACCTACAAAGTTGCATTGGATGGGTGTGAAAAGAATTCTCAGGTATTTGAAGGGAACTGTGAATTTAGGTCTTCAAATACAGGTCACTGAAGAATTAAAATTGAAATGTTATGTTGATAGTGATTATGCAAATGATGTAAAAACCAGAAAGTCTAATTCTGGAATTGTAATAATGTTTGGAGGGGCTTTAATTGGTTGGAAGTCCAGAAAACAAACAACGGTTGCTATTTCAACTGCTGAAGCAGAGTTTATTGCATTGTCTGAGTTATGTTCTGAAGTAGTTTGGTATGTACAGTTGTTACAAGATTTAAATGTAAATGTAAATGAAGCTGTAACTGTTTATGAAGATAATGCTGCCTGTATAAAAATGGCAACAGGTGACAGAGTGAAGAACAGAAGTAAACATGTGGACATTAAGTATTGTAATGTCAGGGAAGCTGTAAAAGAAAAATTAATAAGTTTACATCATTGTTCTTCAGAGGATAATTTAGCAGACATGATGACCAAACCATTGGGTGGTGTCCATTATAGGAAATGTTTAAATCCAATAGGTCTGATGTCTCTCCCAGTAATGAAGGGAGGAGTGTTGGAATATTCATGACTGGGAGAGCCATGTGATTGAGTCAGCCAATCAGGCTGAAGTGTTATTTGAGCATGTCCAGAAACTTAGCAAGAAGAAGGGTGTGGTTTACTCTGTCCACCATTATACTCCAGTATGAAAACATCTCAACATGTGATGAAACAAAGTGTGGTATTGTAAATGTTTTATTCTACTTATAAAGAAGTTATTTGAATCAGCAAAATGCAGTTATCTTTTGAAGCTTCTGATTTATTGCGTAACTCTGACAAAAACCCTAATCAAGTTAAAGATTTGCCATTTACATAGAAATGTATTGTCTGAATCAGTATTCATAGAATTAACACCTTCCAGATGTGCTGGCATCAGTCTCCAGAATTCCTAGACAACATTGAAATAATTGATATTGGTAAAAAATGACATGATTATTGTAACTTATAATTGTTGAAGTATAACCACAGCTATACTAATGTTGTATGGTTCCATGTAAGCTTTTAAAAAAATCATATATTGCTGTAATTTCTTGGATTTGACCTAAAATCAATTAATATTCAATCATATGCTCAGAGCATGTTTCAGTAAAAGAATATTGGCAGTGCTTACCATTTCCCTTCAAAGAAACAGGAGGGGGGAAACAGGAGGGGGGGAATTAGAAATGGGATGGAGCAAAAATGTCATTATCAATACCAATTGAACATTCCTAAACCTTTAGTGATGGGAGGAGAAAGGCGGAAAGTGTCATGTTTCCAACAGATCCCTTTGAAACTACATACCAGTTTCCAAATGAACTGCTATATAACATCAGAAAAACCTCTGGAAGATAAAGGAATAGCAAGAGGTACATATGGCTATAGGTATCGCTGCTGAATAGTGTACTGCTTTTGATGCAACACACTATATCAGTGTTTCCCAAAGTGTGGTACGCGTACCCCCAGGGGTACGGGAAGAGTTTGGTGGGGGTACGCATTGCACTGGAGTTTGGTGGGGATCACGTGGGAATATCCACTGCACCGTGCTTAGCTGCGCCCACAGAACAAGGAAAGAAATAGGCGCGTATTGCAGTTTTTACATGGGAACTGGGGCCATCATACATCGTATTGCAACTCATTATGGCGGGAATTTCTGCGCATCCTTCGCGCAGCTTGGGTTCGGCCATTTTTAAACTGAGGGAACATTAACAGTTGACGTTGAGCTGCGAAGCTGTTTAAACGCTGGAGAATTGCAGTGTTATCTAACGGTTAGACAGTCTTGTGAGGTGTGACATGGCGTGAATATACTGCATTTCATTACAGAGACAACTTACTTCTTTAATAGTTAGTTCCGGGCGCCTGTTATCGTGCTTTAGTAAGTTCCACTGATTTTGATTATTTTTATAAAATAGAATTTTTATCCCTAACAGAGATTATGGATCGCTAGTTGAAATCTGGAACTACTAAACCGAAAGAAAATAATGATTGTAGTAGCAATCAACGAACAGGAAATAATGAAATTAATGACGAATCAATTTCAATTCTTAATTATTAAAGCATATGTTTTTTATGAGGGGTACTCAGCATTACGAAAATTATAGAAGGGGTACACATATGTCAAAAGTTTGGGAAACACTGCACTATATGAACGTCTGAAGGCAAGCCTTTCAACAATTAATCAGTGGAATTAGCTTGCCTTCAGAAGTTATGGTTGCTCCATCATTGAAGGCTTTTAAGAATAGACTGGACAGCGACTTGTCTGGAATGGTTTGGGTCTCCAGCTTGAGCAGGGGGTTGGACTAGAAGACCTCCAAGATCCCTTCCAGCTCTGTTATTCTGTAATTCATGATTAGCATATAGCCAGCTTGCTTGTTAGAGGCTTCTAACCTTGTGGATTTTAACTCTTCCCCCCCCCCCCAAAAACTTCATGTCAACATTACAGGACTCTTTCTGTAATATTTTGACAGGACTTCCTTTCTTATTCAGTGATCTTTTCCCTGCATTCTAAACCCGTGTCATTTTATTTCCCCCTTTTACTTCTTTTTCTTCCTAATTCTGCTACCTTTCTGCTAACACTACTTCATTTTTTTTTTCTCGCTTGCTTTGCTGTTGGAAGTGTTTATCTGTATGTGTGGTATGTTTTTATTCAAGAGAATGGTTTAATTGTGACATAGAGAATGGTCGTTATATAATGAGCAAGGAATAAATTAATTTTGTCATATCATATCATAATATCATACATATTATCTAATAGGCAATTAATTTTAATATATTAATTCAGTTAACATCTGAGGGGAAAGCTTCTGGCAGATATATACATGCACATGTTTTCATATATGTGCATGCACATATGCAAGTATTTAACATACATGCATTTTTTGCAGGGGAAAGGGGAATTCCAGGATAGGTTTCAGATGGGATTGGCAACCATAGATAGACAAAATGGAAAAACTGGACATTGTTCAGAATTCTTGTCAATAATCTGGATATAATTTAAATCATATCTACTCTTCCTAGAAAAGAATCTTAAATGCATTTCTTTGGGGGGGAATTATAATAGCTATCTCTTCATCTGGCTGTGTTGTTGGACTAGATGAAGGAAAAAATAATAATTGAGAAAGATTTGGGGGGAATGTATGAGGTATTATGTCTTCCAATATAATAGCTACTATAATAATGTTTGGTTTTCCCTGAGTAATTATACATTCTTAACAAACACTATGGGTTGAAAAAAAAATCAACAAAAGGACAATGGAGTGTGGATGGAACAGTACATCGAAGTGAGTGAAATACTAGATGGAGAAGACTGGGTTTTTTTCAACCTTCAAAGGTGTGTCCATATGACAAACAATGCAGAATTACTTTTGTGAACATCTTTTGCTATCAAGCTGGCATATAGCATAAACTCTATTTTCAAAGGGAAGGATCTGTTTCTCCAATTATTCATCCTCACTATTAAGGGTGATTAAAGATTGTTGTCACTGATTTTTTTTCTTAAAACATATTTTTTAACAACCATAGTTTATCCCTCACTAAAACAAAACTCAAGGGGAAAAGTTCACAGCAGAAGAAATATATTTCTTTCTTTTTTCTTAGTCAATAATCTTTCCTTTTCTCTAAAGATAACTATTAAAATGTAAAAAGGGTATTTTTTCATGAATAGAATTAAAGAACAATTGCTTATTTATCTATTGGGAATATTCATTTCTTTTGTGTGCCAGCATTAGATTGAACTGCTATGCCAACCCATTATGGATTGTGATACCTAAGAGTGAATAGAATGCCTTGTCTAGAATGCTTCAGTAAACATTACCTGAGCACAGAAAAGTTGCAATTACTAAATCCTTTCTTTGACATAAAAATAGGTTGAAAATTAATAGAAAATGATCCAAACAAATGATTTTTTAATGCAGGCTCCCAGTGTAATCCATCCATCATTAAAATCGATAATTGAACAATCCTAAAAGCAATATTGAAAAATGATGAATTGTGTATAATTACACCCATTGTAAGCATAATAGGAAATATACTACAGTCCCATATTTCTGCTGATTATTTGCATTCACTTCTACTACTGTTGGTCTTGTGATTTTCATTGTGAGTCTCCTCACTGCGTACTTCTTTTCCAATTTAAAAGTCTCTCAAATCTAAACCTATATACCTGAAAGCAAACTATGTCTACATCTGTGAGATGGTATTTTTCTTAGGTTTACTCAATGAATAGTGAAATTTTATTTGGAAGAAAAGTGTAATCTCCCAAACACAGCAAGAAATCCACTTACTTATTCCTTTCTGATTCAGTCTTTGCGATAGAATTTTTTTACAGTTTAATGAATTTGCAGAATTTTTCCAACAGATGGCAGTGTACTTCTCTCATAGATAAACCTAGATTTTTAAAGCAATTCCTCACAAAAAAGTTCCTCTGTTTTTAATTGGCCATTTTTTCCCCTACAATTTACTTTTAGACATAAATTGCATGCAGTTTAACATTAGGTAAACTTGCTTCTCAGTAGATTAAAAAAAAACCTACAAATTATGTTTTCCTAATTTGGGTCAACAAACATTTGTAACATTATAACAAAATAGATTTGATGACTGATGTTTATAAAACAGAGAAATGAGTTTTATGGTATAAGGACCTATATTTCAGAACCTAAACTACAATTTATTCAAGTCCTCTAAATATATATAGCCCAAATGTAATTGAACAAATTGACATTGGTAAATACCCAAAGCATGGTTTTGTGGGAATTGGAAATGATTTATGAAAGTCACAAAGACTATGTAATTCTCCTATATCCACTTGCTTAGGAATACTGTGCATTGTTTCTTCAAAGTATTCTAGGCTGGAAATCCTAAATATGGAGTAAAATTCAACAAGCCTTGCTTCTGGACAGACACATATAGCATGTCATTATGAGCTCTCATTTCTCTTTCCTTTGTATCATCAGATTGTAGACAGAATTTACAAGCCTTTGGTACCTCTGACTATAGCCCTGATATTTGTATGTGTGTGTATGTGTTTACAAATTTTGAGATTCCTGCTCCAAATATTTTGAAAATGGATCTACTTAAACAACACAATGCATAGCTCACGAAATGAATTTGGAGTCATAATATAGCAATAGCAATAGCACTTAGACTTATATACCACTTCTTAGTGCTTTACAGCCCTCTCTAAGCAGTTTACAGAGTTCAGCATATTGCCCCCAATAATCTGGGTCCTCATTTTACCGACCTCAGAAGGATGGAAGGCTGAGTCAACCTTGAACCGGTGAGATTTAAACAGCTGAACTGCTGAACTAGCAGTCAGCTGAAGTAGGTTGCAGTGCTGCACTTTAACCACTGCACCACCTCGGCTCCTTGATATAATATAATATCAATGTGGCAATGCTCTCCTCTTCCTGGCCTAATTCACAATTGCATTTGGTCAACAAAATACTACATCGCCCTTGTTTAAAATATAGAATATAAATAGATATGGTTCTTGATATTTTATATCCCCTTCTTCCAATCCTTTCCGAATACAGAAACCTCTATACAATATTAGAAATTTAGTCTTTAATGTATAGAGGGGATGCAAGAAAAGTAAAGAGGATCCCAGAAGGGCATTAGAGAAAGATGTGCAAGGACCTTGAATCCAAAAGCACTCTTAACATGAATGGAATACAATTCTATGTAGAGTGGTGTTGTAAGGCAGGATTTGGGCAGAGAAGGTCTTAAGGTCTTCCATTCTGTGGAATCAACAAAACAGATTTATTCTGACAATTGGAGTGTTTCCATTTCCAATTGTACCTTTCCATGGAAGAGGACTGCCCACTACACTCCTTTTCAATTTTTGAAGGTGGACTGGGGAAGTTTTTTTAAAAAAAACTTCTTTAACAATATTGCAGGTATTTTCCTGTGTCAACCTGCTCAGATATTGAGCTATTGGTTTTCAGAAGTATTTCCCCCTTGCCCACGGCTGCCTGAGATATTGCAGGCTGTACTAGCCAGGCATCTAGAATAATGTAAATCAGGGCCAGGAAACTTTATTAAACTTTCTTTAATAAATAAATGTTACTGTATCTATTGCCTCTATTTGGGGTGGTGGTGATGGTAGTGAGGTTTTATATTGTGGAATTTTAATGTTGTAAGCAACCTGGAGTCACTGTATGCAACTTGGGTGGCCATATAAATTTAATTTTAAATAGATAAATAAACAGTGATAGGCTCCTACATATGGCTTTTCATGCCTACCAAGCTCCTGCCCCCTTTTTAAAAGCTTCTTTAATTTTTTTAAAAAATGGGAAGCTACTGTGCTGCAAAACAACGTAGTGTAAAATCATCTTTATTTGAAGCAATGCCTCTAGGCTTCAGAAAGTTTCAATTGGAAAACTAAAAAACAATATAAGGAACCAGGTTTTCTTCTGGCAAATGGAAGTTTCATGACTGGCTATGCAAACCATCATAACCACTTTGTGAATAGGCAAATTTCTTGTGGTAGCAGTTTCAAGTGTACATGCTACATCCTCTCAATATTCTAATGTTCAATATTCTCATCTTACTCATGTTCCAGTGCTCAATAGTTCCAATGTTGACCTGGTTGCCTTTAAAATACATTGGAAGTAATTTAGTGGAACAACCAAAAGATAACTTGTTATTCCCTAAAGAAGTTTTGCGAGTTTAGATAGTTTATGCCACTCCCCATCGAAACCATTCTTGCCATCTTGGAACAAAGAAAAGAGTCGAGTTCCCAAGGAAGGATTATATTACATAATTTTCAAAAGAATGTGTACTAAATTTTCTAATTCTTTTGTTTAAAAAACATTGAGATAAAATCATTTCTTTTTGTATTTTTCTGCCCTATTCATGTACTGTATTGCATATGCAAATGATGAAAATATTTCTATACAATTTTTCTTTTTTTCCACCACAAACTTTTAAAAAGTACACAAATCTGTATTCTTCAGTAGCAATTTAGGCAGCAAATGTTAATTGTGTGACTTAGGATCTCAGGATCTAACTATTTTGTTGTTCACAACTGTAGTAATAATAAAGCTGGCTGTGAAATGGCTGCTCTAGACAGAAAGAACTATTTCTCTGAAACCTTCTAGCTATTTAAGTGAGTTGTAGTAGCAATGGACCTTCAACATTATAAATTAGCCCTTTCTATCTCCACGCTGAATTTAATTTTGGGAGGCCTTTTGTGATAATAGATTGAATACTGATCAGAGCGCATTCATTAATGGTTAAAAGCTCCAAGGCTTGCTCTGTGAGCATGTATCAATTTTTCTGTACATATGAAGAATGAAATCCCAAGTAATGAACATGTTATTTACCTTGAGCAGCCTACAGCATTGTTACTCAGCAATGAAACCATTTTCTACAGTTCACTATTCTCATAGCCAATGGTGCTTGACCTGATTACCAATTCCTCACAATCAGAGAAGATGTAGACAACGTTTTGCATTATTGGAAATCAGCTAGACAGAACAATTACTATGGGTATTTGCCAAGGTGGGGATCTGCTTCAAAACACAGACATTTTTCATAAAGAGTGCCACTTAATGAGGGCAGGGGCAACTACAAACATTTTCTCTACCATGTTGCAGGAAAAAAAATGTGATTACTCTCAGGAACATTAACATCTTAAGATATTAAAAGGCAAAGCATTAAAGAATATCTTCAAATATACTACCTTTTGCTTAAGCTCAACCTCAAGGATATTAAGGGCTACATTTAATTTTTATTTACAAGTATGTTGAAATGAAAAGGGATGCAACTTCGCATAAGCTTTCTTATTTATCTTTTATGGGAACTATATACCCATTGCTTCAAAGGCTTCTTTGCCGTTTAAACATTTTTATTATTGAGGCGATCTCTCATAATCAGGAATCATGTAGTAACATCATGTCATCACCTATATAGGCACTCACAGCAAACAGATTGTGTCAAAATGAGGACATACGAGGTGATATTGCAATGCAAACTTTGCACTTATTACTCTCATCCATATGCATGATGCAAGGACATAAATCATACTTTTAGTACCATGACCTTATTATGCACATTTTGACACTGGACCGACATCCCCCCACAGAAGTCTATGTTCATACAGTTAATCAGATCTTTCCCAATGTCATGAATTAAATTAATATTTATACATTTATCTAAGCATGTCTGTATGTTTATTTATATTTATTCACAAATGCACAGTAACATTTATTTATCGATATAGGTTGCTAAAAACATGGAATGGGCCTCCTAATTAATTAGATGCTAAAATAAGAGAACTGGAACAAAGGCATAAAACTAGCCCAAACAGACAACCGATGAAAGAATTGCAAGAAACTACACACAATTAAATGTATTAGAAATAGAAGAATTACAGAAGAAAATAAAATTTGTCAAGCGGAAGAACTTTGAGCACGCAAATAAACCAGAAAAGACACTAGAAAAAGTAAAAGAAACATAGACAAAATCATCTAAAAGAAAGGGATCAACATAAAGAATAGAATAATTGGCAGTTTTTAAAAAGAATTAAGAGGCTAACATCAATAAAGCTGCTATGAATAAATATATCAAAAAGTTAGTTATCAAAGAATTTTATGACGAACTTAGACAAATACTAAGCACATTTAAAACTGTTGAAGAAATTAAAAAGGCAACCATTGACAAACACATCGAATGAAATTAAAATGATGGCAATACAGGTAGTCCTCAAGTTACAGTCACAATTGAGCTGTTGCTCAGTGAGACATCTGTTAAATGAATTTTGCCCCGTTTTAAGACCTTTCTTGCCACATTGATTAAGGGAATCACTGCAGTTATTAAGTTAGTAACACTAACTTAAGTGTTAAGTGAATCTGGCTTCCCCATTGATGTTGCTTGTCAGAAGGTCACAAAAGGTGATCACACGACCCCGGGACACTGCAACCATTATAAATTGAGTCATTTGCCAAGTGTCTGAATTTTGATCACATGACCATGGGGATGCTGCAACGGTCCTGGGTGTGAAAATGGTCACAAATCACTTTTTTCAGTGCCATTGTAACTTCAAATGGTCACTAAATGAACTGTTGTAAGTTGAGTACTACCTGTACCATCAACATGGAAACAGGCATACATGTAGAAGGGAATGACACAGAGAAACCACAATCATATGTACCAATATTCTGCTAAATATAGATATTATAAAATCTGAAGAGGGACATTAAGGATAATAGTTTTCTTGTAATCAGTATTATCCCCTTCATGGATTACTGCCTTGTCATGGCAAAGGGGCTTGCGTAGCTCAATGAAGCTATGAGCTATGCCGTGCAGGGGCCACCCAAGATGGACAGGTCATAGCAGAGAGCTCTGACAAAACGTGTTCCACTGGAGAAAGAAATGGCAACCCACTCCAGTATCTTTGCCATGAAAACCCCATGGACAGTACCAAAAAGGCAAAAAGATATGATGCTGGAAGATGAGCCCCTCAGGTCGGAAGGTGTCCAATATGCTACTAGAGCAGAGGGCTAGTATCAGGAGCGCCAGAAAAAGTGAAGCAACTGGGCCAAAGCCGAAAGGACGCTCAGGTGTGGATGTATCTGGTGGTGAAAGGAAAGTCCGATGCTGTAAAGATCTTTTCTCCATAGGAACCTGGAATGTAAGATCCATGAATCAAGGCAAGCTGGACGTGGTCAAACAAGAGATGACAAGACTGAACATCGACTCAACATTAAGAAAACTAAGATCATGGCATCCGGCCCTCTCAATTCCTGGCAAATAGATGGGGAAGAAATGGAGGTAGTGACAGATTTTATTTTCCTGGGCTCCAAGATCACCGCAGATGGGGACTGCAGCCAAGAAATTAAAAGACGCTTGCTTCTGGAGAGGAAAGCTATGGCAAATCTAGACAACATACTAAAAAGTAGAGACATCACCCTGCCAACAAAAGTGCGTATAGTCAAGGCTATGGTTTTCCAAGTTGCAATGTATGGCACTGAAAGTTGGACCATAAGAAAGTCTGAGCGCCAAAGAATTGAGGCCTTTGAACTATGGTGCTGGAGAAGACTCCTGCGAGTCCCTTGGACTGCAAGGCGATCAAACCTGTCAGTCCTAGAGGAGATCAACCCTGACTGCTATTTAGAAAACCATATCCTGAAGATAAAACTCAAATACGTTGGCCACAAATGAGAAGAACAGACTCACTGGAGAAGAGCCTAATGTTGAGAAAGATTGAGGGCAAAAGAATGAGGAGGCTGGATGGAATAACTGAAGCAGTCGATGTGAGCTTAAATGGACTCCGGGGGATGGTAGAGGACAGGAAGGCCTGGAGGAATGTTGTCCATAGGGTCGCAATGGGTCAGACACAACTTCACAACTAACAATAACAAATCAGTATTATAGAACATATCAACAAAAAATGGCGAGAAATCTGCACTAATTTTTCTGGATGTGGAAAATGCCTTTGACAACTTGCAGTGGCCATTTTTACTAGCCATATTTGAATAAAATGAAGCCTAAAGAAGAATTCAAAGCCTGAATTAAAATATATTCCAGTGGCAAATAGCAAAGATTATGGCTAATGGAACATCCTCTACAGACTTTCAAATAAGCAAAGGCAACAGGCAAAGATATCCACTTTCTCTCCAATTATTCTTCACGGCTTTAGACGTATTGGCAGAAAAGGTGATAAACAAATGCCAGGTCTTAAAATCTGTAGAGAGGAATATAAGCTTGAATGTTATGCAGACAATATAGTATTAACTATCACAGAACCACAAAGAGCAATAAAAAAGTTGATGAAAACAATTCACAGCTTTGGGGAATTCTCCAGATATAAAATCAATGTTAAACAACAAAAATAATTGCAAGGTACTTAACACAAGGAGAAGTAAATCTTTTGTGGGAAGAATCTGCCTGTCAGATAACCCACTCAGTGAAACATAATGGTTTGCATCTGACAGGTAATAATCAAGAAATATATCGAAACAACTATGCTAAATTATGGTAAGAAATCAAAAGAAATCTTGAAAGGTAAAGAAATGTAAAGTTCCAATTCCAATTATCAAAATGAATGTATTACCCAAGATAAATTACTTGTTTCAAATGTCATCAATATTTCAATCTCATAGAAAACTATACAAGAATGGCAAGAAATTGTCAGTAAAGTCATATGGAGTGGATAAAGATCTAGAATTAAATTCAGGTGTTTTTTTTCATCTCCCAAATTTTAAATTGTATCACAAAGCATGTTGCCTATCATAGATAGCAGAGTGGATAAAATTCCTAAATAGTTGAACATCAATATTGGAAGGAACTGGTCTAGCCCTCTTGTTCTATAGGTACAGTATTTATGGTATAAAATGTTTTACAGATGGTTCACAATTCCACAATTTCCAAGATAGACAAATTATATATTAAAGGTTTTGGAAATGTCATGAAATAGAAGAAAAAAATTACCATCTATGGTGGATATGTAAAACTCTCTAAAGTATTGGAAGTTTGAAATAACTAGGTATAATCCCAGAATACATTAACAAAAACCATGCTTATGGCTGTGAAGATGAATTTTGCCCAACATTGGAAGAAAGATATAATATCAATGATGTCTGATTGGAAATTTAAACTTAAAGAATATGCAGTGATGGCAAAGCTAGCAGCATATACCCACAACAGAAGTTTAATCAAATTCAAGGAAGAATGGTTTACATATGTATAAAACAGCAAAACAAATAGAAATATTTACAGCATGTTTGTAAAGGAGGTGTAAATGTCTATAAACGTTCTAATTCAGACAGAGTATAGAGAAAGGGGAAAGGAGAGATTATCTATCTACTTTTTCTAAGCAGCTCTTTCTTTTTCTTTTTCTCCTTTTTTTAACATTCACGGATAACAAATAATACAATGGACTTCAATATAAAGTTTTTGGTATTAAGCTCAAAGATCTAAACTTGAATGAATGAAACAATGAAAACAAAAACATAAAATATATCTTCATTGAGCATTGATTGAGCATTGTGATAACACAATATAGCTATTAGATTTGATGTCTTAGGGCCACTGTATTGTTTTAAATCAATACATTGTGATTTGCCCCTTCCGTAATTATATTTTGAAACAGCAGCGCTTCAATATTTGAGAAGATATTAAATCATCAATTGAGACCAATAAGAATCTACCTTTTTCGGAGCAATATCATGACTGATCCATCTTTTACAAAGATGAACTATCTATAGTATATAGATCTACACCTACATCTATCCATTTAAGTTACAGTTTGATAAAATTCACTTTAATTTGGATAGGCCAAGCAGTGTGGCGATTACATGGGAACAAAAGGGCCAACTTCTAGGTGCTTTTATTGGTTGCCTTCAGCAGGGTCTCGTCATACAAAAGTGTCACGATGTGAATATATTGCCAGTTGAGCCTCTGTGCTATATTTCTTAGTTTTCTACTGTATTTCTAGATCTACTGTATTTTCTAATCAAGCAGACATGTGATATGTGTTTCTACTCATGTGTGCCAGAGGTGGGATCCTGCCTCTGATTGCCAGTGCGGTTAATCGCTGAGTTCGGCGCAGAGCCGAAGAAACTGCTCCCGTTCGCGGAACGGGAGCTTTCCCCGGGCGCTTTCCCCACCCGCATGGATGCCACCAATTGCGTTCTTTTGCCCTCTGTGCATGCCCAAAGCATTCCTCATGCTCAGAGGGCAAAAGAACGCAATTGGCGGCATCCATGCAGGCGGGGAAAGCGCCCGGGGAAAGCTCCCGTTCCGCGAACGGGAGCAGCTTCTTCGGCTCTGCGCCGAACTCAGCGATTAACCGCACCGGCAATCAGAGGCAGGAACCCACCTCTGATGTGTGCATTCCAGGAATTTGTCTCCTCCTCCTTCTTCTTCTACAAGCCTCCGTCCGAGGCAGATGTGAATTCTTAACTGGGACAATGTAGCTTATTAAGGTTTATGTTTTGTTACTTTTATACTGAAATAAATATTTTGTTAATTAGAATTAAATCTCGGTTTTATTTTCTACGTAAGGATGATTTCAAGGGAACAAGATCTATATCGCCTCAGTAGGAATAAATTCCTATCCCAACAAAAAGTAACCAGCATCACTTTGTGACTTAATAGACAATTAGCTAATGGACACGAGCAGGAAAGTAGTCAAAACTGGATCACTGAAGAGCAAGAGAAATTCTCAGTGGGAATGGGCAAACACTGAGATTTGCAGAAATAAAAAAAACTGAAATTATCTGAAAAGAGAGAGAGATTTTAAAAAATCTATCCCTCAAAGCTCAATGAGGACACAGAATGCTGAGAGAAAAAGATGAAGATAGAAGATGAGGAATGGAGATGAGGATCAATTATTAAGTCAGGTCATGATGACAGGATGCTACAGTCATTTTGATGTAGATCTTACAAATTAATTTCAAGACAAAGTGAAAGAACTTTGTAAAATTCTGTCTCAATGCTGAGTTATGACTTATGAAAATGTATATTAGTCAAAACTAACACTAGAATTACAAAATCGAGATGACAAAGAATTTTACGCAATGTGGGATAAATTTTACCATTGGTTAGAAATTAGAAAGAATAAGAAAATGTCTGAATGATTGTAAATATTATATATAGAATTATATAGAAAAATATGTATGTAGATTGACGTTAAACCGATGTCTCAGGAATGAAGAACGTAAATGTATATGTATGTTTTGTATTTAATGTTTTAATAATTCAATAAAAATATTTAAAAAAAGAAAAGAAAATGTATATTAAAGATTTGATCTTTAAAATCTGCTTCAGAGATCTGCAACAACTAAAAACAGCTTTATCTTTTATTGGAATTCTGAGGGGGGAAATTGCATTGTTTCCCTATATTTACGCTCATGTACTTTCCAAAGCACTTTTAGAAACTGAATCCAAAGCATTCACAGGCCTAAATGATAGGGTATATGAGGTGAACAAACAAACAATGATTTTTACACCATTTGCATCTTAATCTCAGTATTAGTTAATTAGTTAGTTAGAACCATGTTGCAATTTACAATGATCCACTGCCAGATCAAGTTGGACTGAATTCTTTGGTTATTCTGCGAAGTATCTGTCCAGTTGTCTTGTGATATTTACGCAGCCATCTTCCAAACAACAGCCTAAACTCTATTGTGTTTACCAGAGATGAAAAAGAAAAATAAGGATCAACTTTTATTTCAAAAAATGCAAAAATAATTTGGAGAGAACTGAAATATTAATTAAACTATGTACAGTATTTCTGATTGGAAGAGGCTATTTGAGAACTTTGATTTTAAAAAAAAGCCAATCAAATGTGGGTGTGGTCAGTACTTGATTGGGAAACAACCAGGAAATCCCAAAACTGTAGGCTAGTTTGAAAATTGGAAAACTAGGCTAGAAGAAGGCCAAATCAAACCTCATATCTCTTTATGCCAGGAAAACTATATGGATACATTCCATATAGTTTTCCAGTTTTGTTGTGAGATCAAGAGAGTATTTATTTTCACCATGTTGAAAAAAATAGAATGAAATTGCTAAGGAAATTAATGAAGGTCATTAAGGACAAAATCTCATTGCAATGCTTGATTTACTAACCACAGCAGAACTCAAAAGTGATTCATTTTCCAAATATGATATTTGCTCAGCAAGGAAGTAAATTTCTTGATCAGTGATAGCAGTCAGATTTAAGAAATAGCCTTAACCCATGTTCCTTTGCTAAAAATCAACTGTCTGATCTCTGGCTCTCATGTGATTGTGTGAATTCTGCCTGTGAAAGTCTGACATCTAGACTGGCTGACACCCTGATCTGGCATTTAGAACCTTGGACTGATTTTGGACTATTCTTCTGCATGTTCCTGTTAACAGTAAACTATTCAGGTAAGCAACTGTCAGAGACTGTTCTAGTTTGCATGTGTTGACTGTGATTATTTCTATGACCTTGAGTAAACTGTGAACTACCATAGAAACTGTGTGAGAGTCAATATTTGAAACCGGAAGCAGGGCAGTTTGATTCCTTAGACCTCAAAAGAGGTTTGCAAAATCTTTTGCCTGAAATTATGGACAGCTTCCACCTGGCAGTGCAGTCTTTGGTTCTGTGAACTTCAATCACCTAGCCTGCCTAAACAACAAAATGAGCTACCAACAGAGAAATGTGTTTCTATCCATTATGATGCTCTCAGCCACCAATGGCTACAACTGCCCAGGACTCACTCTTCTTGTGGCAGAATGAATCCTATGCTCTAAATGATACGAAGGATAATATATTTGGACAAAGTCCCCAATTAACTTTACTAAGATCTAGTGCCTGATACTCTTCTCTGTCATGCTGACCAGCTTTCTGGACCAATTCCTCTTCAGAGTTAAGACTCTTCAGAATGAAATATGTGATGCCATGGGGTGGATGGGAAACTCCTCAGAATAAGACATTGTTGGATATAGTCTCTTAGAGTACCTCTGAACAAAGGAATTGATAAGGAAGCAAGAGCCGTGGTGGCGCAGTGGTTAGAATGCAGTACTGCAGGATACTTCTGCTGACTTGTGGGCTGCCAGCAGTTTGGTAGTTCGAATCTCACCAGGCTCAAGGTTGATTCAGCCTTCCACCTTCCAAGGTAGGTAAAATGAGGACCCAGATTGTTGGGGGCAATATGCTGACTCTGTAAACCACTTAAAGAGGGCTGTAAAAACACTGTGAAGCGGTGTATAAGTCTAAGTGCTATTGCTATTGCTAATTAGTGGGTATTTGTGCTATGGCAACACTTTCACTTTCATTAACATGGATAGAATCAAGATCACATGAAGTGTTAGTACCACTTTATAATGCCTTGGTAAGATCATACTTGGAATATTCCATCCAGTTTTGATTACCACAGTATAAAAAGATGTTGAGGCTCTATAAAGAGTGCAGAGAAGGGCAACAAAGATGATTAGGGGACTGGAGGACATATGAAGGATGGTTGCAGGAATTGGGTATGTCTAACTTAATGAAAAGAAGGACTAGGCATGATATGATAGCATGTTCCAATATCTAAGGGGCTGCCCCAAAGAAGAGGGAGTCAATCTATTCTCCAAAGCACCTGAAGGCAGAACAAGAAGCAATGGATGGAAACTAATCAAGGAGAAAACCAACCTAGAAGTAAGGAAAAATTGTCTGACAGAACAATTAACCAGTGAAATGGTTTGCCTTCAGAAGTTGTAGGTGCTCCATCACCTGAGGTTTTTAGAAGAGATAAGACAACAATTTGTCTGAAATGGTACAGGGTCTCCTGCTTGAGGCAGAGAGTTGGACTAGTAGACCTTCTAGGTCCCTTCCAACTCTGTTATTCTGTTATTTGGGGATACTTTAATAATGTCTGATACTGAATAATCCTAAGGATTACACAGTGAGACACACAATATACTCATCAGAAGTATACTGTAATCCGCAGACATGGGGTGTGTTTCCATCAGTACGCTGACGACACCCAGCTGTACATCACCACCCCGTCTGACTTCAGGGAGGCAGTGGATGTAATGTGCCGATGCCTGGACGACATTAAGATCTGGATGGGGAGGAACAGACTCAGACTTAATCCCGACAAGACTGAGTGGCTGTGGATATTGCCTCCTAAGGACCATGACAACTATCCCTCCTTGGTCTTTGAGGGTGCGAAACTGACTCCCTCAGACCAGGTCCGCAACTTGGGGGTCCTCCTAGATCCACAGCTAAAATTGGACCACCATCTTTCTGCTGTGGCTAGGGGGGCCTTTGCACAGGTTCGCCTGGTGCACCAGTTGCGGCCATACTTGGAGAAGGAGGCTCTACTCACGGTCACTCATGCCCTTGTCACCTCGCGTTTGGACTACTGCAATGCGCTCTACATGGGGCTACCCTTGAAGAGTATCCGGAGACTTCAGCTGGTGCAAAATGCGGCTGCGCGTGCTGTGGTGGGTGTGCCAAGGTACACCCACGTGACACCGATACTCCGCCAGCTGCATTGGTTGCCCATCGGTCTCTGGATCCAATTCAAGGTGTTGATCACCATCTTTAAAGCCCTTCATGGCTTAGGACCAGGATATCTTTGGGACCGCATTCTGCCTCATACTTCCCTCCGACCGGTTAGGGCCCACAGAGTTGGCCTCCTCCAGGTCCCGTCGGCCAAGCAATGCCGGCTGGCGGGCCCTAGGGGGAGAGCCTTCTCTGTGGCCAGCCCCGTGCTCTGGAACCAACTACTCCCAGAGACCCGGACCATCCCCACTCTGCTGGCCTTCCGAAAAGCCGTTAAGACATGGCTTTTCCTGCAGGTGGGGGGGACAGCTTAAATCCATCCGAGCTCACCCCCCAAGTATGTATGGTGCTGAATGGATGTTGTTGTTTTAAAATTGTTTTTAAATTTTGTACTTGTTTTTTTTAACTATATGTAATTTTTGATTATTCTTGTATTTCTCCCTGTTGTACGCCGCCCTGAGTCCTTCGGGAGTTGGCGGCATATAAGAATAACAAAATAAATAAATAAATAAATAAATAAATAAATAAATAATCTTACTATGTCTTTCTTAGGTTTTATGTCTTGCCAAGATTGTAGCACAGAATGGCAGTCATTGCTAGACTGAATTCTTTGTTAGACAATAGAACTAAAGTCATTGAGCAGCAATTTCAGATTCACGGAAACAAAAGAAGTCCATTATATTATTTCTGCGAGTTTCAGAAAACCTGACCACTATATTGACTACTTAATCACTTCAGTTGATTTTCTGCTGTGCTTGTTTATGCTGCATTTAATTGACAGGAAACCACATCCCAAGCTGTCAGATGTAAGTAATTAGACAAATATGACTACATTCCCTATAAACATATGCTAAAGAGTAAATTCCAAGGCCTAAAATGAAACATTCAACATATAAAAGCTACAGATTTATAGCACTACTGTCAATCTGTAGAATTCATGTGTATTTTTGACAGACAAATGAAGACAAATATAGTGTTCCATGATAATGTTGCAGGATCCAATCTGAGTCAATCACTGGGACCAGAGGTTTAATCTTCCAAGCTTTCGGACTCGTGCAGGAGCCCATCTTCAGGGCTCTCTCTCCATAATGTCTATGGAGATTCTCAGTTATCCAGCTTATAATTGTCCCAAAGGTGCTTTTTTCAAGAGGCAACTGGACTTTCTGGTTTTTCTTTGAAGATGTTTCACTTCTCATCCAAGAAGCTTCTTCAGCTCTGACTGGATGGTGGGGAATGGAAGGATTTATACTCCTTGCAGACAGCTTGTCATTTACATTCTTTTAGCGGGTCGTTAAGGTCACCTGGAGGTTTATCTGTGTCCTCAGGGTCACCTGAGTTGTGCAAATGGGTGTGGAGCCTTCTTGGAACTGTTGAAAGGACTGTGTTGTAGTCTGAAGATAGATGATGTCGTATCCCTCCTCCTCTGTTAAGAGAGGGCTGTTCAGTTTTGACATAGATGACCTCTTTAATCCCTCTTTCAAACCAGCGATCCTCTCTGTCCAAAATATGGACTTTGTTGTCTTCAAAAGAGTGGCCTGTGTCTTTTAAATGCAGATGGACTGCTGAATCTAGTCCTGATGTGTTTGTTCTCCTATGATGTTCCATGCTTTTATGAAGTGGTTGTTTGGGGAAAAGAATAAATCTAGGCAAAGTCACAAAAGAAGCCCAGTTGATGAGAAATTGATGACTCCTTAACAAGTGTAAAATAATGGTATAATTGTAATGGTTTAAAATAATGGTGTAAGTGTAATGGTGTAATCAGAAAATCAGGAAAGCTTAAGCAAAGCTTTGTTATATTTGATGGAACATGTAAATCAGGTTTAACTATATTCCATGTAAAAATACATTTAAGCATTGAATTCCTATTCATCTCAGTAAGATTTTGATATGTTTCATATTTTGGATTGCAATTTTGGATTATGACATCTTTCAGTCCCCCCAAATTTAAATTAGTTGTAGGTACCCGGAATTATCAGTACAGGCAAACAGACTTTCATTCCTTTTAACCATAGCTAAATTGGCCATTAATATATTTTAAACCAAGAATATAATGAAAAAAAAAGCAGTGATGACATCAGGAGGACAGTTAGTTTAATCCTAGGACCTGTATGTTGCCTAAGCAAATACCTTGGAGCTGTATCTCTCATCCACTTTTTCAGCTTTAGTCTGTTCCTATTAAATCAGCTCTGGGCAACCACTAAACTCTACTAATATTTACTGTCATAAATTGACCTTACAAAGTGGAGCATTTCACTTCTGGTGATGGTGATAGTGGAGAGATATATGATACTCTTTTTTTAATGACATTAATTTTCATATGTATTCCTGATAAACTAAAATCAGAACTGAAAGCCGTCTATTTCCTGGCAAATTAAAGAGACAACCTGTGTTACTTTTAAGACCGTTGGGCTATCCTAAACTTTATTGTGGGTGGTTTTTTAAAATAACCTGTCTTCGTAACAAAAATTCTCTATGTCCCTCCCCTTCCCCTACATTGTTTTTGATGGTATGCAGAACAGCAGCATCATATGTACAAGCTTTTGAATGGACAAAACTCCAAGTATTACCAATGCATTCCAAGGTTACTATCTATTTTGTTGACAAATTTAAAGGAGATATATTATCAGCATTCCTCTGTTAAACTCTCCTTCACAATCAAAATGTAATTGAAGTAGGGTGCCTACAATGAGAAGAGAAATTTGCATTCTTCAGCACTTTGTGGAAACAGATGGACTATGACCAGGAAACACTGTTGAACAGACTGGCATAAAGCAAATTGGCTCTCTGACAAGGCCAAGTACAGCTGTGGCATGTACCGTATTTTTCGGAGTATAAGACGCACCGGAGTATAAGAGGCACCTTAGTTTTGGGGGAGGAAAATAGGGGGGGAAATCTGCCTAGCAGGTATTTATCTGGCTAGCGTCCTTAGTCTAGTCAGCTTCAGCACATTATTTTATCCACTGGTTATAGCTTAAAAAAACCTTATTTGGAGCAAGTAGCAATGAAAAAAATAGAGCCGAGGTGGCGCAGTGGTTAAAATGCAGCACTGTAGTTCAGCAGTTCAGCTGCTCAAATCTCACCGGCTCAAGGTTGACTCAGCCTTCCATCCTTCCGAGGTGGGTAAAATGAGGACCCAGATTGTTGGGGGCAATATGCTGAACTTTGTAAACTGCTTAGAGAGGGCTGTAAAGCACTATGAAGCGGTATATAAGTCTAAGTGCTATTGCTATTGCTAAAAAAAGCCTGCAAACACTTAGGGCTGGAAAAAACATTCTTCTGAGAGAGTAGCAATGAAAAAGTCTGCCAGCCTGTAAGAGCCGGGAAAATCGTTACCACCTCATTAGGGCTGGAAAAAACATTCTTCGGAGCGATTAGCAATGAAAAAAAGCCTGCAAGCCTATAAGAGCCGTTAGCGCCTCGTTAGGGCTGGAAAAAAAAGCTTCAGAAAAGCTACATTCAGAGTATAAGACGCACCCAAATTTTCAGCCTCTTTTAGGGGGGGAAGGTGAGTCTTATACTCCAAAAAAATACGGTATTTTATTCAGCATCACCTCCTACCAGTGATTCAGCTACATCTAGCAGGAGAAAGATTAGAACTAAGTGTAAATCCAATTTTTCCTCTACAAACTATTGTATTTGAGAATCCAGAAAAATTACCATGATGGAAATTGTGTCAAGTACACTTAATTTCTCTATTATGCAAAATCCAATAGTAATGTTGGCATTCTGAGGTTTCCAAAATGCATTGCTATGAGTTCAGTAAAGTTTACTTCTGAGTAAGCAAATATAGGACTGCAGCTTCAGCAAGCTTGCAAGAGTCAAAGTGGAAGGAAAGGCAATGATCTAAAATAAGATGAGAATGGACAACCATTTGTCTGAAAATGATACAGGGGTTTCCTGCTGGAGCAGGGGATTGGACTAGAAGATTGGACTCTGTTATTCTGTTAAAATGTTTATTAGAAGCATCTAATAGAAGAACGTTGTTTGACATAATATTCAGTGTTTAAACAGCTATTGTCAATCATATGCCAGCATTTGGAGCAGTCCTAGAAGTCCTTCTATTCACTAGTAAGTCCAAAACTAGTATTTTAGAATTCCTATATTACCGTATTTTTCGGAGTATAAGACGCACCGGAGTATAAGACGCACCTTAGTTTTTTGGGGGGGAAATAGGGGAAAACAATCTGCCTACCAGGTATTCATCTGGCTAGTGTCCTTAGTCTGGTCAGCTTCAGCACATTATTTTATCCCCTGGTTAGGACTTAAAAAAACCTTCTTCTGAGAGAGTAACAATGAAAGAGCATGCAAACCAGTAAGAGCTGGGAAGATCGTTAGCACCCGGTTAGGGCTAGGGCTAGAAAAAAAACTTACTCGGAGCAAGTAGAGCAATGAAAAAAAATTCTGCAGAGACTTAGGGCTGGAAAAACATTCTTCGGAGAGAGTAACAATGAAAAAGCCTGCAAGGTAAGAGCTGGGAAGATTGTTAGCACCTAGTTAGGGCTGGAAAAAAAGCTTTGAAAAAGCTACATTCAGAGTATAAGACGCACCCAAATTTTCAGCTACTTTTAGGGAGGAAAAAGGTGCGTCTTATACTCCGAAAAATACGGTAAATGAAAGTTGATTCATACCAATCTAAAACCTAAATGTTTGCTCATTTGTGAGTATTCTTATGATAACCTTTGTATCGTTGCATGAAATATGGTTCCCACATAATGATAAAAGTTAAACTATGGCTTCAAACCTGTCATGGCTGAGTTTAAACATTACTCTGAACTAAACCCAAGCTCAAGTAGCTTGCTGTATAAACATGGCAATTAATGAGAAAAAGTTGTAGGTTATCTCATATCAGGTTTGAGCCAACACTGGAAACAATCCTATAAATCATCCCAATACATTTGCCTATCAAAATCTTGATGGGAAGAAAAATATGTTACTATCCAAGCAGTTTTTTCTGTCCCTTAATTATTATTATTATAATTAGGTTACCCTAAATGTAGTTTTGGGTTTTAAAATAATTACGTCCTCTCCTACCCTACACAGTAAAGGATAGGTCACTAGTCTCCTTTGTTCAGTCTTTTAAAACCATTGAAAAATTAATCCCAACCATTCGTCTAAGCTAAGCGTAGTCAGGTTCTTTTAACTTCCTTTGTATTTCAATATTTACTTAAACTAGTGTAACAGCCATTAATTTGAGAACGGTGTGTGGAAACATAACCTAGGGCAGGGGTGTCAAACTCGTGGCCCGCAGGCAGAATGCATCACCTGCTGGCCATGCCCATCCCTGGTTTAGCGAAGGGGAAAAAGTCACAATACATCATATGATGACGTGACATTGCAAGTTAGACACTTGTGACCTAGGAAATGGAAATATGTAGAAAGTAGGATAAGTTTCTTGTTTAGGCCCTTTGAGGAACATGTTCTACTTTTTCTGGTCATAATACTGCAGTTTTGGTCATAACGGCACTGATGATTAGTACTCACCTGAAGCATTGTAGATCAGAGATCACCAACCAGTGGTCCGTGGACCACTGGTGGTCCGCGAGAACATTTTGGTGGTCTGCAGTGCACCCGGGTGGAGAAGCTGCTCCGGGATGACCAATGGACCGGTCCTGTGACTAGAGCTCTGGAATATGGGACCGGCCAGGCAGCTTGTGGTAGGGCTGGAAATCTCGGCTGTAGAGGGAGGTACGTGCAACTTGCAACTTTGCAGGTGATGCAATGTGCAAGGAGTAGCGCAGCCTTCACCAGCTGGAATGAGGTAATGGTGGTGTTGGGGCAAGGGGGGGGCAGGAGCGCAGGCAGGCTGAAGCAACAGGTGTCAGCAACCAGCAGCTCTTTCATCCCCCTACTGTGACTCCCTGTCAGCTGAACCCACCAGTGGCTGGCCCCGCCCCTCGCCCTCCCCTCACAGTCACTCCTCACCTGGCCTGAGAAGGTAAGGGCAGGGGATGGAGACTCACTCCATATTCCAGAGTGGGAGCAAAGCACCCCTGTACTTGCTTCATCTCTTGCTGGGTCTCGCGGTTGTTTCCTCCGGCCCTTTTTGGTGCTGCATGCACCTCGGTCATTCGGGGAGACGCGAGACTTCCTCTCAGCCCCGAGACACTGGCCTGGCCGTATCTCTCCACCGCTGCTGTTGGCGCCTCCACTTCTCTTACAGCACCTTGAGCAGCCCAGTTAAATTTAGTGTGCTTCACAATGGGGAAGACAGCGTCTCCTCCTTCTCCTGAGCCCATTACAACGCGGAGCATTGGCTGCAGCTGGGTTGGGCGAGTGTCTCGGGGCGGAGAGTAGGTCGTGCATCTACCCAAGTGACTGAGGTGCGTCCAGCACCAACAAAGGCCGAAGAAGCGCCCACAAGACCCAAAGAGTGCCAGAGAATCAGAATGAGAGAGAGAGAGATGTGAGAGTGAAAGAGAGAGACAGAGAGAGATGAGAGAGATGAGAGAGATGAGAGAAACAGAAAGAGACAGACAGAGACAGAGAGACAAAGTGAGAGAGACAGAGAGAGACAGAGAGATAGAGAAAGAGAGAGAGAAAAAGAGATTAGTTTTTGGGATGAGTCCTGGGGCAAAATTTACTTCATACTATAACTTTTAATTGCTTCTTGTAGAGGTAGTCCTCAACTTACAACAGTTCATTTAGTAACCGTTCAAAGTTACAATGGCACTGAAAAATGTGACTTATGACTGTTTTTCACAGTTACGACCTTTGCAGCATCTCCATGATAATATGATCAAAATCCAGATGCTGGACAACTGGTTCATATTTATGACCATTGCTGTGTCCCAAAGACAAGTGATCACCTTTTGCAACCTTCTGACAAGCAAAGTCAACTGGGAAGCCAGATTCACTTAACAGCTATGTTACTAAACAACTGCAGTGATTCATTTAAGAACCGTGGCACGAAAGGTCATAAAATGGGGCAAAACTCACTTAACAAATGTCTCACTTGACTAGAATAACAGAGTTGGAAGGGACCTTGGAGGTCTTCTAGTCCAACCCTCTGCTCAGGCAGGAAACACTATACCATTTCAGACAAATGGTTATCCAATCTCTTCTTAAAAACTTCCAGTGTTGAAGAATTCACAACTTCTGGAGGCAAGTTGTTCCATTGGTTAATTGTTTTAACTGCCAGGAAATTTCTCCTTAGTTCTAGGTGCTTCTCTCCTTGATTAGTTTCCATCCATTGCTTCTTGTCCTGCCCTCAGGTGCTTTGGAGAATAGCTTGACTCCCTCTAAGCAAGAGATAGTAAAATAACTTTATAAAGAGACTTCTAAGGATATGCCTACACTGGAAAACGTGTTTCATTGCATTCATGAAACAAACATAATAAAATTCAGAAGTTCAGCTGGGCAATTCCAGGACGGATGTTATTCAATTGAACTATAATTAAACAAGACTTCTGATTGCTTCTGAGTGCTGCTCTGAAGGCCTAACCACTACTGACACCATACTTGACTTTTTTTTCATGTACCTCTGTTTAGTGCTGTCCCATCACTCCCAATAGTTTTGCATTTTTTCTTGCTGTCTTCCACTTTGGAGCATCTCTCTGTCCAGAATTTGTTCATTCCAGATCTATGTCTAGACCAAGCGCACATATTTTAATCTGGGCAGGGGTCACTGGATACTGCCTGTCCTGTGCATGGACATTCCATGCATTGAATATTTTGTGCCTTTCCATCCATTGCCAACAACTACTTCAGGCAAGAGGAACACAAACGCTACACCTGGATATTACCAGATGGATAACATTAAAATCAAACCAATTGCATAATGGAAATCAAAATGCAATCTAGTCAGCTAAGTCACTGCCATGTATAGATCATGAAACAGACCACAAATTTTTAATACCCAATATAGCAGATAAATGGGCATATCAGCAAGATTTCTTCTGGAAGATATGAAGTTGAAATCAAGTTGAGATCAAGTGAGATCCAGAATATTTGATTTATGGAAAAAAAATCCTCTGAATTTGTTATGGGACATTTTAAAATAAAAAGTATCCAAGTGGTTTTCAGAACAAGCTATTGTGTGATAGGATAAAAGAAGATTGAAGGAAAGTAGAAAGTCTGTTGTGAAACATCTACAAATAGAATGATAGAATGACAGAATATACTCAAATTAGATGTTCTAATGTTTTCAGTGTTTTAATGGTTTTTATTATTTTTTTAAAAAAATATTATTTTAATTGTAATGTTTTTGAATTGTGAGCTACCTGAGTCGTTTGCTGAGATGGGTAGCTATAGAAATTAAAATAAATAAATAAGTAAATTTGCAGAAAAGTTATATATTAGGAAATTGATCCTTCTAGAAAATGAGATCTGAGAGATAACAGGCCAGCTGTCAGATTGGAAGGCACCTGGCATAGATGAAATAGCAATAAATTGCTTAAAGATGTAGGAGAAGAGGTAACTAAAGTGCTAAAAGCTGTATGTCAAGAAATATGAAACAAGATTGTTTAGCTGAGAGCTGGATAGATCAGTGTCTATTTCTAAAAAGGGATATACAAGAGAATGTGTAAATTATTCAACCATTGCACTAATTCCTTAGACAAGTAAAGTTTTGCTTAAGATATTTCAAACAAGAATATACTTATATGTAACCCTAGAGCCTATAGATTGCAATGTGACTATATAGCAGTTACTTTTCCCTTAACATAATTTCAAATGCAGGCAACTAATATGATTTACTAAATACTGTCAAACATCAAATCATTTAACAACAACAAAAATACCAATACAGTCAACATTACAAAAGTTTGATGATACCTTGCACCTCCCTTTCCACTCTTTAGAAATATCTAGATACATCTGGAGCCTATTTTCTACAGCTCTGTGCTAGGAAGCAAATAATTTGGAGTTGATTGCAAGGAGAAGCAGCGATCAGCCACAGAAGGACTTTAATAGCTCTGCTAATCCTATGCCATAGGTGTAGCTAGCCAGATGCAACTGCTTGAAAGATGTACTGAGTTAAATGAAACAGTAAAACTACTTAATGGTACCTTGCTCCACCAGTTTCAAGTCACAATCCACAAAGTATAGTTTGAGGCAGGATGGCTGTCTTGAATTCTTCAGCAAAACTCAAGTTAAACAAATGTGATTTAGTGGAAAACGCAAGTTTCCTTTCCTCAGAGCTGTCATTGTTCAACACTCCACACAATTGCCTTACAATAACCATGTACTGTATATAATGGTTCACTATACAACCCTACTTCTCAATAACATATGTTTTTTTGTTTAGCATTATTCATACTAATGAATCGAATGAAAACTGGACGTTAATGCAATATTTGATATACACAAATCACTTGATTTTGGAAGGGGGAAATAAAAAGATGCAGAAGGAGTTCAGCTTCAACCGCAGAAATACACGAGCACGTAATAGATTCAAACTAAATGTAAACCACTCCAAACTCAACTGCAGATAATACGACTTCAGCAACAGAGTGATCAATGCCTGGAATACACTACCTGACTCTGTGGTTTCTTCCCCAAACCCCCAAAACTTTAGACTGTCTACAGTCGACCTCTCCCTGTTTCTAAGAGGTCTGTAAGGGGCGTGCATAAGCGCACCACCGTGCCTACCGTCCCTGTCCTACTGTCCTATTGTCCTCTTTTATCGTTACTTTTTACTTATGTTATGTTTATACAAACTACTACTATCCTATACATGTTTGATAAATAAATAAATAATAATAATAATAATAATAATAATAAACAAACAAACAAACAAACAAACAAACAAACAAACTAAAGTAATGGACTTTCCAGTGGTAATCTGTGTTCATGAAGCCTGAAGGGGGAAAAACACAAAATATGAATTTGAATTATGGATGTGGAGAGGGTTACTAAGAATACTATGCCCTGCAAGAAGAACCTATTGACCAAATAAAAACTGTTTTCACTTACAAAGAACAAAGAAGACTTATTATAATTTCGGTGTGTGGTGTAAGTGAATGATGGACAGAACAAATAGCTATGCTTGGGAGGATTAAGGAAAGTTGAAGGATAGGGAAAGACTCTGGATAAAGTGGATGGTCATTAGACAATATCAAGGAAAGTGTGTCATTTCATCGGAGGAGCTATAGTCTTTCACCACACGTACCTCAAGATAAAGATTGTTTGTTCATACAATCAACAAAGGTCAGACTTGCCTTGCCGACACCTTGGTGATTGTAGTCCTTAAGGCATCTTGAGGTTGAAAAGTCAAAATACAATTTATATCTCATTGTCAACCAGCTTGATACAATTGAACAAGGCAATACTCCCTAGGCCAAGCATCATTTTTACATTTTAGCCTTAACATATTAACAGAGTTGGAAGACACCTTGTAGGTCATCTAGTCCAACCCCCCACACCGCCTTTCCAGGACTGAGATTGTTTACCAACTTCAGAAAGAGCCCTTTATGAAAACTGGGAAGGGGGTAAAAATCTATTGTCATTTGTGGCCACAACTCATATGGATGCTGCCATGTCAGGAAAGACTGCTCCAGAAACTAGGAAAACTGTAATACTTGCCAGTTGGTATCTCTCAGTATCTTACATTTAAGCACAAACGATTTCTGCCTGGCACCAATTTACACATTCATTTTGGGGAAAAGAAAGATTTCTTTAAATTCATTATATATATATATATATATATATATATATATATATATATATATATATATATATATATATATATATATATATATATATATATATATATATATATATATATATATATATATATATATATATATATATATATATATATAAATTTATATTTATATATAAATTTATATTTATATATAAATTTATATTTATATTATTTATATTATATTATTATATTATTTATATTATATTATTATATTATTTATATTATATTATTATATTATTTATATTATATTATTTATATAAATATTTATATAAATATTATATATTTATATTATGAGCCGAGGTGGCACAGTGGTTACAGTGCAGCACTGCAGGCTACTTCAGCTGACTGCTAGTTCAGCTGTTCAAATCTCACCGGCTCAAGGTGGACTCAGCCTTCCATCCTTCTGAGGTCGGTAAAATGAGGACCCAGATTGTTGGGGGCAATATGCTGACTCTGTAAACCGCTTAGAGAGGGCTGTAAAGCACTATGAAGCGGTATATAAGTCTAAGTGCTATTGCTATACCTCACTGACACTTATCAAATAAACTTATTAATTTATATAGCAATGGCGCTTAGACTTATATATTGCTTCATAGTGTTTCACAACCCTCTCTAATCAGTTTACAGAGTCAGCATATTGCCCCCCAACAATCTGGGTCCCCACTTTACCTACCTCAGAAGGATGGAAGGCGGAGTCAACCTTGAGTCAGTGAGGATCAAACCTCTGGCAGTCAGCAGAATTAGCCTGCAATACTGTATTCTAACCACTGCGCCATCTCATACAATCCATTATATATAATCCATTATTTCCTTCTATATACATGGTCCCTATAGAACTTGCCAAAAGAGACCGTTAAAATATGTTTTTAAAGGTTAAAGCTATATTTTTAATTACGGTATTATGGTGGTATTTGATACTGCATTACTATAGCAGTAGTAGGAGTCGAGAATATGTACACAAATAGTTTGATATCTGGCAGTGGAATGATGCTATACAAGTCTCCTGCAGATCACCCTGGGGAGGAAGTGCTCTATTGCATAGCAGAGAAGACACCAACTCTTGTACCCATTTACTAATCTTATTTTAGCAAATTGAGACTCCAGACCAAATTTAATGCTTGGTTGAAAAGCTAGGAGAAATTGAACTGTTCCTGCCCATGGAATCCCAAATCATATACTCCCTGCTGAAAAGAAAGTTCCAGAAATAATATCTTTTTTATAGTGACTGATTCAGAACTGAAATAGAGAATAATGGCTCCGAATCAATCAGTGTGTCTATTGTTGCAGGAGATAATTCTAGCAGGCAGGGGTAGTTTCCTTTCTCTCTGCTGATAAATCCACAGAATACTCTACATGCCAGTTTTATGTCTGGAGAAAAAAAACAGGTAATGTTACAACAAATTAAGGAACCTTTCACACTTCCCCATCATTTTCCTGCAACATATATGTCCCTGCATGTAAAATGACAAATAATTTGATTACTGAATGAACTGTTGAAAGTCTGTTGAAGTGGTATCTGCGTAGTAAATATCTTACAAGGTGGTTGAACTGTCCATCTGTCCATGAAAGTTATCTAACCCTATATTTTTTCTGTTTAAAAATTAAATTGATCGATGAGAGAGTTCCTTCTTGATAATAGTGGAAAACATCACCGCATAATGAGAAACACGTATTTTTCGCATAGAAAGTCTAAGTTTCAAGCGCTGGTGCTTCCAGATGATCAGATTAGATAGAAGAGGCTGAGAAGGACTTTCCCTGAAACTTTTAGGAAAGTTTTCTAAGTTTATTCCTGCTCTGGTAAACAAGATGCCATGCAAAAAGGCAAATAGGTTTCATCTGAGAGGAGGCAGTTACCTGTATTCAGAAAGCTCTTGGATATTGCAACGCTATGGTAGGGTAGTTCTCAATGGGGAATTCTGACTGCCCTGCAAATCCATGCATGGGTCCCATACCAATGCTACCCCTAACTGGTCCACAATTTCTTTTGGTCTTTGTTTGCCTATTTTCCTGGTTAAATATTCATCAATGAGATAATAGTAATAGATAACAAAACAGGATACCACACAGTACCGTATTTTTCAGAGTATAAGACGCACCTTTTTCCTCCCTAAAAGTGGCTGAAAATTTGGGTGCGTCTTATACTTTGAATGTAGCTTTTTTCCCAGCCCTAACTAGGTGCTAACAGATCTTCCCAGCTCTTACCTTGCAGGCTTTTTCATTGTTACTCTCTCCAAAGAATGTTTTTCCAGCCCTAAGTCTTTGCAGAATTTTTTTTCATTGCTCTACTTGCTCCGAATAAGTTTTTTTCTAGCCCTAACCAGGTGCTAACTATCTTCCCAGCTCTTACCAGCTTGCAGGCTCTTTCATTGTTACTCTCTCAGAAGAATGTTTTTCCAGCCCTAAGTCTTTGCAGGGTTTTTTTCATTGCTCTACTTGCTCTGAATAAGTTTTTTTCTAGCCCTAACTAGGTGCTAACGATCTTCCCAGCTCTTACTGGCTTGCATGCTCTTTCATTGTTACTCTCTCAGAAGAAGGTTTTTTAAAGTCCTAACCAGGGGATAAAATAATGTGCTGAAGCTGACCAGGCTAAGGATGCTAGCCAGATGAATACCTGGCAGGCAGATTGTTTTCCCCTATTTTCCTCCCCAAAAACTAAGGTGCGTCTTATACTCCGGTGCGTCTTATACTCCGAAAAATACGGTAATTCACCACTTTGAAAGATGGAATGGAGGTGAGGAACATTTGTCATATCTAGCACTTACACAGGTGAATAAAGGGAGAAGGACTCCTTCAGACATCACAATCTTACACTGTTTAAGATTTTAACACCCCCTCCCTCTTACTTAGTCACTGAATTTAGATACAAAATACATTGATGGAGGGCAGCAATGCTACACGGGCTTCCTTTGAAGATTTTGTATTTGTATAAAACACAGCTACTGGTGAATGAGAATGTTGCCAATGCAGCTGGTTACCTATCAAGTCCTACATAGCTTGGCACCTGGTTACCTTTAGGGCTGTCTGTTTCAAATTGAACCAGTCCATCCCATGGGTTTGTCCCAACTAGGGATGATGAGGATCTTGTTGTCATGTGAGATTCAAGAAGGGGTGATTAGAAAGGATTGTACTTTGGTGTAGCCTCCAACTCAGTGTAATAACTGGCTTCCCCCAAAGAATTGGAAGGGGCCTTCTTCCTGGTTTTCTACAAGGTAGTTAAAATATAACCATTGCAAACAAACAAACAGACAAAAAAAGACATAAAAGAGAAACTGTTGTCTTCTTAAATGACATTCTCCCTCTTTGACATCATGATGTTCTCTTTCTGGCCTTGGTCCATCACTGAATACAGGCACTCCTCAACTTACAACCGTTCATTTAGTGACCATTCAAAGTTACAATGGCACTGAAAAATGTGACTTATGAGCGTTTTTCACACTTATGACCATTGCAGCATCTCCATGGTCACGTGATCAAAATTCATATGCTTGGCAACTGACTCATATTTATGAGGGTTGTAGTGTCCTGGGGTCATGTGATCACCTTTTATGACCTTCTGGCAAGCAAAGTCAATGGGGAAGCCAGATTCACTTAACAACCATGTTACTAACTTAACAACTGCAGTGATTCACTTAACAATTGGGGCACAAAAGGTTATAAAATGGGGCAAAACTCACTTAACAACTGTCTTGCTTAGCAACAGAAATTTTGGCCCCTAAGTCAAGGATTACCTGTACTGCAAAATTTATAGTCTTACATCTTTTACAATTCTGCCTCTTCTGATCATGGAGAAAGAAGAATGTTGGTGGAATGATTTTCTTCTAATACTATGTTAAATCAAAGGCAATCATAATGCCAAGCATTAAAGATATCCTTTAAAACTTAAAAACCTCTTATATAACCTCTTATTTAAACCAACAATAACTATCAAGTGGATAAAAAAATAAAAGATGCAGTCTATATTAAATAACATAGCAAGCATTTCTAAAAAGCAAAATCTCACATTTCATAGAACAAGACAACAAAAAGTAACAGTATATAGCAACAGGTGGCAATTAGAAAAAGAGAGAGAGATTTCACTCACTTCAACTATGAGCAACACAAACAGAACTAAAACCAAAAGGAGAGGGCGTGGCCAACATCTTGGCATCACAATGTTTCCCTCAGAATCTCTGTGGGAAACGCCGAATTTCCAGCTGTTCGGGGGCCCGGACCCATAGGAACTGGGCCGAAACCCCCCTGGAGGGGGGGTGAAGAAGAGAAGCACCGGTCTGTGGTCCAGGAGGATTTGCAAACCCCCCAGGAAGCCAACACCAGCCTCTCAACTGGCAGCTGTGAAGAGGTGACTAGTCGCCATTAGCTGAGACGGCCACAACAGAAAGATTGAAGTAAAGAGATTGTGGTTTGCCTGGGTGAGAAGATCTAAGCGTTAGTGCAGGAGCGGAGTGGAAGTAACGTGCTGGAGTCGGGTGAGTGACTGGCCAATTTAAAGATAAAAGAAGACTTAAAAGGAGATAGTAAAAGATATCCCAGAATGGAAACTAGTGGCTATCTAGCAATTGGGAATACCGTAGAGAGGGTTGAATAAATGAAGATTAAAGCCCAAGAAGATTATTGATATATTTGCAGTTGGACTTGGTGATCTTGGAGTCCTAGTGGACAACCATTTAAATATGAACCAGCAGTGTGCAGCAGCTGCCAAAAAAGTCAACACAGTTCTAGGCTGCATTAACAGAGGGATAGAATCAAGATCACATGAAGTGTTAATACCACTTTATAATGCCTTGGTAAAGCCACACTTGGAATACTGCATTCAGTTTTGGTCACCACGATGTAAAAAGGATGTTGAGACTCTAGAAAGAGTGCAGAGAAGAGCAACAAAGATGATTAGGGGACTGGAGGCTAAAACATATGAAGAACGGTTGCAGGAACTGGGTATGTCTAGTTTAATGAAAAGAAGGACCAGGGGTGACATGATAGCAGTGTTCCAATATCTCAGGGGTCGCCACAAAGAAGAGGGAGTCAAACTTTTCTCCAAGGCACCTGGGGGTAGAACAAGAAGCAATGGGTGGAAACTAAACAAGGAGAGAAGTAACTTAGAACTAAGGAGACATTTCCTGACAGTTAGAACAATTAATCCGTGGAACAGCTTGCCTCCAGAAGTTGTGAATGCTCCAACACTGGAAGTTTTTAAGAAGATGTTGAATAACCATTTGTCTGAAGTAGTGTAGGGTTTCCTGCCTAGACAGGGGGTTGGACTAGAAGACCTCCAAGGTCTCTTCCAACTCTGTTGTTATTATTATTAAAACTAGAGAAATTTGAAAAAGAATAATGGATTTGGAAAAATGTTTTTCAAGTGGATTTAAAGTATTTTGGAGATTTTTGTAAAAGATCTGGCTTGTTATACCGGCAAATCTGCTGGCTAAAAGAAAACATTGCAACAGCTTGTGGAAAGTTAGAACTTGCTGATAGCTGGAGATTGACCTTGAATACAAGAAGATAACTTGGAGCTTGAAAGGATTTGAAAGGAGTGTGTGTTGTGCTACTGTGTTTGATGGTGTCTTGTTTTGGTGACAGAAGATAATAGTACTTTGGACAGGAATGGAATAGTCTAAAATTGGAGATCGGCACATTGAAATACAAAGAGACTATATGGATTTAAACTTCAATTAAAAAATTAAGACTTTAACAATTGTAAATTCGACAATATGTAGGTGTGTATCTATGAAGAATTGATTGGGATGTTAAAATACATTCATGATGACATAAAAACTTACCTTTTGGAAATTAGAGGTGATAAGAAAACAGAAATAAAGTTGGAACATAAAGAACACTCAGAATATACAATGGTGGAAAATGAAAATGAGGAACAAGATTATACTGCTGCAAAAGGGACTGAAAATAAAAAGCAGATTGATGATTACACTGGGATTTACAGTGATAAGAAAAGAGTAAGAGGGGAGTATTGGTTTCCAAGAATGAATTAAAAATAAGGGGGGTAATAAGGAGAAGAGATTATAAGGAATTGAGAGTAGATTTAAGCAAATAATACACTGAAAAAGAAGACAAGGAATTCAGAAAAAAATTATTTGTATAAAAATAAAATAAAGAAAAAGAAGAAGATAAGAAAAGGGGAGGAAAGGGAAAACACACAAGAAGTGGAATTTCGGAGAGAACAAAAGAGAATGGATGAAGAGGGGAAGGTTAATAGAAAGGAAGAGGGGTAATAAGACATATGATAATAGATTTATTGGTATTTAGGTTATTAATTGTGTATAATTAATTATGATATAATGCTTTTATATAAGATTATAATATGATGATAAAAAGAAGGGAAATAAGTGATACA
Source organism: Diadophis punctatus similis (assembly GCA_023053685.1). Classification (NCBI taxonomy): domain Eukaryota; kingdom Metazoa; phylum Chordata; class Lepidosauria; order Squamata; family Dipsadidae; genus Diadophis; species Diadophis punctatus. Next base: position 243,943,411 of record JALIGW010000001.1, read on the forward strand.
ATAGTAGGTGCAACAGATGGAATGTTATAAAATTTATCTACTTATTATTTTAAAAGTTTTTCATAGGTGCAAATGTTGGAATGTTACAAAATTTGTGTAATTACTATTTTACAGAACTTGTAATGGAAAGAAAGAGGGATAATAAGACATATATTAGTAGACTTAATTACATTAATATTATTAATTGTGTATAACTAGTTATGATATAAGGTTTTTATATATTGGAATATAATGATATTATAAAAAGTGAAAATTAAATTTTGATGATGAACTTAAAAAGGAGGATGGGAATTAAAGTACATTACAGTAGATGAAATTGTTGGAAGTTATAAAACTTGTATAACTATTACCTTAAAAGGTTTTTAAATAAGACTTGTATAAAATCTATAAATTTGATTTAATGTAGAAGGGAATTTTGATAATTAGTGGGTTTTTGTATATTGGAAAGTTGGTAATGTTATCAGCCAATGGATGGATGTGTAATGTTAAGGTTAAATAAAGAGGATGATTAGAAGAAGATTTGAAAAGTAAAAGAGATTAAAAATTTAGGGCATTCAGAGATGATAGAATAAAAATAAATAAGTAAAAATAAAAATTAAGGAAAAAGAGAAATATGGCCTAAGATTAAAAATACAAAAAGGATGGAGTGGAAGTATGAAACGAGGTATAAGAATATGCATGAAAGATAAGCAATAGCGATTAAATTGGAAGAAAATGGAAAATTAAAAGTAGTAGACCCAGGCAACAAAAATAGGTAGTAAAGGAGGCAGCATTATGGTAGAAGTAGTATACCTAAAAGAAATACAATATATGTATAAATATGGGATAATATAAGTCTAAGAGAAGCACCGATGATTAAATGAAGTTAGGGATTTGAGTCATCAGTCTGTTAACCATAAAATGAATTATGATTAGATTTACTCAGGGAAGGGAAAGAGGGAGGAAGAGGAAGTAGAGAAGGAAGGGGAGAGGAAGAGGAGGGAAGTAGGAAAGAGGGAGAGAAGGGAAAAGAAGGTAGAGGGAAGAGAGGGAGATAGAGGGAGGGGAGTATTATGAAATATTGGGGGGAAACAGACGGGTGATAAAAGTACAAAAGGTGCAAAATTAGGATATTTGTTTATGGATTATTGGATAGAAATGTATAACTATATATATTTTGATATGATTTATGGTATATGTGTGGATGTTTATGTGGAGATGTTGGGAATTTTTTTTTAAAAAAAAGAACTAAAACCAAATCCAACAGAGCGCAATAAGAAGATGTGGGGGGAGGAGACCAAGAACAAGCCCAATAAAAACCAAAATAACCAACTCACAGTGAATGAAAGCAATTCACGGGATTGGTGCCACTATCCTAACACTCTCCCTGCTGTTTGTAGGACTGGGAAGGTGCCAAATCAGCCTATAGAACAAGGTCTTTCATATAACAGATTAACAGAGTTGGAAGGGACTTGCTTAGGGACTAAGCTGGGAATTGAAGTCCACAAGTCTTAAAGTTGCCAAGGTTGGAGACCAGAGGTGGGTTCCTGCCGGAGCTGCCCGGTGCACAGTTCCGGTAGGGAGTGGCCGATTGCGCAACCACTCTGGAGCCCTCTCTGCCGGTCCATCGCGCGCGTCGCCATTTTTCCCTGTGAATTTTTGGTCGATTTTACTTCTGCGCATGTGCAGAAGCAAAATCGCGCTGAAATCTCAAGCACGCGCGCATCCCCTTGTGAGATTTTGGCGCAATTTTGCTTCTGCGCATGCGCAGAAGCAAAATCACATGAGGGGGCACGTGCGCATAGCGAGCACGCGCACGCCCAAAGCGTGGAGATGCGCGCGCAGTGCACCGGCAACAGTAACGCAGCAACCCGCCGCTGTTGGAGACCCCTGCCATCCTTAGGATGCTCAGAATCCATCCATTAGGGCTTTAAAAATGAAACCAGATCTGCAATTGAGCCCAGAAAAAAGCTGGCAAGCATAAGAAGGAAAATGAAAGGGGATAGCATAATTTCTATGCTATTAAATCCCACGACTATCCTGACTAGCTGCAATTCCTTAACTCCTTTCCAGAGCAGCTCCTCACATTGTCAAATATGACTATTTTTTGTTGTTTCTCTGGTACTGTTGTTTGGTAAGAAATTTTCCAGCATAGCAGGAAAGTCTGTCTCTGGAGCAACATAGCAGGAAAGTCTGCCCTCTGAAGCAGAGGCAACTTTTATTTCTAAGGTGTATTGCAACAGAAAAAAATTTCTCCCAACGCCACTGAGCTACAATCTTAAACCTTCAAAAAAAAAATAAAAATCAGTCAGCATTTCCAGTTTGAGTGATAAACCATTTTCGCCATGAGCAACTTCAATTGTTATTTTCAGGCAGACAGTGCAAGAGAATTTTCAGCTTGAAGGATGCTTATCTGCTTTGCCCATACATGGCTCAGTACAAGAGGAATTCAAGTAGATATTTGTCCGAGTGTCCTCTCTCCTTCTTCCCTTTTATAGCTGATCATGCACATTATTTAAGCTCCATTCCATCACACAGTTCCTTTGAAAAATGACACCCTATTGCTCCATTGCGCCATTGATAGAAATTTAATTGACACAAAATGACTTGAGCGAGCCAAAGAGTGAGTGCAGCATGGAGTACTTAAAATGGTGCCTTGAGGGTGTTATGTTGAAAGCCTGTGTTTGTGGAGAGCAAGTTATTGATTTCTTTAAAGGATAATGGCTCTAGCTTTTGTTATGTCTCTTAGCTCCGTTGTTTACTTTTCAAGGCTGCAGTGATATTTAGCAATAAATATCAGTGCTTCTTGAATTATTTTTAGCTGATGGTTTTGATATGGCTGTCCTAGAAAGATAGAGGCTGAATGCTGAAGGAAGAGATGGAAATACTCAGAGAAGGCATGTCAAAAGGGCAAAATTGTGCTGCCCTGGTCACCACCTCATCAGTGAAAAGTCTAAAAGGAGCCTTTATGCATGAAGATGCATGGGAGTATTCCCACAATCAGGAATCCTGTAGAGATCCTAAGCACATGTGCAGAGCCTGTATAGAACCAACAGGCACCAATGATCTTATAGGCACACATTCCCTGCAGATACCATGTCAACAGATGAAATCAAATAGTCATTCTATACACCACAGGACAGCTAAATGTTTTTTAACTGTTAGCTTCAGCGCTTCCCTGATATGTGTACCAGGGGCGGGTTCCTAAATTTTTTACTGCCACTCTGTGGGCGTGGCTTAATTTTGTGGGCATGGCTTAATTTTGTGGGAGTGGCTTGACGGTCATGTGACCGTGTGGGAGTGGCTTGATGGTCATGTGATGGTGAGCATGGCTTCATGGTCATGTGACTGGGCGGGCATGGCTTCATGGCCATGTGACTGGGTGGGTGTGGCTAAGTGGTCACCATCCTAGTTCCCCCTACGAGGATTCCTGCATCCGGACCTTTTTCAATCCCCCAAAGGATTAAAGGAAACCAGATTCCATACAGCTCTGAACCCTTAAGGCAAACCAAATACAAGTGGTCCTCACTTAATCGCCTGTTGCTTAGCAAGTGTTCAAATTTATGACTGACCTCCTCAGAGCTACTTGACCTGTTTTTTGAGTTTTGACAGCCATATGCATGCACACATGTACGCACGCATGCACACATACACATTTATGACCAGTTACAACATCCCACAAAGTCATGTGACTGAGGTTTTCTATGTTTTTTGCCAGTTCCCAACAATTTCTTCTGGTTTCCAGTTAAAAATTCCCATAGGGGAAAATGGACTCGTTTAACAACCAGTGTTCGCTTAATGACCACAAGGTTCACTTAACGACCATGGTGTTTGCCTAACCCCTATGATATATGCATCCCCAAAGATCTCATATTTTTAAGGTAAACATTAAATGTATGGGAATTTACCTTTAAAACATAATCTCAGAAATCATCAAAGGTTTTGAAGCTGGGCAGTTAAGAAGAGGAAGCATGAGCAACAGCAAGCATTTCTGCTTGTTACAAGATTGTTAAATGCTTCTGTTAAAAACATGAAAAAATATCCCTGTGATCCCAGGTTTATGATATATATCTTGCCAAATGAGGAATTACACATTGCTGCTAAAGATCATAAATGTGTTCTATTAATTTTCAGAAGGCACATAAACACAGACTCCTTGGTCAAATGTTGAAATGGTAGAATTCAGAACAATTTTGGTGAATTGCAAGAACTGTTTCTGCAGATAGTATCTACTGGCTCAGAAGACAGTAGATCCAGTCATGAGAATGTTAAATGTCTTGTATTCTTTAAATAATCATTGTCCAGGAAATTGTTCTGCATTTAAAACTTATATTTGGCGCTGCAGCATTAAAATTAGTTGAAGGGAAGGGAAGGGAAGGGAAGTGCAGGAAGGAAGGAAGGAAGGAAGGAAAATATAAAGTCATCATAGCTATGAACTATAGTGGAATAATTTTTAGTTTGACTATCATTTGCCATGAACATCAGATGTTCAATAGAATTTGCACATATATCTTGCTGAACTATTGAATTATATATTAGTTTAGCAAATGCAGTCAATTATTATTAGAAACTCATATTTCTAATTTCTCACAAGCGTATATTGATTAAACTGATTTATGTTGATGTTCTGATTTGTTTGAGCACTTTTTCCCCTATGCATTCAAGTCTGCCTTTGTGAGTTCCTTCCTCCTATTTGAGAAAGTATCTACATCTTTAGTTTGTGAGGAACATTTTAATCAGATTCTGAAAGGCAAAATTACATGTTGAGGGGTGTGTGTTTTTCATTAGCTACAGGTATGTAGGAATGGTACCAGATTCTATGTTTTACAGTACAAACTGTAAAACATGTAAGCACCACATGTTTTGCAGTGCTTTGAAAGCCATTGCCTGCTACACAATACTGACAGGTTCCATTTTTATCTATAACCAAGCGTAGTAACACAAATTAAGATTTTAATGCAGTTGTGTATTGAATGGCTGTGATTTATTTATTATTTATTTTTATTTATTTATTTTGTCAACCATGTATATGAATACAAACAAAGTATAAACATTAGTATGAATATATAAAAAGTACAAGTATGGTTTGAGTACATGATATTTTACTAGATACATGGGGACTTTAGGACAGGGACGGTAGGCACGCTAGTGCGCTTATGCAGGCCCCTTACAGACCTCTTAGGAATGGGGTGAGGTCAACGGTAGACAGTTTAAGGTTAAATTTTTGGGAGTTTGGGGAAGAAACTACAGAGTCAGGTAATGTATTCCAGGCATTGACCACTCTGTTGCTGAAGTCAATTTTTTTGCAATCAAGTTTGGAGCGGTTTACATTAAGTTTGTATCTATTGCGAGCTCGTGTATTGTTGCGGTTGAAGCTGAAGTAGTCATTGACAGGTAGGACATTGTAGCATATAATTTTGTGTGCTACACTTAGGTCAGATTGAAGGCGGCATAGTTCTAAATTTTCTAGGCCTAAAATTTCAAGTCTGGTGGCATAAGGTATTCTGTTACGAATGGAGGAGTGTAGTACTCGTCTCATGAAGTATCTCTGGACATTTTCAATTGTCTTAATGTCCGATATGTAGTGTGGGTTCCAGACGGATGACCTATATTCAAGAATTGGTCTGGCAAATGTTTTATATGCTCTAGTTAGCAGTACAATATTACCAGAGAAGAAGCTACCCAAGATTAGGTAACCACTCTTAATGCCTTCTTAGCAATGCTGTTGTAGTGGGCTCTAGCACTTAGATCATTAGAGATGAGTATTCCAAGATCCTTTACTGAGTGAGGTTCGTTAGCAAGGTTGTGATCATCTAGTTTGTATTTTGTGTTCTGATTATTTTTGCCAATGTGTAAGACTGAGCATTTGTTGATTGAGATTTGAAGTTGCCACTTGTTTGACCATTCTGATACATAGTCGAGGTCTTTTTGAAGGGTAGTAGTATTGTCAGTGGTGTTGAATAGTTTTACATCATCTGCGAAGAGGACGCAGTTGCTTTTTATATTATCACAAAGGTCATTTATGTAAAGAATGAAGAGAGTTGGTCCTAAAACGTTGCCTTGGGGAACACCACTGTTAACAGGTACAGGGTTTGATAAAACGTTTCCTATTTTGACCACTTGTTGCCTGTTTGACAGGAACGCAGTAATCCATTTGTGCAGGGGTCCAGAAATGCCATAAGATTTTACTTTTAGAAGTAGTTTGTTGTGTACCACTGAGTCAAAGGCTTTGCAGAAGTCTATGTAAATTGTGTCTTTTGCTTTGCCCTGATCGAGTTGTGTAGTCCATATGTTTTTACAGTGTAGAAGTTGTAGATTGCAGGATAAATTTTTCCTGAAACCAAATTGTTTGTGAGAGAGTAGGTTGTTTGTCTTTAAGTGGAGGGTAATGGATTGGTTAATGATTGATTCCATGACTTTGCAGGTGACACAACATAAAGAGATTGGTCTGTAATTTTCAACTAGGCTGGGGTCTCCCTTTTTGAAGATAGGGATGACCATGGCTAGTGACCATAGGTTGGATAGGGAGCTGGTCCTGAAAGATATCAAAAATCAAAAATTATGCTCAGTGGTTCTGCTTGGGCAGTCCATTTGGTCCAATGGATAGGGATGGTTTTAGATTGTGTAGTGCCTTTCCAACATTGTCTTTTGTGAAATCGGTGTGTATTAAATCATTGTAATTGTTTGTGGTTTGACTAGGAAATATTGGACATAAGTTGTTGCTGTTTACAAAGACTGAGCCGAATAATGTGTTAAAGATGTTAACGGTTTCATCATTACAGTCTTTATTGTTAGATTCTTTTATGGGTGGGATGGTTTTCATCTCTTTAAGTTTGTTGTTTACGAAATTGTAGAATGCACGGTTGGATTTTGTGCGCAGAAGATTTTCCTCTTGATTATATGATAATTGGTGCATTCAGTCTATTTTTTGGCATATGTTTTTGTAGTGGTTTTTGAAGTTGGCTATGTAGCCAGTTTTGTTTTTTTGCTAAAGAGATTTTTTTTTTGCTTGGAGCTTCCTTATTGTTATAAGTAGTTTGTTTTTTCTGTTTTTGGGAGTTATTAGTGGTACGTATAGTTTAATGACTGTTTTGACTTCAAGTAAGAAAATGTTATAATGGTCTTCGGCAGTAATACAGCCAGTGAATAGGGTTTGCCAATCAAGAGATGAGAGGTCAGTGTTTATGAGATCATAGTTGGCTTTTTTAAAATTGTAACTGGGGATCTCATTATGTTGATTTCTGTAAGGGTGTATGTTGAGACAAAAATCTATCATGCTGTGATCGCTGTTGGAAAAAGGTTCTTTTATTTGTAATCCATAAATTGAATTTGAGCTGTTGCAGAAGATGAAATCAAGGCAGTTGCTGAGTCTAGTGTTGTTGGTTACTAGTTGATCCAGTCCCAGATTAGTTACAGCATTGTACAAGGTTGACTGTATAGGTTCTGTTGTACATTTGTTAAGGGACCATTTGATAAGAGGTAGATTTAGGTTGCCAAGAAAGATGAGAGGGTATGGGCCGGAGGCTGCCCATGTTAGAAGTGAAGTTAACTTATTTGCATGTTCGATGTCATAGTCAGGGGCTCTGTAGCATAGTAGAAATTGTAAGGTGGTGTTTAAAGATAGCTCACAGATGATGGTCTCAGGAAGAGCAAGTTCATGTGTAACTTGGATGTTTTTTAAATTTAGGGAGTTCTGGATCAGATCGGTAAACATTATGAAGAGAGAAATGACAGGACTTCCTGTGGTGACGTGGGGTGAAGCAGCTGTAAAGGGACGATCTCCGTCCTCAGAGGCTGCTTTCTTCTTTTGTTTTTGGAGACCCTTCGGGGCATCGAAGTTTGTAGGACTTGGTTGACAAGAGGGACATCCCAGGCAACAGCGGGGCGAAGGCGTTCGCCCGCTGGGGCGGAGGGCATCCTCATTATCCGAAATGAAAGCGTCCGTCTCTGCTCTTTGAAGTATGGCGGACCCGAAGCCTCAAAACACCACATAAGAAAAGGAAGCAAAAATAATAGCGGATCGCACCTGGAATACCAAACCTAACTCTCACGAAAACTTTGGATTTATAAATGAGGGAGATCTGACCACAAGGACAGGGCAATTAAGGAGCTCTGTGAGAAAATCAGCGGCGAAAACAAAGAACGAGCAGAAGGACAGGACTCTAAGGAGGAAACAGCACTGTGAATAAACATAACAAAAGAGCTAAATTGAGCCCCTGTGGAGGACGTGCAATAGTACCTTTTTGTTATCGGAGGATTACCTGCTGAGAGACAGCAGACCAGAGAAACTGGGGATTCAACACCAGATGAGAGATCAGAGACGGGAGCGGAGAAACAGCACATGGTGGATGACTTGGCAATTTTGAACGGAACGATCTCTATTACTGAGGCCAGAAGGAAACATCTGATTGCAGAATCCAAGGAAATCAAGACCTCTAAAACACTTACAGGATTGCTGAGATCCACTTAATACCAACTGAAACTGGTACCGCTTAAAAAGAACTATATTATATAACTTTTTTCTATTTTTCACCTTTGAACACTTATTTCATTTTTATCACCTATTTTACTTTTCACTAAATATCCTGCTATAATTAAATCCTCTACCCTCTCCTCTTCCTATTTATAGATTGTAAAAAAGGGAAAATCTTTAGTGTCTATAAATGTAATATTTTTAATTTTAACTGTAACTTAAATAATATATATATTTATTTTGAAATAATATTTTTAAGGATCGATTTAAAAGAAATAGGGATATATATTGATTGAATTGTAAAGTCTATAGAGGATACTTTGAACATTAATAGAAATATATAAATTGTAATCATAACTATAATTAGATTGGTGAAAATTTTATAAGGAAAACTATATTCTACTGTATAACTCTTTAACGTATCTAAAATATTTAATTAGTTATTAATATAAGTACTATAGTAACAGATTATTTATAGATATATTTATATAGAATTTTTGGATAATTGGTACATTTAAGAACATAGAGAACTATATCAGTAATTGATAAAACATACAGGATTGATAGAGAACTAAATAATATAACAGGGTAAAAGATTGTTATATGGTAATCTGGGAGAGGATCTACAAAATTTTAGAACAACAAAAATCAATCTTAAAGGAAATGACAAGTAATACAACAAATATGCCCATGAAGGGGGGGAAGAAACCAGCACAAGCTGGAGCTGCAAGTGCAGCATCACCAGTCACTCAAAGGCAGATAGATGACATGTTACCAGTAGAAAAAGGGGGTACATCCCTTATGCAGAATATGAACAGTACACTAAACGTGGTTCAGGAAACAATGCTTAAATTACAGGAATTGATTACGCAAAATCATACCGAACTAAAATCAGATATTTTAAGATTGGACAATAGAATGGAGATGATACAGGAGGTGATAAAAAAAATGAACAACGTATTAGTGGTGTGGAAAAAAAAACAGAACAAAATGAAAATAAAATTGAGAAGGTAGACCAGAGAGTGACAGAAATAAATAGAGAGCTGGAGTCCTCACTAATCCATCTCGAAATGGATAGATCATCTTATTTCTTAAGAATACAAAATATTCCAGAGAATAAGGAGGAAGACTTGGGAGATGTGATGGCAGGGGTGGTAGCAGAAATTCTACAGCAAGACAAAACAGATACCAGAAATGAAATAGACGAAGTGTACAGGATACAAACCAACTACGCTAGACGCCACCGCCTGCCGAAAGAAATACATATAAGGTTTGCCAGAAAGAAAACAAGAGACAACGTTTACTTAGCCACGAGAGGGGGGACATTAACATACAAAGGGAGAGAAATAAACATCTTGAAACAAGTCCCAAGAAGGGTTAGGGAACGTAGAAGAGACTATAAGCCACTAGCAACATTGTTAAATAAAAAGAACATTATATTCAGATGGCTCATTCCGGAGGGGATGATAATAAACTTGGAAGGACGAAAAGTAAAGGTGGATACCATAGAAAGAGCACAGGAGGTATATGAACAACTTGCTGGTATGGAGAAAGAGATGGAAAGTGAAGGAAAAGTGGATGGGGCAAGTGAAGAAGAAGAGCAGGAGATTGAAGAAGAGGTACAGAGGGAGGGAATTGAAGAGACTGAAGATTTAAATAAAAAAGTAGAGAGAATTAAAACAAGGACACAAACAGCAGCAGAAGCGAAAAGTAAATAGTTAGAAAAACACTTTATAAACAAAACCGGAAACGTTAAAGGAAACAAAACTCATATCATTAAACATTAATGGATTAAACAATGCACAAAAAAGAAGGAAAATATTTTCAAAATTAGTTAAACAAAAAGCAGAAGTAATATGTTTACAAGAAGTCCATATCAAACAAGTACATAAAAAATATCTGGAATATCCAAAACTAGGGAAATTATACGCATCATTAGGGGAGAAAAAAAAGAAAGGTGTAGTAATATATGTACAAAAAGAGATTGAGTCTAAAGAAATAAAAGTAGACTCCAAAGGAAGATATATAATGGTGGAAATTGAAATAGGGGGAGAAAAAATATTATTAGTAAATATATACGCACCCAATCAAAAGCAAAAAAACTTCTATCAAAAGATACATGAGAAATTAATGACAACTAAATATAAAAATATATGTTTAATAGGGGATTTTAATGGTATAATAGATCCAAAAAGAGACTACATAACAGGGAAAAACAAAAAAAATAACAAAAATACACTACCAACTACATTCAAGGACATGATAGAGGAGTTGAATTTGACAGATACATGGCGATTATTGCACCCTAAAGACAAACAATATACATTTCATTCAATACCACACCAATCCTTTTCAAGAATAGACATGGTCTGGACAAATAAAGAAATATGCAAGAACATAGCATCGGTGGAGATAGCCCCAAACATATGGGCAGACCATAGCCCCTTAATAGTAATATGGAAAGGGAAAAAGAAAGGAATAAGGAGATGGACTTTGAACACAAAAATACTCCAAGAAGATGAATACATACAAACAATTACCAAAGAAATAAAATTATTTATGAAAGAGAATAAGAAACAGCCTACAACCATACAAAACTTATGGGATACATTAAAAGCATATATAAGGGGAATTACAATTGCCTATACGGCAAAGAAAAATAGAGAAAAATGGCAGGAATACAATGAAAAAATAAAGGATATTCAGCAGTTAGAAAAAAGACTGCAAAAAGAACCAAAGGAAGAGAATACACATAAATTATTAATGGAAACGAGACATAAATTGAATTTAATTGAACAACAGGAATATTTGAAGGATATTAGGCTTACAAAACAAACATTCTTTGAAACAGCAAATAAACCCGGTAGATGGCTAGCTTATAAAATTAAAAAGGAAAAAAGCAATAGAATTATAAATCAACTGATAGACACAAATGGGGAAATACAACACTCAGACGAAAAAATAAAAGAAATTGCAACAGAATACTATAGAGACTTATACAGACAGGACCCAGTGGAACTAAATAAAATAAAAGAATATTTAAAGGAAATTAGTATGCCGCAAATAGAGGAAATTGATAAGGAAATGTTAAACAGGGATATTACAATACAAGAAATTCAAAATGCAATTCAAAAACAAAACAACAATAAAACACCAGGACCGGATGGATTTCCAGGGGAATATTACAAAAAAATGAGTACAATACTAGAGGATATTCTATTAGAGCTATATAATGAAGCATTAACAGGAGCTAGGATACCAAATACGTGGAGGGAAACATATATCACCACGATCATGAAAGAAGGTACCGAGAAAAATCATATACAAAACTACAGACCAATTTCGTTGTTGAACACAGATTATAAAATTTTTATGACAATTATGGCAGAAAGAACCAAAAAAATACTAAATAAAATTATCTATTCGGATCAAAATGGATTTTTACCAATGCGGCAGATAAAAAACAATACAAGAATCGTCTTAAATATATTGGAATATTACGAAGCGCATCCAGAAAAGCAGGTCGCCCTAGCTTTCCTGGATGCGCAAAAAGCGTTCGACAACGTAAATTGGCAGTATATGATAGGTTTGATCAAAGAGATGAAATTTGGCGACAAATTTGAAAAAATTATAGAAACAATCTACACCTCCCAGTCAGCCAAGATTATGATAAATGGGGATATGACACAATCATTCCGGATCTTTAAAGGAGTACGTCAGGGATGTCCGATGTCACCTCTGCTCTTTATCTTAACATTGGAAACATTACTAAACAAAATTCGAAATAATAAGGATATTAAGGGAACAAAGATTAGAAACCAGGAGTATAAATTACAGGCATTTGCCGATGATCTCGTATTTTTTATAGAAGAACCAATTGAAACAGGGCAAAAACTGATTAAAGAGATAGAGGAATACGGAGAATTGGCAGGATTGAAAATCAATAAACAAAAAACTAAACTATTAACAAAAAATATGACAATAAAACAAAAAGATGAATTAGAAGAGAAATTAGGCTTACAAACAACCAAAACAATTAAACATCTAGGGATAATACTAACAAATAGATGTTCATCTATTAAAAAAGACAATTATGACAAATTAGTAAACCAAACAAGATTAGAATTAGAAAAATGGAAAAAATTACAGTTATCATTATTAGGGCGTATAGCTGCAATTAAAATGAGTATACTGCCAAAAATTTTATACCTATTCCAAACAGTTCCGATCAAATTAGAGACTAAATTTTTTACTAATTTGAATAAAATTATATCTAAATTTATATGGCAAAACAAAAAACCAAGAATCAAATTAGCAAATTTACAGGATGATAAGAGCAGAGGTGGTCTAGGGCTCCCTGACTGGAAACTTTACTACAAAGCAGCATCCTTGGCGTGGATAAAAGAATGGATAAACTTAACTAACAAAAGAATACTAACACTAGAGGGCCACGACCTACAAATGGGATGGCATGCTTACATATGGAGAGATGGAACTAAGCCACAACTTAGCTTCAACCAACACCTAATTAGAAAATCTTTGTTAAAAACATGGTATGAAATCAAAAAGAAGAACTACATGAAAATCCCCAAATGGCTTTCAATTATAGAAGCCATGACCTACCCCAACCTAATTGATATAACCAAAGCAGCAAAATATAGCGATATATTAGATCTGACAGGGAAATTAAAAAGTAGAGAACAATTGGCGGAACAAAATATAAATATTGATTGGTTGACTTACTTACAATTAAAAACTCGACACAAAAAAGATACTGAGGGTATGGGTATAGAAATGGAAATGCAAAAACTGGATAAAATTTTGATTGGCCCGGACGAAAAAATAATATCAAAACTATATAAATATCTGCTGGAATTCGATAAAATGGAGGAAATTGTCAAGGAACCCATGATAGCATGGGCAAAAAACGTAGGCCACAACATACACTTAGCTGACTGGGAGAAAACATGGAATATAAACTGCAAAATAACTAAGTCAACAGCATATAAAGAGAATTATTATAAAATGTTTTATAGATGGCATTTAGCTCCATCAAGATTGGCCAAAATATACCCAAAAATGAATTCGGCTTGCTGGAAATGTAAAAAAGACGTAGGTACCTTCTTTCATGCGTGGTGGTTGTGTCCCGAAGCAAAGGGCTACTGGAAAAAAGTGCATGCCTGGTTACAAGAAATTACTGAGAGAACAATGGAATTTACCCCAGAATTTTTCCTTCTGGGGATAATGGAAAAACAACATCCAAAAAATATACAATATTTAATACTACATATTACAACTGCGGCAAGAATAACATATGCACAATATTGGAAAGACAATCAAATCCCACCAGAAAATATACTAATGGACAAAATATATAGATGTGCCGAAATGGACATGCTGACTATTCAACTCAAAGGACAATGCGACTCAGAATACTACAAAACATGGACTAGATGGTACAACTGGACTAAAAAAAAGAGGAAAGACTGTGTGACAACGTGAGAAGAAAACAAAGACAGAAAAGATTGTAAATTTATGATTTAATGTGCATAATTGAGATATAACAAATGTTGTAAAAACGGGTGTAGATCTGTATCAAAATATTCAGATGTTTAATGAAGAAAAATAATAAAAAAAAAATTAAAAAAAAAAAAAAGAAGAGAGAAATGACAATATGCCCAAGTTGGTGCTGAGAAATAATCAAATAAAAGGTATACTCCAAAGGAAAAAACAACAACAGGGCATTTATATTTGTAAGCTAAAATCATTCAAAAACAGGAAGGCAGTAAATAGTCTCTTTTAAACAAATAGATTTTTCATTGGAACTCATTTAACTACAGATTTAAACTGCTATTAACCAATAACAATAGTTTAGTAGAGATATAGGCACAGGAACCAGAATTTGTAATCTCCCCCCCCCCCAAAAAAGTTATTGCACTGAGCAAACATTTTAAATGTTTTCCATTTAAAATCCCTGAAGTAAAAGGAAATTTGACTAAAATACAGTATAAAGAATAGTTATATCTGAATTTGAGAAGCTTTCCTAAAATGGGGTGTTACCGTAAAACCTTGTCTTTTGGATAATATATTTTTCCATAAATAGAAAAGGACTTGATCTGAATAAGTTAATCCTTGGTGGGGCCATACGGTTACAAAGTAAAACAGCTGAACTGTAATTCAAGAGGTTCACCTCCATCTCCTATGCTGAACAGGGACAGAGGTGTGGAGAGTTTTTAATCACACTACATATGTTAATCAGCTCACCAGTGTAAAGATGACTGTGTTATCACCCAGCAACTGCTCTGTGAATTGTGAATGGCCATTGTTAATAAGGTAATTATCCTTGCACTTTCTATGTGTCATTTCCCTGTGATCTGAAGTCTACCATTTCCTCTCCTACCCTCCTCCCCCCCCCCCGCACAAAACTCAATATAAACTTTATGCATCTGAACCAGAGGACTAAAATTCACAAAAGTGTGTATCATTATGAATATATTTAAGCTGCCATAATATTCCTTGTGAGCTTGGTTTGGTTTGTTTTATTTTTGGTTAACAGACTAACATAGCTGACTAACAGACTAACTTCAGAAAATGGAGCTAAAGTATTATTTCAGCTGAATTATTTCTGTTGAATCCTTGAGTGCTGGGAATCATAGCCGTCTATCATGTCAAAAAGTAATGCCGTTTTCTTTAGGACAGGTATAATTACCAACACAGGAACATGTAGCATACATCAAAATGAAGCTGGTCCTCTGTAGATCACATCCCTACTTCTCAACATAGTCACCGTTTCTCTCAATAGCAATGTTCCACCTTTGAATGAGAGCATGTATCCCTGCCTCGTAAAATTTTGTTGACTGTTCTTTGACCCAGTTCTTCACTGCAGTTTTCACTTCCTCATCACTGGAATAATGTTTGCCTCTCAAATGCTCTTTCATGGGGCTATAATCTAAAGTATTGTCCTCAAACACATTTTGTAATCATCTGTGAATGTTCACAGGGGTTTCCCCCTCAGCAACAAGGAATTCAATCACTGCTCTTTGTTTTTGACGCAACTCTAAGGGGGCAACCATTTTGAATTTTCCTTGCGAGTCTAAAAACCTGAAAAGTAAGAAACAAAATATTTCAGAACGTAAATGATATAATCATTTATAACTGGGAAAAAATTCAGGTATTTTTTATCAAAAACTTCACCTGAAATAAAGAAAATTGCATTAATTTTTGACTCACCCTCAGGCTGATGGCTGAAGATTGTCTATGGAGATTCTCTGTCATCCAGGTCATGGTTAGCTGAATGATCCAGGGTCCGACTCATGAGGGCGGTCATACGCTCGACCTAGTGTTTCTCTCGGGGCAGTGGAGAGACGATCTGAAGATAAGGGACATAGTCATCACCCCTCTGTCATGGTCAGATCATTTCCTACTGAGGTTGGATTTCGCTGCCCCACTCCTCCCCCGCAGGGAGGCGGGACCGACTAGGTGGTTCCGCCCCAGGCGCCTGATGGAGCCAGACGGATTCCAGAGGGAACTTGGGGAGATACCTGAAACCCTGGTACACAGTTCGGCTGACTCCCTGGTGGCTGCTTGGAACATCGCAGCATCAGGGGCGTTAGACCGAATTGCGCCTAAGCGACCTCTCCGTGGCAGTGGATCCCGGAAAGCTCCCTGGTTCACCGAGGAGCTCCGGGAGATGAAACGCCAGAAGAGACGTCTGGAGCGCCGCTGGAGGTCCAGCAAGACCGAATCCGATCGAACACTATTAAGAATTTACATCAGATCTTATTTAGTGGCGATAAGGGCGGCAAAACGATCCCATTTTTCCGCTCTTATTGCGTCCGCAGATTCTCGCCCAGCCGCCTTGTTTAGGGTGACTCGCTCCCTCCTTGCTAAAGGGGGGAGCGAGGAACACTTGCAAGGTAGAGCTGAGGAATTTGCAGAGTTTCTGTCGGATAAAGTCGCTCGGATCCGGTCGAACCTGGACTCTGGCTGGGCAGAGTCCATGGAGTTGACTGGGGCAAGTCTTAGTCCACCGTTGTGGGAGGAGTTTGGGCCTGTTTCTCCTGATGATGTGGACAGAGCCGTGGGGGCGATGGGGGCCTCCACCTGTTTATTGGACCCGTGCCCCTCCTGGTTGGTCTCGGCCAGCAGGGAGGTGACACGCGGCTGGATCCGGGCGGTGGTCATCGCTTCTTTGGGGGAGGGATCCGTACCGCAGTCGTTAAAAACTGCGGTGGTGAGACCCCTCCTGAAGAAGCCTTCCCTGGATCCAGCTGATTTGAAGAACTATCGTCCGGTCTCCAACTTACCTTTTTTAGGGAAAGTTGTGGAGAAGGTGGTGGCTACTCAACTTCTGCGACTTCTGGATGAAACAGAGCATCTAGATGCCTATCAGTCGGGTTTCAGGCGCGGGTACAGTACAGAAACTGCCTTGGTCGCTCTGATAGATGATCTCTGGCGGGCCCGGGATGGGGGAAACTCCTCTATCCTGGTGCTACTTGACCTCTCAGCGGCTTTCGATACCATCGACCATGGTATCCTTCTGCATCGTCTCAGTGAGTTGGGAGTGGGAGGCACCGTTTTACGGTGGTTCTCCTCTTATCTCGCCGATAGGATGCAGTCGGTGTTAACAGGAGGGCAGAGATCCTCCCCTAGGCCCCTGTTATGCGGGGTGCCTCAGGGGTCGGTTCTCTCGCCCATCCTATTTAACATTTACATGAAACCGCTGGGTGAGATCATCCGCAGACATGGGGTGCGTTACCACCAGTACGCTGATGACACCCAGCTGTACATCACCACCCCGTCTGACTTCAGTGTGGCAGTTGATGTAATGTGCCGGTGCCTGGACGACGTTAGGATCTGGATGGGGAGGAACAGACTCAGACTCAACCCCGACAAGACTGAGTGGCTTTGGGTATTGCCTCCTAAGGACTACGACAACTGTCCCTCCTTGGTTTTAGAGGGAACGAAACTGATTCCCTCGGACCAGGTCCGCAACTTGGGGGTCCTCCTAGATCCACAGCTAAAATTGGAGCATCATCTTACTGCTGTGGCTAGGGGGGCCTTTGCACAGGTTCGCCTTGTGCACCAGTTGCGGCCATACTTGGAGAAGGAGGCTCTACTCACGGTCACTCACGCCCTTGTCACCTCCCGTTTGGACTACTGCAATGCGCTCTACATGGGGCTACCCTTGAAGAGTATCCGGAGACTCCAACTGGTACAAAATGCGGCTGCGCGTGCTGTGGTGGGTGTACCAAGGTACACCCACGTGACACCTTTACTCCGCCAGCTGCATTGGTTACCCATTTGTCTCTGGGTCCAATTCAAGGTGTTGATCACCATCTTTAGGGCCCTTCATGGCTTAGGGCCGGGTTATCTCCAGGACCGCATTCTGCCTCATACTTCCCTTCGACCGGTTAGGGCCCACAGAGTTGGCCTCCTCCAGGTCCCATCGGCTAAGCAATGCCGGCTGGCGGGTCCTAGGGGGAGGGCCTTCTCTGTGGCAGGCCCCGCGCTCTGGAACCAACTTCCTCCAGAGACCCTAACCATCCCCACCCTGCTGGCCTTCCGAAAAGTCGTTAAGACGTGGCTTTTCCTGCAGGCAGGGGGCAGAGCTTAACTCCAACTGAACTCTCCCCCGGGTATGCTTGGTTGTTGCATGGTTGTTTTTATATTGCATTTTTAATTTTTATATTATGTTTTTAAATTTTGTTTATTGGTTTCTTGTATTTTCCTATGCTGTACGCCGCCCTGAGTCCTTCGGGAGTTGGGCGGCATATAAGAAAGCCAAATAAATAAATAAATAAAATAAATAAATGGTTGTCCCAAATATGCTTTTTCCAAAGGCAACTGGACGTTCTTTGTTTTTCTTTCCTTCTTTCAGTTCTGAACTGATGAGAAGTGAAATGTCTTCAAGGGGGGGGAGTCCAGTTGGCTTATGAAAAAAGCATCTTTGGGACACATGTAGCCATGTAGTTATGAAGACCAAAAGACAGCAAACCAGCAGAGAGTGGCAATATCTATTCTGCACGATTATGTTACACCTTATATAGTATGAATGCAGTGTAACAGATGCTTTAAAATGACTTTGTAAAGTAGCTACTATGTTTTGCATCCCAACTGGGAAAAAGAGATTCCGTATGCTGGAGAGGGATGTAGTAGTACAAAAAGATATGGTTTGGTACAAAGTGGAAGTAAAGAGTTATTTAATCATTTCATTCATGTCTTCTATATGTTCTTTGCAAATAGAAGCATTGTTTCCTGAAATACATTATTAAGCTGCTTAGAAGGTGGAAATAATACTGTACTTCGAAAGTTTCATTGTTTTTAGCACTTGGCTCAACTGTCTAAATTCTAATGGAGATGCTAAAAAAACCTCCCAGTATTCCAATGGTTTTCTCAATCAAAGCATTACTTATAGCCCCCTAAGAGTGTACTTTTAAACTGCAATTAAATGACTCAAGAGAATGAGGATATAGCCCTTCCAAGAACAAGCTATAGAAATTCACACAATACAGTTTCAAAATTCAAGGCATATGGCATGACAGAACTATTCCAGTATAATTTTATCATTCATGGAACTTTCATAAAAGGGGGAAAAAATATCAGCTTTCAGAAAGTATTTCGGGAAAGTATGATCTGGTTGAGATTTTATATGGGATTCAAGCTTGGTCCTGCCCCTATATTAACATGTTTATGTTGGCTAAATTAACAGCAGAAGTCAAAACATGGTGTTTAAAAACAATGTGGTCCAAAATTACAACTTCTCACTTCGTTCCAAACAGCCTATAGAACCATGATGTATTGTGTAATAATAAAATATATTTTATTATTGGTTCACAACCATGTGAAGTCACAGCTGACAGCTCTTTAGTTGGTGTGGGCCTTCATATGTATCAGCTTCTTCACAAGGACCTAGGATGTCGTAATGATCAGTGTAGGAAGTGTGTACATCCAAGCAGTTTTGCAATTGACAGATGGAAATTTTATCAAAAATTGTATGCTATTATTATACACACATACACACTAAATGTGTTATAGTTCTGACTGACCACACACCCAAAGATAAGACACACAAACTGTCATATAAAAACACTTTTATTGCAGCCTTGGGATTCCACATCCAGTGCCAAATCTCATCTGAAAGTTTTCTTCTTCCAACACAGAACAAAAGCTCATTATATCATCAAATGTGGTGTCTGTGTATATTTCCATATCTTAAATGCCAGCTACAAAACCTCTCTGGTTTCTTTTTTGTTATTCTAGCCGCTTACTTAACCTTTCCTTTTTCAGAAGCCAGAATCCTTGAACAAAAAGATAAGTCAACATTACACAAAAGGGAAACTGCACACGAGCACCTTCATGCAAATAAGCTCACCGTTGCACTCTTATGCTGCCACTATCACTGTTGATGAAAAACTCAGAATCTTTCTCATTTTAACCCTATAGGATCAGAGTTGAAGGGTTGGCTCTATTGAAGGGTTGGCTCTATCTATCTTTCACAAAAATACTGTTTTAAAAATAGTATTTTTGTGAGAGAGAATCCTTCATACTTCTCTCCAATTTATACTGCTCTTTTTATTAGGAATATATTCTGTAGCATTTGTAGGGTTTCTTGTGCATTAAAGCTATAAATGAATTTATTTTTAGCATTGAAATAACTTCTCAGTTTTTGAAGACTAAACAAATTCATTGCTACAGTTCATTTCTTCTTTGCCCTCCAAAGTTTTTGTCGCACACCAATACATCCATTTATTTTGGCTGTGTTGCACTTTTCCCCCCACCAAATGGATTAGAACAGGGGTGTCAAACTTGCGATGACACATTGTCATCACGTGACATATCACAACATTTTTCCCTTCGCTAAAATGGGGGTGGGCGTGGCCAGTGCATGACGCATCTGGCCCATGGGCCGCAAGTTTGACACCCCTGGATTAGAGCTACTGCTCAATGTTTGACAGTTAGCTTTGTGAATGTATAGACCCAAATGATAATCAGAACAAAGATGTTGCACAGTTTATTATATCTACAGTAGTTTAAAAAAATGGATATTTTTAAGACTGCTGGCAGGCAGAAAAGCACCCAAAACCATTAATAATATTATTTCTCAAGGTCCCTGAAGACTTTACATTCAATGAACATGAGAGAAGTAAATTGTTCCCAGTGCCCCCTAAACTTCACCCCAATTGTAAGGGCCTAGCTTGCCCATTTCTTAGGCCAATTCTGATATCCCTCAATACATTATAATATTCACACACATCAGAGGAATACATGAAATGGGCTACCCAATCTTTTTCACTAGAATATAATGAGGACCAAATTTAGACATTGAAGTGCTGACTGCATTTCCAGTAAGGTCACAATGATGGAATCTAGTATGTATATAAGATTATTTCAGCTGTTTAGTAAAAGTAAGAGTAAGAGTCCATCTGTAAGGACTCTTGCAATACTAATCATTAAACCAGAATTATTAAATTATTATGTATAGTTAAAAGTGGGGATAATTGTTCTTTCTATGTTCATTTGTTTCTCTACTCCCATCTCTACTCCCATCCATGGTGGCACAGTGGTTAGAATGCAGTATTGCAGGCTAATTTTGTGGCTTGTCAGCAGTTCGATTCTCACTTGCTCAAAGTTGACTCAGTTTTCCATCCTTTTGAGGTCAGTAAAATGAGGACTCAGATTGTTGGGGGCAATATGCTGACTCTGTAAACTGCTTAGAAAGGACTGTAATACACTATGAAGTGGTATACAAATCTAAGTGCTATTGGTAAGTGCTGTCTTCTTTTATATTATAAAATAATATAAAATAATATAAAATATATTATAAAATATTATAAAATAAAATATAAATAGGTAAGTGCTATCTTCTTTTATTTTATAGGGGGACTCTATGGCTCAGTGGCTAAGACAATGAGCTTGTCAATCAGAAAGGTCAGCAGTTCGGTGGTTCGAATCCCTAGCGTCGCATAACAGAGCAAGCTCCCGTTACTTGTCCCAGCTTCTGCCAACCTAGCAGTTCGAATGTATGTAAAAATGCAAGTAGAAAAATGGGGACCACCTTTGGTGGGAAGGTAACAGCATTCTGTGCGCCTTCGGCATTTAGTTATGCCGGCCACATGACCATGGAGAAGTCCTCAGACAACGCTAGCTCTTCGGTTTTGAAACGGAGATGAGCACCGCCCCCTAGAGTCAGGAACAACTAGCACATATGTGCAAGGGGAACCTTTACCTTTACCTTTTTATCTTCTTTTCACTTTCTTTTTTTCAGGCCTGGTAGATTAAATCATTTGCCAATCACAAGAAAGAATGAACCTTTAATGATAACAATAAAAAGTAGTAGATGCTATTGTTACTTATGGAAAATACAAAAATGCATCATGACAGCCTTTGACTGTGCATAAATCTTAGAAATATTCTTCCCTGGTGAGAAAATCTCAAGGTTAAACAAAATATGATGTAACTGTAAATATGAAGAGCAAAATGTATTTTATTTTATTTTTGAAGCTGCTACTTGCATTTGAAGTCATAGATGATGTTACAACAGCCTTTTTTAATCAGGCACATCCAGTTAGGTGGACTTAACTCCTAGAATTCCCTAGATAACATGACCATTGCTCAGAATTCTGCAAGTTTAGAATCCGCGCAGGGAGTATACCCTTATTGGGAAATCTGGCGTTACAATATTTCTCTACAGAGATATGGTTATATTTTATGGTTGCATTGATAATATGAGCAGTTGAGCACTAAGGCAGAAACATACAGATAATTTCACTTGTTCTGTGCCTCCTGTTCCTATGTTCTGTAGAAAGTAACCTCTGCAGTCCATGTTTTCCTCTACCATTTTTATCTAGCTCTCTTCTCAAAAATGTCTGATAATTGTAGTCTCAGCTTCTTATTTAGGTACAAGAATGACATTTAATGAATCCATTTATTTTTCTATTTTTCTCCCCTTTCATTTTCTCTTTTAATTTTCTTTCCTGCTATGCTAGTTGTTAGAGATATCAATGTTTTTTTAAATAAATAGTTTAACTTAAATTGTCCAAATGGAATCCACAAAGTCTGCTTTTCTGCTTTTGTTTTATTTCTATTTTTTAAGAAAATGCAATTGCTTTAAAAAAAATCTTTTGAGAAAAAATGACCAAACTGTCATATTCCTCGGGCCTTTAATAGCTTTAACATCTATGTATTCTGATGGGAACAAACTCGAATGCAATGTCATGTAACTTAGCTGCTAAGCATCTGAAGTGATTTTTACTTCTAAATACAATGGTTTCCTGACTTTAGAGAGGTCATCCCTAAACTTATAAAACTTCTTATTTGATTATAAAACTTCTTATTTGCTTGCCCTTGCTTGAAGCTTGGATTAATGCTTAAAGATGGATTAAATGTGGTTTAATATGATTTTTATCACATCAGATTCTGTTTACTTTCAGGATATGCAACTTTTTCCTAGTCAAGAGTCACATTTGGCCTCTGAGTGGATTGTCAGAAGATGAATTCCAGAAAGTGAGACATGGGATTTAAGTAAAAATCAGAAATTGGTGTAAATTAAATTACATTTAGACAGAAGTGGGTTCCACTTACTTTTGCTACCGGTTCGGGAATGGGAGCGCATGCAACGCTTCTGCGCATGTGCAGAGAGTTTTTGATGACGTCCGGGTGGGTTAGTGGAGCCTCCCACCGCTGCCGCTACCAGTTTGCAGAACCGGTGTGAACCGGTAGCAACCCACCACTGCATTTAGATTGCGCTGACCTTATACTAATTATAATTATTATAATTATTTTTGCAGTGATATTAAAAATTCCCTTTCATATTAAAAAGTATTCTTTTTAACAAATTTTGGAGTGCCTCAAGGCCCATCTGCACTTACTGTCGAAACTGCTTTTGTTTTGTGCTTAGAACTAAAGTTTAAAATGGCTTAGAAAATCCTATCCAGAGACCCTTCACCAAAAGATTACAACTTACTGTGTTTAGTCCAGTCTGAGGGCTACCCAGTTCTACAAAATGCAGTTCAGAATCACCCAACAGGGTTTTTTTCAAACCTTAAACTGCCAAAATGAGGCCACCTTATTGGCTTTATCATTGGCACGAAACAAATCAGTTTTGGTCAGCGGTGAAATGCTACCGGTAGTGGCGGCCGCCAGTGGTTCGGAGAACCAGTAGCGGCAGCAGCACAAGGCTCCACCCACCCCCGGACATCACCATTTTCTTGTTTTTAATCCTCTGCGCATGCGCAAAGCCTTATGCGCATGCACAGAGGGTGAAAAAGCGTGCAAGACAGTGGTGCACCTGAAGCACACGTGCAAAGCGTGCACTTCTGAACCAATAGAGAAGGTAAGTAGATTTCACCGCTGGTTTTGGTCCATTCTACTGGTAGTAATCAACATACCAACAAATGGGTTGTACTCTGCATCTCTCCACATTTGCACAGCATGTTATCCTACACCAATTGCCATTTGAGCTTATTGGTCTTACATTTAGGCACTCCCATCCTCAATGTCCTCCAAGCAACATAGGGGAAATCAAATCCCTCAACCATGTTTTCTTCTGGAATTATTCCTTGTTCTGTAAATTCTTTCCTCATCTTCTAATTTGGTTTTGCTCCTGTGTGCCTTTAAGAATATTTGTTCTTGCCATAAAATTCTTTCTAGATCTCAGTTGATGAGTTTGATGCACATTTCCATTCAGAAGATGGTATGGATTATTCTCTTGTTTGATTCTCTTGGCATCTGCTGCTATTTCTCTCCTAATGCTGGATGGAGAAATACCAATAAGAGGATACATTTTCTTAATTGATGTGGGCTTAAGGTATCCTGTTACTATGTGTACTGCTTCATTGACAGCAAAGTCAACTTGTTTCATATGTGTGGATGCACTCCATACTGGAGTGGCATACTCTGCTGCAGAAATACTCAGGGCCAGAACTGATATTCACAGTATGGGTAGCTAGCCCCGCCCCATGTATCATTTATCAATTTCTTGATAATGTTATTCCTGATACTGACTTTAGCCTTAGTATTCAGGCAGTGCCTTATCAAGTGTCACACCAAGATACTTAGGTGTAGGGCAATACTCTGAGAAGTTAGCATATAAATGTAATAAATGTAATGGGATGGGATGGGATGGATAGGATAGGATAAATAAATAAATAAATAAATAAATAAATAAATAAATAAATAAATAAATAAATAAATAAACAAATAAATAAATAAATAAATAAATAAATAAATAAATAAATAAATAAATAAATAAATAAATAAATAATAGTTAGCCTTCCTAGGGGCCTATCGATACACGGACATCATTTTCAGTGTCCTCTTTTAATGGCTGATATAGCATAGTCTGACAGTAAAAGTGATTAACTGGATGAAACAAAGCAAATGTTTGACAATAATTGCATTAGGAACTACATTTTATTACATCAAAATTTTTGCTCACTTCAGACTTCTGCTGTCTCTGGATTCCAAGTTCTTACTTCCAGAGACCCTTGCCTCCTAAGAGACTGTTGTTTTTCTATGCAGAGACTGGAACCCGGATAAACTAAAGAAGTGAATCTAAGAAATACTGAAAAGATGGGTTGTTGTTGTTGTTTTGTCAAACTTGGCAGCTTTAAGATGTGTGGATTACAATTCCAGAATTTCTTAGCCCACGTGCTGGCCAGGGAATTCTGGGACCTGCCATCCACACATCTTAAAATTGCCAAGTTTGAGAAACACTGAGTAAAAGGCCTATTCTCTCTTTTTAGTTCAGGTCAACCCTATTAAATGCATTGTTGCAACACCTACTAAAACTGTTCAATAGCATTCTCAGTGACAACTGGTCAGCTTGCTTCTTTCTTTTAATTATGACTTGAATATGATTATCAGCTTCTGTTGCTGACATCAAAAAGACAGCAATGGAAACATACTGATAGGTTGTCCTGGGGAGAAAGGATTAATTATCAGTTACCTCAATGGCTGGTCCTTCATATTTTCATGCAATCATTTCTTCTGCCCACCATCTAGTGCCACTGCCAGATATAAGAAGGATTATCTTAACATTCAAAATCTTTATAATTAAAAAAATCACTAATTGGCAATTAATGCCCAAATCTCCCAAGCTGTAAAATCTCCATGGTAAGCTTTTTTTTAATGTAAATGCCGGTCTCAGATCCTGTACTTCCTCTTTCACCCCATAGGAATGTTAAAATTATATTATAATTTAAAGAATGTCTGTTACAAAACTTCAAGTTTAGCCCTTTTTGCCATTTTTAAATTAACAGAAGAGAAATATGTTTTTAAAGCACATTTTTAATTAAAATCATTGACAAGACATTCCATTGGCCTTTTCTTCTCAGTTATTTGGCAACTCAGAAACATTTGTCAAAACAAATTAACACTTTGGATGGGAGAAATGTATGTTTTATGAAAGCTGTAAATGTGTCAGCATTGGACATTTGTGAAATTTAAATCATTCTTTCCTTTCTTACTTTATTATTTTTTACCAGCAGCTTGCCATTACAGTCAGTAGTTCCATCTACATTTTAAAGAGCTAAATTCAAAAGCTTTCTTTAAATGAGTGACTAATTATGGCAGTGATATAAATGTTTATATCGCATAAAATATGATTTACCTCTGCCCCGCCAGCCTTTCTAGAATATAGTTAAGAGATGACACAAAAAGACCGAATCCTGGTAACACTGAAATTACTACATTAAGAGGAAAGGTTTTCAGAGATTTTGATGCAGGCCTTGGGCTATTTATAGACATTTAGCTGCTGAGTTTTTCCCAGGGTCAACACCAAGCTCTTCTTGAAGACTGCAAAATGTCTTTCATTGATTTTTAATATGCACTAGTGCATTCATTACTTTCTACGTTCTTTTTTTTTCCCCTTGAGTTTATTTTTCCTCTTTTCTTTTAATGTGTAGAAAATGATATGAATATATTATATCAAAATATTATATATCCCAAAATGTTGATAAATGTTTTTTCCCCAGATATTGGAGCATTACTTGGGAAAAAAAATAATGATTAACCTTTAAAATCAGATTGGCATTTCTTTTTTCTCCAAATGTAAAATTAATACGCATTTTTTAATCATTAGTGTAATTTTCAGGATGATACTTTTGTTCTTTTGGCTGTTGAACTGTTACGGCTGCTAGTAACCCTTCAAATTGTTTGCTTCATTCAAGCATTCTTTTCTGAATAATTCATTAGGCATTATTATCCAAGCGTGGAACACCTCATTTAGCACTGGTGATCTTTTCCTTATGTGTAGCTGACAGGCAATCAAAGTTTTTATCAGTGCAGAAAATTTGCAATTCAGAAATGTAGTCACTGCAATTAGTAGCTATCAGGTAGCACAGGAAGGACAGCTTTAAAAAAAAAAGACATAGCTGCATGAGCTCAACTGAT
This sequence comes from Diadophis punctatus similis, assembly GCA_023053685.1. Classification (NCBI taxonomy): domain Eukaryota; kingdom Metazoa; phylum Chordata; class Lepidosauria; order Squamata; family Dipsadidae; genus Diadophis; species Diadophis punctatus. The sequence continues at coordinate 243,970,256 of JALIGW010000001.1, forward strand.
GTTCTGCACAAAAGTAATGGGTAAAACTAACCAGCTGTTTCTAAATTTATCAAATGGAACAGTCCTTTTTTCCCTCTTCTCCAGTGCAGCTGTAATTAACTTTGTACTATATAGGACTGAAGTTTTGTACTTTCCTATATATTGTACTATATAGGAAATAAGTTATTGGGAATGTTTGTCTTTCATTAACTTTTGCCTTAATTTTGGGATTCTGGGAGGTTTGTTTGTATTATGGACCAGATAGTACAGTATGTGATTTATTTTGGCATATTACAAATATAGAGCAGGACTGAATTCAGGCTCTGTTTACTGACCTAGTGAGCTACCTTGGACTGTGAGTGAAGCTCAAGGCTTTTCTTCATGCACAGAAGTAAATAAAGCAGTGCAACATAATTTCACTAGAAATAGCAAAAATATTTTCTTGATTGACCATGTCCAATTTAAAGATGCCTGCTTTTTTCTGATCAAGAAAGTATTGACCAGTTTCTTTGCTGAGCTTCAGCCTTCAAGTCAAATCACTGACAACAGATCTAAACTGGTGTACATTCCTCAAGCCAAGCCTGGTACCACCGTCACTTGGGGAAGACATAGTATACACAAATTATATGGATTAGTTTTACCAGAACTGGCCTTTTAGCTCTCCTCTCCCAAGTTATAAAAGGTAGAATACATTCAAATTACCCAATAGAATTTCCAACATGTAAATAGTGCAGTAGCCAATTTTACGACAAAATTGGTTTATATAGATGTATACCAGAACAATTATCTGACTATTCCAGCATGTACTCAGCTATCGGTACAATCTCTACTGAATGGAAATGCTGACCAGTTACTAAAAACACAGTTATTTATTGTAGCATTTCAGGTACTTACATCAAACAGCTGGAAAGTGACTAGATGAGACTAGGAAGAAGCAGCGTTAGCAAGCTAGCAACTTCAAAAAAAGCAGCACATCTTAAGGGACCATCAGGAAATGTTTAATCCACCATTAGTCAAACTTTGGGCAAACATATATCAGTCTGCCTTCACAGTAAGCTTATGTTTATGTGTGCGCATGCACATGCGCCATTGAATGAGTCTCAACTCCTGGCATCTGCCTAAGTCCAGCACCTATCTTGGATTGTGTGCATGGTGTTTAAATCCTTAAAACAGTTGCATCTTTTCCTGGGGTCACACAGCAGTTTTTCAGATTTGCAACATGATTCTACAAAAAGATGCAGGTGAGCTGCAAACAGGTGCTATGTTGTGTCTCCTCATGCTCCAAAACCTCTTTTAAATAAAATCCAAAACCTTGCACAATGGTAGTTACTATGTTGTTTTTTGTGAGAGTTAGATTTTCAGAAAAGTAAATCCTGTATTCAGTCGCAAACTCTATGGTTATTCTTTCACTTATATGGAACCACAGCATTTTCACGGATCTGACTGCAGTTTTCATTCCCTGTTCAAATCTTCATTTTGCCAGGGTGATATCATGTCCACTGGAACTATCTTCAAGTCTCACTATTTTTCAGATCTCAAGCTGCCACTGTGAATCTGTTGCTCTGCAAACAGCAGACTCACTTTTCTTGATGAGTCTTCACAACTGACAATTTCAGCAAAGATATTTTGGCAAATATCAGTTTGATTAACTGCGACAGTGAACATTGAGACTGAGCTTGCATATCCCAGACATGCGAGTTGTTCTTTAATAACTTGGAATAGCACTGCCATTAAAAACAGAGAATTTTCAATATTGTATTTGATGTTATAACTCCCTCATCCAACCTCCTCCATTGCTTGTCTACTGAGGGCACAAAATGAGACATGAGCACATGCTCAGAGAGGTGTTTTTTTTAAAGCAGGCTTTTCTACAGCATACGTTATTTTCTCCCTGGGTTTTGGATCTGAGATAGGCAACTGAGCCCATAGGCAATGTAGGTTTAATGTCTAAATGAGAAAGGAATTCACAACAGAGGTTTTCTGTTGCAAACCTTATTCCATTAAAATTTCATTTTGTATACTGTTGATTTTAGACATGTTTCATTTCCAGCTACAAGACTAAAGTATAATTTAGAGATATAGTTTATCAACTATATATCTGATATTACTTTATATCAAGTGCATATATAAGAGTGAAGAAGGGGATGCTAGGAAAATAAGCTGATCCTTCCCTTCCCAGGTGTATTCTCTTTACATACTATATTACATTGAAGCATAAAATGGTTTATTGACACTGCTAAAAACAGACCTTAAAAAGTGTGGAGTTACTGTCCAGTATAGACTTGTGCAAATTTGAATATATGTGAATGGACAGAGCAGGCAAACATTTCACTGGATATAACATATCATGTGCCCAGTGAAGTCAGTGAGGATATTCGGGTGTAACTATGAGGTAGTGGGGCAAGATTTCAAAGACAGGGTTTTTTTGAAAAAACAAAGAGGTGGTCATTCCATGAACATAGTTTATTTCTTGGGAATTACTTATTTCTTCTGCTCACCCACCCCCAAATGAAGGAACAAGCAAATGTAATCTAGGGAAGACTTTGTTTTTGTTCTGCATTAGTCAAACCACACCACATCTAGTTCCAGTCACTATATATTTTAGAAGGACATTAGCAAATTGGTGAATGTCCAGAGGATAGCATTCAAGATAACAACAGTTATGGGAGACAAAAGTTGGAGAGACCACTGTAGGTGTGTTTAGCTTGAAGAAGTGAAAACTGTAGGCAGCTTGATAAATATCGTCAAAGAATCTGAAGAACAATTATTTATTTCTCAAACTTGGCAAGTTTAAGATATGTGGACTTCTACTCCTAGAATTCCCCATCCAGCATGGAAGCTTAAGTTCACATATCTTAAAGTTTTCAACTGGACATCAGATAACATTTTTTCAATGATGGAACAGGCTCCCTTGGGAGGTGGTGAACTCTGCTTTAAACAGAGGATGGATTGCTATTTTTCTAGAATGTTGGATTTGTGCTGGACAGAGAGTTGTACTACATAAACTCCCAAGATCTCTCCCAAGTATTACATTCTCAGATTTCATGTTTTTATGTCTACGTGTATGAAAAAGTACTGTATTTTTATAAACAGTATACAAGTTAATAAAATGTAATTTAAAAAGGTAAGCAAGTATGCATTGTCTTCCGTAAGTTAATAGGATAACAAATTTAATGGGCTATATAATCTATCCTTTCTCTGGAGAGTTTTAGGAACATTATGTCCAGAGGTGGTATTCACTTACTTTCCCTACCGGTTCGCAAATATGAGGGCATGCCCCTTCCCCGCATGCACACACCATTCTGCACATACTCTTTGCTCACACGTGCGGCTTACACGCATGTGTGCAGCTTCAAAACATGTATAAATAAATAAATAAATAAATAAATAAATAAATAAATAAATAAATAAATAAATAAATAAATAAATAAATAAATAGGACAGCATAGCGCTGGGGCGGGTGGGCAGATGGGCAGGCCCACCCACAGGTCACCACTACCAGTTCACCCAAACCGGTCCAAACTGGCTGAATACCACCTCTGATTATGTCCCCAGCAAGTTATATTCTAAACTGTACAGGTGGCAAACTTATTGGTATTTACTATCTGGCAATGTATCATGCAAATACTGTTCTAGAAAGTCAATGCATATATATATATATATATATATATATATATATATATATATATATATATATATATATATATATATATATATATATATATATATATATATATATATATATATATATATATATATATATATATATATATATATATATATATATATATATATATATATATATAGGAATGAGGAACTGATTTTTTTAGGGTTTTTATTTCAGCCTTTTTGCATTGATAAAATTACTGATTTCTAACAGAAATCAGAGAGGGAAAGGTTAAATAAGAAAGGGAAGAGGTATTTTTAGAAATGTTTTTCTGTCTGTCCTTCAAAATGTAGGCCAGTCTCTTCAACATGACAGCCTAAAGTTATACACCTATAATCAGACCCCCTAAAGAAGTGACCTAATTTTAAAAGGCAACTTCCTATTGCTGTACATTTCAAAGTAATAGGAGATGGAGATATGGAACAGCTCTATAAATCAAGCTTCATGTAAATATACAGTATATAATTTGGGAACCTTTCAGTGTTTCAAAATAATGTAATGCTTTCAATATACTACAGTATATTCAGCCTATCCAGTATATTGCAAAATTAGTCTAACTATAAGATCAATAGGAGACAGTGAAGAGGAGGAGGAGAACCAGTTATCCTTCCTCTATCTAAAATAGATCCAAATGCATGAAATAAGTGCAGTGGTGGGATTCAAAAATTTTTACTACCGGTTCTGTGGCCGTGGCTTGGCTTGGTGGGCGTGGTAGGGGAAGGATACTGTAAAATCTCCATTCCCTCCCCACTCCAGGGGAAGGTTACTGCAAAATCCCCATTTTCTCCCGATCAGCTGGGACTCGGGAGGCAGAGAATAGATGGGGGCGGGGCCAGTCAGAGGTGGTATTTACCAGTTCTCCGAACTATTCAAAATTTCCGCTACCGGTTCTCCAGAACTGGTCATAACCTGCTGAATACCACCTCTGAATAAGTCTCAGTATATCTCAGACAAATATCTAAAGGGCATTGTACTGCATTTTTGAAATTATGAATTTGGACAATGGACCATGCCAGGCTTCCATGCCCCAAAGCAGAACTCCTAGTTGCACATGGATCATCATGGAAGGATCTTGTAACAAATTCAAAGACAGCACAATGCAACTGTCTTTGCAATGCATACTTACAAAGCTATGGTTATTTCTTGGGATAAATGTCAAAGCTCAGCACGCAGGCCCCTGATGTTTTTTCCTACAGAGATAGCTACTATACTAGTAAAGTATAGTATGCTGCAGGTCAATAAAGCAAGGAATTTCTGATACTGGAGTGATTCAACTCACACAACAACCATCAGGGCTGTACATGCTTTGAAAATGATATGGAAGGAGGGCTTTGGACTTCGTATGAGCAAAAGCATACCTACTCTTTGCTAACACTAAAGTCAGCTTCTCTTGTTTTAGGTTTCTGCACAAACAAGAAAAAAATATGTTGATGCTTTAAGACTTATACTGACTACATACATCATTCAGTCCATTAGACCTATCAGGACTTCCTTTTCAAAGCGGACTAGAGAGGAGAAAACACAATTTCCCAAAAGACAAGGATGAAATGGAGACTCCCTTCCTTTTTAAAAAAGTGCACCTAAGAGAGGAAGGGGTGCAGTGGTTTAGTGGCTTATGGTCTTTGCTTTGGGAGTTCCTGTCACTTGCCTCCTCTTCTGCCCACCTAGCAGTTCGAAAGCATTTATATGTGAGCAGATAAATAGGTACCACTTCCGTAGGGAGACATGCCGGAGCTTCATACGGACGAATCCTGCTGGTACTGGACCTTCCTGGTTGTGATGCATGTTTGGAAGGCAGCTTTGATGGAGGGAAAGGGCCCTGGATGATGCTGCAGGAAAGCCACTCGTCTTTTTTCTGGTACTGAGCTAGCTCTCCACCCCCCCCCCATGGCACACCTTGGGAAGCACACAAGTATGAACCAAACAGGGCTAGCAGTCTTATGCAGTCAAATTCCTGGTTAATGTAACATCGCCATACCCTAAATCACAGGTGTCAAACTCGATCGTGTCACGTGATCGTAACATCACGATCGCGTGACGTATCGCAACATTTTTTGCCTTTGCGGAGCTGGGGTGGGCGTGGCCTGCATGTGATGCATCTGGCTCATGGGCGGCCAGTTTGACAGGCCTGCCCTAAATAAAGAAACCTAAGAGGGGAAAACCCACCCTCCTCTGCATTAGAGTTTCCCAGGTTTTTCTTTACCCTTTACCTGGATGGACAGATCAGCAAACTTTCTTTTAGTGTTTGGCTATTATAAAATGAAATTTCCCCATGTTCACTACATTAATCAATTAGATACCTTCTATCAACAAGCATTGGTAATACCAATATTGCAATCTGTATTGAAATATTCAAAGAAATACTGAATATTTTCTTTCATTAAGTTACAATTTTAATTCTTTTTAAAAATGTTTTTTATTTTATATACACGTTGCTTCTCTGCAACCTGCGTATAAAATAAATAATCAATATAAAATAAATGATAACTATAAAGGGGGTGTGATGGCTCAGTGGTTAAAGACCCTGAGCTTGTCAGCTGGAATGCTGTCGGCCTGGCTTTCAGACCCAAGTGTTGTGGGATGGAGTGAGTTCCCATCCTTGCCTGGCTGCTGCCCATCTAGCAGTTTAAAAGCATGCAAATGTGAATAGACAAATAGGTACCACTTTGGTGGGAAGGTAACAACATTCCATGTGCATATAGTTATGCTGGCCACATGACCACAGAAATGTCTCTGGACAACTCTGGCTCCCTTGGCTAAGAAATGGAAATGAGTACCATTCCCTAAAGCAGGGGTCCTCAAACTTTTTAAACTGGGGGCCGATTCACAGTCCTTCAGACTGTTGGAGGGCCGGACTGGCTGGGTGGGCGTGGCTAAGTGGTCATGTGACTGGGTGGGTGTGGCTAGGTAGTCATGTGACTGGGTGGGCGTGGCCAATTTAACAGTCCATTTTTTGCCTTTTCCTTCCTAAGCTGTACTTGCTCAACCCAAGGAATCTATTTACTTAATAAGACCCCCCCAAAGGGAAAAAGAGCACAAACTTTCTTGCCACTTGCCTAACTTCATTACAACAGCAGCTTCAGGCTCCTTAAAATAGGCCATTAAAAAAAGAATAAAACAAACAGGATTTCCTTCAAAATAACTCTTGATCATATGTTTTAGATGACCACACAATAAACCAGACTGAGAACCGGAAGTACTTTAGAAGTACTTTCAAAGTACTTTGGAGTACTTTGGAAACCCAGAGCTGCTTTTCAAGGCAGCAGCAGCCACTTGCCTACTCAAACACTGGCCCTGGGTCACGTGGCCGTGAAAAACATCCCAAAAGGCTTTTTGGCTGTTTTTAAAGCATTTTCAAAGACTTTTAATTTAAAGCAGTACTTTGGAAGCCCAGAGCTGCTTTTCAAGGCAGCCGCAACCCCTCCCCTACTCAAACACTGGCCCTGGATCATGTGGCTGCACCAGTGAGATCACCCCTCAGCTGGCCCTCCCCCGCACCCTTCGGCCTGGCCTTACCTTCGGCAGCAGCTGTGTTATCAGAAGTGCAGCTCAACCGGTGAAAGAAGTGCGACTGGAGTGGATGCTCGCTGGAAGACAAGGCCGATGGTGAGGGGCAGGGCAAGGAGTGGGGCTTAATCCCACCACTCCGCAGGCCGGATATTTTGCATTGGCGGGCCGTATCCGGCCCACGGGCCATAGTTTGAAGATCCCTGCCCTAAAGTCAGATAGCAGGATTTGGTACTGCACAGGGGAAACCTTTACCTTTATCCTTACTTGTTTCTCTCACTGTCTTCTTTTACTCTCTTAAAATTTCAAAGCTTAACTGATACTTTTAGGCTAAGAATGTTTCTATAAGTAGGTCCATGTCATCTATAATATTATAAATTAGGAATCCAAAATGGGTTTCTGCCAACTAGTGACACTTGAGTATTAGTTTGAAATCTATGCCAAAATCATATATATATGCCTGGAAATATTGCAGAATAATATATACAATGTTTGTCTGCATGTAATACATGATACAAGGTACTGCTTTCTTTATGAAGGGTGTTTAACAAACTTCTCATCATATTCCATAGCTGAAATTAGCAAGGTTGCATTCAATATTTTAGAATTTATAAGAGTCTGTGCTTTCTCTCAACTTCTAAAGAGACAGCAGAATTTCACATGAAAAACTATAATGTATTCCCTCATCTACATACTTTCTGTCAACAATAATGAAGGTAAAATATGGCATTTAAATTATCTGGTAAAATAATGGTGCAGTTTATCAAAACAACTCTTTCATATTTTTGTCAGATTGAGCAAGCTTCATTCTGCCTGATGTCAACATTACATTTGCAGCAATTTTAGATCTTAGGATCTAATGAGAATAGATCAAGAATGTGTTCTGTGGCCTACTGTATATTTTGCATTTCATTTAAATTAATACAGACAAGATTAGCACAGCCTTTAAAATAAATGCTTTAGTGATGAACATATAATTCAAATTGCAAATGTACGCCCACTTGCACTTGAACTCAATGGGATTTATGTTCAAATAGACATAAATCCCCAGCCATTATAGGTTGATGGGCACTTTTGGAATTGGGAAAACATGTTCTGAGCACCGTTATACAATGTCTATTGAAAGGGCTTGCCCATTCACAAAAAAGCTGACATAGAGAACATAAATATATAAAGAGCACTAATTCATCACAGTGTTATCTACCTGAAACTCCCTCTACCTCCAGGATGTCCTTTGGGCTTATTTTTGCCCTCTTTCAAAGAGAGTGGACATATTTCTAAGCATCCTCCAAGACTTTAGACCTCTAAAGAAGCAGGAAATGTGGAAACTACAGTATATTAATATATGGAAATGACCTAGTAGACTGGGGAAAAGAGATACGGCCAAGGGAACAGTGAAATAAGAAATAGCATAGCCTGCAGTTCGATAGTGGACAGGACAAGAGACTCGGAAGAAACTAGTATCTCTAGTTTCTTGGCATGTAAAGGAGATGGGGGAAAGAAATAAACTTTCACACTTGCAAAGTTCTGTCGCTGCAGATTTACAATAAAATAGAATTAGCTCACCTGGTTGTGGTCTACTCTTCAGGGCTGACACTATAATATGCTTGGAAAACCCTATTTTTCATAAGTATATTCTACATTAATCTCTGGCTTAGCCATTGTCAACAATCAAATTTATACAATTCCCAATATGGCTCATTTTTACTGACCTTTGCAGGCCAAATGAACGAGGATGAAGAAATCAAGATCAGTCAGTGGAAGATAAAAACCGCTTGCTTTAACCTGTTCTTTACTACTCTCTAGTTACATAGTCAGTGGCACTATCTGATTTGTGTAAATTCTGGAGAGTATTTCACTGGTGAGGGTGGAGGTTTGTTCTCCGAGCTTGTGGTTTGGTTTCTGAACATTTCATTACCAGGCTAGGTAACATCTTCAGCAGAATTTAGAGAATGGCAGTGTTTGTATTCTTCTCCTTATAAGGGCTTTGTGTGGTTAGTAGGTCTTGTAATGGGAGGGTCAGGTCAAGTAAGAGTTGTGTGATAGGTGGGTACTATTTGATGGGTACTATTTCACTGGGTTTTCAGGGGTATGCTTCGATGATGATGATGATGATGATGATGATGATGATGATGATGATGATGATGATGATGATGGTGGTGGTGGTGGTGGTGGTGGTGGTGATGGTGATGGTGATGGTGATGGTGATGGTGATGGTGATGGTGATGGTGATGGTGATGGTGATGAATCAATAATTCAAACACTTTTGCCTTTTCACAGTCACCATATGTCCAATATCCCTGTATTACTATTGTCTATTCTTATCTGGGTACTCCAGACTGTGAGACCTTGGATTATACCTTAAAGTCAATACCATCACAGTACATATCTTGTACTTCTGTGATGTTAATACTGAGTAGCCAACCCTATCACTGAAGATTAGAAACAATAGATAGAACTAAGAATAAGGAATAATATGACTACCTTAGACAGCCTCAACCACAGATGGATGAAGCACTTTTTGGGGTGTCAAAATTCAAGAAGGCTTTCCATATTGGAAATAGCCTGAATCCTGATTACTAACACAGCTGACTCATTTGTCCTGTGAAATGAGTTTCCAAATCTTGACAAGAAATGGGCAACTGATGCTTGTCACTCTAATGTTGATAGGACCTGGTCACTTGAGTAATTTCCATTATTTTTAAATAAGGTTCATGATTCACCAAGACAACATAATATATATTCCACTGTTATTCTGCATTCTTTTCTTTGTCCATATTTACTGATCTCTTCTAATTTCTTTCCCATAACTTTTCTCTAGATTCTATGTTCATTCATGCATTGGCACTAGTAAATACCGTATTTTTTGGAGTATAAGATGCACCTTTTTACCCCCAAAAAGAGGGTGAAAACTTGGGTGCATCTTATACACCAAATGTAGCCCCACACAGCCACCCCCACCCTTTGGCCTCTGCCTCCCAGCAATTTACCTCCTTGCAGCAAACAGAACAGAGCCTGTTAAGCCAAGCAACTGATTATCAGCTTCCCGACTCTCAGCTGAGTGAGGCTGCAGGCCGGCTGGCCACATGCAAAACTGAAAGTGAAACTAACTAAAGCTGCAAGGAGGCAAATTTCTGGGAGGTAGAGGCAGAGGCAGAATTTTATTTTCTTGTGCTAATCAGACTGCTGAAACTGGATGCAAGGAGGTAAGTCAATAACTATAAATGTCTGTAGAATGTTCAAATTATTAGACTTATTTTTTAAAGACTGCTTTATTATTGTTCTAGACAACTTAACAAAATGAAGAACCTTTTTAAAATAAATGCTTGCTCTGGAGAGGCCCAGTGCTTTTGTATCTTCTTTTAAATAGCAGAGAATAATGTATACTTCCAGAAAGCCACATCAATTTTAACAGCATCTGTACAAGTATAACCTGAAATGTAACAGTGTCCTGTTTTAGTATTAAGATAAGGCAGCTGAGTTAAATGCTGACTTAGTCATGTTTGGAGTAGATCTATTTAAATAATTGGGAGGAGTTAGTGTGACTACATTTAAGAAAACTTTCTGGCATTAATATATTGCCATAATGTACATGTCTCCAATTCTTTGCTATTTCTATGGGTCAGGCACACATGCACAGAAATACACAGCAAACAGTGTATATCATCTGTACTGTTTGCTGTTTGCTGAGAGGCAAATTGCTGGGAGGCAGAGGCAGATTTTTTCCCCTTGTTTTCCTCCCCCAAAACTAAGGTGTGTCTTATACTCCGGTGCGTCTTATACTCCAAAAATACGGTAATCCAAAACCACAAAGGAGTTAAGATCTCATTACAGGACAAATATCCAAAGAACTTTTATGCATCCCATAAAAGGATTGGATCTCCAGGAAGATTTGAAACTGATAAAGAATATATTGAGTTCTGGCATTAACTCCTGATTTTGATGTCATTAGCTACAAATCTTTGAAATCCTGAATTTTGAACAGAATGCAGCATAAACTTTTGTGTAGGGCAACCATTTTGTGGGAATTGGCTGTGAAGAGATGTGGATATTGTAAAAACAGTATGAACATTAAATAACCATTTATCATTAAGGATTTTTAGCAAGAAGTTTTCTAAGGCCTTTTCAAAAAATATTCCAGTTTTTAAAGAAGCAAAACCAGCTCAATAGTGTCTTTAAATGTCAGTACAGAATTTTCAAATTGATTATCATTCGGTATCACTTTATTAAAAGTGAAGATGTGTTTTAGTAATATATGAAGCAGAAGAGTAAGTACTACATTTTTGTATGTCACAAATTACCTCCAAATGGTTTTCTGTATCATTAGCTTCAACACAGAGCTGCTGAAAATAAATGATAAACTATTACCAAGACTATATTTTCAGGAAAAAGTTGAAAGCTGCACTGTCACATGTGATTGCTGTATGTTTTTATTGACTGGTCTAACAGTCATTGAAATCAGTCCTAATCATCCATTTAAAGGAAGTTTGAATGAGGAAGAAAAAGTACATCAAAAATAGTTGAGTTTGAAATGTGTCTGTTTTCAAAACTTGAAATAGAAATTCATTGTAGTTCTAAGCTGAATCGAGTCACTGATCTTGACCCTGGCTAGTGGTTAGCAACACAGGATACTGGGCTTTTGATAATTGCCTTGAGCTATTATTCTCTTTTATACTGCAAAGCTGTAACATAACAACATTAACACAAATTCTACTATTCAAAATCACTGCTGATCTTTTATAACAATTGCAATACAATACAAGTATCCTAATATTTTTATGTTTTTCATCAAGGTTCATTTTTTTCTCATATTAGTGCTTCCTCTTTCATTCCAATGTTGCTAACCTCAAGCAATTTCAATTAGATGGGGACATTCTCAGGATAGGAAATGTCCTATCTTTTGCTAAATCCATGTACTGTTTGATTGGGATGGTATAAGGCATTTTGCTTTGAATAGGGGGTTGGACTAAAAGACCTCTGAGGTTCCTTCCAGCCTTATGATTCTATGTTCTATAATTATTTAAAAAAAACAAATAAAATAAATGTATAAAGGTTAGCACATTTATCAATTTTAAAAAAAGCAATGAAATCCTTTATTTATTTATTTTATTTATTTATTTTTGTCAAGTATGTGTTGGTAATATACATAGATATAACATTGTTTATATACATAAAATGGGTACTGATAAGAGGGAACATTAGGACAAGGACGGTAGGCACGCTGGTGCACTTATGCACGCCCCTAAATCCTGCCCACTTTTCACTGCAGACTTTGGCTTTAAAAAGTAATAAAAAATAAAGTATGGTTTCCAGTCATCCAAAGGTTGTCCATCTCTGCTGTAAGTAGATAGAAGCTGATTCATTTCAGGGATTGCTGTAGTCATTTCAAAATCGTTCCATCAATTGATTCTTCAACGAAGTAGAGGTGTTCACTGTTTTCTTAGCCTATTAATCCCAACATCCTTTAAGTTATTTCTCTATGTAAATTGTTCTTTTTTAAAGGCTTGTTTCTAAATGGGATCCTATTAATATATTTGTTGCAAAGAGAAGGCTGTTAGAAAAAATATATTTGTATTCATATTTTCTGTGGAAAAGTACAAGATTAATTTGTTGCCAGATATTCCTGTTATTCCACTTTCTAATCAAGGTCTCCCGGATAGCTATTTATTTAGATGGCAAAACCTGTTAGCTATTTTTTTTTCACTGAATGTTTCTTTCATATATCTAATGTTGAAGGCAGTTTAACTTCAGTTGTGTCCTAAGGAACTAAAAATATAAGAAAATATATACCCCCCCAACTACATGCTCAGTATCAAAGTACCTCATGAATAATAAACCTAGTGCCTATTGTTAGACTATTGTGACTATTTTATTTATAACTCAGAAGCCTGGGACTAAACTTAACCTCAAGTCAGTATAATCTGGGTGACAATGTCTTTCACAGTTTGCTTAGACTGTGTTATATATTCTTCACTCCAGAATAATTCAAGCCTGTCTAACATTTGAAGGCATAAATAATGACCAATTCAGCAAATATATGGAAAAAGGTTGCCTGCCAAACCTATGCCTTCAGATGTATAGAGGGATGACCCAGAAAAGCATCCTTAATCCAACTGTGCATGCTGGAAACGTACAGGTGTGTATTGATTACAGCAAGATCAAACAAGGATTTGTACATTTAGAACAGATCTGACACAGAGAAAACAATTTCAGCTGGCCAAACTCTGCAATTGTTCATGCAGCTCAGTCCAAACATTTGTCAGTGCATATAGCAGTTAGATGCAATCACATGTAACCCACGTAACAGTTATGGAGAGTAGACTGGTGTGCTCATCTATTTAAAGATCCTGAAAGATGTATGTATGTCATCCATATGCTAAAAAGCTTAAACAAGAAACACAGATATAATACAGATGTTTTGAAGCAAGCAACTTTTAAAAAATGATAGAATTGTTTTAAGTAATGGACTTTAGATGCTGCACACATAGTCAAATAAATCGCTTCTGTACAATGATATTTACATCTAGTTCAGATCCAGATCCAGGAAAACATGGAGCTGGATCATTATGTGAATGTTTTTATTGATCAATGAGACAATACGTATTCATTTATCAAGATATCCTTTTGTGTACAGAGAAAAGATATCCTTTGGAACAATCCAATGGCATAATTACAATGGATATGGGAGACTAAAATAATGTCTCGAACCACTCTGCATATGTCTCTTTTTGCTTCACAAAGTATACTAAGAATAAATACATTGCAAGTCTTAATTCATAATGTAGATGGGAAAATAAAAACAATAGTATAAAATGAAAAGGCGGGCATTATTACTGGAAAGGAATACAGCTTGTTTCAATCAACTGACTTTTCTCCTGGTAGATGTTCTTGAACATGAAAAATGTGGTTATGAAAAATAGTACACTATATTCAGAAACCGAAATGAATTTTGGATGAGTTTTAGCCCCCCTTCTAATATGGTCTCTCAGAATGGATAATAATATAAACATTCATCCATTAGGGGGGAAAACCCTACCCTTTACTGCCCCCATTAAATACATTGGCAGTCTTATTAAAATACAAGTCAGATTTGTGTTTAATGGTCTTGAAAGGAAAGTAATTGCTTGAGTATTACCATTCAAATGTTCTTACAGGGACATATGATATTTACTGTCTAAGCTCCACTTTTGAATGGTGCAGATTTCCCCCCATCTCTTCAAGATCAGAAAAAAGATCTTAGTGAGAACACCTGGAAGCTTATCTAATAACTTCATATTAGAGGCAAGTGTGGCTGAGCATTTTAAATGAAATTAAAAAATAACACCATTTTAAAAATCTTCTAGAGTGAAAAAAATGAGAATAATTAAATACTACGGGTAATTAAGGTTAGGTACATAGAACTGTCACTCCGTTGTAGAATACATATACTATGTTACATTACAGCAGAAGTTCCCAAATTTAGTCCATGACATCTTTAGTTAAAGGGATTAGGAAAAATGGTCTTTTCCATTTTTCCATTAAACAGAGTAAGGCAACTGGCTCAGAAAGTAAGTGAAAGGGAGCAAAGTTCTGTACTACTTTAGGTAGGTTTTTGCCTTCAAGTGTTCTTCCATCATATGTTGAACTAATGTTTGGCTGCCAACTTATGAGCTTTTTGCATGGGTAGCACATGAGGCAGGCAAACTATGTGTATATGAAAGGCACCATGGTTTCCTTCATCTTAAATAGCACTCTGTGGAACTCTTAGGAAGATCATGAAAGGACCATAGGAGGTCATGAAAACAACTCTTAGTCTCTTAGGAAGACTAAAATTACTTTTATTGGGTTTGGCTATAATAACAGAATTTTGCAAATCTGATTTGTGCTGTATCACCTCCTCCTTCTTATAGTTCACTGAATTAGGGAGGTGTCTGTCTGTGCTGCTTCCAAATGTTATCTTGACATTCTGGACTTTAAAAAGGTTTCAGCCTCTTTTGCCCAGGCAACAGCTTCTGTATATCTCCATCAAAGTCATCCTTCTTACTCTCTACAGTAATTAAGTGTGTGTGTCACTTAATCTATGAATGGGAATTGAATACTAAAGCAAATGGCCAGTACTCAAGAAACACAGTGAGCTGATTTGATCCTGTAGAGATAAACAATGAAAATCAAATTCACAAAACAAGTAGATGGATGGGTTGAGAAGAAGAAATCTGAAATTATTGAGATCAGATGGAATTGATGAGCTCCTCCAAAACAGAAAATGTATGAAATACACATACCGTATTTTTCGTAGTATAAGACGCACCAGAGTATAAGACGCACCTTAGTTTTTGGGGAGGAAAATAGGGGAAAACAATCTGCCTACCAGGTATTCATCTGGCTAGCATCCTTAGTCTGGTCAGCTTCAGCACATTATTTTATCCCCTGGTTAGGACTTTAAAAAACCTTCTTCTGAGAGAGTAACTATGAAAGAACCTGCAAGCCAGCAAGAGCTGGGAAGATCGTTAGCACCTAGTTAGGGCTGGAAAAAAACTTCTTTGGAGCAAGTAGAGTAATGAAAAAAAAACCTGCAAAGATTTAGGGCTGGAAAAACTTCTTCTGAGAGAGTAACAATGAAAGAGCCTGCAAGCTGGTAAGAGCTGGGAAGATAGTTAGCACCTGGTTAGGGCTAGAAAAAAACTTATTCAGAGCAGCTTCAGCACATTATTTTATCCCCTGGTTAGGACTTAAAAAAACCTTCTTCTGAGAGAATAACAATGAAAGAACCTGCAAGCCAGTAAGAGCTGGGAAGATCGTTAGCACCTGGTTAGGGCTAGAAAAAAACTTATTCAGAGCAAGTAGAGCAATGAAAAAAACCCTGCAAAGACTTAGGGCTGGAAAAACATTCTTCTGAGAGAGTAACAATGAAAGAGCCTGCAAGCCGGTAAGAGCTGGGAAGATCGTTAGCACCTGGTTAGGGCTAGAAAAAAACTTATTCGGAACAGCTTCAGCACATTATTTTATCTCCTGGTTAGGACTTTAAAAAACCTTCTTCTGAGAGAGTAACAATGAAAGAACCTGCAAGCAGGTAAGAGCTGGGAAGATAGTTAGCACCTGGTTGGGGCTAGGAAAAAACTTACTCGGAGTAAGTAGAGCAATGAAAAAAAATTCTGCAAAAACTTAGGGCTGGAAAAACATTCTTTGGAGAGAGTACCAATGAAAAAGCCTGCAAGGTAAGAGCTGGGAAGATCTGTTAGCACCTAGTTAGGGCTGGAAAAAAAGCTGCATTCGAAGTATAAGACACACCCAAATTTTCAGCCACTTTTAGGGAGGAAAAAGGTGCATCTTATACTCCAAAAAATACGGTAATAACAACACAAAATATAATTAACAGGGATAACAAAAACTGATTACAATATTTTCATATTTTCATACACAAAGGGTTCCACTGCTCACTCAGGACCAACAAATTTAGTCAAAAAAGGGGACTAAATCAGGAGATTGTGGGGAAAGGATAAAGTTGATTATGACAAATCCTTGAACTGTCCCAAGTACTTCAGTTTCGTTGTCCAAACCAAAATTCTTTCAGCAACCATGCAATCTAAGTTGGCATCCTTATTTTCCATAAGTTGGATGGGAATCTGAAGATGAGAACAGAAACTACTATGTGAGTTTATGACAGAGGCAAGATCTGAACAAGGCATCCAAATCCACAAATCAGTTTGCTAACTAAAGTGCACAATACTTTGTCTATGATCAGTGCAGATCACTCATTGCTTCACAAATACAGAAATGAAAACATTGTATTTCTTCTACTCCTGGTTCATTGCATATAAACCCCACACTCATATTTTCCCATTTCAATTCAGAACTGCTATTTTTTTAAAATCTGGCCATCTTAAATCCTTCAGGGTGGATGGTCATCGGGGTTTCCCTTCCCTCTATTAGCAGGTTGGGTTGTTCTGTTCTCTGCTGGTCACCAGTTGCTCTTTTTATAACCTTGTGCTTCAGCTAACAATGGCCCACTAAGTCAATGAACTATCCTTAATCTCAGAAAGTTATGCTGCATTCAACCCTTGCAACACCCTTGCATTTCTGTTCAGGCTGAAATAAGTGTGATCCCTTTGCTTCCCCACGTCCTTTCTACAACACTGCAAACTTCCTTTCTCTTCCCTTCATTATTGTATTTTACAATCTTTACTTAAGAATATTGATACTCTGTTTCTGTTAAATTGAACTATCGGTAACTACAAAATTACAATAGAGCTATAGAAGAATGTGGGAGCAAAAGAATAACCAGTTATTCTAGTATTGGAGTTATAATGATATTGTTAAGAAGTTGTGTAGGAAGGCTCCATGAAGCATCCATGTGTACAAACTCTTAGCAAAGAAACAAAAAAAAAAAGCCCAGGGGGAAGTAAGGAGGGAAAGATATGTACTGGTAGATTAATCCACATAAAAGCCAACCAGTGAGGCTTCTTGTAGATAGGAAGAGCAAGAAGTAGAGAAATAACCAGTCAGGTCTTGCTATAGTTTGGACTAAGTCCAGCTCCATTTCAAACTCATTGCAATTTAGACTGGAATTTATTAAATAGGCTTAAGAAGCAGCTAGGAGACCAGCAGCAGAATTGCCTTTCCTCTGTGCTAAAGAGGAACAATGAAGATGGTAACCATGAAATCTCAGAAAGCCACTGTATCAGTGGTGGTATTCAGCCGGTTCTATCCGGATCGGGCAAACCAGTAGCACC
The DNA here is from genome assembly GCA_023053685.1 of Diadophis punctatus similis. NCBI lineage: Eukaryota > Metazoa > Chordata > Lepidosauria > Squamata > Dipsadidae > Diadophis > Diadophis punctatus. The sequence goes on from JALIGW010000001.1 coordinate 243,988,118, forward strand.
CTGCCCACCTGCCCGGACATAAGCACGTCACGTTTTTGAGGCTATGCGCATGCGCAGAAGGCTTTGCACATGTGCGGAAGACGCGCTCACATTTGCAAACCGGTAGGGAAGGTAAGTGAATACCACCCCTGCTCTGTATATCATTCTTATTCCAGAATCTGTTTAAGATAATTGGTTAGAGATCATGCCAGTTTTTTTCTGCTTTCTTTTTAGGCCCTCTTTTGCCTTTAAAAGCAGCACAACATTCAGTTATCTAGCAATGCCACCTTTTTCTTGAAATGGAGGTGAGTGATAAGTCACTTCACTTTTTTTAAAAAATTCCTTCATATTAGTCACTACCAGTATGGCACAGGAGATAGAAAATTAGAGGGAAAGACAAGTAGACAGCAATCATATGCTTGATCTCAGTCATTTTTAGAACTCTAAATTAAATTGGATATTTAGCAGATTTAGGAGATTTGTGCAATTCAAGTCAAGAAACTCCCTATTGTATTAAACTAGTGGATGTGTGGGAGATTAGATCAATTCTGGCTTTATTGTCACTGCTCCACTTGGCTGTTATTCCAGCTTGATGACCAACTGGTGGTGCTAATGCTTCATTGGAGGGGAAGTGGGAGTTTATTACCACTCACAAAGTGTGCACATGCTTTACCCAGAACTTTGGCAAATTACGAAGTAATTTCCATTGAGCCTTGCAATTATATTATTCTACTTTAACAGTATTATCTACTGGTACTTTAGAAGTCTTATTTATGCCTTTTTATTTCAAATGTTGGTATGGCAAACTTATCTAGAAACAGTCTGCATGCCACACACCCTTGTGTTGAAGGTAGTCTCAACTTGGTTTTTATGAGTGAAAAGTTGCCACAAAAGAAACCTAGAACACAGTAGGGAAATTTAAGAGCCTTTCATGACGCTATTGAAATAATATGCACCTGTTTGATTGCAGAAAGTGGTACATTAGAGAACTTAATTACCAGGTAATGAATGTACATTTTTTGAAGAAAACCTCTGCCTCCATTTCTGTGGGGCAGATATAAACTATCAATATCACTAAGGTTGTGTAATGCACAGTTAATAGTCATTAGCTTTCTTGTTTTTCAGTCCAAACTATCCAGTTCAATCTATTTTAAAATATTGGCTTAAGCTACTAGCATAATCAGTTCTTAGATATACAATAAGGGAAGTAACTCTGCAGATCAATCAGTTATAAAGAAGAAAAACTTTCAGAAACAAGAGACCATGCTAAGATTTTTAAACTCATGTAAGTATGAATATTTATATGCCGGCGTCTTAAAGTTTCTAAAGTCACATAGTGTCACTCTGTGAAAGTTTTTTTTTATTTTTTTTTTAAAAAAGACTACTGTTAATTCTACAAACGTATTATATGAGTACAACCAAACATCCAATTTATCTTCATTGGTAATATCACAATTAGCAAAAAATCAAATCACAACAATAATGCAAAGACAAAAATTGTTTTTGGAGAAGATCCTGATGCTTGGAACAGTTGAAGGGAACCAAAACAGATACTTAAACAAGACAAACTATCTAGTTATTATTTCTGATGACAGAAGCAAGTACGGTACCTTACAAGAACTGTCAAAATCCTGGCAAAAGGTTCTTCACACAGTCACAGTCAGAATTAATTGAACAACTGAATAACAACACAATCCAACTACTAAACCTTTCATAAAAATATATTAGAATATTGATGCATGTTCATAAACTATATAAATAAATGTGACAAAACAAGTACATAACAGCTCCATTAGAGAAACCACGTAAGTACATTTTAAGTAGTATCAGCACCCGTGCAAAAGACTCTAGGGAGAGAGTGGAAAATAGCTAATTAGTATTTTACTTAGCATTTCCTATCTTGTCTCTTGAAGCCTTTCCAGAACTCCAGTCAGGCTGCCACCTGGTTGGCTTTTCTACCATCTGGGAAGTTTTGTTCAAATTCAGCTTTTGGTTATTGTTGTTGTTGTTCAAATTTAATAAGATCAACCAAAAATTTAAAATATGACTACATACATAGCTACTTTGTGTTGCTACCCTTCATTTCTGAAAGGCACAGTCACATTAAACTTAACTTCTGATTATTATTGTTCTCTTGCAGGATTTTGCCTTCCTTATACCTTTCCCTGCTCATACTCCTTTAGCAGTACCCTGACTATCCTTTGGGACTTGAAGACCTCGGAAAGCTTGCTTTTCTGGCTGCTAAGCTTGGCAAGCAAGTTTCCACACCTGTGCTTCTGATCTTTCATGGATCTAGCTTGCTTGATACTCTTTGTAGAATCCACATTGTGTCATTGTAAATTGCCTGTTTATACTAACTCTACTGATCAAGAAACCCATGTGTGTTTATGGCTGGAGCATGAAATAGCAGAAGAGTCAGAAATTGTGCCAGAAGACTTTGAGCAGAAAATAGAAGAGAGGGTGGCTAAGAGAAATGAGGAACAAGAAGACAATACAATAGAAGAAGGGATTGAAAGCAAAAAACTGAATGATTTCACTGTGGTTCACAGTGGCGAGAAAAGAGTTGAGAGAGGAGAAAAGTACTTAAAAAGAATCAGTCAAAGGGTAAAAAGTGAAATGGTGGGAAGAGACTAGAGAAATTTGGGGGAACACACAAACAATAAATTTAAAAAAGAAAAAAGACTCGAGACAAAAGCTATAAGACACGAGAATAAGAAGAAGAAAAAGAAGTTAAAGGAATGGGGAAAAGGAGAGATTTAGCAAGAAGTGGAACTTTTGAGGGACTAAAGGAAAATGGATAAAAAAGAAAGGCGGATGGAAAGAAAGAAGGAAAATAAGACCCATATTAATAGTTTTAAGAAAACTGCATTAATATTGTTAATGGTGGATAGTTGAATAAATGGAAGGTTTATTGTAAAATGGTTTAGTAGTAATTAAGATATATATATATTATCTATGGCAAAACAGAATTAGTAGAAAAAGTGGGATGAGGAACTTGATGTACAGTATTTAACTGTGAATTGTTAATTAAATTAAGAGGTTTTTAATATAAGATTTGAAGCTGATGATGAATACTGATTAGAGTAAAACAGAACAGTAGACGGAGTGTGAAAAGGAAATTTGCTTTACTTTGAAAGACAACTTGAGATAAATTGAATTAACTAAAATATGGAGAGAAGTTGTAATATAGAAAGATAGAAAATAGGAGAAATGTATGCAGTAAATAAGATAATTAATTGATGTGAGTGAAAGGGACTAGAAATGTGGACGATTAGTAAATTATGTAGGTAACAAGAAGAAAATAAGTTAAGATAAAGAAATATGTATGGATAATACTATGGTTTGGAATTGAAATAGAGAAGTGATAATGGAATTGACTATGTATCAGAAAAACTATGTATGATTATCAAATGTGACCCGGACAACACTTTGTGCAGAAACTATGTATTGTTTGTTGGGGGGAAAAATTGAAAAAAGAAAAAAAAAGAAACCCATGTGTTTCTCTCAAAATCTAGGGCTGCTATAGTATTAGGTGCAGCATAGAGACTACAGTTGAAGGAGAAGATTCGGTAGATCAGCTTCATCTGGGTTTTCCACTTTTCATCTCTGATTCTCTGGCTCATACCTGTAAATATAATGCAACAATCATTTGCTCAGTAATTACCTTCATCTAAATGAAAAGAGCAAAATGTAATAATGCGGGGACATGGTGGCTCAGTGGCTAAGATCAGAAAGGACGGCAGTTCGACGGTTCGAATACCTAGCACCGCGTAACGGAGTGAGCTCCCGTTACTTGTCCCAGCTTCTGCCAACCTAGCAGTTCAAAAGCACGTAAAACATGCAAGTAGAAAAATAGGGAGCACCTTTGGTGGGAAGGTAACAGTGTTTCATGCACCTTCAACATTTAGTCATGCCACATGACCACGGAATCGTCATTAGACAGCACTGGCTCTTCGGCTTAGAAATGGAGATGAGCACCAGAGTTGGGAACAACTAGCACATATGTGTGAGGGGAACCTTTACCTTTATCTTAAACGTAATAATGAAGAGTCAGTCTGGTGTAAAGGTGTGGTTAAGGCTCCAGGCTAGAAACCAGAAGGTCATGAATTCTAGTCCTGCTTTAGGCACAAAGCTCTAGGAAAGAGGCAATGGCAAACCACTTCTTTGCTAATAAAATTGCAGGGACTAGTCTCCAGGAATCCAAAGCTGACTTGAAGGCAAATCATAATCATAATTGGAATTTTATGCATATACAGTACTAGATTCTCACTCTTACACCCATTGTGCACACCCAGACAAAAACACAAACCAGTGTTCAGTTGTGCTATATTCTCTTTTGTTTCCATATTGTCATTATACCAGCATCTGGAAACCCTGAGGATCCGTCACATATCTGGGGAGGACACTTGAATGGATTTTCCACCTTACTGAGTTCAAGGTGCTCATAAACTGCAGATTAACCAGAAGATGACGTGATCATAACAAAGAGATATATCAGTGTACTCTATACTCAAATTGAATTTCATCTGTTCCAGAATAACAGTCACATTGATCATGTATCTGCCTACAGGCATCAGGACCACTAATACTTGTGACAAGTCCATGGTTACCACAGAGGTCATGAAATCATCAGCTAATCTAAACTCTTCACTCAGGACATGAACATTGATTTTTTCCTAAGAAAACAAACATTGCAGACACGAATACCAATCCTGAAAAAAGGCCCAGAAGTACTTGGAAAACTGCTGCTTGATTGTTTTATGGTTAGGATACAACCAGCAACCTACCTTGTCTCTAAAGCTCATTTTCACCAGTTCTCATAGCCCTTAACTTCCAAGGCAGCACTACGGATGACTAGAATGGTCTTCCAAATTAATCACATTAAATCTTCCTCCTTGACCTAGGTATCATCTTTGACAGGACCCAGAGCCCAGGAGACAGATTCTTTTGATAGGGCTACTCTCCCATCACAATCTAACCAGGTATCTGTAATTAATGCCATGTCTGTGTAGTCACAAACTGTTTTCTTGTGAAGGGATGTCATCTCATTCCACACAGACCTCAGCAGCAACCTGAATCTAAGGCACACAACATTCTGCCAGCAGAGACTAGGTCTGGGGTCACAGATTAGAAGAAGGGACTTATACAAAGTGCCCTTCTCTTACTCAAAGCCATACCTACCTTTGCCCATTCCAGCCATTTTGCTGCTTGCCTAATTTTTATATACCCTGCTTAATCATTCTTAATAATGAACAGTAACTTTTATTGTAATTTACTTGCTAGCATTGCTGTTAAAATCTTTGTGTCAACATTAATAGTGAAATTGGATAATAATTAGCACATTGGGTGGGATTGTTACCTAATATTGGTGCAATTGCAGTATACGCCTGATTAAGTGCCATTGATACTATTCCCTTATCAAGTATGTTATCATATAGTTGACAAAGATTTGGTTCCAAGATGTCTGTAAATGTTTTATACCACTCTACAGGTAGTCTATGGGACATGATGGCTCAGGGGTTATAATAATAATAATAACAACAGAGTTGGAAGGGGCCTTGGAGGTCTTCTAGTCCCCTGCTTAGGCAGGAAACTCTACACCACTTCAGACAAATGGTTATCCAACATCTTCTTAAAAACTTCCAGTGTTGGAGCACTCACAACTTCTGGAGGCAAGCTGTTTCACTGATTAATTGTTCTGTCAGGAAATTTCTCCTTAGTTCTAAGTTGCTTCTCTCCTTGTTTAATTTCCACCCATTGCTTCTTGTCCTGCCATCAGGTGCTTTGGAGAATAGTTTGACTCCTTCTTCTTTGTGGCAACCCCTGAGTTATTGGAACACTGCTATCATGTCTCCCCTAGTCCTTCTTTTCATTAAACTAGACATTCCCAGTTCCTGCAACCGTTCTTCATATGTTTTAGCCTCCAGTCCCTAATCATCTTTGTTGCTCTTCTCTGCACTCTTTCTAGAGTCTCAACATCCTTTTTACATCGTGGTGACCAAAACTGAATGCAGTATTCCAAGTGTGGCCTTACCAAGGCATTATAAAGTGGTATTAACACTTCGCGTGATCTTGATTCTATCCCTCTGTTAATGCAGCCTAGAACTGTGTTGGCTTTTTGGCAGCTGCTGCACACTGCTGGATCATATTTAAATGGTTGTCCACTAGGACTCCAAGAGCCCTCTCACAGTTACTACTATTGAGCAAGGTACTACCGAAGGTGAGTCAAAAAGTAATGCCATTTTCTTTATTTCAGGTGAAGTTTTTGATAAAAAATACCTGAATTTTTTTCCAGTTATAAATGATTATATCATTTACGTTCTGAAATATTTTGTTTCTTACTTTTCAGGTTTTTAGACTCGCAAGGAAAATTCAAAATGGCTGCCCCCTTAGAGTTGCGTCAAAAACAAAGAGCAGTGATTGAATTCCTTGTTGCTGAGGGGGAAACCCTTGTAAACATTCACAGATGATTACAAAATGTGTTTGAGGACAATACTTTAGATTATAGCAATGTATGCAGGTGGGTCCGTCGTCTGAATGATGAAAAGGTGGGAACTGTGAGGGTAGCCGATAAACCCTGTTCTGGCCTGCCGGCCTCTTCTGTGAATTCTGCCAATAAAGCAAAAGCAAATGCTCTGATCCGAGAAGACAGGCGCATAACTCTTGATGTTGGCAGAAAACCTTGGAGTGAGCCATGGAAGTGCTTACAACATTGTCGAATCACTTCGCTTTTCAAAAGTGTGTGCCTGTTGGGTACCGAGACAGCTGAGTACCGAACACAAGACTGACAGAGTCAATGCCTGCACTGAACTTCTCGAACAAAGTCAAAGAGACAACACCTTCTTTCGAAGGCTCGTAAGAGGTGATGAAACATGGGTTCATCATTATGAACCGGAATCAAAGAGGCAGTCACTCTGCGTCACCACAACCGAAAAAGTTCAAGACGCAAAAGTCAGCTGGAAAAATCATGGCGACTGTCTTTTGGGATGCTCAAGGTGTCATTCTGGTTGCTTTCTTGCCAAGAGGAGAAACAATAAACTCTGAGGCCTACATTGAGACCCTGACGAGGCTCAGAGCAAGAATCCGACGAGTGAGACCCAACTTGCCAATTGACAAAGTCCTCCTTCTGCACGACAATGCTCGACCACACACAAGCATCACGACAAGGGAGAAAATCGCCTCATTCGGGTGGACAACTTTACCGCATCTTCCATACTCACCAGATTTAGCGCCTTCAGACTATCATCTCTTTGGCCCCATGAAAGAGGGTTTGAGAAGCAAACATTATTCCAGTGACGAGGAAGTGAAAACTGCAGTGAAGAAGTGGCTCAAAGAATAGTCAACAAAATTTTATGAGGCTGGGATACATGCTCTCATTCAAAGGTGGAACATTGCTATTGAGAGAAATGGTGACTATATTGAGAAGTAGGGATGTGATTCACAGAGAACCAGCTTCATTTTGATGTATGCTACATGTTCCTGTGTTGGTAATTATACCTGTCCTAAAGAAAATGGCATTACGTTTTGACTCACTCTCGTACATATACTGTACCTGTGCATTTTGTTTTTCTTGCCTAAATGTAAAACCTTACTTTTTAAAAAATTTAAACAAGCTTAGGTGGGTTAAAGATGCCCACCGGAGCTTGTCAGCTGGAAAGCTGACAGCCTCGGTTCGAGACCTGAATATTGTGCAATAGGGTGAGCTCCTTTTACCTGCCCTAGCTCCTGCCCACCCAGCAGTTCAAAAGCATGCAAATGTGAATAAATAACTAGGTATCACTTCATTGGGAAGGTGCACCTAGGAATAAAGTCATGCTGGTCATATGATCACTGAAGCATCTTCAGACAAGGCAGCTCCGTCAGCTAAGAAACAGAAATGAGCCCTGTTCCCTAGAGTCAGACTCTAGGGAAACCTTTACCTTTATAGATAGTCTTTGACTTACCATCAGTCATTTAAAGACCATTCAGAGTTACAACAGTCTCAGAAAGGTGCTATACAGTGTACAGAATGCTTCCAACCATCATAAAATGTGGTGCTGGCCCCCCTTGTGATCATATGACTGTATTTTGGCATTTGGCAATCAGCTCACACTTACGACTGCACATGGCTGAAATTTGCAACAGGTTTTGTGAATTTCTGGCTTATTTTGGCTGACTTCCAGCAAAAAAACACCCAGAATGGATTTGGACTTATGATCATATGATTTGCTTGACAACTACCATACAAAGGTTGTACAATCCGGTTTGGTCAGATGAGTGTCTCAATGTACAACTATTAGGACTTATGACCAAAATTCCAGTCCCGATTGTCATAAGTCAAGGACTACCTGTATAGGGAATCCATCCAATCCTGGTGTTTTACCACCTGTCACTTTTAAAATTATTTGTTTAATCTCCACCTCAGACAGTGGGACAAATAAAAGTTACTCTTGTTTCCACAATCTAAGTTTGATAGGTATATAATATTTAGAAAGGTCTCTATATCCTCATCTGATATATTCTTTGGTTTGCTGTGCAGTTCTGAATTGAATTTTAAAAATTGACAATTTATATCCTTTGAAATTTTATACATTTCATCGCTTTTTCCTGATTGCAATAATTTCCTTTTTCCCCCCTTTGCTTTAAACAATTAGCTAAAACCTTACCAGGTTTTTCACTGTTTTTCATGAGGAAGGTGGCACTGTTTTTCATAAATATGTTAGCATGAATTTTGTTTTCTCTGATATTATAGTATTTAGTTCATATTTCTTCTTATATACTTGTCTGTACAAAGTAGCTGATGGGATCTAACCATCTGTGTGCATAAACTGAAATTCATATTTCAAATTATTTTTATTTTTAATCTTATTTTTGTATGATGCATAAGTAATAATTCTGTCTCAGATATAAGATTTATATACTTCCCATTCAAAAATTCAGGCACTTGAATTGATGTTTCTCAATTCAAATCTCAGTATTGTAAAATCTCTACCTGCAGTTGTACTACAAATTCTTTATTATTCATAATGATTCAAATGCCCATTTTTCAATACCTTAATAAGTATCTGAAACACACAATTCAAAATAATTGCACTATGGTTTAATACATAAATGCATCAATATTTGATTCTTTAAAAATTATATTAATGTTTAGATTTTAGTTAGAAACTTAATATTTAATTTTAGCTGGAAACATCAAATGCCAAGAATCTATCAAATTTAGTTCTTCCATGTACCTTTTAATTGTTTTCTTCACTAATGATTTTTTTTCATACCAATGTATTTCTATCCAGGTCAGGATCCAATATTTTATTAAAATCTCCTTCTATTTCCAATTTATCATAACACTCATTTAAGTGTTGAAAACAATAATAAAACATAATAGGAGAATCTAAATTAGGTCCATCAACATTAACCATAGCTATTACAATTCCTGTTATTTTAACTCATAAAATTAAATAACACTCATTTACATCACTAATAACTTGTTGCACATCAGTTGAGAAGCCTTTTTGAACCAAAACTGCCACATTTTTAGCTTTTGTCATTTGTAAGGTGAAGCTGTCTTTCATTAATCCTTCATTAATAGACATTTATCCTATTCTATTAAATGAGTCTCCTATAGATAAGCAATATCTTCCTTAACTATTTTAAATATGCAAACAAAATTATGTTTTGTTTTTTTAGGTTCTCTTAGCCCTTTTTACATTAATATTAACTAACTTCATCCATTAATTTTATTTGCCTCTCTTATCACTGTTTTTCAAAAACCAATCAGTTTGTAATGCTGAATGTATTGTATTATAACAAAAACAATACATAGTAATAAACTTTACCATATTGAAATACAGTATCATATTTTTTAATCTTGCTTATGGATTTAGAACTTCATAGAAACTCAAATTAATATTTAAATAACATTATATTACATATACATATAAAATCAAAACTTAAAGGAAAAAAAGAATAAAGTGAGTGTATAAGAAAATAAAACAGTAAGCAATTAACATTCTTATAAAAATTGAAAGAACCCTTTAAAAAACCCAAAGAAATAAGGAAATAGAAAGCAATCTCAGTGAGATTGCGCTATAGTTCATGTCTCTTATTACAAGTAAATATACAGAACAGTTTGCAAACCAATCATTTAAACTTGGATGCTAAGTGTAAAGATAAAGATTTAAACTGGCAATATGCCCAGATTCATTATTGAAGTTTAACAAGACTACAAACAAAAGAAAAAAATGAGTACTTTTACAATGAGACTTTGCCCTCAGCATCACCACAATCTTGGACTGATTCAAACTTCTCTCTTAACAATTGCTATGAAATAAAACACTATCAAACCTATCCATCAGCCTATTTCAATGATGAGACAAAAGCCTCTGCATTCATGGGATTATCAGATCTGAGGATTTATCTTGATGATTAATGCAGAATGTAACTGGAAAGTACATAAGATATTGTAGTTCTGCTGACTTTTGTAAACATTTTTTTCTCTGAAACCTTATTGATGAAATCTGGATAGATTAATATCTTACTTTTGTCTTGTTGGAGAAATTTTAAGCACATGTTCAATCGCAACTGGAAAATCTGTTCAGAAAGAGAGGACTTGATGAAAAATTCCTCCATAAATGTAACCAGGTTTGATTGATTGGGGTGAGTGGGTATTGAATATCAATCATACATAGATTTTTCTTCCACAATTGTGATACTACTAATTCACTTATCCAAAATATTATGACCGGTTTCAATGATGGTCTTATGGACTTGTAATTGATCTTCGTATTTAACTATTTTTTGTATCTGTTTTACCCTTAAGCTCAGACAGAACTTTTTGGATTGGTTCCAAGTCTTGTACTTGAGCTAGGATCTCTTTTAACAAGTTAGGAGAAGAATCCTTCCCTGCCATCTTTTCTGGCTCAACAGATAGTGACCACAAATGGAATTAAGCTAGCTGTTGACCATTTGAGTCTAGCTGCCCTGCCATTGGCTTGTTAAAACAAGATAATATATACTAAAAAATTAAGTACCCAATCCTAAACCAGAAGTCCAGGGGAAAAAATCTAGATGCTACACTCAGCAGCATTAATTTAAATATAAGCTTTGACTGTTGTGAACTGCAACAAACAGATGTTCTGTATGGCTTCAATTTGTCTGCAATAAATTTTCAAATCTAGCCTAGCAATGTCCATTTGTGTTCTGTTGAGGAATCCATTCCTGAAATAGAATAGAATGACAGGAGAGCAGAGGTATCCATGGGGGTGAATGTTTTCACGACATCAAACTGGTGGGTATGATTGATGATCAAAGCCCCACCCCTTTTCAATATATATGTATATTTTGTTTGCATTGCATACAAACAAAAAGGGGGTAAGGTTGCTTGGTTACACCCAACATTTTGACATCATAGACTTCCCCCCCCCCCAGAATCCCTTCTGAAGAGTTAAGATTTTCAGCTGTGCTTGCAGAAGGCCTAATAGCTATGATATGGTACTAGTTTGCTGTTGCTTCTCAGCTTTCAGTTTAGCTACAGTCCTGTGTTTCCCAAATGGATAACTAAAAAGTGAAGGTAGAATAGAATAGAATAGAATAGAATAGAATAGAATAGAATAGAATAGAATAGAATAGAATAGAATAGAATAGAATAGAATAGAATAGAATAGAATAGAATTCTTTATTGACCAAGTTTGATTGGACACACAAGGAATTTGTTTTTGGTGCCTATGCTCTCAGTATACATAAAAGAAAAGATACATTTGTCAAGAATCATAAGGTACAACACTTAATGATTGTCATAGGGTACAAATAAGCAATCAGGAAACAATCAATATTAATATAAATCATAAGGATACAAGCAACAAGTTACAGTCATGCAGTCATAAGTGGGAGGAGATGGGTGATAGGAACGATGAGAAGACTAATAGTAATAGTAATGCAGCCTTAGTGAATAGTTTGACAGTGGTGAGGGAATTATTTGTTTAGCAGAGTGATGGCGTTCGGGAAAAAACTGTTCTTGTGTCTAATTGTCTTGGTGTGCAGTGCTCTATAGCGTCGTTTTGAGGGTAGGAGTTGAAACAATTTATGTCCAGGATGCGAGGGGTCAGTAAATATTTTCACGGCCCTCTTTTTGACTCGTGCAGTATACAGGTCCTCAATGGAAGGCAGGTTGGCAGTAATTGTTTTTTCTGCAGTTCTGATTATCCTCTGAAGTCTGTGTCTGTCTTGTTGGGTTGCAGAACATAACCAGACAGTTATAGAGGTGCAGATGACAGACTCAATAATTCCTCTGTAGAACTGTATCAGCAGCTCCTTGGGCAGTTTGAGCTGCCTGAGTTGGTGCAGAAAGAACATTCTTTGTTGTGCTTTTTTGATGATGTTTTTGATGTTAGGTGACCATTTTAGGTCTTGAGATATGATAGAACCTAGAAATTTGAAGGTCTCTACTGTTGATACTGTGTTGTCTAGTATTGTAAGAGGTGGTAGAATGGGAGGGTTTCTCCTAAAGTCTACCACCATTTCTACGGTTTTGAGTGTGTTCAGTTCCAGATTGTTCCGGTCGCACCACGAGGCTAGTTGTTCAACCTCCCGTCTGTATGCGGTTTCATCGTTGTCTCGAATGAGACCAATCACTGTTGTATCATCTGCAAACTTCAGTAGTTTAACAGATGGATCATTTAAGATGCAGTCATTGGTATATAGAGAGAAGAGAAGTGGTGAGAGCACACAGCCTTGGAGGGCCCCTGTGCTAATTGTACAGATATCTGATGTGATTTTGCCTAGCTTCACCTTCTGCTTCCTGTCTGTTAAGAAGCTTGTGATCCACTTACAAGTGTGTTCAGGTACCACTAGCTGATTTAGTTTAGTTAGAAGAATGTCCAGTATGATGGTATTGAATGCTGAACTAAAGTCTACAAAGAGGAGCCTTGCGTAGGTCTTTGGAGATTCAAGATTTTGTAGGATGTAGTGCAGACCCATATTAACAGCATCATCTGTCAATCTATTTGCTCGGTATGCAAATTGCAGGGGGTCTAACAGTGGATCCGTGATGGTTTTCAAGGGGGCATCACTAGCCTTTCAAAGGTTTTCATAACTACAGATGTTAGAGCAACTGGTCTGTAGTCATTCAGTTCCTTGATGGAGGGCTTCTTCGGCACTGGGATGATAGTGGAGCATTTGAAGCAAGAAGGAACATGGCATATCTCTAGTGATTTGTTAGAGATTTGGGTGAAGATGGGGGCCAATTGGTCAGCACAGACTTTTAAGCAAGAAGGAGTTATCTTGTCTGGACCTGGTGCTTTTCCTGGCTTCTGTCTGTGAAAGTGATCTTACACTTCCTTTTCTGTGATCACCAGGGGTTGTGAACCCAATGGGATGGGGTCAGTTGTAGGAGGTTTGGCTGTTGCTGGTGTGTCTGGGATGGAGGTTGTGGAGATAGGTGGCTGTAGTTTCCTTTCAAACCTACAGTAGAACACGTTCAGGTCATCTGCCAGTTGCTGATTTCCTTCAGCTTGGGAAGGAGGTTTGCCATAACCGGTGATGTTTTTAAGAGTTTTCCACATGTTTGCTGGTTCATTTGTTGAGAACTGATTCCTTAGCTTTTCAGCGTAGCTTCTTTTTGCTGCTCTGATCTCCCTTGTTAATACATTTCTGGCCTGATTGTACAGCATTCTATCACCTTTTCTGTAGACTTCCTCTTTGGAACGACGTAGCTGCTTAAGTTTAGCTGTGAACCAAGGTTTATTGTTACTGTATATTCACAAGGTAGTAAATAGTTTTGTTTTCTTGACCTCAAGAATTGACATATTTGTGTGATGGAGAAGTAACTAGGAGATTAATCTTGAGGCATAGGGGGGGAAAGATTTTTGTGAGATCAGAGTAATTAAAACAATGATGTTTCAAATAGTAAGCTAGGTTGATAAAATGAGGACCTGGATTGTTGAAGGAAATATGTTGACTCTGTAAAGTGCTTAGAGACTGCTGTAAAGCACTGTGAAGTGGTATATAAGTGTAAATGCTATTACTATTTATATATGTATGGGCAGGATCAGGAGTTCTTGGAAAAACTACAGATTGTTGCTGGATGAGATTGAGATGCAGATGTTTGCCTAAAGAGTCACTAGGCATTCAATAGCACTTAGCTAACTAATGATCTAAGGTTGGGATGCTGATCTGGATATGCAAAAACTCCCCAATAGCAACAATTCTGTCAAGCCCCAGATAAATCAGAAATTCAAATGAGTATAAAGATTTATTGCAAGCTTAAGCTTACTACAAGAATCTGAACTACTAATGGTCAAAGCAAATTGGCGGTAGATAAGAATCAAAGGAATTCAAGATGGGTTGGATTTAGATCTCTTGTGGGTGGGGAGGGACTCATGAGTGATGATGCATTTGACCCCTCCCTCGGGCTCAGCCTGGTCATCTCCTACATATTCTGTGCAATATAAATTCACAAATGTGGGGGTCTTCCCTAAATATCTAAGCTGCAACTCAGCATAACATTTGGAATAATTCCTAGAGCGCGTATCAGTGGCTGCTTCTTTGCTGCTATTATTGAATCCTAAGAGATGAAAGAAAGGACTGCATTGGGGGTAGAGTTCTCATTTCATATAGACAGGATGCAATGTTTCATTTTGGCAATGCTTTCAATTTTTACTATATTTCATCAGCGTAAATCATTCTACTTGGATTTTATTTCTCAGATCCCAAAATACCTTGGGCCACCTCCACCAATATAATACACATTAAGCGGCCCAGCCCAAGTACAAGTACCTTCAAGGCTACTGCTTCATCCCTCTTCTATTCTGTCTTATGTAATAGTAATTGTTCCTTGGACTATTCAGGATTAAGTCACGAGGAAGGTGGCATAAAAGCATTTCTGCTCCTCCCTTCAGCTTTGTCAAGTGCAAATCAGATACAATTTAGGACCAAGCCCTGAATTCAAAACATTCAACAGCTCTAATTTCTAAGCTTTTATGCCTGGAAAATGAGATAAAGTCACTGGAAAGGCCACATGCTGTTAACTTGGCATTTTATAGGGAGTGGGAAGTTTTAAAATTGTCACTTCTACTCCTTCATCCCTCTCACCCTGTCACCCCTCACTCCCACACAGCTGCCTTTCCTCATTCCCCATAGCCACGGGGAGCCTTTATTATCTGTGTCCCCCATTAACTTTCCACTCTCTCCTGTTTAACATAATGGGCAAAGGAGTTGTTTGTTTTACATCTCCACGATGAGGTTCCAGCTGTGTTCCTTTGAGTGCTGTCGCGCAGCTGTGAGATCATCAAAATGGACCTAAGTGGTCAAGAGCAGTATTGTTCTGGGCAAGTAGTATTATTCTTTTTCTGCAACATAGCCACTGTTGGCTTAAGGTAGCCAATCGATACTTTACAGGAGAACAGCATGTATTGTACATTCAGGTCCAAAAAGACAGCTAGGAAATCTAGGGTGATACTCTAACACAAAACCTACTTATGTCCACCTAAAACCCTGGGATTCAGTTTTATGAAACTGGGTGCTGGATTGTTCCTTAAATACTCTCACTGAAACCTCTATGCCAAGTCCTCATTTGCTATATTTTCTTCCTTGAAGATATTTGAAAATAATACTTCATTAAAATATACATGGAAAACAGAACATCCACAAGGATTTTTAATCCCCAAATATGTTTTTCTACTTATATTACTCTGCATGAATAAATATTGAGCAAAACTTGAAGAAAAATAAAGCTTTAGAAATAACCAACAATATATGTTGTTGACTCATCTGGAACAATCCTTCATTTTTATCCCACTTGGGCTTAGTGCCTATGCATATGTAACCTTGTGTATGTTACAAAACAGGGCACAATATTTATTATTATTCAGGGATTCTATAATTTATATACTTGTTATTTGTGCACTTTGTGTTTTCTGTTTTATTTTAAGCCAAAACAAGAATCAACCTATTGTTTTTAACTAGTAATCCAGGAAGGAAGGAAATATAGGATTGGTAAAATAATGGCTAAGGATTTTGCCTCTTCTGTGTTTGTACCAAGGATCTAGTCTAATTTGAAAACATCAGGTATTTATGACCAACACATTTTCTAAACTGTACAAAAACTGGAGGGGAAAAAACCTGCGTACACAAATAGTTCCCACAATATAATGGAAGTGTTCCATAGGCATCAAACTTTTTAAATTATTGGGAGAAGGCGTGGCTAATTGCCGAGGCGCTACGGAGTTTCCCCACGCTCCGCGGGGAAACCCTGAATCCGCTCTGTCCAGGGATCTGGTCTGGACAGGACCAGGTCAGAAACCACCCTGGAGGGGTGGTGAAGAAGAGGGAGCTGGCTGGCAGACTGGGAGGGGGCTGCAAACCCTCCAGGGAGCCGGCTCTGTCCTTGATCAGCGGCGACCGGAAGACGGCTTTTAAATGCCGTCCTAGTCTCAGCGGTCACAACGAAAGGATTTAAATATCACGATCTGAAGTCATCTGGGAAGGAAAACCAGTGTTTTGTGCTGGAGATGTTAGAGAAATATAAGAAGACAAAGATTGATGAGTGATATTGCCAGGAAAATTTTAAAAGGAGCATTGAAATATTAGAAAGGGGACAAAAGGACCGGAAAATTAAGGAGTGGCTGTTAAAGAGTTGGATACAATAGAGCAACAAAATTAAAAGGATTTGCAACTAAAAGCCCATTTATTAAAGATCTGGAATTTTATTTTAAAGACTTGGTAAAGATTTAAGAACTTTGCAAAGTAAATTTCAAGAAATAATTTGAAAATTGGAACTGATTAAACAGAAAAATTAAAATAGAAAAAGTAACGAGAAACTAAAGTGGAGATGCCATCTGGTGGTTGGAAGAATTACTGATGTGGTGAAATACACTTATGATTGTTTGGACAGCTGGTGACCTTGATCAAGGAAAACATCTGTGTAAGTTGAGGAAATTGAAAGTAGACTGCAAAACTTTGTTTGGACTGATTTGGATAAAAAGGAACAAGAATAGATGTTGACCTTGTTTGGATTGACTTGAATAAGAAGGAACATGAATAGATATCAAATAGCAAAAGAACAGAAAGAACCAGCTTTGTTTTGTCTCTCTTTTTAACTACTAAAATAAAACTCTGTAAATTATAATAGGCTGTGAAACACACTTTGTCAGCAGCTGTACATGGAGATTAGTGACTATTGGGAACTGGTGGCATCTTTGAATGAACTTTGATTAAAAGATTGAATCTATTTAAGCTTTGGATTTAAAAGCTAAGAACTGGGACTGAGATTGTTAAAATATGGAGAGAAGTGATCTCTGAATCTGAGACATGGAGATTAGTGAATACTGAGAATTGATGTCATCTTTGAATGAATTTTGATTAAAGATTGAAATTTGACTAAAGATTGAATCTACTTAAGCTTTGGACTTAACTGAAATCTGAGATTTCTTTGAACGAACTTTGACTAAAGATTGAATCTATCTAAGTTTTGGATTTAAGAACTGAGACCTTAAAGATGGAGAGAATTGACTATGAAGAATTGGTTGAATTTATGAAGGACCTTTTTGAAAACTTTAGAAGAACTGTATTTGGAGCATTTGAGACAGGAAAAAATGAAGTACAAATGGAAGAGAAAATGGATAAGAGAATAGAAGAAGAAAAGAAGAGTGATGAAGATATTATAAATGATGATGAAAAGAGTAATAATATTGAAAATGCAATGCCGATTAATGATTATGTTAATGATAATTATTCCACTGAGTTTAACAGTGAAAATAGAGATATAGATAACAGTTACAATGATAATAGAGATGATGATATTAAGAATAACTATGTTCAGATTGATGATAAGGATTTTGAGATACATAAAACGGAAAAAAGAATGGAGAAAATTAGATATACACAGAAAGTAAATTTAAGAGGGAGGAAAGGAGCATGGGGAAAGAGAACTTATTGGTATAAAATTAATAGAAAGAGGAAAAAGAATTTAATCAGATGGGAGTGGAGGAAATATTATATATATAAGTCTCATTCATCATCTTCAGGCTGGTGTCTTCTGCTTCCTGCTTCTAGGAGCAATGTGAGATTGCTGCTGTTTCTTCCTTTTAACTGCCAGTGGAGGTTTGAACTGATAGGGTGGGAGCTTGGCTGTGTTCTGATTGGTTGGAGGTGTGTTCTGATTGGTTGGGGGCTTGGCTGTGCTCTGATTGACTGGGGGGTTAGCTCTGTTCTGATTGGCTGGGGGTGTGCTCAGGTTAGTCTGACTTGCAGGGGGATTTGAGCTGGTGAGCTGCATTTGATGCTGTTTGGCTTCGAGTTCGTGGTCGTGCCACATCTTCATGGAGGGTGTCAGTTTGCTTCATGTATGGATTGGAGGGTTTTGAAGTGGCTAATGATGCAGCTGTAGTATGACTTCTGGTTTGTGGTCGTGCCTCATTGGTGTGGGTTTGGGTTTGCTTATTGCGTGGATGTGTGGTGGTGACATCCTGTGTGGTTTTCGTGAGTGTGGGTCTGGTGTCATATGAAGAGTCTAAACTGGAGATTGTATCATCAGTCTGTTAAACTTAAGAGGATAAAAGAGTACTCAGGGGAAGGGGAAGAGGGTGTAAGAGGAAGTAAAAGGGGAGGAAGAGAAGGAGTAGAGAGAGTAGAGGAGGAGTGAAGGAGTAAGAAAGTAGGAGGAGATGATGGCGGTAGAGAGGGGGAGTGCAACGGGGGAAAGCAGAATAGACTGATGATTGATGATATAAGCGTATGTATAAGATATTGACTTTTGAATGATGGAGTATAAATATAAAACTGTGTATTTTATTGTAATAAATTAAGGTATATGTTTATTGAACTGTAAAAGTGGTGGAGGGGATCCAGTTGCTTAAAAAGCAAATGCTATTTTGGGAAGTATAAATATGGGAGTCCAAATCACAAAAAGTGTTCGCTCATTCTACTCAACATTGTTGACATCCCAGCTGGATTAATGCCTTTACTTCTGGGAATTAATGTCAAGTAAGGACATCCATAAAACAAGTTCACATCAAGGAGTGCTACAAAGAGGCTGAAGGTAATATAGATAATCCTCAATTTACAACCACAATTGAGCCCAAAATTTCTGTTGCTAAGTGAGATGGTGTCAGGCCGAAGCCATTTTATTTGGGATCTTTGGCCTGCCACACTTTATTCTATTCTACTATGCATTTTCTACTGTGGGAAAATGGGAGGGGGGATTGTATGAGGTTGTTAGTATGTAGCCATAACAAATTCTTTCTAGAAAGCCAAGGTCATCCTTTGTCTCAGCACCTCTGCACCTGCACAGAAGGAGATGGGTGGACTCTGCCAGCATGGTAATAGAAGATTGGACAACGTGATGGATTTGTGTGTGTAGGGGCAAGGACTTGAACTTTCAACTGGGTGGTGAAACCCAGAGGACTTAAGATTCGGGTTTCACCCAGATGTGCCAACATGGCTCTATTAATAAATTGGAACTTTGAGGAATACTTTGCCTTGGACTCTGATTTAATTTTGGATGCTATTTGGAACCCTGACAGATGGTTGTTAAGTGGATTTTTTGCCCCATTTTATGGCCTTTCTTGACACAAGTGAATCACTGCAGTTGTTAAATTAGCAACATGGTTGTTAAGTGAGTCTAGCTTCCCCACTGACTTTACACAACCCCAGGAAACTGCATAAATATGAGTAAGTTGCCAAGTATCTGAATTTTGATCATGTGACCATGGGAATGCTGCAATGGTTGTAAGTGTGAAAAATGGTACTAAGGCATTTTTTTCAGTGTTTTTGTAACTTCGAATGGTCACTAAATAAAATGTTGTAAGTCAAGGACTACTTGTACAAACCAAGTTCTATAAAAACCATTACAATAATGGAAATTATGAAAATAGGTGTTTAGTGGAATGCTGAAGAAAAATAAATGTAGATGAGATGAATGTGCATAAAAGGATTACTACAAAAAATTAAAATGGAATGCATATAAGTAAAAAATCAGCAGAAAAAAATTAGTCAAAAAGCAAGGAACAGGTACCTCTAAAGAAGCAGAAAATATAGACAGTAATTTTGTTGGAAATGGGTGAATAGTGAATGGAAATTATAGTGGTGGAGAGTAGAATTGAAACAAATTCTATTAATTCTGAAGACAGAATTATGAAAATAACACCATAAATGCTGTGAGAAGCTTGAAAAATATAACACCAACTCTTTCTTTTTGAACAGAACATTGGAACTGTACCAATATAAGGAAGGAGGTTTCCTGGACATTCTTTGATTTAGAAAAAGCATATGATAAAGTAAGTAGTTTTGAATTATGGAACGTTCTGTATGAATATAGCAATGAAGATTGGTTGCTAAACATAAGAGCAGTATATAAGGGATGAAAAGTATAAATTAGAATCAGGAACCTATAAAATCCTGTTTGTTGGAAACACTGAAATTCAATCAGAGGCTACACATGGATGTTTCTTGTGGAACAGGAAAGTAATTTGTGTTTCTCTGGGCACTGATGAAAATAAATATTCGGTTTTCCTAATACACATGACTGTAATCTTAAAATTCTTCTGAACTAATGAGGGAAGAATTGCCTTAGTCAGCATAGTTGTTTTCTCTGCCAGAAGAGTGTACAGAAAGCAAAAGGGCCATTGTATTCAATTAATAACTTTGCCCATTGAATGCTAATAGCAATAGCACTTAGACTTACAGTGCTTTACAGCCATCTCTAAGCAGTTTTACAGAGTCACCATATTGCCACCAACAATTTGAGTCCTCATTTTACCCACCTCAGAAGGATGGAAGGCTGAATCAGCCATGAACCTGGTGAGATTTGAACTGCCAAATTGCAGGCAGCCAGCAGGCAGCAGAAGTAGCCTGCAGTACTGCACTATAACCACTGTGCCACCATAGCTCATGCTAAGCTACCTGAAGGGTTTCCTTTCCCACATTTACCTTTTCAATTTGTGTACATTGTCGTTTACTAACAATGGGGAAATGAATGGAGAATTTTAAAACATGCAAATGCTGATAGAAAGGTAGTGGATATATGGTTATAAAGAATGAATATTTCTTAAAAGAAAAAAATGATTGTATATAATAGTGTGCTTCTTTATTATATGTCATATAATAATGATGTGTGACAACTTTATTATATGATAGTGAAAGCTGGTTATGTCAGGAAAAAATACAAGTAAATTAAATTCAGTAGAATGGTTTACAAAGAAGTCTGCCAAATAAGTCAAAAATGAGTGGGTGCTGAATGAATTTAGTCTGAACTAAAGTTGATCAGACTAAAGGGAATGTGCTGAGAAGGTTTGATCACATGGACAGAATGATTGAGGATTGAAACCCAAAGCATATATATGAGGGACAAGCAGATGGGTCAAGAGGAATGAGAAGATTAAGAAAAGTCATGGCTGGCTGGAGTTGATTAGGTCCTTAAAAGAAAGAGAAGTTTAAAAACTTCTCAGTGTATGAAACAGTATGTGGATGTATGTCAAAGGCAGAATAAAATGTAGTGGGAAGTATAGTGAATGTCACTGATACATACAAATGTTAGTGATGTTGCCTTTGTCTTATATCTCTCTTTTAATTTTATTTGGAGCTTTTTTCTGTGTTTAGTATAATGCCACTGATGTGGAAAGGATATATGTAATGAGTACATATGTATCCATGTTCTACACGCCAGTACAGTGTCCAGAAATATAACTGTACAAAATGTAACAGGTAGGCTGCTAATGTTCCCTCTTATCAGTACCCATCTTATGTATATAAACAATGTTATATCTACAATATGTATATTACCAATACGTACTTGACAAAATAAATAAAATAAATAAATAAAATGTATGCTACAACTAAAATACCTTTGCTAGTTGCCAATAAAGGGGACGCGGTGGCTCAGTGGCTAAGACGCTGAGCTTATCGATCAGAAAGGTCGGCAGTTCGGCGGTTCGAATCCCTAGCGCCGCGCAACGGAGTGAGCTCTCGTTACTTGCCCCAGCTTCTGTCAACCTAGCAGTTCGAAAGCATGTAAAAATGCAAGTAGAAAAATAGGGACCACCTTGGTGGGAAGGTAACAGCGTTCCGTGCGCCTTCGGCGTTTAGTCATGCCGGCCACATGACCACAGAATCGTCATCAGACATCGCTGGCTCTTTGGCTTAGAAACGGAGATGAGCACCACCCCCTAGAATTGGGAACAACTAGCACGTATGTACGAGGGGAACCTTTACCTTTTTACCTAGTTGCCAATAGCTTTAATACAATTTAAAGCATTGTCCCTTCATGCTTTAAATGGCTTAAGGTTTAAGTCAGGACCCAAATTTTCCACTATGATGCTGCTCAGTTATTAAAGCCAAGAAAAGATGCACCCAATTTCAAAGATTTATTTGTTTGTTCATTTATCACATTTAGAACATAGGAGATAGCACATAACACATAAGAGAAAGCCTTCTTCATTGTTCTTAGACTACTCCCTCAAAATATCTCTGTGTGTCCCCAAGAACAACCAAAAGACATCTTTTTCTTCAAACTTTTGACAATGGAATGGAATGGAATGGAATGGAATGGAATGGAATGGA
The DNA here is from genome assembly GCA_023053685.1 of Diadophis punctatus similis. Classification (NCBI taxonomy): domain Eukaryota; kingdom Metazoa; phylum Chordata; class Lepidosauria; order Squamata; family Dipsadidae; genus Diadophis; species Diadophis punctatus. The sequence continues at coordinate 244,010,627 of JALIGW010000001.1, forward strand.
ATGGAATAGAATAGAATAGAATAGAATAGAATAGAATAGAATAGAATAGAATAGAATAGAATAGAATAGAATAGAATAGAATAGAATAGAATAATAGAGTTGGAAGGGATCTTGGAGCTCTTTCCCTACTCAACCAGGAAACCCTATACCATGTCAAACAAATGGTTGTCCAATCTCTTCTTAAAAACCTCCAGTGTTGGAGCACTCACAACTTCTGGAGGCAAGTAATTCCACTGATTAACTGTTCTAATTATTAATATAACTAATCAATGTCTGCATTGGTTCTAATTCATATCTCAGACATGTTTTACACTTTATTCTTGTCCACTTTAACAACTCAAATAAATAGTGAGAAGGATATAAACCAAGAAATAGTAACTGTTCATGGTCTATGGCTGAAATTCGCACTTAATTCTAGCTTTATATTACATGCTTAAAACATCCAGTTTTGCTCAAAATACTTGCACTGCAAATTAGCTTCTGTACCCAGACAACACAAATTTCACTTTGAGAAAGATGAACTCTTCCATATATACAATTAGTGGATATGTAGTATGTGTCTTTTCTATTGCTATTTTAAAATGTGTGCTAGGGCTGTGCATTACCATGATGAAAACTCCAAATGAGGAAATTTGAAGTATTATTTCATTAGTAGCAGAACTTGTGAGTCTCATATTTTTTCCCCAAATTCAAAGTCATCCATATCATTTGGAAAGTTGGATGAAAAGAAAGACAAAATCACTTCCTAAGAGGTAAAATAAAAGTCTTTGAACAATTTTAAATGTTCAAGTTAAGTTGATTGAAGCATACTTCAATCAAGAGTGAATGTAGACAAGAAAAACCAAAAGTACATATATAGATTGGGAGAAACCAGGTTTAATAGCAGTAACTGTGAGAGGGATCTTGGACTCTTAGTGAACAACCAATTAAATATGAGCCAACAGTGTGCAGTAAAAGCAATCCTAAACTGCATTAACAGAGGTATTGAATCAAGATCACATGAGGTACTAGTACTGCTCTATAAAGACTTAGTAAGACCACACCTAGAATACTGCATCCAGTTTTGGTCACCACACTATAAAAAGATGTTGAGACTCTAGAAAGAGTGCAGAGAAGAGCAACAAAGATGATTAGGGGACTGGAGGCTAAAATATATGAAGAACGGTTACAGGAACTGGACATGGCTAGTCTAGCGAAGAAAAGGACCAGGGGAGACATGATAGCAGTGTTCCAATATTTGAGGGGCTGTGACAGAGAGGAAGGGGTCAGTCAACCTATTTTCCAAAGCACCTGAAGGCCAGACAAGGAATAATGGGTGGAAATTGATCAAGGAGAGATTCAACCTAGAAATAAGGAGAAATTTTTTGACAGTAAGAACAATCAAGCAATGGAACAGCTTGCCTTCAGAAGTTGTGGGTGCTTCATCACTGGAAGCTTTCAAGAAGAGACTGGACTGCCATCTGTCAGAAATGGTATAGAGCAGTGGTGGCGAACCTTTTTCGGCTCGCATGCCAAAAAAGGGAGGGGGGCGCGCTCGCGCGCGCTCGCGTGCCCACACCCATTCCCTCCCCCCCACGCATGCGCACAACACCCCCCCCATGCTGCCCCCTGCGCATGCGCACCCCCCCACCCCCGCACAAAGGCTTAACGGAGCCTGGAACGACGAAACCGGCAAACCGGAAGTGCGAAAAAACGCACTTCCGGTTTGCCGGTATGCTGTTTTTTGCACTCCAGAGGGTTCAGGGAAGCTCCCTGAAGCTCCGGAATGCAAAAAACTACAAAAAAGGACAAACCGGAAGTGCGGAAAAGTGCACTTCCGTTTTGTCCGTTTTGTAGTTTTTTGCATTCTGGAGCTTCAGGGAGCTTCCCTGAACCCTCCGGAGTGCAAAAAACAGCACACCGGCAAACCGGAAGTGCGTTTTTTCACACTTCCGGTTTGCCGGTGGGAACCCTCGCGTGCCGGCTTCTATGGCTCTGCGTGCCACCTCTGGCACGCGTGCCATAGGTTCGCCACCACGGGTATAGAGTCTCCTGCTTGGGTTGGACTAAATGACTCACAAGGTCCCTTCCAACTCTGTTATTCTGCTATTCTTACTCCAAAAGGTGCTTTTTCCAAATGGCAACTAGACTTTTTTTGGTTTTCTTCCTTCTTTTTGCTTCTCATCCAAGAAGCTTCTTCAGTTCTGACTGACTGGTAGATACCAGTCTCAGTGATTGGCCAATGAAATGGCTGAAATTAAAATGCCCTCTTTGCTAGTTGACTCCATCAGATGCTTTAATCATAACCTTATGGGGGTTGAGAGATTTGGTGAAAAGAACTGTGAGAAATTCTAATCTTTTGCTCCCCATGCTGATTAATATCTCCTATGCTTACAGATTTTAAAAAAGATTTGTGGCTATTTTACATCCATGTATGCAATGTCAGTCAAACTCAGTTCAGAGATTTTACTTTTTTTTTCTTTTTATTATTTGTTCACACTTCCCCCTGCGGTGATATATACTACATTTCCATTTGTATAATAGCAATCATCCTAACATTTCTATCTCTGTATCTAAAGTAGCATAATACGCAATTTAAAATAAAACAAAAATCTGCATTTCCTTTCTTTTCCTTCTCTTTCCCGTTTCTGGTAGTATACGTAGAGTAAAACCAATATTATCATGCTCTCAAAGTGGAATATTTTAAAGAGGACAAAATTATAGAAATGACATTATTGTGGCATTCTTCTCCATAGGACATTTTGGTCATCAATAACTGCATCTCCTCTGACATTGCCATCTGAGAGATGGGGTCATAAATGCAAAAGGTGGCTCATTTTCTTGCCTTGAGAAACAACTTTAGAGTGTCAACTGGTAATGCTATGCAGCTTTGAATCATTGAGAGTAGCAACTTCTTTGTCTCTTAAAAATTTACTAGCCGTGATCTTTTCTCTGCTTATTTTATTAGCCTTCTTTTATGTATCTGTGGATGTAAGGAGTGGGGCCCTCTGGCTGGTGCAGTTCAGAGTCAATTTCCCCTGTGACATTCATAGAAGAAACTAAAGTCCAGGGCCTCAACATCTTCTGGAATCCTGTGCAATACTGTAAGCGATCTTTTTCTTTTTTCCTCCAGACATTTGAGGCCTTCCCTCCTTGCTTCCTTTTCTCTCCCCCACTCCCCCAGTATGCAAAAAAGGTTGACAGTAGGGTAACAAATTCTGCTGTGAGAATAGAGAGCTTGACATTGGCGATAGTTTATAGCTGCTCAAATAAATCGGTATTCCTTGCTTATTCTCCAAAGAAATCAGAACAGTTTTCACCAGCTTGGTGGGATCTGACAACTTTAACTTGAACGTTCTTGTGAAGCCAAGCCCTGTTGCATGGACAAATTGGACGAGTTCAGAAACAAAACATTTAAATGTTACCATTTTGGCTTCTCCTCAAGTGGTGCTGAGCACAGATGCTTGAAGGGGCCCTCATGTCCCAATAAGAATGAGGGTATTGTGTGAATAACCTTACAAAAGGCAGAATAGTCCTGTTCTGCTGCCAGGCACAGGATCATCCTATCTTTATGTGTTGATTTATTAGGCCAGGGATGAATGAAAACGTAATTAATATTACCAGAGCATTAGAGTCTATTTAATTTAAATGCCACTGAATATTTCACTTTCAGTTGGGAGTGACAATGTGTTCGGGGCTGTTGGTGAAAGCCTCAGCCATCTGTTACCCTGACTAAGACAGCAGAGACACTGGGAGACAGAGAGCTTCCTGCTTTGTGGCTTTTCGAAGGGTCTAGCATCATCATTTAACTCAAGGATAGCCAAGGAGCATTCCTATGCATGGACCCTCTGTGTTTAGGAAGAGAAAAATAAGTTCAGGAACGATGCTTGGAAATCAAGTGCCATGAAAACAGAACAAGGCAGTATCAAGAAGCAAGCCGAGTTGCAGCTGAACTATTTTTTATTGTTTGTTGTTATTATATACACAACAATGTGAAATAACAGCTGCAATTCTTTAGCTGCTGTTGCCCTTCATACGCATCAAGTTCTTCTAAAAAAATCTAGGATGTGTGCTAATGTATCAGCGTACTATATGTGCAGATCCAATAATGTGGCCCTTTGTGATTGACAGATGGAAATGTTGCCAAAGTGCCTATTTTCTCAGTTCCATTCAAGAGTTTTTGGTATAACACCCAGCACGCCGATAAACACTGAGACCACCATGGCCAGTTTGCACCATAATCTTTCAATTTTGATTTTCAGATCTTGATACTTCACAATCTTCTACAGTTCTTTCTATTCTATTCTACTATCACCTGCACTACACTTTCTTCTTTTCAATCCCCATTAAAAACACCATCTGGTGCATTATGAACCAAGACTTTATCAATTTGTATTTGGAAATCCCAGAATAGTTGAACCAGCTCATTTTTTACTACTTTTTAAATTCTTACGTTCTCACTTATTTTTCCAAATTGGCACAGGATAGTTTTTACAGATGTTCCAATGAACCATTTTGGTGAGTGTGTTGTATCATTGTATATAATCAGTTTATGTGATCTTGCACGAGCTGAATATATGACCTACTGTTGCTTCTGCCTCTTTGCACAATCTGCAGTTTGAATCATTTGATGATTTTTTAATCCTGGCCCTGAGTGTATTAGTTCTAATAGCTTGTTCTTCAGGAACCAAAATTATAATTGTTATTTAAACTTGTTCCAAAGCAATCAATATTGATGCTGAGATTCATATATTGGAAATTGTGATAAAATTGGATATATAGCCTCAGAACTATGCAGCCGGATATTCCACACCAAAAACAAACAGTTGAGAAAGAATATAGAAGTGGGATTTATTAATTCCAAAACTTTCTTGTGTGGAATCACTTGGCCTAGTAACCAACCAACCAACCAACCCCCCACTTTTACTATAATTGGGAACAAAGATAGGAGTCCCTACTCAGGTTGTTAAATTCCCACTTACAACTTGTTCAGGATGCTCACTAAAGTAGTTCTGACTTACTGGAATTATAAGCAAAATGAGGGTAAATGCGAGAGACTAGTGCAAGGGGGACGGGAGGAGACTCCAGCATTTGTGGGAGGATAATTAGCACAGTGGGTTTTCTTATAATTGGGATCATTTGTTCTCCCAGTTTTTCTCCCACAAACTGATTCCATGCCAGAGAGAAGCTGTGTGACTCACACCTTGCCATGCCAATTAGCTGATAAACATCAAATGTAAACAAAGATGGTTTAATTAAGACGAGTCACCAAACCTCTCCATGCAGCTTGTCAAAAACAGCACTAACATCTTTGCATCCAGGTTTGGTCTACTACTGGTAAGGACCTGAAATGAATGGTTTCGGTGCATGGTCGGTCTCTTTATTTTCCCAGAGTAGTAACATTCAAGGAATAGAGAAAATTGGAAGAATACAATGCAGGCAGATTAATGATAATGTTCTCTGGTTTTAAATAAATGTAAAAACAGCCTCTCGGTGTAATTTGACTTTGCAGCTTAGTAAACTTGGAAATCAGATCAGATACACTTCCAACAGCAGAAATATTTCTAGTATTATATTTATAGTGAGATAAGGCTGAGAACATCTTTGCGATGATTTGGAGGACTTCAAAAACAGACTATAATCTTGAAAGATATTAACCTACACTTGAGTTTCTTTTTGAATAAAATAATTGCAGTTTCACACCTGGAGAGATTCCACAGGTATGATTAAGTATACCTGAAAAGATGGCAAATTTCAACTACGATAGGATTCAAATGTTATTCTCTCTTATGTAAGTCCTTCTCTTTCTCATGATTCTGATCAGGCTCTCATGGAAAATCTTCTCCATTTGTTCTTCCTAAAGAGTAGACTCTTAAGAAGTAAGACTTTCTATGTATAATCTCTTGTGTATAATAATGCCAGTTGGGAGAATCTCTGGTTTATAATAATGCCAGAGTGACTAGCAAGATTTTATGAATGCCTCTCTGCAAGAGAGTGTGAATCCGTTGGCTAGTCCAAAGAGAGGATGCGGGGGGGGGATATGCTTGTCTGGGGGGGGGGGGAGGGGTTCCTTTAGAAGATTTAGGAGTGTCTCATTCTGGGCTTTGTCACAGCATGTCATTTCTTGGAATTTCTGGAACAGATAAATGAGGAAGGAAGGAAGGAAGGAAGGAAGGAAGGAAGGAAGGAAGGAAGGAAGGAAGGAAGGAAGGAAGGAAGGAAGGAAGGAAGGAAGGAAGGAAGGAAATATGTTTAGTATGGAACTTGTTTTTAGGAGGAAGAATCAGTTCCTATTCATTCAATATAAAGGTAATAAGCTAAATTATGAATCATTCACATATTTTAGCTTTGTAAGTCACCCAGATTCACCTTGTAGCAAAATGGGCGGCAAATACATTTAATAAATAAATAAAATAAATACAGGAGATCATCCGTAGACACGGGGTGAGTTTTCAACAGTACGCTGATGACACCCAGCTGTACATCACCACCCCGTCTCAATTCAGGGAGGCAGTCGATGTAATGTGCTGATGCCTGGACGATGTTAGGACCTGGATGGGGAGAAACAGACTCAAACTCAACCCTGACAAGACTGAGTGGCTCTGGATATTGCCTCCTAAGGACCATGTCGACTGTCCCTCCTTGGTTCTTGAGGGAGAAAAATTAACTCCCTCAGAACGGGCTCGCAATTTGGGAGTCCTCCTAGACCCACAGCTAAAATTAGACCAACACCTTACAGCTGTGGCTAGGGGGGCCTTTGCACAGGTTCGCCTGGTGCACTAGTTGTGGCCATACTTGGAGAAGGAGGCTCTACTCACGGTCACTCATGCCCTTGTCACCTCCCGATTGGACTACTGTAATGCGCTCTACATGGGGCTACCCTTGAAGAGTATTCAGAGACTACAATTGGTGCAAAATGCGGCTGCGCGTGCTGTGGTGGGTGTTTCAAGATACACCCACGTAACACCTATACTCCGCCAGTTGCATTGGCTGCCCATTGGTCTCCAGGTACAATTCAAGGTGTTGGTCATCATCTTTAAAGCCCTACATGGCTTAGGACCAGGTTACCTTCGGGACCGCATTCTACCTCATACTTCCCTTCGACCGGTCAGGTCCCACAGAGTGGGTCTCCTCCAGGTCCCGTCAGCCAAACAATGCCAACTGGGGGGCCTAGGGGGAGGGCCCCTGTTCTCTGGAACCAACTCCCCCCAGAGATCCGAATCATCCCCACCTTGCTGGCCTTCCGAAAAGCCATTAAGACATGGCTCTTCCTGCAGGCAGGGTTCTGAGACAATTTTACATCTGAGGTCTCCCCCATGTATGCATGGTGTTGTGTGTCTTTTTTTTTAACTTTTTTAAAATTGTTTTTAATAATTTTATTGTTTGGTGTTTTTTAAAATGCTGTACGCCGCCCTGAGTCCTTAGGGAGTAGGGTGGCATAGAAGAATTCCCAAATAAATAAATAAATAAATAAATTTTCCTTTACCTTAATCAAAGGCAGGGGTTCCTTATATTTTTAACATTCTTTTCCACCTTTCCTTGGACCAGACTGGCCTATAGAAACATAGAAGCTAGCAAAAAATTGAACTATCAGCTCAGATTGAAAAAAATATACTAAGGAGATTAGAGGCCGTTCTTATTAATCTGTATCTGCTAGCTCACAGTGTTTTGAAGAATTAATCTTTGTGCCATATACAGTATCTTTTTTCCACTTCTAATTATGATGATCCAAAGCATCAAATCACTCAGAATACAATTTGCTTTGTTTCTTGAATCCACAAAACTATTATTGAAATGATGCCATGTTTGCATGAAGTTTAAAAGATTCATGTAAGTTTATTTTGTTTGCTTTCAAAGCCCATTTAAAGAAGAATAAATATTTATTGCATATATTGGATATCACCCAAAGGAATTGTTTTAATTGGCAGGAGTTTAGATGATAGCTTAATCATAAGTGCTAGAACCTATAAAAATATTATCTGAATCTTTCTATAAGTAAATATAAGATTTTCCAGGAACTGTTTATGCTAAACTTAATCAAACAATACCATTGTTATTATAGTTAGCTAAAGTATGTGGCTCAGCCTTCATTTGTAGCTCTAGTTTTTAAGTGACTTTATTTCCTAGTTGCAATGAATTTTCATGCCTTGTTGGTGAAAATTTATTTTTGAAAACTGTAATCTGATTTTTGAAGGCAAGGCAAGCCTTGCAGTGTGCTTGTGTATGTGTGTACATAGTCACGTTAATTGCTTCCCTCAGCAATTTCATATCAGTATTAAATAATATGGCAGAAAGGACTGAGCCATGGTACGTCACAAGTGGGTGGCCACAGGCCAGACCTGTGTTCCCCATTATCACTGATTGAAACCTATTGCTAAAGGAGGAATGGATCCACTGTAGAACAGTGCCTCCAGTCCCCAAAGCTGCAGATGCTCAAGAATAATGTTCTGGTTGATAGTATCAAATGATACTTGAAATGTCCAAAATGATTAGAAGCAGGGGTGAAATCCTCCCGGTTCGCCCGGGCCAGTCCTTCGGCGTATAGCCGATGGAACTGGCGGCGGTCGCGGCGCGGAGCTTCTCCCGCCCGCTTTCCCGGCCCGGCTGAACACAATCACCGCTTTCCCGGCCCGGCTGAACACAATCATTCGGGTTATTTTTCCCTCTGTGCATGCGCACGCATGCACAGAGGGAAAAATAACCCGAATGGCGGCGTTCAGCCGGGACGGGAAAGCGGGCGAGAGAAGCTCCGCGCCGCGACCGCCGCCAGTTCCATCGGCTATACGCCGAAGGACTGGCCCGGGCGAACCGGGAGGATTTCACCCCTGACTAGAAGGAAGCACTACCCCCATCCACAAGAGCAATCAATGCTCCCACTAACCCATGCCCAGATCTGAATTCTGGCTGAAAAGAATCCCAGCCATCCATTTTCTTCAGGGTACTCTGTACCTGCCTTCTTACTACTCCCTCAACCACCTCCCTAAAGGACAAACCTGGCAACTGGGCAGTAATTGTCCAACAGGACCTGGCCCAATGAAGCCCCACAAGGAGGGGGCAATCATAGCCTTCTTGAAGGCTTTAGGCAAGACATCACCCAAGTCTCCCCAACAGGCCTCATCCATAAGACTCAAGACTACGTCATATTGGAGCAACTTTGCCAGCAAAATGTTGTGCAAGCAATTTACAAAAACTAGGCAGGAAATCTACTTGCTCACTCCTAATTCCAAAACAGAAGCCACAATTCTAAATAAGGGCTCTGTCCAATATCCCACTGATACCATAAAGGAATAGAAGTAAGGAGACTTCACTTTCTTGGCACTTGGGCTTATATCCATGTTTAATCAGATTCACTTTTTGATTTTCTTCACCAGCACTCTAGGCATCTAGTTTACTGCTTCATCTCTCTGAAATTACCTGGAATAAGTCCATGATCTTGATGAAGGTCCTGAAATCTTTAGGGCAATGAGATTGAAGCCACTCAATGCCAGGACTCCAAAATCAGCACTAAGATCAAATTCAGGAGCCCAGATAGGGTCCCCTTTGGCAAGGAGTTCAGCCTGAACTTGAATAATCCTTATAGTTTGTTTCTGTAGTTCAAGTTAGCCAACAAACACTGGAATTTGAGACAAAATGTTTGTTATGGATCAATAACACCTCATCACAGCCTTATTGTTGAGATTCTGAAACTCAGAAGGGCAGTTTCTGAGATGGTAATATTTCTTCTCTTACCCAACCAGATTTTAGTAATATTTATCAGATCTATCTCTTCCACTATTGTTAATCATGGATGAACAGGTTTTGTTCATCTGTCTTGTTCAAACAGTATTTAGTATTTAATACTAGTATCTAGTATTTAGCATTAACAGCTAAAGGAGGTCAGATCACCAGCAATCTGGCCACAGGATCTAGATTTGGAGTCACAGGGAGAAGTAGGAAACAGCATAAAAACTGTTGGTTTATCCTTCTCTAGGATAAATAGTAGTAGTAGTAGTAGTAGTAGTAGTAGTAGTAGTAGTAGTAGTAGTAGTAGTAGTAGTACCACCACCAGTTGTGGTGGTGGTGGTGGTGGTGGTGGTGGTGGTGGTGGTGGTGGTGGTAGTGGTAGTAGTAGTAGTAGTAGTAGTAGTAGTAGTAGTAGTAGTAGTAGTAGTAGTAGTAAGAGGAGGAGGGGGAAGGGGAAGGAGGATCTAATGTTTTTCCTTTCTAATCCAACAGATTCAAATATCCTTCCCTCTTTTTGTCTAATAAATAACAGATTTTATGCCTGATGTACATTCAAAACAATTGGAAATTATTTTAGCATCTGGCTTTCATTGATAAATGTTTTCAGGTAGCTGTTCTAATGACAATGCCACTTATAACACCTCTATGTATTTGCTTTGTGGGCAGCAATGGATATTCTTAGCTTTATGCTGAAGGCTTATCTTAATCTCTGTTTGTTTCTTTGGTAAATTATGCATTTTGAAATCTGAGATGAGCTTTCTGTCACTAGTTAGTCAGATAACAAGCTGTGTCGGACAATTTGAATCTTGTGGCACAATAGAACTTTTTTTTAAAAAAAACAATCAACATGAAAATAGTTGTAAATTATGAAAATGTAGATCAAACTTTGTCCAGTGTGTGCAACCACTCTAAGGGTCAGTGCATTAGTATGAAAGGAAGTATACAATTTCATGAAGCTGCCTAGTCTATTCATTGGCAGCTGTTACCATCAGGAAGCTTTTCCTAATATCCAAATGGATTCTTGCCTGTGGTTTCAACCTAGTGATTCTGATTCTATCTGCCAGAGGACAAACATAGAATATGTTCACCACCTCTGCTCTTCGTTAACTTTTTATATATTTTCCCATTCAGTAGTCTTCTATCCTGCAAGCTAACAATATACCTTTCCTTTACTTAATCCTCACAGAACTTGCTTCCTAGTCTCTTGTCAGGCCCCCCAAACCAATAGCAATAGCACTTAGACTTATATACCACTTCATAGTGCTTTACAGCCCTCTCTAAGCGGTTTACAGAGTTCAGCATATTGCCCCCAACAATCTGGGTCCTCATTTTACCGACCTCAGAAGGATGGAAGGCTGAGTCAACCTTGAGCCGGTGAGATTTGAACAGCTGAACTGCTGAACTAGCAGTAGCCTGCAGTGCTGCATTTAACCACTGCACCATCTCGGCTCTTAGAATGCCATGTGGTGATTCTTCCAAGAGAATTGCTCTTATTCCTCTGGAATGTAAGCTTTCCTTCCTGGGAATCCAACCTGTTATAGTCCATCACATCTCCTCACCATCTTTCTCCATCTTGATAGTCGTCTTCTGAACTCATTTTAATGTGTTGATGTCCTTTTTCATCTTTAGTGCCCAGCACTGAATATAGTACTCCAGGCACAGCATGATCAAGGTGTAGGTATGGCAACTACTTTTTGCCATCTGACTCTACATTCATACAAATAATATCAAAATAGCATTAATTATATCACATTGTTGGCTCACGTTCAATTTATTATCTACTAAAACGCCCAGATCATGTGTACTACTGCCAAGTTAAGCTTTCCCCATACCATAGTGTTTCTTTCATATTTTCTCCTGAGACACAAGACTTTACATTTTTCCCTATTAAATTTCATTGTGTTTGTTTTGGCTTCCTGTTCAAGGCTGTCTAGATTTTTTTTAATGTTCTCCTTTTCCTCTGAAGGATTAGCCACCCCTCCCAACTTCGTGTCATCTGCAAAGTTGATAAGTGACAACTTAAACCAAATCTCTCATCCAAGGCAATGATCAAAATGTTAAACAGCCCAGAGCTCAGAGAAACACCGATATGCACTCCACTGAGTGGGAGTGCACTCTCCAAGTTGAGCTAGCGCCATTGATTTGTGCTCCCTGGTGTGAACGTAGAGCCATTTGTGAATCCATATAACCGTTTATCATCGAGCCTTTATTTTACAGTTTTATTAATGAGAATATTGTGGGAGATTTGGTCAAAGTCTTTGCTGAGGTCAAGGTACATTACATCTGTGGCATTCACTCAGTCTATTAAACTAGCAAGGTAACCCTCAAAAAAATATATATATTAATGCCTTGGTAAGGCCACACTTGGAATACTGCATTCAGTTTTGGTCGCCATGATGTAAAAAGGATGTTGAGACTCTAGAAAGAGTGCAGAGAAGAGCAACAAAGATGATTAGGGGACTGGAGGCTAAAACATATGAAGAACGATTGCAGGAACTGGGTATGTCTAGTTTAATGAAAAGAAGGACCAGGGGAGATATGATAGCAGTGTTCCAATATCTCAGGGGTTGCCACAAAAAAGAGGGAATCAAGCGATTCTCCATCTGAGGGTAGGACAAGAAGCAATGGTTGGAAACTAATCAAGGAGAGAAACAACTTAGAACTAAGGAGAAATCTCCTGACAGTTAGAACAATTAATCAGTGGAACAACTTGCCTCCAGAAGTTGTGAATGGTCCAACACTGGAAGTTTTTAAGATGTTGGATAGCCATTTGTCTGAAGTGGTGTAGGGTTTCCTGCCTAAGCAGGGGGTTGGACTAGAAGACCCCCAAGGTCCCTTTCAACTCTGTTGTTGTTGTTGTTGTTGTTGTTGTTGTTGTTGTTGTTGTTGTTGTTATTATTATTATTATTATTATTATTATTATTATTATTATTATTATTATTATTATTATTATTATTAAGACAAGCTTAGTCTAGCCTAGCTTATATGTGACGTACCCATACTGCTCTTGTTAATTGTTGCATTCCTACCCAAGGCCCCCAAATATGATAATTAATAAACTGCTCTAGGTTCTTATCCAGGATACACATCAAGTTGATAGGTCTGTAATTTCCCAGGACCTCCTTCTTCCCCCTTTTAAAAAAAATAAGGACAGAGGACAGCTTTTGTTCTCTTCCGGCTTTCTGGGACCTTGCCAGACAGGCCTTCAAGAGCAGCTCTGTGATCATCTGTGCAAGTTCCTTCAGTGCACTGGGAGGTAATTTATCTGATCAGGGAGACTTGAATTAAGTTGGGTGGTTTTTTTTTAACACCTTCTCTGGTCTATCCTGTGCTGTAGCTCCCTCCTTACATTAGTGGCACAACAAGGACTGACTAAAGTTTCATTTCCCTTCTGAGGAATCCTTCTGAGTTTTAATATCATTTCTAAGTAGTATCTTATTCATATTAAAATTATGTCTTTTTTCCTAGATCAGCACTTGAGGGAGATGACCAGAGAGAAAATTCTAAACATATAACATGCATAGGATTTCTCTTGATTTTTTTATGTTTTTTATTTTTTTATTTTTTTTATTTTTATTTTTTTATTATACACAAAAACATAACATAACATAACATACAAACGCATAATATTAGAATCTTAGTACCTATCTTAAATACAGTTGAAGATCAATTCATCAAATTTCATACACATATACTATAAATATTTATTTTCTTTTCTATATCCATAGTTACTATATGCTCTTCTATATATACACATTTGTTTTCTGTTCTATTTTGCTTAATTATTTACATCTGTATAAATTTAATACTTGGTATTTACACATTTTATACTCTATTACCCCTATTCTTTAACCATTCATAAAATCTATTCCATGTTAAATAATATTCTGATTCCTCCTTATCTTATAATTCTTTCATCATCTTATCCATCTTGGCGCAGTCAAAAAAAATTCTTATAATTTCCTCATCATTTGGTATGTCATGTTTCCATTTTGTTGCATATACTATTCTAGCAGCTGTCAGTATATGTATTATTAGATAATATATTTCTTTCATATAATTACTCGATATAATTCCCAATAAAAAAAATTCTGGCTTCCAATCAATGTGATCTTTTATTATTTCTTCTATTAGTAAGTTTACTTACAGGAAGTTTCATTGGGTTATGTTAGGCTTACATTCAAGTAACTAAATACAGGACTGAAACCTGTCATAAACTGGAGCCCTTTTACTATCTTTTTTCCCCCCAGTACAGCACTAGAGACCTGTCAGAGAGTGAGCAGGACATTTTTTGCTAAAATGAGTTGTTGACATAGAATAAGAAGAGTGGCAGGAAGTAGCAGAGACTTTTAAAAATTGCATCCAGGAATCTTGCATTTATTGGTAAACTATTCAATGGAGGGTGATAAATAAATGATGATAAAGATTAGATGATGGATGGATGGATGGATGGATGGATGGATGGATGGATGGATGGATGGATGGATAGATAGATAGATAGATAGATAGATAGATAGATAGATAGATAGATAGATAGATAGATAGATAGATAGATAGGAAGGAAGGAAGGAAGGAAGGAAGGAAGGAAGGAAGGAAGGAAGGAAGGAAGAAAGAAAGAAAGAAAGAAAGAAAGAAAGAAAGAAAGAAAGAAAGAAAGAAAGAAAGAAAGAAAGAAAGAAAGAAAGAAAGAAAGAAAGAAAGAAAGAAAAGAGAGAGGGGGAGAGAGGGAGGGAGATCATAGTAATGGGTCATATTTGCAGTGAGTGAGAGGAGGATTCTAACACTGAATACAATACCCCATTAAACATCCAAGCTGTTGCACTATAGATATTTTGGAACTATAGCTCACATCACTATGATAGTGAAGAATTCTGGGCATCATAATGTCAATATATTTGGTTGAAAACAGCTTGAAAAAGATTTGATTAATGACTCACTATAGGTGGGTGAACATTTGTCTTTCCTTACCTGACCTGACTTTTGTCATTATTAATGCTTTTTAATAACTCAGCATATCTGTAAAAATTAAACTATTTAGACGCTTTACATTAGCCCAACACGTGTGTAAGTAATGCTTACTAAATATATTACAATATTACAATATGTCTGGATTTGGATACTTAACCCACCTCACCCTTTCAGCCTGCATAACAGCATATCCTCTTTTATCCCTCTGCTCAATTCAGGTTTCCCTAATTGACTCAAAGCAAACACATGACCATTCCCAAAAAATGGAAAAGTCACTCCAGGTCTTTTCTAATATTATATTTATTGACTGGATTATGTTTAGCAGACTCCTTTTTGAGTAAAAAAAAACCTGTGATCAAAAGTTCAGGCAATTTTTAGTTAATACTGCAGCACCAACAATAATTTTTCCATCTCACCTTAGTTGAAAATTAGTTTCCTTGGAATTTTCCTTTGGAATTTGGGTCCAAAGGAAAAGATTGGGAAGGCAACACTAAATAGATTTCTCATTCCTTTGTACAGAACGATCCCATTTGCAGCAGGCTCTGAAATCTTTTCAAATCTGATGCTTCTTCAAAAAGCCATCCTAGCATATCACGTGTTTTTAAAACTACTTTCAGGATGTTGGATTTCTAATGTCTAATTAGTGACCTAGCAATAAACTATTGAAATAGTAGGAATGTTAACGGTTGACTCCAGTTGAGGAGGATCAAAACCTCAATAATTTTATTGTCACTAATGATGAGCCATTTTTCACAAATGAGTGGGCCCCATCCTGAACTCTGGCCTTCTGAGTATAAACAGTTCCTCTTTATTGTTGGATTGTGCCCCAAGTAAGATATTTTGTGCATGGTTAACTTAGCCAGAGCTTTAAATGCTTGCCAAGTGGTTTTAATAACAGGATGTTGTTTAAAAAGATTGGGAAGGATTGTGGGTAGTCACAGAGATAATTGCCGAGGAGGGGAGAAGTGAATCTTCAGTCTAAAACCCACTTGGCTACAACACTGGGCCAGGAGGGAAGATCCAGAAAATCCCCTTCTTGAAGCATAAATGCATAATGATAGTTTTGAGCTTGATGAAGCTGGCAGCTTGCTACATTCTTAGATCAAAACATCTCGTAAAGGCACAACATAGACAGGTTTCACATTTCTATAAAAGGCCATTGCTTTTCATTTGCGTGCGGAGCTGAAGTTTACAGAAATAAAAAAAACCACATATCTATATATGGTAGATAGACAGGTCGATGTTGCAGTTTCGTGTCAGGTATATTGTAAAGGGATATTTCTTCTCCAGTGGGAAAAAGGGTATTGTAGCAGCCCAGGGTTTTTTTTTTTTTGGGTGGGGGAGTGTTGGAAGAAAGAATTTTAATGCTAATAAAGAGCTAAACTGCTCATATTGCTACTCACCATATTAATTCTCAGCCTGCAAACTGCAGTGTGTCTGACCTCGTACTAGATCAAAGCAATCAAATCAACTTTCATAACAGATAACCCTAATCCTAACCTTTATCTAACGATAGGCTACAAACAGGAAAGTCTTCTAAAGTGCGTATGTTTTAATTAGTTGCAACCAAGTTAAGAGCAGATTTGTGCATTTCATGGCCAGAATTTCGAGGACCAGGCATAAGTCTCCTTTTTCAGCACTCTCATAACTTCGAACATTTGCTGAAAGAATGGTTGGTAAATAAATACACTCCCTGTGTGACTATTGTGTTCAGTACCATTACTGTACAGGTTCTTTATTGATAACTTTCAGACTATGAAAAGACATCATATCTACAAGGCAAATGATTCATTCATTCATTCATTCAATTTATATGCCGCTCATCTCCCTGTTAGTAGGACTCCATTATCCACTATGCTTTTTCATTCATAATTAAAAGTGATCAATTAATTATACTGATACATTTTGCAGCCCATTTTGTTTCACCCTGAATATCACTTATGGGGAGTATAATACTTAAATATCATTGCCTGTTTAGCTACTCTTGTAAAGTTTATTGGTGAAAATGCCTTGTGATGTCTTCTGTCATTTTTCTATCCACTTTGCTAGGCAGTGCTTGATATTTCTAGAAACATAGTAAACAAACAGGATGGAATTTAAACAAAGATGGTTCAGTACATTTTGATATTTGCAGCAAAAGAAATCCATCTGGAATTTCTGAAATGAAGAAAATATAACATAATAAAGTAAATATTAATAAACTTTGTTGCAATAAGATTCCAATGTTATAGCCCTCACCTGCAGATTTTCAAAAACATCGGTCTAGGTTGGTGTTCTGGATCAGAAGCATCACCTTGAAGTATTTCTTGCTTTATCCTACTGATTCATCCTGCGTTCATACATGTACTCCTGCCAGACACATTTCTTAGCAGCAGTCATGCAAGCATACAGGTAGTCTTGGCACAGGTATTTACCCAAGTACATGAGATGATGCTTTTAACAATTATATTCCCCACAGGGAACACTGACACAGATAAGGGTTTCTCAGTCATTGTATGTGAGGCTTTCACCCTTGAATGAGAACATGGTACCTGAACAGAAATGTTTAAAATATAGTGTTAACTCCATTTCACAGATACTAGAATTGAAATACATTTCAGAGTGCATTGTGCACTCTCCCACACTCTCACTTTCTCTCTCTCTCTCTCTCTCTCTCTCTCTCTCTCTCTCTCTCTCTCTCTCTCTCTCTCTCTCTCTCTCTCTCTCTCTCTCTCTCTCTCTCTCTCTCCCTCCCTCTCTCCCACTCACTCACTCCCTCCCCCCTCCCTCCCTCTCTCTCTCTCTCTCTCTCTCCCCTTGGTCTTCATGGTCCCTCAGGGTTCTGTTCACAGTCCACTTCCCTTTATCTCTGGCATGCTCACACTTGGTGGTGCTATTCAGAGATCTGAATTTGATTATCAGATTTATATGGTGACACCCAGACTTGCTTGTCTATTCCTGCAAATTCTAGTGAAATGTTGTCATGCCTAATTACCTTCTACCTGGGGTTCAAGACCGGGCAGTAGATCATCCATATAATGAAAAGACAGACATGGAGAGAAAAGAGAGCAGTAGATCTAGGAAGCAGCTCGTGTCTTCCTGCTAAATGCTGATTGGAAAAAAATTATATCCTGACCCAAAGTCTTTGTAGTGTTCATTTTTTGACTATGATTACCCTTTCACTTATCATGATCTGGATAGTGAACAAGTGTTTTGCCCTAATCCAAATTTAACTGTAGTGTCTAACTGATAGCTGGAAATCTTTTCAGCTGTTGCAAAATGCAACTCTTAATGTCATAACAAGAATTAAACTGTCTCATCACATTACACCCTTCTCATCTGGCTTTTCACTGGTTATTAGGGTGAAATGCCTTGACTGAAATTCATGTGAATTGTTTAAAAATCAATGCTTAATCTTCCTTCAGGTGCTGTGTCCGTAAATTGTTTTTGCTTTGCACAATATCTGGATTGAAAAACAAGCCACCATTTTGCTCACTCATCTCATCTCCATTGGCATTTGCTCTGGGGAAAATATTGATAGCAAGCATAAGGAGCTTCAGATATAAAAATGTTGAGAATGCTTCCCCCCCCCCAATGACTCAAAATTAATGGTCCTAATCCCGCAAAAAAGGATACAAGTGCAAACTCTGCCTTGTGCGCTCATTGTCCTCAGAGATGAGTGGATATGTTGTCCCATGTCCCCCACAATCAGTATGCATATGAACTCATGGGAAGCGAAATGTATATATAAGACCACCTCCCTCTGTAATCATATAAGGAGAGACACATTATGAAGTGAAAAAGATCCTAGACTCCAGAATGTTCAGGGGTCAGTTGCAATACCTAAATCATTGGAAGGGGTACCGTTTGTCAGAAGCCACTTGGGTAAAGAGTTGGAACGTAAAAGCTGACAAGCTAGTGAAACAGTTTCATGACAAATATCCAGACAAACCAAAGGGTCCCCCGGGGGGTGGGTTAAGGATGCTGTATTAACCCCCTATATTATTTTCTCTCTTCTTTTGTAGGACACACTTTTTTCCTGAGGAGGACCGCCTGTCAGGCCGAAGCCAATATAGTTGGGGTCTTTGGCCTGCCACACTTTATGCCATTTTATTATGCCTGCTTTACTGTGGGAACTTGGGAGGGGGGATTGCATGAGAGCTGTTTGCATGTAGTCATAACAAATTCCTTCTAGGAAGTCAAGGTCATCCTTTGTCTTTGTACTCCTACACCTGCACAGAAGTAGATGGGTGGATTTGCATGATAGACTTGGGGGAGTGGGGACAAGGGCTTGAACTTTCAACTGGGTGGTGAACCCCAAAGCGCTTCAGATTCGGGATTCACCCAGAGGTGCCAACATGGCTCTGTTAATAAATTGGAACTTTGAGGAAGCAATTGCCTCAGACTCTGATTTAATTTTAGGTGCTATTTGGAACCCTGATACTAGAGCCTTTTTCTATGCTCACTGCAAAGTCAGAAGAGAACTGACTTTTGACAAATATAATTTCCTTACAACATAGCCTGTTTTTCACTTTTACTTTGCACAAAATTAATGGTCATTTCTGTTGCTAGTATTGAGAACTGCAAGAAAAGTAAAGTGCCCCACCATTATCAAAAATCATTTAATTAGAAAGAAAATCACAAATGATAGCAGAAATGTGCCTTTTGTTTTATAAGTCACACATATGCTTTTTCAGTCCATTTATGGCTGTCTGTTTCCCACACTGCTCTCTTTTAGCCGGTGCATTCAAGCATTGATGGATTCCAACCAAGAGAGGGAAAAATTTTAATATCTCCTGCAAATGGTTTTTCCTTTGATCTGAGTAAGAGAAAGATAAAAGAGAGGGAAAATAATTTAGGAAATATAATTAGAAAATACCGTATGTTAAACTTTTACCTTTTAAAAAGGAAAGCTTAAGAATCCCTCTACATTCTGTTGAAGAAGATTGCCTTATATAGTTATATCAACTACTACCCTTCTTAATTATGTGGATTGAAGGGAAAAATGAATCATAACTTTACTGCTAAAGTAAGGCTTAGTCCGATATCAGGATATCAACACATAAGCAACAATAGCTATTGCAATTATTTTTTTGTTATACATTACTAAAAACAGTCTGTGATTGTTGTTGTTTTCTTTCCTTTTCTTTGGGTTAAATCTTCAGTATGTTTGGGAACTAGTTTTCAAACCTTATTGTGAGTTGAGAGAGAGAGAGAGAGAGACAGAGAGAGACAGAGACAGACAGACAGACAGACAGACAGACAGACACAGACAGACACACACAGAGAGAGAGAGAGAGAGACAGAGAGAGACAGAGAGAGACAGAGACAGAGAGACAGAGAGACACAGAGAGAGGGAGGGAGAGAGAGAGAGAGAGAGAGAGAGAAAGAAAGAAAGAAACAGAGAGAGAGACAGAGACAGAGAGACAGAGAGAGACAGAGACAGAGACAGAGAGAGACAGAGAGACAGAGAGAAAGAGACAGAGACAGAGAGACAGAGACAGAGACAGAGACAGAGAGAGAGAGAGACAGAGACAGAGAGAGACAGGAGGAGAAGGAGGAGGAGGAGGAGGAGGAGGAGGAGGAGGAGGAGGAGGAGGAGGAGGAGGAGGAGAAGAAGAAGAAGAAGAAGAAGAAGAAGAAGAAGAAGAAGAAGAAGAAGAAGAAGAAGAAGAAGAAGAAGAGGAGGAGGAGGAGGAGGAGGAGGAGGAGGAGGAGGAGGAGGAGGAGGAGGAGGAGGAGGAGGAGGAGGAGGAGGAGGAGGAGGAGAGACTGCTTCTCTGCGGAGACCAAAATTGGCATCCATGATCTCTTCCTGCACAAATTATTTTATAACCTGACAACAGTGGTATAGGTAATCCTTAACTTACAACCAGAATTGGGACCGGAATTTCCATTGCTAAGCAAGTCAGTTGTTAAATGAGTCATGTCTGATTTCACAACCTTTTTTTTGCCACAATTGTTAAGCGAATCACTATTGTGGCTAAGTGAATCATGCCATCATTAAGTGAGCCCAGCTTCCCCCAATGACTCTGCTTTGCTTGGCAGAAGCCCACTGGCAAGGTCGCAAATGGCAATCACAGGACTTCAGGACACTGCAACCATCAACCATCATAAATATATGTTCAACTATTGATCACATGACCATGGGGATGCAAGGGCCAGTTGCAAGTCACTTTTTTTCAATGCCGTTGTATCTTCAAATGGTTGGTAAACAAAAGGTTGAAAGTTGAGGACTACCTGTAGGAAGGGCAAAGGCCCAAGGTGGCTACTAAGCATCATCAGAAGTAGAAGTCAAGGATGGAGAGTATGGAATGGGAACATCCAGCCAGGCAATAGAGGAGGACAGAGTGAGCCCAGATGCCAAAGAACAAGTTAATCCATTTAAAAGTGCAATGACACTCCACATGTAGACCCCATCGATCTTCCTAGAGCAGAGGTGTCAAACTCAAGGCCCGCAGGCCGGATCTGGCCGTGGGGTGCTTAGATTTGGCCCGCGGGGCTGCCCTGGAAACAGTGAAGGACAGGCCCACAGTGCCTCTGCCAGCCAATAGAGAACTCGGAAGGGCTGCATGCGGCCCTCCTGAGCTCCCTTTTCACTGTCAGAGGGTTGCAGGAGGCCATCTCAGTCAAAAACGGAGCTCGTGAGGACTGCACAAAGCTCTCCCAAACTCTTTTTGCTAGCAGAGGGTTGCAGGAAGCCGTCGCAGCTGAAAATGGAGCTTGGGAGCCCGTTTTCACTGGCAGAGCGCTCGGACCACCACAGGCGCCTCCGACATGAGTGACGTCGATCTGGCTACGCGCATCCTAGCGACACCCACCCCGGCCCCTCAAAGTCAAACACAACCCTGATGTGGCCCTCAATGAAATCGAGTTTGACACCCCCGTCCTAGAGCAGTTCTGCAACAGCAACTCTAGAACATCAAAAAACATTAACAGTATGTAATATAATCAAGCTCGCACTTTGGCGCAAATGCAAATATAATCACCAGGAGGAGAAATGATCAGGTATATTTTTCTTTTCTTTTCTTTTTTTTGGAACTTTTTTTTTACTTTTTTATTTTTTTAAAAGACATAACAACAACAGTGGGAGATCAATTTCCCCTTTTACAACAAGTCTGCATCGGTGTGTATCGACATTTTAAAATTTCCCTTTTAAGTATTAACATATTGCATTTTACATTTTACTTCCCTTGTTCTTAACATATTTATATATCGTATTCCTTATTTCTTATACTTTCTATAGTGTTTTACATTAAATATTTATTGTAATAACTAAAATTGTCAACGCTCTCGTTTCCTCACTTTTAGCTCACCCCTCAGGTATATTTTTCTAAGCCTAAGATCCATCTGCTCTGTACTCAAAATTTCCACACCAAGTAAGAATATCACCACCCCCACCACACCAAACACACAGCAATGTCGCAGGATCGTAGTCTGTTTTTTAAACTGCCTCTTTGCCAGCACAACGACTCTTCTCCTGAAAGCTCAGTGGCCTTTTTTTGTTTTGCAGAAAAAAAGCATCAACATAGTTTCCGAGGTGCTACATTATTTCCTTCTGCCAGAAGACAGGGGTCTTTCATCTTCTGGGAAATGCAAAGAAGGACAATTTAGAGATAGTTTTAATTGCTTATTGGCTAACCATCATGAGCCTGTTTTTTTGCACTCCTGTAAATGTCGCAGCGTTTTGAAATTCCCATGAGTTTGTGAGGTGGTTGTCTCAGCATATTTAAGAATAACTTAATTTCATTTCATTTCTTTTTTTTTAATTCCTCCGTGGTTTTTCAGATATTACAGTATGGTAGTAAAGTTACTGCATGAACAATTCATTTGCAAGTTCTGCAAACAATAAAGGTTGCATGACTCAGAAGAATGAGTTTGGATGAATGCTTGAGAGGTGGGGCAATTTACCATTTATGAAAGGTATTTGGATTGAAATACCTCGCAGACTTCAATCTATAATGATTTGATGGATATCACAAAGCAAATCAAGGATAAGAGTTCTCCCACCACCACCACCAAAGTTCTATTTTATATTTTGAAGGTGCGTGTAAAAGAGTTATCTTTCCAGGTCACTAGCTATTTTGGTTTTCATTCACTTCAAAATCTGAATTCTTATAAACAAAGTCTTTGTCTTTACATGAAGTTTTACAAATAATGCATAGTACAGTCCACAAACTGGTTAAGCAAGTCCTTGAATTTAAGCCTTTAAAACTTTTTGAAGTATTAAATGCATTGTTTCAGTACAAACACAAATGCATCAATTTCAAAGAATTCCGGCATCAAACTATAGCTTTGCCAATAAAACAGTATTAACAACCGGCTTTATACTATCTGAACAATATCTTGGTTATACTCTAGAACAGTGATGGCGAACCTTTTTTTCCTCGGGTGCCGAAAGCGCGTGCGCGCGCGCTATCGCACATGCGTGAGTGCCCACACCCATAATTCAATGCCTGGGGAGGGCGAAAATGGCCTCCCCCGCCCCCGGAAGACCTCTGGAGGCCGGAAATGGCCCATTTCCTGACTTCTGGTGGGCCCAGTAGGTTTCCCTGGAGCCTGGGGAGGGTGAAAATGCCCTCTCCCGCCCCCCCTGGAGGCCCTCAGGAAGCCGAAAACGCCCTCCCATAGCCTCCGCGTGAGCCGAAAATCAGCTGGCCGGCGTGCACATGCGCGTTGGAGCTAAGCTAGGGCAACGGCTCGCGTGCCGGCAGATATGGCTCCGCGTGCCACCTGTGGCACGCGTGCCATAGGTTCGCCATCACTGCTCTAGAATATGTGGTAAGTTGCTAGAGGGAAAGTAATCTTTGTTCTTGACAGATGGTTCTTGACTTATGGGAACAGAACTTCCACTGCTAAGTGAGATGGTTGTTAAGTGGATTGGCTCCAATTTTACAACCTTTTTTCTGCAACTACTAAGCAAATCATGTAATTAAGCTAACCCAGTTTTCTCCACTGACTTTGCTTGTCTGCAGCTGGCTGGGAAGGTGACAAATAGCAATGAATACATGCCAGTTGCCAAGTGCCTGAATTATAATCGCATGACCATGCAGAGTCATAAATCACTTTTTTCAGCACCGTCATAACTTCAAACAGTCACTAAATGAATAATTCTCATAAGTCAAGAACTACCTGTAGTCGGCCGTCGAAGGAACTCAGATCAAATATGCTGTTTTGCTTAGAATAGATTTGAAGCATAATGTCCTGAGGTGGTCAAATGGACCATCCCACAGTCCTTTGCAGGAGACTCATTTCTTTCAAAATAAGGAAGGAACCAAAAGAGACTTAAATAACACAAGGAAGTAGAATGTCGGCTCACTTGAACCCTAACATTATGGTTCACCTGAACCAGCAAATGTGGGTGTGGGGAGTGTAGAGTCTGAGAATCTGAAATTATTCTGTTATGACTTTTCATTTTTCACATTCCATCTTCTTTTCTAGAGAAGCTTGAATTAAGTTAAGAAAAGGGAACAGAGGAAGGAAGAATATACACAGGGTTTCTCTGTACATAACTTAGCAAAGCGGGTGGAGGGCATTCATTACTTTGTGTGATTGGGCACAAAGATAGATGGCTGGGACTAAGTTTTCTTTCTGCCTGTTGTATATTTTCTCGGTGAGATCTTAGAAATGATTTTCTTTTAACCAGTCTCATTTTCTCGTAAATCTCCAGTGAATATTAGATGTTAATATATCCTTCAATTTTTTTCAGAATGGTTTGAAGCCTTACATTGTACTAATATATTTAATATTTAATAGATCTGAACCATATTGCTGAAGTTAAGCTCCATCTGAAAACCACCCATAAATTATTCTGAACCAGGATACTAAAAATAAATGTAATTAATTGAATGGAAATATCACCAGTTTAAGATTTCCATCAACTGCTTATGTATCTAGTGAGACTCCATTTGTTTCCATCCACTATTTGTCATCTCCGTCCTGAGTCCCTCGGGAGTAGGGCGGCATATAAGAACCAAGAAATAAATAAAATAAACAAATAAATAAATCTCTGACCTAGGAAAGGAAGTGAAAGACACAATCAAATTCTCTTCTACCTTTCTGATAGGCAGATTGAAACTTGGACATCCTTCCCATTCTGGACTGGTAGGAAAAGTCAGGTGTGCATGTGACACCTCCCAATTCACTTAATGGTAGTTCCTAGTCTATTTTATGAGATTTTATGAGCCAATATGAGATAGGTTGTCCTTTGGATTTTGACTTCAGCAGGATAATGCTGGCTGTCTTCATCCCTTCCAACTGCATAACCATCCTTCCCATTCTTGACTCCTTAAAGCATGGATGGAGAATGAGCAACACCTACCTCTTTATTATGGAAGGCATAAGGAATGGACTTAAAGGATAGGAAGAAGAGCTGCTACCAAGGCAACAATCAGATAAAAAGGCTTGAGCCCATTTTGAGGAACTATGTTGAATAAACCTCAGATGGACCTCTCCCCAGTTCACACTAAAAGAAGAGTTGAAAGATTTTATTACTATAAATAAAATGTATCGCTACAGCTTTACAATAACTATATTATCCTATAATATATAATAACTATGTTATCCTATGTAGCACTGGTTTCTTAGTCTGGTCTACCTTATAGAGCTGACAATTATGTACTCTCTAGTCAAATCAAATGGTCTTTTGTTGTAATATTCTAGTACTCAAAAAAGAAAACAGGTGATTACTCAGACTTTTCTATCTGTTTCCCTTCAAGACAAAACTGGAGAAGCCCTGTTTATAATCATGAACTTTGCCTCAAGATCTGTATTGTCTTAATTCAGTACAAGTAGTAAAGGTGCTGGGTTATAACCAGGAAGATCCAGATTTTAGGCCTCCTCAACCACTGAATTTTAAAGGCTGATTTTGGGCCAGTTATTCTCTTTTAGCTGAAGCCACCTGAGGGTTACTTGAAGGGGGGAAATAGGAGAAGGAAATTATCCAAGTTGTGTCCACACCACCACCACACCAAAATTTCTACCCAGAACAGCTGGTTACTTTATAATTGTCTCTCTCTTTTAAAGACAAATTGGTCATCTTCAGCAATGCAAATCCTTGTTTGCCAGAGAAACTGAGCATGGCCAAATGACCATGAATTCCCTTTCATTGTTTTGTCATTCATCTGCACCAAAGTATGTCAGAGTTACGCAATAAATCAGAAGCTTCAAAAGATAACTGCATTTTGCTGATTCAAATAACTTCTTTATAAGTAGAATAAAACATTAACAATACCACACTTTGTTTCAGATCACATGTTGAGATGTTTTCACAGCAAGCTTTAATGGTGGACAGACTAAACCACACCCTTCTTCTTGCTAAGTTTCTGGACATGCTCAATTAACACTTCAGCCTGATTGGCTGACTCAATCACATGGCTCTCCCAGTCATGAATATTCCAACACTCCTCCCTTCATTACTGGGAGAGACATCAAACCTATTGGATTTAAACATTTCCTATAATGGACGCCACCCAATGGTTTGGTCATCATGTCTGCTAAATTATCCTCTGAAAA
This sequence comes from Diadophis punctatus similis, assembly GCA_023053685.1. Taxonomy (NCBI): domain Eukaryota; kingdom Metazoa; phylum Chordata; class Lepidosauria; order Squamata; family Dipsadidae; genus Diadophis; species Diadophis punctatus. Next base: position 244,036,790 of record JALIGW010000001.1, read on the forward strand.
ACAATGATGTAAACTTATTAATTTTTCTTTTACAGCTTCCCTGACATTACAATACTTAATGTCCACATGTTTACTTCTGTTCTTCACTCTGTCACCTGTTGCCATTTTTATACAAGCAGCATTATCTTCATAAACAGTTACAGCTTCATTTACATTTACATTTAAATCTTGTAACAACTGTACATACCAAACTACTTCAGAACATAACTCAGACAATGCAATAAACTCTGCTTCAGCAGTTGAAATAGCAACCGTTGTTTGTTTTCTGGACTTCCAACCAATTAAAGCCCCTCCAAACAATATTACAATTCCAGAATTAGACTTTCTGGTTTTTACATCATTTGCATAATCACTATCAACATAACATTTCAATTTTAATTCTTCAGTGACCTGTATTTGAAGACCTAAATTCACAGTTCCCTTCAAATACCTGAGAATTCTTTTCACACCCATCCAATGCAACTTTGTAGGTGTAGCAGTAAAGCGACTTAAGATGCTCACTGCACAAGCTATGTCTGGTCTGGACCACTGTGACAGATATAACAGACTCCCTATTGCAGAGTGATATATCTCCTGATCACAGGCTTCACTTTTGTCCTCACCCAAACTATTGTAAAAATCTGTGCTCATAGGTGTAGGAGCAATATTACAATCTTTCATGTTATACTTCTCTAATAATTGTTCAATTTTTCTCCTTTGACTGAGAATATAACCACCTTTTTCAGTTTTTTGTATCTCTACACCGAGATAATTCTTTATTTCTCCCAAATTCTTTAATTCAAATTTCTTTTCTAACTTATTAGCAAATTCTTTAACTTGTGATGCATCCTTTGCAATGAAACAAAGATCATCCACAAATGCTAATAGTAGACAATTCCCACCTTGTAACTTTCCAGTGTATATGCAACCATCAGCTTTGCAACTCTTGAACCCAAGACCTTTCAATGCAGTATCTAAACAGATATTCCAATTTCTGGCTGACTGCTTCAGCCCATAAATAGCCTTGTTCAATTTATACACCATGTTAGGCTTTTTATTTTCATACCCTGGCGCTTGAACCATATAAATTTCTTCCTCTAATTCAGCATTGAGAAATGCAGTGGTTATATCAAAATGCCAAATTCTATGCCTGTATGCTGATGCTAATGCCAGTGCTAGTCTTATGCTCTCAGCTTTTACAGTTGGCGCGAACACCTCATCATAGTGCACATTCTTTAATTGAGAAAAACCTTGTGCCACCAACCTTGCCTTATACTGTACTTCATTATTGGGTAATACCTTTTTCTTATATACCCACTTACATCCTACAGCTTTCGTACCCTGTGGCAAAGTCACAGATGTGAACACTTCATGATCTCCCATGGATTTCATCTCTTTATCCATGGCTTCCTTCCACTTTTCTTGTTCAACTTTTGGTAATGCCAATACTTCCTTATAGTTTCTTGGCTCATACCACACATTACACACTTTAACTTTACTGGCAGAATACCTGTCTGGCGGTACCCCTCTGTTATTACGCTCTGACCTACGTGGCATTGCCTGTACTTGTGTTTCAAGCTTTTCTGGCTTCATATCTTGTTCAGACTCTCCTCCCTGAACATAGACACCTTCAGTAAATGATTCACCATCATTACATGAGTTATTGTCACTAAGTGGATCACCGTCGCTAAGTGGATCACCGTCACTAAGTGAGACATTTTCAGAATTTGCATCAATTCTGTTCCAATTTTGTTCTGCAAAACTAGCAGACCTTGAAATCACTATCCTTTTACTTCCATCGCTAAAGCGATACCCTTTTGAGCCTGGCTCATAGCCCACAAATCTGAGCTTTCTAGCCTTTTGTTGTCCCTTTCTTCTGATTGCCTTTGGAATATGTACCCATGCAGTACTACCAAATATTTTTAAATGTGCTAGAGAAGGCTTTCTCCCATATAGCACTGCATATGGAGTATTATTGATGGATGAACTCCACAGCCTATTAACTAAATAATTGGCAGTCAGTATGGCTTCACCCCAATATGACCTGCTCATACCAGAATCCTCCAGTAATGAGTCTTTCATTGTTTGCAAAACACCATTCCTCCTTTCAGCTATTCCGTTCTCCCCCGGTGTGTAAGGATTTGTGCGCCTGTGTCTTATTCCCAATTGTCTCAACCATTGTTGAAAATTTGTTGACATAAACTCAGCACCTCTGTCAGTTTGCAACTGACATACCTGTTGTTTGTACCTTCTCTCTACAAAGCTTAACCATTGCTTAAATTGCTGTAGCACCTCTGTTTTACTCTTAAGTAAGTAGCAAAACCCAAACCTGCTGTAGTCATCCACAATGACCAGCGCATACTTTGCTCCTCCCAAACTGGCTTGCATAGGCCCAATTAAATCAGCATGTACCAGTTCTAGAGCTCTTGTGGTTTGTCTTGTGCTAAACTTGCTAACTGGGAATGCTTTGGATTTCGATGCTTTGCATACTGCACAATCCAAATATGCCTTACATCCCTTCAAATCTAATCCTTCTGCAAATTCTTTCATTTGTTGAACAACCTTAAAATTAGCATGACCAAGTCGTCTGTGCAGAAGATGAACACACGAATTATGTTCTGCTACATTTTTAAATATCTGGGAACAATGTGGCACCTTTTGTCCCTGCAATACATAAAGATTATCCTCTTTTATGCCCTGTGCACAAACATTCCCATTTCTTTGGATGATACACTTCCCATTAACAAATGTGGTTTCATAACCTTGCTTGTCTAAACTAGACACACTTAACAAATTATGCTCCATTTCAGGTACACATAACACATCAGTAAACCTGGAGTCCAAATATGGAATTTGCACATCGCCTCTTCCAATGATTTTAGCCTTTTGACCATTGGCTAAGGCCACTTCTTCATGGTTTCCTGGGAAAAATCTGGAAAATAAGTCAGAATTATTAACAATTGTTTGACTAGCCCCACTGTCAATCAACCATTTGTCTCTATTGTTATTATAACAAACTTTTGCAACTGCAATCTGTCCTTGCAAATAATGTCTCTTGTCTTGCATATTTCTTCTCTGTGCACAGCTTTTCTGCAGATGATTGGTTTCTCCACAAATGAAACACGCTTTCTTATCTTGCTTGCAGAATTGTTGCTGTGTAACTTGATCTCTCCTGCCTCTGCTTTCCTCTTGTCTGCAGACACCTCGGCTGTTGCTAGAGATAGGCAGCCTGTGGAAAATTTTGCTAGAGACTTGCTGTAAGTTTCCACTGTACTCCTTGTTGGGCCCCCGCCTGTGGAATTTTCCATCAGCATGGCTGAAAAGCCTTTTCTCATATTCATTCAATAAACACGATTTCAAAGCCTCCAAATTCAAATCTGCTTCTGGCTTACTTTCAAAAATAGCTGATACAGTCTCCCAGCTCTGATCCAAACTGTTTAACACTAATAAAACTTTCTGGGACTCTGGAAACTTTACTCCACGTTGCTCCAATTCTAGAAAATTAGACTGCATTTTCATTAAATGATCTTCCATAGAATCTCCTGTCTGCAAACTCATTCTGAAAAGCTTTCTCGAAAGTTGGACTACATTACACGCAGAAACATTGACATGTACTGCTTTCAATTTCTGCCATATTTCTTTTGCAGACTTTAATTCAGCTACATTTAAGAATTGATCATCCCCCAGACTTAACAGAAGATAAGCCATAGCTTTGTCATGAGCCTTTTGATCTGCTGCTCCAAGCACACCTTGTGGGGGGTCTGCTACGATGTCCCATAATTCTTTTGCTTTCAAAAAACATTCCATTTTTGCAGCCCAAATTAAATAATTTTTCTTCCCCAATTTGGGTATTGGACTGTCTTTAAATTCCATAGCAGCAGCCATCCTGCTTTATTTTTCTTCTCTGCCTGTTCCTTTAACAACACAGACAGCTTCTTATCAGCTTTAAATTACAATGCAGTTTTTAACTTTACTTCTTGAGCGATTCCTGGGCCCATAACCTGTCAGAGTTACGCAATAAATCAGAAGCTTCAAAAGATAACTGCATTTTGCTGATTCAAATAACTTCTTTATAAGTAGAATAAAACATTAACAATACCACACTTTGTTTCAGATCACATGTTGAGATGTTTTCACAGCAAGCTTTAATGGTGGACAGACTAAACCACACCCTTCTTCTTGCTAAGTTTCTGGACATGCTCAATTAACACTTCAGCCTGATTGGCTGACTCAATCACATGGCTCTCCCAGTCATGAATATTCCAACAAAGTATAACTTTGGTACTTTGGTTTTAGTGTTTATGACTGCTTAAGCAAAAGAAGATAAAACACTGTGTGGTTGAACACAGACAGACATACAGACAGATATTATAACAACTGAAGTTTGAGAAATAAAGCTAATCTTGTTTGTGGTAGGATTTAAAACAGAAGATTTTGATTCTGCCTAGAAAAACCAATATGTACATGATAAACAAATAAGGCATGCACTTGCTCCCATAAATTGTCCAAATCTATACATAGCACATGCAGAACACGTTCTTTCACTTTGTTTTCACTTCATCTTCATCAATTAATTTGAAACATAATATTGATGGCTTCGCATTATCAGACACTTGATGAGAGCTGGTATTTATATCTCAAACTTAACCACACATTGGGAATCCATTCTTGAATTACTCCGTCAGCATGGTAAGAGGAATCAAAGGTGATTAATTTGCAACAAATGGATTTGTTATTCCCAGCCTAAGAATGCTATAACATCTTATGAAGGAAAGAGGAGGGGATCTGCAAGAAGGAGATCCCTATTCACAGCAACTAAGCTTTAAAAAACAGATTAGATTAGATTTAAATTGCTTTTATTCCATCCTTATTATTTTATAAATAACTCAACGGAGTGAACATACTTAATACTCCTTCCTCCTATTTTCCTCACAACAGCCCTTTGCAGCGAGTTGGGTTGAAAGTGACTGATAAGAACTGCTGCATAGCCTGAGATATTCAATGAAGGTGAGCAGTAGGAATGCTGGCTTAATTTCTTTCTAAACTTATTGATGATGATGACGATGATGATGATAGTGGTGGTGGTGGTGATGGTTGGTTGGTTACACAGTTAGCCAGACATTTAGACTGGATTTGGCATTTTTATCCACCTATTGAGTTTTCCCCAAGAACCTGGGATACGCAAATGTTATTTCATTGTGTAAGAGGTATCGGCACAGGACATAAGCTGTTGCAAGTAAAACTGCCTTTTGCAATTGACTGGTAGTGATTTTGTTAATGCCAATGGTGTTAAAGTGGTGCTCCAGATGTTTTGGGGTTGCACCCAAGGTGCCTATTACTATTTTGCTTTCTTTTGCCAATATCATTCTACTTCTTTCTGCAAGTTTTTGTATTTTATGATTTCCTCCAGTTTGTTTCTCTTCCTTTTTGCTGTCTCCAGGTACTGCCATATCCACGATCCAGACTTTTTTTGCCTTTCTTATGAACAACTGTTATGTTTTGGGGATTACGTGGTCGGTATTTCTCTGTTTGAAGTCTAAACTCCCAGAGTACTTTAGCTTCTTCATTTTCTGTTACTTCCCCTGTTTTACAGTTCTTGCTTGCAGACAAATGGTATTTCTTGCAGATCTTCCAATGCACCATTGTTACTACTTTCTCATGCTGTTGTTTGTAATCAGTCTGTGTGATCTTCTTGCAGCAGCTAAATAGACGATCCACCATTTCTTCAGCTTCTTTGCAGAAGCAGCATTTGCTGTCTTTTGCTGTTTTCTCAATTTGGGTTTTGTATATATTTGTTCTTAAGGCTTGCTCTTGTGCAGCCAGAATTGGTCCCTCTGCAACTTTCCTCAATTTTCATGCTGTTAGCCACTGCCAGGTCTTGTAATCTGCTTTGCCTGCTTCTTTTTTATGCATTGGCTGTATAATACTTTGCATTGTCATGTTTCTTTTCTATTTATTCTTCATGTGGTCTTTCTTGTAAGCCAATTTGGTCTCTCCAATACTAAGTAAACTTTCATGATATACTAGCTTCAGTGCATCTTCTTCACTGTCCTTCAGATATTCTTCGAGTGCCTTTTTTTTGCTTCTTCAACTGTTTGGTGTACTTGCAATATTCCACGCCCATTTATTTTCCTTGGTAAGTAAAATCTGTCAACATGGCCACATAAATGAAGGGCATGATTCATTGTCATTATTTTTCTGGCCTTCCTACCAAGGGCTTTTAGTTCTGCTTCAATCCAGACAACTATTCCAGCTGTGTATCTAATGACTGGAACAACTGTTAACTGCCCTGATGGTATTTCCTCCACCGGATTTGGACTTTAAGGTCTTGAAGTATTCACTTCTAATCTTCTTCTTGACTTCAGTGTGCTTGATGTTGTCACTTTAAAGGATGCCCAGGTATTTGTAGTAATCATCATGTTATTTGTAGTAACTCTTTGTGTTGTTTCTATAGGACATCTTGATTCCTTCAGTTTTCACTATTTCCCCCTGTTCATGGTGAAGATGGCACATTTATTCAGTCCAAACTCAATTGCATTATCTTGGCTGTATAAACAGACAGCGTTGAGCACCAATTTTATTTCAGATACTGTTTTTCCATATAGCTTCAGATCATCCAGGAGGTGGGATAGCCTGGCAGATGTTTGTGATGTTTGATAGCCATGGCCTGACTTGTAAAGTATTGTTGACGGAATAATCAGTGCAATGACAAACAGTAGCAGTTATAGTGAGTCTATATGTCCGAATATGGGCAGAGGAAATTCCACCTGTCTGTCCTGAGTAACTGATCATATCTCAGACTATGCAACAATGTTTCCAGATCTGAAACTTTATTTCTCACCTACAATAGTTGGGGGTTTCTATAGAAATTAAGCAATACAATTCATCCATATTTTTTTCCTTTTCTCAGATAATATCCATCAGTGATATTGGAATGGTTGACATGAAGATAATGGCTGCACTTCCATATCTATGTATTTGTCAATAAATTCTGTTGGTCCCTATTTCTAAGTGACTTTAAATTCAAGAGAAGGCTAAAACTATTGTGAGAATACAAAATTTTGTTATCCTCCTGGCACATTTTTAATAGTCAATAGCCTGTTGGCTATTGTGACATCTGTTCTGTAAAAAAAATTACAAAGCAAATTTAGCTAAAATGCCTTCACCTGAGGAGCAGAGGTAATGCAGAATCAAAACATTTTCACTCAGTTCACATTGAGATAAAACTTTTCCAAGATGCAAAGGAGAATGGAATTTATACGGATGTATTCTGAAGGTTTGGTTTGGTTTGGTTTGGTTTGGTTTGGTTTGGTTTGGTTTGGTTTGGTTTGGATTGGATTGGATTGGATTGGATTTGGATTTGGATGGAGCAATGCAATTGGGATAAACCCAATTTTTAGGTTCACTTGATAGCCTTTGAGATGATCACATGTCATTATTTATTTCCTACTTCTTCATCCAAGTAAGTAGCAATATGTTGCAGCCCAGGTAAGATATAATGAAGATTCTAAATCCTTTTATAAGGAACAGACCCAGAGATGTGTGTGTCCTAGCCAGAGTCTGTTCCAGATCTGAAATCAAGAGTACCCAAGAGTCCCTTTTCAGTGCAAGATCCCAATGAGCACGAAGGACCAAACTAAAACCTGCTTCTGGGATATACCCGTGCCGACTTTCTGACAGGCCAGGTCAGCCATACCTTCGTCTCCATTTGACTCCTGAACATCCCCAAACCCTCTGGGCTCCGCTGGCCTAGAGCTTTGATCACTTTGGGGGGTGGGGTGGGATGGGGGAATCTGGGAGTCAGGAGGCGTGGCGCGCTCTGAATCGAAGGCTCCCACCGCCTCTACCCGGGCGCCCCTGCACCTGGAGGGCGGGGGCTGTGCAAACAAGGTCAGGCCGCCGTTCGCCGCCGCAGCAGCAGCCGCGTTGCCCGAAGCGAGCAGCGGCAAACAGCCGCTTAGCGAAAGGTAAACGCCTCTCAGCTTGATCTGGAGACGCAGCGCCTCGCCTGGGCTTAATCAAGTTGGACAGCAATGCCCCGCCGCCTATGCCAAGCGCTGGCGCTCCAGGGGCGAGGCGGAGAGCGAACGGCCAGGATGATCCATGCAAACAGAAACCCGGGTGCAGAGTTTGGATTGGGGAGGGAGGGAGGGAGGGCTTCCTCCCTTCCTTTCCCCTCCCCTCCGCGATTAAGCACAATGCGCGCTTTTTCCCCAAGTCCCTCTCGCTTGCGATAAAAGTCTGATCCCCTTGCCCAAACCTGCTCGAAATCTACATGCGAGGTAATGTAGGTAAGGAAGCGGAGGAGACGCTTTGAAGTGAAGATAGGCTGGGGATGGGTGGGGTAGGTGAGAAAACAGATCGAGAAATCCTGAGGTGCGGTTCAGCGGGTCTGCCCATTGACCCAGAAGTAGACTGCAGAAGGCTCGTACTGTGTGTATCCATACTTTCTCCAGTCCCGGGTTTTGTCCGACCAGGTGGAAGTCAGGCAGGTAATCAGAGCAGCCCAAGTTTAGATGAAACCCAAGGCTTAAATCCTCAACGTGGACCTGTCCGCCTCTTGGAAATGAAAAGGGTCTTCTCTGTAAATTGCTCGCATGTGTCATGTAATTTATGTCCGCCCCCCCCCTCTTTATTTTAGCACAACTAAATGTTATTGAATACATTTAAAGAATTTTTTTTTCTTAAGGATTAACCTATACGGAGTTTACATGCTATAAGTTAAGAAACCTTAACGGGGATCCCTACAAACACTCGAACTGGGATTCGAATTAATGTATAAAAGACATTGACCTGGGTTCAAGACTTCAAATCCAGAAACTCGATCCAAGGAAAGCGATGTATCCGAATTCTAAATACTCCTGGGTTACTTCTTTAAGACCAAAGTCATTCTCGACAATGCACAACTATTTCCCGTTGGATTTCACTAAAACAACTATCACGAGTTGAACATTTTTCTCTCTGGGGCGTCCTTTTCCGAATAGATTAGTGGAGGGGGAGAAAGATGGCGGAGGGAGGGGGGCAGAGAGAGAAACTCTGTGATAGTCCCGCTCTATCTAAGACAGAACGCTTAATTCCGCAATAAAAAATTAAGCCGTAAGAAAAATTGCGGGGCGGGGAGGGGGCGGAAGAGGCTTATATTATAGTGTAGTGTTGGTTTATTAAACAGTGTGTTGCTCCTGTCGCCTTGGTCATTTCCTCCCCAAGATCTGGAGATACACAGAGAGAGAGACGTGTGTGTGTGTGTGTGTGTGTGTGTGTGTGTGTGTGTGTGTGTGTGTGTGTGTGTGTTAGAAGAAGCCCACAACCCTAAGTCACGTGGCCGCCGTCGTGCTTCCTCTGGTCCTTCTCCGTCTTTTGAGTTTTGCTGTCAAGCTAATATATTGTGACGGCTCTTCTCTCTTGTGACAAAGCCTCGCAGCTGCCTCTGAATCAATAGATGTCAAAGAAATATGAAAACAATCATGACAGAGAACTTAAATCCTGGCGAGAGTCTGCATAATAAAAATAATGTTTAAAATGTGCTTCTGTTCTCAGGGCACCGGATTACTTCCCCCACCCCCTCCAAGTTTAGTCCATGTTATATCCCTGTACTTTTCTCTTCGCTCCACCCCCACCCTCTCCACCAACCCCAATATGGACCCAAACATACTCTCCCAGCAGATACATCTACATCTGTTGAATTTGTAATGTAATTTGTAATTACTGCCCTTCATGTGGTCCAATGCCTTGAACCATCTTTAATTAAAAGCATAATTAAGGGAAGATCTAAAGAAAGACAATTACCAGATGGTCCTCTCTCTCTCCCTCTCTCTCCCTCTCTCTCTCTTTTTAGGCTGTTCAAGGATGTATAGTGGTCCATCTTTAATTTGGACACGTTGCCCCAGACCTAGTTTACAAATGTGACAAGGAAAAAGAATATGTACATGCTTACGCTCCTCTGGGGGCGGGGGGCCTGGGAATATTATGAGGCGGGTGAAGGAAGGTGACAATATTGTGTGGTCTGGTCGCTAAGTCTAATCTTCCCAACACTTAGATTTTCTCCACAACTAATTTAAATGGTCTCTTTAATAGTGGAATAAAGTAAAGCAGCCGGAGAAGGATCGCGATTGTTTCATTTCTTAAACTTCCCCTCTTTTTCTAATAAGTAATGTGGGCGCAGAGTTCACGACCTCCTGAACTTTGTGCTCAAGTAAACGTCCGCGAAGTCTGACCAAAGCAGCGCAGAGTCAAAACAAAGCAGGTGGGACACATAGAAAGCAAGACGCCTTTCTTTCTTTCTTTCTTTCTTTCTTTCTTTCTTTCTTTCTTTCTTTCTTTCTTTCTTTCTTTCTTTCTTCTTTCTTTCCCCCTCTCTTTCTTTCCCTCTTTCTTTCTTTCTTTCTTTCTTTCCCCCCTCTCTCTCTTTCTTTCCCTCTCTCTCTCTCTCTCTTTCTTTCTTTCCCTCTCTCTCCATCTTTCTTTCTTTCCCCCTCTCCCTCTTTCTTTCCCTCTCTCTCTTTCTTTCTTTCCCTCTCTCTCTTTCTTTCTTTTTCCCTCTTTCTTTCTTTCTTTCTTTCCCTTTCTTTCTTTCTTTCTTTCTTTCCTTCTCTCTCTCTTTCTTTCTTTCCCTCTCTCTCTTTTTTTCTTTCCCTCTTTCTTTCTTTCTTTCTTTCCCCCCCCTCTCTCTCTCTCTTTCTTTCTTTCTTTCTTTCTTTCTTTCTTTCTTTCTTTCTTTCTTGTCTTCCTTCCTTTCTCTTTCTCTTCTTCCTTCTTTCTCAGCTGATTTGCAGATAGTGTTATACACTTTTTATATTTTCTTTCTTTCTTTCTCTCTCTTTCTTTGTCTTCCTTCCTTCCTTCCTTCCTTCCTTCCCTCCCTCCCTCCTATCTGATTCGTTCATACTGCGTACAGTTTCTTATGCCTTAAAACTATATATCTCCGTTTCCGAACTGTCATCCTGTGCACAGGTGATGCAGAATAAAAGCCGTGTCCTGGAGGTAGTACCGTAAAAAGTATGAATGTCTTCGTTCTATCCACATTTATTATACAAATGATTCGGAAAACCTATGAAGAACAATACGGAATGGTTATTTTGCTCGCCCTCCAGGCATTTATCATTGCTGTTAAGGTTCTGGCAGCCGCTTTGGACTTTGGAAGTGTCCTGAATACCAGAAATAGTAACTCTTCTCCCCCAGTTTTTCAAGTCAGTTACTCGACGGCTAATCGCCGAGAACATGTCCTTTTTTTTTCTCCCTTTCCCTTTTGAAAAATAGGATACCTTTCTTCGAAGTGGGTTCTTCTTTAAGCGAGATCAAAGCGAAGCTGGTTTTGAAATGACTTTCTCTCCGCCTAAGAGAGCTTCGCTTTAGAGAGAGGCAGGCAAGAAGACGCAGGGAGGAGGTTAAACATTTGTGCGCCCCCATCCCCACATCTCAGAAACTGCTCTTTTACTCGTTGTTCATTTCCACCCACGTTTCGAAGTTTCAGAGAATGCCATTTACTAGGAAAGAAAAACACGAGAAAATATGGCTCTCCTCTTCCCCCACCCCACCACCCCATATGAATAATGCAACGACTTACACAACTGGATATTAGCGCAAAATTTCTAGGGAAAGCTAGACATAAAAGAGGAGCTAGAACAATGAATGCCCTGATATAAATTAAGTTTGGGCTGTGTTGCTGAAATTTTATTATTTGAACGTCCGTATTCAAAGTAATGCAGAAATGAATTGTAATAATTTTGATTATCTTCAAGATAGTTTCTGCAAGGACGCAAATTGTCAAAGACATTTACTGGGGGGCAGTATATTCTTGCTGCTCCGTAAGTCCATTTTCCAGACGGTTTGTCCTTCTTGCTGCATGATTTAGTTTGGGGGCTTTTTTCATACATGGATTCGTTTACATTTACTTCAACGAAAGCGTTCAGCCAGACTTTTTTTTTTTAAACGCAGATTGGGAGGGGGGAAAGAAGTGTCAAATTCACCAACGGCCATTGGGTTGACACCTTGGGAAACACCCCCCCTCCCCATAGTTGAGTTTTCGAAGGGCTTTCTTCCCTAATAAAATTGAAAGATTTAATTTTCTAAATTTCTAATTATTGTGATTTCTTTTAGCCAAAGTTTAGCACTAGTAATCTCTTTGGTTCAAGTCGGAGATACTAAAATAATTCGAGTAGCACTCAGGGTGCTTAAACTGGGCTGGATTTCATATATAAAAGCTGGATTATATAAAAAGTTCCATTGCCTTCCAAAGCGTTTCAGATATAGATACAGGTGTTCGTGTTTATTGGTTTTTTTTCTTTTTCTTTTATTTCATTGGCGGGGAAATTGAAATAAGAACCTATGAAGAAAAGAATTTTTTTTTAAAAATGAGATTTATCCTCCAAAATTGCTTCCCACCCACCCCTGCCTTGCCCATTTTTAAACTTCCTGTGCCTGGATTCTTATCCCAAGAATCTTTTCCGAAGCCAGTCGCTGCCACGGCGGTCCAGCACGCAGCACCTCTGTTCAAGGCGCTTTGCAATGAAACGGAGTTGCTCCGTGGCGTTGCTGCTTGCGTTGTTCCCGTTCACGTTAAGAGGACTCGCGCCTTCTTTCTGAAGAGCCTATAAACTTCCGAAGCAGCCTTTTCTCCATTGCTTTAGCATTCTTTGCTTTTCTATGACAGTGGTAATGATTTAAGATTATGAACGTGAGGTATCTCGGCAGATCCTTTTCTTGCGCCGATTTTCTCTTTCGATCAAAAAGCCAGCTCCTGACATGTTAAATAAAACTCTTGCTTCCATTTCCAAAAGGCTCAAATTTACCATCTAAAGATATTATGTTTGTGAAATGTCTCCCTTTGTTGGAGCTTTTAACACCTTCTTATAACGAATCATTTATTCTTTTCTCTTTAATTTTGATAGACAATTAGCCACCAAATATACACCAGTTGACTGTAGCCGAGCATTAAACTCCCCTTTATTTAACGCTAATTTAGCATAGCTGCTTTGTTTAACTTTGCCTTATAAGAACCAGGTTTTGTAGCAAAACAAAAACAAAACCAAAAAAACTCCCCCACCAAATAGGTATAATTTTATGGGGGTTTCCATTTCTTTTGGCCTTCTCCACAGCAAGCTCTTTCCTCTTTGTAAATCATTCTGCTGGGCAAGCACACCATTTCCTAGTGCCTGGCACCTGGAGTCTAGGGGGAAAAAATTAGCATTGATATAGATTTAGTTGCAATGTAATCTCTTAAATCTGTCCAAGATTCGGGGAGATAATTACACTTTCACTGAATTGCCAGGGGTCAACGTCTCTGTGGACCTGAGGAGTTGATTTACTAACAATAGTGTTACATAAAAAATGGTGTTTGAGATTATAATGCTAATAGAGGCGGTCACTGGGGAAAGCAGGCAAGCTAAACTAATTTGATGGAACTTCTGTTTTGTCCCTTTTCCCCTCATATTTCCCTCCTGTTCCTTCTTCTTTATCCTAATTCAAATCACTTTCAGTATTTAAATTTTAAAAATGAGATATACAGCTATTTTTTTTAATTTAACTGAAGTTAAATAAAATATATATAAACTGAAGTTTGGTTAAATTCGGAAACAAGGCAATTATTTTGAAAATGAAAAGGAGAGGAGAATTTAGTGTACATCATTCTGAGATGTGGTTCATGTCTTGACAGAAATGTGAGGGATCATGGGCTGGAACTGACCTGTTTATGATGATTTTCAAATGCAAATTTTGTTCTTTCCTGTTGAGAATTGAAAATCCACAAACCTTTTGCTAGAATGCAGTGTGGTTACTTTCCAGTATTTGCTCTCAAATAAACTCTGTTGTGATTTACACTTTTAGTCTTGATTATAAGAATGAAATATCCAGAAAACCAGTGAACCAGTTTTACAGTGAATCAAACCACAGACAGGACTTCTATTTTAAATTATTAATAGTTCTAATAGAGCTGCTAACCAGCCGTATGCTAAGATTTTGATTATTGTTCTCTTGGCTTTCTCTTCTCCCCCACCCCACCCCATTTTTTTTATCACTAAGAGAACTCAAATGACTCCACCTCTGTGATTGGGCCAGCAGATACATAACACTAAAGACAGATCCTAATCCAACTCTTCTGGAAAGAGCCCAGCTAAGAAGACACCTGTTTGAAATAGCCCCCATATGTTTTTCTCATCCTTCCAGATCTACAACTCTCAAAATTCCAAGCAATGCAACCAACAACCATGCTGATCTGACATTTGGGGAACTGTAACCCATACATGTTGAAGGTCACCAGATTAGGAAGAGTTAAGGTGTAGCATTGGGCACACAGTGGTAAGTGCTAGTGGATGGCTAAATTATTATATATTGTCCCAGTTTAAGGGCCTGCCTTTCTCAGCTGTTTCCTGGAAAACAGCCCCATTTGTGTCAGTGGGCTTTCCTCTACAGAGCTGCAGCTCAAGCTAAGATTTTGCCAGATGCTCACTGGTCCACGATCTGCCTGCAACATGTCTTCTCCCTCTGTGATTGCTGAGTACAGATAAGATACTTTTGTTCCTTGGATTGTCCTTACAGCCACAAGAACATTCTTTGTCCTACTTATCAAATAGGAGCATAACTCACCTGACCAGCCCTCTTTTGCAATGTCTCTAGGTAATTCCCTCTTTAAGTAAACTATTGCATAGGTTATTCTGTTGCACTTTTACACTGCCCTTCCCGCTGCCCTCTTTACTGTCTCCTGGCTGCCAAAAATGGTATATAAATTCCTACTCTATACTGATGAAAGCTCATGCTCTGGATCTCTGACAAAACAGGCTGTACTCCACAGAAAGCTTCCATCATTGTAAATGAGTTTGCCTTTATTGTGTCTCAAGATTCTTTGATAGCTTCACTACAATAGACCTACATATACAGCTGCCCCTCTGAAACCTGTTAGGATCTTTTTCTTTCAGAATAGTCCATTAGACTGGAGAACAGAGCAGCCACTGCACTGAAAAAACATGGCTTCCATTGATTTCCCCCCCCCCATTTTATTGAGGATGGAGAAAGCCTCCTCTTCCCTCAAGCTGGGTATTGGATAAAGGCCAAACGTTATGGACCTTGCTTTTTCATTCGACCATTAATTGCTCCCTTTTTCTTATCTCTCTGGTCATTTCCTCACTAGTGATCCCCAGCACTTTCTAGAGTCATCCAGCCACTGCTGTGGGAATATTATTGTTACTATTATTGCAGCACCTGTGAAGAAGTGTGTGTATGTGTTGTGCAAACTAAAGTCACAAAAAATGTGAAGAATTATTCAACGAAGACTCAAAGCTCACAAGGAAACTAGAGTCCAATAATCCAAAGTACAGGAAAATCTGGGAGGTTGGCAAAATAAGCTTTTGTATGCTTAGCCAGAAGTAATTCCAACAGGCAGTGTTGTGTCTAAGCTAGCGGATGGGCTATGCTGCATCCCCCCATGCAATATTTTGCATCCCTGTTCAGAAGTAGGTCAATGGAATTTACTTTGTTTTGAATTAACTACAGGCCTGCTTCGCCCCTGGAAAAAAAAACACGGCAAAATAATTCTGGTCGTTAAGAATTTCCGCTTAACTGCCTTATAGGAGCTCTGCCCTTAGAGCATTAAGTAGATAGATCATGGCACAGAGACCAAAGGCAGTGGACCACAGGCTCCTTAAACGCATCTTTTCCTCTGGGGGAAGCAGACTGAGTCAGGTAAGTCGTCCTTTTGCAATTGAGTGGCTCCAGGAGAAGGCCTGTGATGAATGCGGCCTCTCATTTCCAAGAGCTGCCTGACGTTCCCCTTTTCACCCAAACTAGTTTGCAAGGTAGAAGTCTGAGCAGAGTCAAGACAGAGGAGATACGGCCAGCTGACCTCCTGCCTGTTTACAAGCAGAAGGTCGGGAAATGCATCAGGGATATTCAGGGGAACTTCTCAAACAAGCGATTAAAACGCTTGGCCACCTTTTTCTATATGCACACCTGAGGCTGGCTGCAAAAGGAGATGGCTAGTTAGGGCTATTGGAGTGAGTGAGAAGTGTTTTTTCTGGGCACACGGGACCCCCGGGCACGACGGAGCCCGAGGCAGCTCCTCTTTATGGACAAGGGGAACCCCTTGCCCCTCACCCTCGAGGACTCGCAATTAGAAAGGACGACAGGATTCCCTCGGCTTAAGCGAGGCATAAGCGGAAGGAGGCTCGAAGGAGAAAATGCTGACAGACGAAGAGAAAATAACCGAGGCAGAGTTCGCCTTAATGTGGCAAACGAGGTTGCTTTCTCCTCCCTCAAACAAACGGCGGGATCAGCTGCCCTGGAGGCTCTTTGGGGAAAGGCAGCTAGGAGAAAACCCCGCTGACCGCCGCGAGGGGCTTCCAAGTTCGGGAGGGCGTGGCCTGAGGGGCGGCGCCTCGGCCTTTGGAATCTTCCAGTTTGGCTGAAAATGGGGCGGGAGAGATGGGGCTTTTTCTCCCACGTGCGCGGGCTGAGGCAGAGGTGTCGCCCCCCCCCCACCATAGAGTGGAACCAGCGCTGCATTCTTCTTGTCCCCGCCCTTCTCTACTTATTCATTATTGTTATTATTTTCATATATTTATTATTATTCGCCAAGGTCAAATGGCGCCTTTGAACTTGAACTCTTTCCAAAGCCTCGTGGCAATCAGGCCTAGGCTTTTGAGGCCTGCGCGAACTTCGCCTCTTCCTAGCGCGCGTACGCACGCAGAGCCGAGGCTTTCTGGGTGGTTCGAACGCCTCCCCGGGCGGGCCTCCCTCCAGCTAAACAGCCGTTTATTATTTGCCCCCTTAAAGTGGCTGCGCCGTTGCCATCCGAGGGCCTTCCTGCAGGTCCTCTCTAGGCGCCCTTTCAATGGTTCCTCCGAGATGGACTGCGGGGGCGGGGCTGGTAGTGTCTCGAGGACTTCGCTGCCCGGGAAAGCCAGGAGCCACGACGCCATTTTGGCGCCTCTACGGGGTTTCGAGAGTTCTGGGCTCGCGCGTGCCTTTTTTTTTTTTTTTTTTTGCTTCTCTCAGCAGAACAATCTATATGTTAATTGACAAACTTGAAGATTTAAGAAGGCTGTGACAAGTTATCATTTGTCCTGTCAGCGACTTGGCCTCCTTGGTTGTGGTTCTTTTAAACGTGCCCGCTCGGTATCGGGGCTGTCAGCTAACAGCTTGCCAGCCCCGCTTACCTCCCTTTATCTCATGGCACGGAAATGACAAACGCGCTGCTTTATCCATACAATTTATTTCATTATTGTTGCCAGCACGAAGCATCACAATCAATCATAAGGAAGCCCAGTTGGCAGATGTCAATCTTGGTCTGGTTTGTACGTCTCAGTCTATATTTAATCCAATTACAAGGGTCAAGGAGTAAGCGCAAATCCCCTTGTTACAACTCACATCTTATTCAAGATTTAAAGTTTTTTTTTTAAGTCAACTGGGTCACATGGTCGCTTTGGGAAAGCTCTGATACTTTCGGAGAAAACAGACTCCTGTACCTCTTCCCATTATTATTATTATTTTAAAATGTACTTTATTTCCCTCCTGCCTGGTTGCAAATGATGCAGCAAGAGGTTCTAATTGTTAGACTCACTGAGAGTCGGGGCATTTTTCTCCTATTCTTTTTAAAGGTGTGTATGTGTGTGTGTGCAAATGAAGTATCTTGTTATTTTGCTAAAGGAGAGGAGAAGCATTAATAATAGGGAGATCTTTCCGCTCGCTGCCCTTTCAAATGCAATTGTAGATCGAACTCAGTCTTGTCACGTCGAGGAAAAGTGAATTTCTAACATCCAGGACGTGCCTGTCGACTTTCAGCGAATTGCATCCAATCACCCCCAGGGAATTCAGCTAATGTCTCAGTCCGGGGAGGAAGAAGAAAAAACGGTGGGGGCACAAATGCTCGGGGACGTGGGGCAGAAAAACAAATCAAACAACATTTGCAAGCATCATGTTTATTAAGAAATTGTGGGAGGGGTTTGGGGGGGGTTGGAAGGAGAGAATGCCAGATATGCCTAGATCCCTTCAGAGCCAAATTAAGAATCCTGAAGGAGGCAGGAGCAAAACTCAGAGTGGGGAATCTGACTTCTTCTTCCCTTAGCTGGATTTCCCCCTTCCCCCAAAATAAACCTTAAACTAGGGATGTAACCCTCTGTATTTACTGACTCTTAAAACTTCATAGAAATTATTCTAATTTTCCTTTTTTTAAAAAAGGTATCTCTCCGGTTTTCCATCCTTTCATCTTTCCTTCTTTTCTGAATAGCTGACAAACCAGAAAGTGGGGATCCCGTGGCTTTTTGCAGAACGGTGTTCCTACCTACACTTTTTTGCACTACATCTGGGTAACCACGAGTTTCTCATTGTCTGCTCATATCTAGGTTGCCCTGAATATTCTTCTTCCTTGCACCAATTTTCTTTAATAACCAGCAGCACATACCCCCAATAACATCAACCAAAAAGACACAATTAGAAAGGAATCCTATTTTTCACTTCCAAAAGACTTGCTTTTATTTACAAAGGGAGCCAGATATATTTCTCCAGAAATCCCAACCAATTCAATAGGACCCTTTATTCTAACAAGGATTCTTAGGCCCCAAATCTTTAAACTCACAGCCTTTACATCTCGTAGGGATGCTGAACACCTATGATCAGATCTCTCAAGCTTCATTCAGAGAGAGCCATTTTCTCAAAGTGTGGTTAGGATAGGAATGAGAGCAATGCCAAGATTTGCCAGTATTATAAAATTATACCAGGCAATGGTATAACATTGGGGAGGGAGTTATTGACTAACAACATGCAAAGGGAATAGAACTACAGATCGAAGTCTCTTGCAGTTTTATAAATGGAGGGTTGGACTAAGATTATCAATACAGCTATCCTGACCAATTACAGCTGATGAAAGTTTTGTCATTGATTTTAATCCAAGTTGGATTATATATTAACCCCATATGTTTTATGTCTCGGGAAACAGCATTTTCTTCCCTTGTTACTTGACTCTACTTTAAATCTTGTAATCTCATCCTAAAAATTAATCTGCAAGGTAAATAGGGAAGGTACTTAGACAATTAAGTATACAAAACAGATAGAGACCTCTAGGTGTCAAAATATAAAGGTGTGGTGACAGTTGGGAGTATTTCTGCTTTGAAGTTAGTCTTACTCCTATGGAAAAAAATAATTTTAAAAAACACATACCTTGGACAAAGCCATCAGAGTCCTTTTATGGAACATCCCCTTTGTGCCTTCTACAGTATTGAAGCCTTGTGTCTCCTCAGATTTTCCCCCTCTCTCTGACTCGCTTGAAGTCATTTTTCCCCCTTTAAACTGTTTCGTGCAGCCAGTTTTCTTCGGACCTTATTTTGCCGTCTGTTCGATGCCAGTAAACAAATTGTTCTGATGGGCTTATTATTATTGCTCAAGTTCTGCTTGGATAGAGAATTAAACCTCATTATTACAGCTTGTGTGTGCGCGTGTGTGCGTGCGTGTGCGCGCTGAGAATTGCTCTATCTAAGTGAACACACGGGGGGGGGGGGAATGTTGCAGAAAGAAAGAGGAGAAAGGGGGGGGGACTATCGCAGTGTAAATCAAATATGTAGAGTGCTTATAAATTTGTAACACATTACTGTTGCTCCTTGCTCGCTACCATTCAAAGAGGCTTCACAGCTTTCAAGTCTTCTGTCCATCAGAAATCCGGAGCAGCAAAACGCCACCATTGAAAGCAGCGCTTGCTTTTCTCTCCCCGCTCCCCCCTCCCTTTCCGGGCTCAGTGCCCTCATTAGCGCTTTATCTACCTAGACGGCCTGTTAATTTCCCCGCTAATGTCACCCTGGAAAGGGGAAGCTTTCATGGCGCCAGCTTTGGAGAGCTATAAATGGTGTGCAATAAAGTCAGCTGAAAAGAGGAAAAAGAACAAGAATCAACCTGCAAACGGGAGGGAGGGAGGGAGGGAGAGAAAGGGAGAATGGGAAACCGCAGGCCTCTTCTGCCAAGCTCACAAATTCTATTTAAGGTTGATTCCTCTGCTACTGATTGAGGAAAGTTTGGAGAGTTCCTCCACCTCGCACCTAAGCGGCTAGGAAAAGAGTGGAGAGCATTTCAGATCTCATCCCGCGCCCGTCTTGGTTGGCTTTAGATTAGAGGAGGCCACAGAGGTTTTCCAACGGGAGCCTTCAGGGGATTGGGAGTGTGAGCGCTTTCGCGCGCGGAGAGAAAGGGGTGTTCAGTTCCTATTGCCTGTCACTCCGCACTAGGGAGACACAGAGTGAAAATCGCCTGAAAATGTGTTGCGGGGGGAGGGGGGAGGGGAGGGGGGAGAGAAAAGCAACGGGTAATTAAATTGCTATCTGATCCAATGGAGGTGGCTGAAACAGTCCGAAAGATCAGGAGGGCGGCCCTCTTTAAGCGCCCTCCGCCCCGTCCGACCCCCTTTTAGGGACACGTCGAACAACATCAGGCCTGTCGTTTCATTTGCTGTTAAATCCAGATCAGATCAGGATCAGGCAAGGCCAAAGCGAAGGGCTGTTTGTCCATCACCCCCTTTCCCATCCCCGCACCTAGACTCCGGCCCAGTCCGGCCTGGCGTCTCTTGGGTTGGTGTTTAATTCTAACCCAGCCCGGTGCACTCCCGGGAGCAATCCCCCCGAGGCGAGCCGGAGCGAGCGGCACTCAGGCGTTGGCCGGGGAACTGTTTGCTCGCTGCGGAGGCCCGGCCAAGCAGCCTTGGCTTCACGCCTGATCGGTTTCTGAAGAGCCGCGCCGGTTGGCGCGAAGGCAAAGGCAGCACCTGGCTTTGCTTTTCGGAGCCATCTCCTTTATTGACAGCCAGATAAGCAGGCGGGAGCGTGGCGTTTCCAGCGCTTCCTTGGAGAACCCTGCTGGGTTGCAGGGAGCCCGAGTCTTAATGGCAGCAACTCCAAACAACCCGGGCAAACACTCTGCCTGATAAGTCGTGGATCAGCGCGGCCGCCCCTCTCTCTGCAGGGAGGAAGCCTTCCGGGGGCAGCGTAACCCTCTTCGCCCCCTTTGCAAAGCGCTGGTGGCCTAGAAAGCGCCGTCGACAAACAAGGCAAGAGGAAGGCTGGGCATCCGGCGAGAACCAGAGAAGACCACGGATTGTCTTCCTCCCGGGGGGCCTTTAGTAGTTCTGCTGAGAGGGACAACCTGAACCTTTTTTTTTCTCGGTAGAATTTCTTTCCCCCCAGGTTTCTCTCTCGCCACTGATGTCGAGGTGCTCAGTAAATGTGTTCCGTGGGAGAGAACCCACTTAGCGAATTCATATTTGGAGTAGAATGAAAAGAACCATTCGGTCTCATCCTGTACTGAAGGTTACTTCACCTGGAGCCCTGTCTATGGGAGGACCCCCCCCCGCCCCACTCCCACCTCTTCCAGCAGGGTCTCCTTCAGAAATTATTTTCATTCCATAGAAGACTAGTATTCAGGGACCTTAAGGTTGGACGTGTAAGCAGGTGCTGGAAAGGTAAGTTCCAAAGTTTTGTAGAGTTAGTCTTCCTCTTAGCTAGAGGCCCAATAGCAATAGCAATAGCAATAGCACTTAGACTTATATACCGCTTCATAGTGCTTTACAGCCCTCTCTAAGCGGTTTACAGAGTTCAGCATATTGCCCCCAACAATCTGGGTCCTCATTTTACCGATGGAAGGCTGAGTCAACCTTGATTGAAGACTGTTGTCAACCTTGACAACATGGACTGAACTACTTTTCTGCTTCTTTCAGCATTTTAATTTCTCTGTGTGTGCTCACACCCTGGGGGGGCAAACATACAAGAGCTTAAACATACAAGAGTTCAAGAAACCATTACTTTCAGCTGGGATTAAGGTAGATCTCCAAGACATCCTCAACCTGGGGCTTCAGGATGTTGGGACCTGTGAATGTTCATGCAGTCAAGGTCTCTACAAAAAAAGTCTCTACAAAAAAGGATGTGCGAGGATTCCTCAGCCGAATATACCAAGTTAAGATCCTGAGGATTTTAGGAACCTATCCTAAAGAGAATGGGGCAACAATAGACTGGACCCCCATCCTTGCCAGTTTGGAGTCTCTCCACAATAGAGAGGCCCGTGGGAAGCATTTCACCTAGGTTTGAGGTCTTTGGTAGATCAAGGATAGTTTTCTTGTAGTTCTGAAAATGTGTTTGGACAAATGAAGGAATAGCCCAAGAAAGCCCTTGACAGAACAAACAGTTATGCTGACCACATTCTTTGAAGAACAACTCAGAGAGCATCTTAATTTAATACGTTTATTTATGTTACTCAATATAATGGGGGGGGGGGGAACCTGAGAAATGACTAAAGGGGATATCTGTGCCTTGAATTTAAAGTAGCTCCAATATTTTGCAATGGGGTTGCAGCCCTCAAAATCAATTGCCCGCCTGGGGCCTGCTTCTAAGTAGTGAAGCATTAGCTTGTACTGCAAGTGTGTCAAAGGGATGAGTCAAGAAAGGAAGTAGGATGTGGGGCGAGGGGAGGGGTGGACAAGGGAAGAATATTGTTTAAAGAGAGCAATCTACTCTTCTGAGAGTTTTTTCTTCCAGCAGTTTTCAGGAACCCATTGCCAGACATTTTCCCCAGAAATCTTCCTGAAATACTGATGTACAGTTAAACCACATCTGAAACTTTCCACTATGGCCCAGTTTCCTGACCAAAGAACTCAATATTGCCAATGTATGAAGAAGGGAAACCCACAATAAAATGGAACCAGAGGTTCCCAATAAATAATAGCTGGCAATTCTCATTGACATTAGTGGACAATGTACAGGAGACTCTGAATAGTGCCTTAATAGGAAAATGATTATCATTGCTTCCCCGAAAATAAAAATCCCTTGTGGTTCAAAAAAAAAGGAACAAGCATGTTTTTAAGCTAGTGGGATCCAATACACTGTATTTAAATTTCTCTCCCCTCCCCAAAAAAAACCCCCAATCACTAACCAGACTCGGTGCAGAAGACATGCACTTAGAATAGAAGTCGGTGGTCTCAGGAAATGACCTGATTATTATTGGTTACCAGAACCGAAGTGAGTTCACAGCCCTTTTGTACAAACGCTTCAGGTCTGGCTTCTCCAAGTGGACTATCTCACCAATATCACTAGAAGAGAGCAATAAAGTTCTTGCTATTTAAAAAAAAGGTGAGTCATAAAACTTAGTCAAACTATTACAAATAATTCTGTAACTCCAGTTGTCCTCCTTCCACTAGCCTTACTCTCCCAGGAAATGTCCCTCAGAAAAACTTAACCAGGAGGACACTGCAGTGAAAAGACACGACCCCACCCTAGGGTGCGAGTGTTTTAAAGATAAAGAAAAGTGGGTTGGGGGGAGGGGGGTATCCCTGAAACAGCGTGGTCCACGACCTGAAAAGAACTTTACTTTCCCAGGATCAGCCTCCTAATGTTTAAAGAGAACATTATCGGTCCATGTGTTCTCTTTTAAAATTCTTTTGAGACCTGGTTGGGTGGGCAAGGGGGGGGGAGTCGAAGAAATATGACGAATTTGTCCAGTTATCTCCATTCGAAATCTCTCTCTCTCTCTCCGTGCGCGTGCCAGCTTTTTTTTTTTAGCCGGCCAATTTTATACATAACACGCCGTTCATCCCCACTGACATCACTACAAGCGAAACGCGGTCAATCCCTTGTCACAGCCCTCCTCTCCCCTCCTCCCTCCTTGCTGCAACCGAGGTCGCCAACCTTGTAAGCCCGAGTTCTATTTGAACTGTTCCAGAAGTTAGAGCTGGACTGTTCCAGAAGCAGAAACCTGGGGAGCCAAGCTGGCTTTTTCCTGAAGGCTGAGTCGTCGGCGGAGAGAGAGGTGCATATACCTTCTCCCCCCCCCCCCTTAGAGACTCAGGGAAGAAAAGCCACGTCCTCTTCCAGACTCCTTGGCTCCCGTTGATCTCCAGCCTAGGACTTTTCGACACCCCCAGGCCGAAGGTACTAAATACTGGGGACACCACAGGACTTTCCTGTCCAGTACACAGAAGGAAAGAAAGCAAAAAAGAAGAAGAAGAGAGCGGAGTAAAAAAAAAACTGGGGATAGAAACGGGGAGGGCAAAGGAGTGAGCTGGAAAAAAGGAACCCCAAAAGCAAAAGAAAAGCTCAAAAGAAAATTCGGGGTACTTTTGAAGAGGAGGGGGGCACTCCTACCCACCCACCCCCGCCCCAATCTCTTGACAAGCTTGTCCGCGGCGAAGCGGAGCAAAAGAGCCGTTCGCGCAAGAGGGATCGAGCGCAAGAGGCTGGGGACTCAAGGCCGGGCGCCTCCACGTGCGCCTCTCTCCCTGGCCTCGAAGTTTCAGCAATGGCCGCGGGAAGGTGAGCGAGGCCGGCGCTGGGAGCTCCTGCCTTCTCTCGTGGGGGGGGGGGGGGGAGGGAAATGGCTTATTAGCTGAGCCGCTCTAACTGCTCTCCGCCGTGACGTCACGGGGGCAGCCCAGCCAATGAGGGAAGCGCTGACGCTGATATTAAGGGAAAGTTAGTGCAAAGCTAAGCGCCCTGGCTTCTTCTTCTTCTTCTGTCTCTCTCTCTCTTTTTTTTTTGTATTGTCATTGACATTTAAACTGTGTGGCAGATTCTTAGGTAGAAAATTGGCGATCTGACTTGCCAGGGACCGAACTCGCAGAGGCGGCGGAATTGGGAATCCGCGGAACAATGCGCCTCCGCCTGCCCGTCCGCTAAACAGGTAAAAAAACATTTGTTGCTCTTTTTTCATTCCGTCGTTTTCGAGAATTTTTGCAGAGTGGCTTCCAAAGCGATAGACTCCCGCAATTGTTTTTATTTATTTTTTTGCCCCCCGAATTTTCTGCCCGTCGTCGTGGACGTTCACTTTTTCTTTCGGCGTCTGGAAAAAGCTTTCTTCCTCTCTCACGCACACCTATTCACAGTGCGCGAGCGTTTGCACGGAAGATTTAGTTGGCTCTCCTCTTCTGCCCGGTTGCTGATCTCAAAACTCTTGTTAAATCTTTCTGGCGGGAAGTGGAGGAGGGGTGTTTGCCGTTGCTGCGACCCTTGTTTGGCGTCTGGGCTGAGGTGGGCGTCGTCGGCTAGTCAACTTCTGGAGCAGGAGAGCTGCATGCATGCCAACGGCTAGTGAAGCAGAGAGTCATTCCCCCCCCCCCCCGTGAAGCGCCGTATCGTTGACTGGATAGGTGTAGCCCAAGCAGTGCAATGAGTGGGAAGCGGATAGGAAGAGCCAGGGAAATGGTCTGGACCAGTGTTTCCCAACCTTGGCAACTTGAAGATATCTGGACTTCAACTCCCAGAATTCCCCAGCCAGCGAATGCTGGCTGGGGAATTCTGGAAGTTGAAGTCCAGATATCTTCAAGTTGCCAAGGTTGGGAAACACTGGACCCTGGACCTTCCTTTGCAGCGGAGAACCGAGGCCAAAGGGGGTGGGTGGGTGGGAAGACCGGGTGTTGGGGAGGGGATGTAAGCACGGGGGAAAAGTAGCGTCGTTTTGTAAAGAGGGAAATGGAAGGTTTGATACTTGAGCGAGCTCGGAAGCCGCGGCCCTCGCCTCGGCGCTCTGAAGTTCAGGCGGGCACGAAAGAATGCAGCGCGCATTGTTGGGTAGCATTTTCTATCCCCCAGTCCGAGTGATTTGAGCTTTCCTTGGGAAAAACACCTAATAATTAACGATTCTCACTGAGGTAGAAAGAAAAGCGCTTCGGGTTACACAGGGACTCCGGCACACCCTGCTCGCCTTGGGCTCCAGGCAGCTTAAAAAGGGCTTTCCCGTCGGGGCCGCTGGGGAGTTTGCCCCTCATTTCGGGGCGCGTAAAAGAGAACCTCGCCTGGCGGGGGAAGCTTTGGCGGTGGGTTGCTTGTTTTGAACCGATCCGACCTGGAGCCTCGTGTTTGTTTGTTTGTTTCTTCCGGCCCTTTGCCAACCCACCCGTCTCAGTTCACCCCCACGTGTTCGGTCTCACTTTTGGCTCTTCGCTTTGAGGTGACGGTACATTTTCTCTTAGTTCTGGATGGTTCGGTTTGGTTCGGTTGCTGCTCCAGAGCAGGCCAACGAATGCATTCGGGAGCCGGAAAGTTTCAAGGAAGGTAAAGTCCTAGGTGCCAGCCTCCTTGGCGCGTTTTGCAAGCCTTCCACTTGCTGCTACTTTCCACTATTAAAAGACTGGGGAAGGAGGGGAGAGTAAACACTAGGCGTCAGGGGGTATGCTTTTTTTTAAAGGCCCCGGTCCACAAGTGAATTCCTCCAAAACCCACACCTCGAAGCCAACCTGCGTCCTGTTGAAGTTAGAACCGGCGGAGAGGAACGCATTGAGTTGACCCGCCTGTAAGAACTTTCTCCGGGAGAATTCCTTCAGGTCTCGCTTTGAAAGACCTGCAAATCTTGCCTTGCAAATTCTACCGCTCTGCCTCGCTTCCTGTGATGTCGCCTCCCGCCGCCGACTTAATTATCCCGGCTTGCAGAAAACACAGGTGGTGCGTTAGGGTTGGAGGAAAAAAAGGGGGGCAGCCTAAGAGACCGGCCTCTGATTTCACTTTTCAACTGTTGCCATCCTGATAAGCTTTCTCGGTCCCGATGAATAGGCCGTGGAATCCCGAAGTGAACGGGTAGTTAAAAAAAAAAAAGGCTGGGTATGTGGAATGGAGGAAGGAATGTCTTCCCAAAAGGTAGCGCGAAGTCAGGTAGACTGAGAGCACTGAAAAAACGTACACAGGTAGGCCAGAGGCGAGCAAGAGGGCGATGTTTGGGTTTTATTTCCTTTCCTGTTCTGCTGGCGGCGGCGGCTGCAAAAGGGGAAGAATAAGAGTGGAAACCAAAGAAATATAACGAGGAAAAGGGGGGGGACCGAAAACCCTGTGCTGGGTTGCCTCCTTAAGCCCACTTATCTAAAAAGCAGTTTGGTTCGTCCAGGAGGGCTATCTTCTGAACGGGTTTGGCTTAAGCCGAGCATAGAGAAAGCTGCCCATCCCCCGAGAATAAATCCAACAAGGTTTCAAATCGTTTGTTTTAGGATTGCAGCCCAAGGCAGGTGAGCTGTGTTTCGAAATCTAGATGATTGGGTGGGGGGGTACTTAATTAGGGGAAAAAAGGATTAGTGAGATAATGGCTTTTTTTTTCCCCTTCTCCCCCTTTCCCCCATTTTTCTTTCATTCACTCTCTTGGGTGAAGTCTGCAGCCTTTCAGTTCTTACCACCTCTTAAGGTGCTTTGGAACACCAAAAAAAAATTAAAAAGGAGGGGAAAAGTCCCACTTTAATCTTCTCCAGTAAATGGACATTCTGGATGGGTAATAAATCAAACACCCAGCCCGCAGGCCCTCCTCCCTAATTAGAGATGTTTATTGGAGATTGTGTTTATCCAGCTGTCACGACGGAGAAAAAGCTGTGACATAATTACCTCTGACCACATAAGTCTTTTATATGCATATCTCGTTGACATCCAGCGCCATCCGATCGCATTAAAAAACGACAATATCAAAATGTTGATCTTCGCAGATGGAAAGTTTTCTCCACCTTTACCCTTAATTGAAACTAGCTCCGGGGGAACGGCCCGACTCAGTTCCCACTCACCCGCACAAAAAAAAAAAAAAAACCCACCCATCCACACACACACACACCACACACCACACACCACACACACACCTCACCTATATGCACTGGTATATTTCGGTGAATGTTTTATTTTTTTATTTTTAAAGTAGTTTTGTGGGTTGGAATATAGTCAGAACTCCTAGCGCTTCCTTCCCCCCACCCACCCCCACTCCCTAGGATGCAAATGCCAACCCACTGAAAGCTGCCCGTTTCCAAATCCACGCAGAGAAAGAGGGGAGGGGGAAACACCCAGACGGTCTTTGGGGTTGATAAATGTAGGGCTGTCCAGCGG
Source organism: Diadophis punctatus similis (assembly GCA_023053685.1). Taxonomy (NCBI): domain Eukaryota; kingdom Metazoa; phylum Chordata; class Lepidosauria; order Squamata; family Dipsadidae; genus Diadophis; species Diadophis punctatus. The sequence goes on from JALIGW010000001.1 coordinate 244,064,563, forward strand.
ATGCATGTCCCCGAACCACCCAAGCGATTCCTAGAAAGGAGGTGGAAGAGAAGAAGAAAAGAAGAAGAAGACGACGACGAGGATATCTGCCTTTGCTCCGGCGGAATGTTCCTTTTTCCTCCTGCAGCGCTCCGCTTTGGAGGAAAGCCTGGGTTGAGAATCGGCGGTGGCTTGCAGCTCTGGCGAAGTCTCCCTCCGCCTTTTTTTTTTTTTTTTTTTTTTTGAGCCGGCTCTTCTCTTCCCTCCTGGCAGCGTTTGGGGGAAACCATCTGCGTGTTTCTGTTACGCAGCGATGATAAGCTAAGAATTGCTCTGTAATTGAAAATATTTTTTTGTGTGGGGAGGCTGGCTTGACAAATATCAAGGGGGCGAGTCTTTTGATCCTTTCTGCCGCTGTGTTCTCCAGTCGCTAATAAAAATCGCATTGAGCTCCTTAGTGCCTTGATTAACAGGCAGATTAAGTGCTTCGGGGAGGGGGGGGCGCTGAACAGCTTGTTCCAATCAATAGCGTTTAGAAAGGCCGTCAGGATGCGCTTTGCTGATGTGGTTTCTCGCGCCTCTCTCTCTCTCTCTCTCTCTCTCTCGGTTTTCACTTTTTGGAAGAATTTTTCCGGCGCGACTATGGGTAGACTTTCTTCCCTGCAGTATAAAATATTAAACTTTCTTATGGCGGGGCAAAAAACACAACAACAACAACACGGGCGGTTGGCTGCCGCCTCTTTTTCAGAGTTCCCCAAGGCCGACTCCTTTCTCATTCCCCCCCTCCCTCCATTTTTCCTCTAATCCTTGACACACACAAGTGTCTTACTGCAAAACGCCTGGTGCAAAAAAAAAAAAAGGTTAAAACGATTCCAAAC